>CM065428.1:19572500-20197500 GCA_033030585.1 Hippophae rhamnoides | reverse complement strand
GAGAGAGGTTGATATAGATTTCTTTGATACAGATAATCCTCTATCTGCATTTTCCAAAACCCGAAATCTGTGCCATCAAATTTCTCGAGTTTCACCCTTCCTTCATCTGCGGCCATTGCTCCCACTAAAATCTGACTTCCTCTGGATCGTTTCTGATTATTTCTTGCAGAAAATTGACAGAAATCACTACCAATAGCTCTGATACCAGTTGTTGGGAAATAACGCAAATTCCCGATAAGCCAGATTTATGAGAAAGCAAGAATAGAAAAATAACACACAAAATTTGATAACGGAGTTCGGCCAATCTTGCTTACGTCTCCGGACCTGCTGCAGATCTTTTTACTGAAAGGGGAGAAATTACACAAGGTGTTTACAACACTCACAACTCATAACCCAATTACACCCAAGAAAATTACTCTCAATTTTCTCTCACAAAAGCTTTTCTCTCAATTGGAATGAACACTTTGGATGGTTAATTCATTACAATTACACATCTATTTATAGGAAAATTCACTCCTTGAATTACTCCTTAAATTAATGGTTCCTTAAATTGCTCCTTGAATTAAGCTCCTTGTTTTGCTCCATGAATTACACAATGTTTTGCTTCTTGTTTTGTTCCATGTTTTACTCCATGTGTTTGCTCCATGTTTTGCTCCTTAATTTGCTCCTTAAATTAAGGAGTTTTATAACAATCTTCAAGAGTACTTTGTTTTACTTTTGGGAGGATGAGTTTACTTACAGGTTTCATGTTGAATATCTTATCTGTTTTATGTATATCTTGATCTACTTCGTTTTACTTTTATGTGACTGGACCAAACATAAATCATGAAGCAGGAATTACTGTATAGTGTATCCTGTATATGAATCTACAGCCACTGCATTTGGATATAACTAATTCTGCTAATGAATTTGCATGAAGAATTGGATGCACTAGCTACTAACTAACCTGATCAATATAAAGTCTACTACATTTGAATCAGGTTTAAGTATATGAATCCTATCCTTACTTTTTCTTCCCAACCTCGTCTTCAAGCATGTTATAATTCTCACATCTCATTAGTGAATCTGAATTAGTCATATAACATATTATGCTTTGGTAGAAATAGATCATTTAATTATTGCTATTGTTGGCCAACCTTGAAAAGTTGAGTTTTTTCTTTTCTTCTTCTTTATCTTCTTTTGCTTTATTATTTTCCCCCTTATCTAGAAAAATTATGTGTTGGACAACAACTTAGTATCAGCCAGCATGGCAACACATTGAAACTCTGATAGGAATAACTGTTACTAGAGCTGTCTGATATGCAGGATTGGTTTTGTGTAGACTGTTAATTATAAGGGGAGAAAGGTCTTGTTTTTCTTACTGCTTTTCCTAATGCACTGTCATTTCTTTTAATATCACTTTATCAGCCTCCTGAAACATGGGATGGAGGAGTCGGCTTTGTTTCGAAGGAAATGATTCAAACTCATTGCCTTGCCTCAGCAGCTGATATTCAGGTAACTATTTAGTTTGTCATAACTTGTAATTTATAAACCACTTGTTTTTGTTTCCTATGTTGTCACATCAACTTGGATGCATACTACTTCTTTTGTTTGATAATCAAACATCTGACTTTGATGCTGGAGCTATTGATTATACACCCGAGATGTTGTTCCAGTTCTGAACCTCCCATGTATTTCATTGAGAGCATGAGCAAAGTTATCCTTTTCCTTCATTTTTAAGCTGGAACCATCCAAAATTGGATTGAGAGGTTAGAGTCTCAATTCAATCCAGAAACGTTTATAAAATCATATGAACTCATAATTTAAATGTAGCGGAAACAAAATTGGATTGAAAACATACCTTCTGTCATTGATCAAATTTCAGCACTTACACGAGAATTCCAATGGATTTTCTGTTCGATGTTTTTACTGGTTTCTCACACTTATTCTCTGCGTATTGATGATGTATCTGAATTGTTATGCAGTTAATAGTGAGAGGACCCGATACTTTATTAAGGTTCTTCCATCAAGAACCTCGTTCGATTTCGGAACCGACGTACGGTTCCGACGAAACCGAACCGTCACCACGGTTCAGTAACGTTGCACCACTTTGATTTACATGAGATACATAAAATTTATTTGTATGATATTTGCCTACAAATGTTATTGTCCAATGAGTAATTTCTACATGCTTTGGTCATTATCTTACTCAAGGTTGGAGATTTTGATGGTAAAGCATCATGATATGGTATTTGGGTGATCTATTATGAAGAAAAGCAGAGTAATCAGAAACTCAGCTTCAGAAATAACAGCAATCACTGAAGCGAAAGAAGGGGAAGTGTTATCTTACACATTTCAGCTTAATCGCAAACCTACTATTTTGCTATTTTATGGGAGGTCCTTTAGGCTGCCTTGGTTGTAAACCCGTTTTGCTGATTTCAATATAATATCTGACAAACTGCCTATCAAATCTTACCCACCTTCTTTATACCCTATCTTTCTCGCATTAGAGAATCATTTTTTATCAAAAAAAAAAAAAAGCTTAAATCGCCCAAATAGGATGACGTTGGATGAAAGAAGGCATTTTAATTGTGCAAATTTTACATTGTAGATTTTTTTTTCTTTTTTGTGTTAGAATTTTATTCCACATTGGAGCAAAATTAAAAGCTTGAGGATGAATAAAATACCACCTTGCACTAATGATAAACCAATATAGTTATAGTATTTTGTTATGATTTTGAGTATTATATTTGTATTTTTTTTATCAATTTATAGAAGTTGATGGGGATCTAGAAGTTGTTTGGACAACACTTGGTGAAAAGGTTGGTGAAAAGGATGGGATATAGAACAAAAAATGGCTTAGGTGGATGTTTGCAGAACTCATGAGGATGTTCTTAGAATGCGCGACCCGTCAACAAGAAACATGCTTAGGTGGGTGCATGAAACAATGACATGGATATTCTTAACATCTGACCCACCAACAAGAGACAGGCTTAGCGGGATGAACTTAGCAAGGCTAATGCAATAACATGCTGATCGAACCGTGTGGGTGTGTACGGACAATACTGGGATCATCTTAAAAAATGCACATGAAATTGACGTCGTTTTTAATCGTTTAGTGCTGTTTTGCACCCCCAAACGACGTCGGGCTTTTAACTCTATCAGTGAGTGTCCCACTTTGCCAAAAAAAATGTTATTTTATTAAAATTTAATCACAAATATCATATTTGCCGCTCAAATGTGACATTTTTATATGATTTTAAGTCACATTTGAGCGAATTTATGCACGAAATTGAGGGAGTCTCAATCCAAAAAGAGGCAGCAACTCCCTAAAGAAAATTTATAACATTGTTGGAGATTCTATCAAAGCTTTTGAAAGGAAAAATAAACTAATTCAATGCTTGGGTGATTGTTTATTTAAAGCTATTTTATTCTTTTGGTCAGTTTTAATTTTATGGAAAATATGATACCACTTTGTAAGTAAATTCAAGTTTTTTGTTTGATTATTTAGCTTCTTTTTTTTAAGGATTTATTTAAACTTTTAAGTGGATTATTATTTAAATAAATTTTAGAATTATTTTTTATTTATGTTTTATCTCTTTCATTTTGATTATTGACGAGTTTATTTTTTATTTAATTATAATTATTATTTAAAAATTAAGTTTTTAAAAATATTTATGTTTAATTGTGTTCTTTGGAATAAGAGTTTAAATTAATTCATGTTCGTTGATTTAATTTAAATGATCTCATGATTTTCATATATTTATTTTAATTAAATAATTAATTGTATGGATAAAAAAAATTAATTAAATGTTATGGATGAAATTTTCATGATTATTAAGTTTTTTAATTTAATAGACAGGTAAATATTTTTAAACTTATTGTAATTTTTTATTACAATTAATCAATTAGTTAATTTGTATAAATTAAAAAAATTAATTGTAATTGAGAATTACCATTATCATTAGGATTTTTTAAATTAAACAGGGACCTAATATTATTGAATTATGATTAATTATTAAATTTATTTAATTAAATCAATTAATGATTGATTAGTTAACTTATTTTTATATTTTTCTCTCACCTTTAGTTCGTGCAAAATATTCTTTAAAAAAATGATTTAATTAGTTGTCTTATTTTATTTTCTAAATTTTCAATAATTTGGTTAGAGTTTTTGTTACTAATTTATTATTTAAAATCATTACAATTTTATCAAATATCAACCACACATAAATTATCTCTAACAAACACATAACAATCATCATATACATGTTATTTTTCTAATCAAATCTAGTTCTACACACCAAAACACCATCTAATATCCGTAAAAGAATCATCAAACCAAACAACCTTAAATTGAAGCCATACGTCCATATGGCCTAAAAGGATTGTAACCTCAACATCAGCAAAAAGGTCACCACCTACCCCTAAAACTGATCAAGAAAATAAATATACACAACCATCTTAACCAGCCAATTCAATACCATGAAAAACTTAAAAAATAAATAAATACTAAAATAAAACCAAAACTAAAGTAAACACAAATGGAGACACGTATGATAATAGATGGTGTTGCATCTCTCAAAGACCGACCATAATTGAGTTAGGATCATCATTTTCATCGTCCTCCATGCCAAACTTGAAAAAAAAAACAAATAGATCAAAATTAATAAATATTACCTAGATCATTCTAGAAAAAAAGGATATTTTAAAGAGAAAAAATCTTTGAAAAAGATATTATAAAAACTGATGTTCGATTGAAAGTGGTTAAGAAAACCAATGAAAGAGCTGAGTTCCTATAGCGGTAGTGAATTTGGAACTAACAACGACAACAACGATAGAAACGAAAATCTTGGTGGTTGTTGTGAATATCAGAAGATGAAATGGTAGAAAGTTGTGAAAATGATCAATATTAATGATTTTAGGTGTAGGTAGGAAAGATAGTGTGGAAGTTACAATTGTGAAATTTTCATGTTAATTATGTGGAAGTAAAAATTGGAGGAAAAAGTTGTAAAAATAACATGAATAGTAATCAATATGTATCATAAAGTTAGATTAATTCAAGCTAAATCGTAAATATTGATATATATATCCTTAAAAATATTAGTTCACATCTCAATTCTTTTGTTAAATGTGGTTATTTTCCTTTTAGATTCAATTTTAGAGATGGGATCCATAAGAGTTCAAAGGATTGTTGACGGCTTCATTGGAATTTTCTCAACTTGGACATTTAGCCATCGAGTCACTACTTGAGTTGCCGTAAGCCCTTGAAGTTTATTACTCTGACTCGCTATAAGTAGAGTTTGGTGAACCTGTAAGGCAAACACCAATTTTCTTCTTGTCTAAAAAAAAAGGTGTGAACAATACAAGTCGAATTTTTTCTCAAAATACATTTAAAATATTTTATTTTCATTATAAATTTATATAATCATTCATTATTTTTTCTCAATTTCTCATTTAAAATAGAATAAATTTTTAATTTTTAATTTTATTTTATTTATAATTTCATAAATTTTACTTTAATATTTATCATTATTTTAATTTAATTGTTCAAACATAATAATACTAATATTATATCTGTTAAATTTGATTCCTATTATCATCTCAATTCTCGTTATGTTTTTGAATAAAAAATAACCTTATTATTAACTTTCTCAGTTCTTATTTCCCCACAACTAACACTTCTGTAGAAATTCCACTTCTAACGCATTACAAGTCTCTGAAATTTTCACATTACCCAAACTCTACATTAAAATATATGATTAACTCATACTCTGAAATATACTAAAATTAGACCTTACATGAGGTGATTTCTATACAACAAAAACATAAACAAAAATTATTTATTTCATAGGGAAAAAAAACCATTAAACATCAAACAGTACTGTGTTCCGTATCAATCAATTACATTATTATAAGGCATAATGCAAACAGGAAATCTTGTTCCTGCTAATTGTATGATTTCAGCAATATTATTCTCACAAATCAAAGAAGAGTTTCGTATCATTTATAACAATAAGAGTTTGTGAGCACAGCGAAAGTGAGAAACAATGCAGCTACAGAATTGATTTCTTGTGTATTATTGGTTTTCAGCAAGCAGTATGAACAGCTCTTCATCAGTTATTGCTCCCATCTCCATTGCTCTTTCGAGTGCACTGAAACCACCTCCGTCTTTGAGCGATGGCCGCGCACCTCTATTGAAAAGGCATATTGAAAACATTTATGAATAATGATTCCAACTAAAAGAACAGTACTCAATCTACCTGAAACTGACTAAAGTGTTCGTTTAAAATGATTTTTCAGAAAACAGAAACATCACAAATATTTGGAAATGGACCATAAAACAAGTCTTCTTGTTTGTTTTCCTGTTGAACTACACAAATGACCCATAAATATTTCCAAATTCTACACTTTGGTCCCCTTATTATTTTTCTTATGATTTTGTCTTTTTTAATTATACACTTTAATCCGTTACTTTTTTTCTTTTTTATCTTACCATTCGGTCTTTTTATTTTTTCAATTTTCATACATTTAATCAAAAATTTGAGACCAACTTAAGATTAAACTTCAAAAAAAGTAATAAAGTATATAAAAAATAAGGACCAAAGTGTAAAAATTAATAAACAAAGTGACTAAATTTTAAAGGGAAAAAAGTAGGGAGACTAAAGTGTAAAATTAAAAAGTAAAGGACCTAAATCATAAGGGAAAAGAACTAAGGGGACTAAAGTGTAGAATGCAGAAAAATTTAAGAATCATTTGTGTAATTTTTTTCTCCTATCTGCTACTTTTTGTATCAGTTTTGTCAATTTTCACATGCACAAATTTTTCTAAATGCAATAAACACTAATATAAATAATAAAACTTCAGAAAGGGAATGAAATAAAATATTTACATAAAAAATTTTAAGGTAGAACACTAGAACTAAGGGGACTAAAATGTATAATGCAGAAAAATTTAAGAATCATTTGTGTAATTTTTTTTCTCCTATCTGCTACTTTTTGTATCAGTTTTGTCAATTTTCACATGCACAAATTTTTCTAAATGCAATAAACGCTAATATAAATAATAAAACTTCAGAAAGGGAATGAAATAAAATATTTACATAAAAAAATTTAAGGTAGAACACTAGAACTATTGGTTATTGAAAGGAATTGGATCATTTAATCATTCCAAAGTAGTAAGACTAGTAGGTACTTCACCTAGGTCTTTGCAAAGTCGATAAAAAAGTAGTGGCAATATTGTGATTAAAGGTACTATCTCATCAATCTTTAAGCAGGGAGTTGACCATACATTTGTTTTTTGAAATTCATTTTATTACTCATAGAAGTTAAAATTACCTACTCAAAATAGCTTCTTTATCCTACTGAGTTATTGAGTTTCATCAACTTCATTACGTTACCTTCTGAGTAGAAACTTGGCCAGTGGATTTTTCCTATTGGAGATACAATGGTGCAAAGGAGTTCTTCCATGGAAGTCTTGCAAATTTATGTCAGCACCAAACTGAAGCAACAATTCAAGCATCACGGGATTTCCATGGTGGCATGCTAAATGCAATAATGAGCAGCCTTGAAGACAACTTGTTTGCTTGTTAGAGTCATTGATTATTTCACATGTAGTCGGATCATGCTGATTCCTTTCTGTTGTGTGACAATAATTCGATTGTTGAGCATCAATATGAGGATGTACATCAACGTCAAACACACCATCAAATATGGTATGGATGATGTTAACATCTGATATAGCTATAAGGTGATAGACTTCTTGTATATTATCATTCTTAACTGCCTCCCAGATGCTTACATTAGTAGAAGGTGTGCCGGGTGCAAGTGCATCTCGAACAACCAGCAATTTCTCCACATACTGAAGAAACAACGGTAAAGTTCAAATACATCATGAGACACTGTCATGAAGTATAGTTTATGGTAACAATGGATATAAAACATCATGGAGTAATAATATAAGGTAAAACAATGAACATACAATTTAAAAGATAAGGGAATGCATGAAGGTGAATTTTTTCCTGTCAAAATGAAGGTGAATTTTTTCCCTATTTTTAACCTAAGATTTCCAAGCAATGTTCTAAGTTGCTGTCCAAACGTCCAAGTAAAAACTGCATTTCCAGTATATTTCTGCCCCAATTAACACTCTAAACACTGTCCCAAGAAAAAACTTTCATAAATTACAAAACCTTTTTTTAGTACAAGGACAATTTGGTCCCTTACGTTTAATTTAGTAAACTTAGTCCAAAGCCCCAAATTGATAACCGTGGTTATAGAATTTACCTGTAAAGCTGCTCATTAAAAATGACGGGAAAACAATGTAATTGACCGTAATTTAAAAAAAAATTTACTTTGATGAACAGTTTAACAATTAAATATTTTAATTGGTTTCAATAATTTCAAGATTTAGAAAAGGAGAGGAAAAAAAAAGTGTAACAATTTGGTAGGTACAGTTTAAAAAAGGACTACCAATATCAGAATTTTGGACTAAAATTGTCTAAATTTAAAGGTAATAAACCAAAATACTACCATTAAAGTAAGATATAAAATGAACACACAATGAAAAGATCACAAAATAATGAAGGTAACAATCAACGACAAACCTTTCTTTTTATCTTAACGAAAAAATCAATTTTTTTATTTTTTTTCCTTACAAGGCATCTGTAAGGTGATAAAATTTTACAACAAAATAGTTCACAACTTGAATGCCACCCCTCGTACCCATTCTTGTCCCTGGCTCCCCGCATTAATAAATTTTAGACGGCACGCTTAAGCAAATATGCAACATTCATACCTGTCTCAACGGATTATATGGCGGATGAGACGGCAAGGTTGCTCCTCAAAAATGTTGTGAAGCATTGGGGGATTCCATTCAATATCGTGAGTAATCGAGATCCACGATTCATCGGAAAATTTTGGACGGAATTGTTCAAGTTATTGGGATCAGACTTGAACTTTTCTACAAGCTTTCATCCACAAAGCGATGGACAAACGGAGCGTACCAATGCATTGTTGGAGTTGTATCTTAGGCACTTTGTCAGTGTCAATCAACATGATTGGGCTAAGTTGTTAGATATAGCCAAATTCTCCAATAACTTACAAAGGAGCGAGTCTACCACAAAGGAGCAAGTCCCTTCGAGATCGTCATGGGCAGCAACCCATGACTCCTCATACCTTGGTCACGAGTTATGAAAGAAAGAGTCATGCTGCCTTCAAATTTGCCAAGGCGTGGCATGAATAAGCTGAATTAGCCCGAGTCTATTTGAACAAGGCATCTAAAAAGATGAAGAAATGAGCTGACAAGAAAAGAAGGATGGTTGAATTTCGGGAAAGAGATTTGGTCCTTGTTAAATTATTGCCCCAACAGTTTAAATCCTTGCGGAAGGTTCATAAGGGGTTGATACGAAAGTATGAAGGGCCATTTCCTGTCCTCAAGCGAGTTGGTAAAGTGTCGTACAAACTGCAACTCCCTCCAACGCTTAAAATCTATCTGGTCTTTCATGTAAGTATGCTGAAACATTTTCATGGAGACAAGGAAGACATAAGTCGGGAAGAATCCAAGAGGGTGCCTACCGTAGTGGTAACCTCCTTTGACAAAGAAGTGGACTCAATCTTGGCAGACCGCCTAATCCGATGTAGGGGCGTACCAAGTTATCGGGAATACTTGGTCAAGTGGAAGAATGCCCCGGATATAGAGACAAGCTGGGAACCTGAAGATTCTTTGTGGCAATTCAAAGATGACATAGAGAGGTTCAAGCTTGAAGGCACGACGAGGGCGTCGCGAACTTGAGTGTCCTACAAGCGAGTTGGTAAAGTGTCCTACAAACTGCAACTCCCTCCAAAGCTTAAAATCTATCTGGTCTTTCATGTAAGTATGCTGAAACCTTTTCATGGAGACAAGGAAGACATAAGTCTGTGAGAATCCAAGAGGGCGCCTACCGCAGTGGTAACCTCCTTTGACAAAGAAGTGGACTCAATCTTGACAGATCGCCTAATCCGATGTAGGGGCGTACCAAGTTATCGGGAATACTTGGTCAAATGGAAGAATGCCCCGGATATAGAGACAAGCTGGGAACCTGAAGATTCTTTGTGGCAATTCAAAGATGACATAGAGAGGTTCAAGCTTGAAGGCACGACGAGGGCGTCGCGAACTTGAGTGGAGAAGGGTGTTACGTTCCGCTCAAATTGTCCAGCAAAATCCAAAGAAATGATGCTTGCCTAAAGGATCTAGACTTTTCTACATGAGAAAGCTCTAGAGTGGCCTAGAGATGTCTAAAAAGGACTAGAGATAGACGGACTCAACTCAAGCCTTGAAGACTCTAGAATGCTCCAGAGAAGACTAGCATGTGCTTGAAGGTGCTAGAATAGGTTGGAATATTCTAGAACGTGCCAGATGGTTCATGAAGGATGTAGAAGCCGCTGGAAGCTTACGGAACATCTTAGAACTTGCATGAAGGAGCTAGACAAACTTAGAAGACTCTAGAGTTGGCTAGAAGATCCTAGAACTTTGTGGCATATTGTAGATAAAACTAAAACACTCTTTTACATTCTAGAGTTAGAATGATCTAGAAAGTCGTGGCATAGCCTTAAGCTTGGAGCCACACTATAAATAGACCCATTGGTCTTCATTTGTATTCATGTTGGAAAATCTTAGGAAATCTTGGAAATTGTTAGCATCTTGTAAGATAAACTCTCTCTAGAGCAATGCAAAGCATTCTTTACAAACTCTCTTTCTAGTCTCTTTGGAGTGTTTCATTTGGTTCAAAGGCAGGCTTAGTGCAACGAACGGTGGTAAGTGCCGCACGATTGCTACTTGAAATTTAAGGTCGTGACATATAGCTAACATTTTACTAATTACTACTGATTCTTTATTAGCTAAATGTGCCACGTAAGAACCCCTATTTGAAAAAAGATGTTACACTGACCTTTCATAATTATGGGAATCTAAACCAGTCAAATAGTAATCTTTAAGAATATTTCTAGATTCATTTGCTTTTGCAAAAAATATCAATGTAGAAGAGATAAAATTGAAAATAATAACAATAATCACAATAAAGGAATTTATACGGAAATCTAAAACCGTAGAAAAACAGCAGGCTTCCAAAAGATAGAGTACACACTTAGAATCTAAATCGAATCTATGAATTTCATTTTGGCTCATTCTTGCTTATAATTATGATGCATTCCACCGCACACCATGCATCAACATAATGCATTTTTAGTTTTTTTGTAATTGCTAGCAATTACACGTCCCCTCTTATGGCAACTTAAAAACTAGAAGCATGCCACAAGGATGCACGTATCCTCCTTTAAAGAGCATCTGCAGATAAAATTTCTGAAAGTGGTGGTTTGGCTACTTGCTCCATGTTAGTTAATAGAGATACTGAGTAATCCAGGGGCCTAACTAGACAAGCATAAAGTTGAGAAGTACAAGATGCCAAAAAAAAAAGAAAAGCCTACTACTGAAAACATAAATATGTGAAGTTGTATGAATTTTACATAAAATTACATCATATATTTCTTGATACCGGATATACAGGAAATAAGAATGTACATCAAATTTTTAGGAAATTAATCTCTTGAAAATCAGGAATCAATCATATGTCTAGATTGATTTCCTACACTCTCCCTCAAATTAGGTGATATATGTTTCCAAACCAAGTGCTACACTTAACTCAGCGAAATTAGGTCGAAAAAAATCTTTGATTAAGATATCTACTACTTGTTGTTTAGATGGAACATAATTGAGGGAGATTACCTTGCCTTCAATTTTTTCACTGATAAAGTGTATCAATTTCCACATGTTTAGTTCGATCATGGTAGACTAGATTTTTTGCAATTGCTGACTGGTTGTCAAACTTGATTATAATAGATTCTAAATTTTCAACCTAGAGTTCGTTTAGCAGTCGTTTTAGCCAAATTCCTTCATAGATGCCCAAAGTCAATGCATAGAACTTAGCCTCGGCATTGTTACGTGCTACTACTGTTTGCTTTTTGCTACGTCATATCACCAAATTTTCCCAAATAACTGAACAATAACCAGATGTGGATTTTCGGTTACTAGGAGATCCAGTCCAATTAATATCAGTATAAATTTTCAATGTCCTATTAATTGTTTTCCTGAACATGAGTCCCTTTCAAAGATCCTTCTTCAAGTACCTTAGAATACGGTTTACTACCTCCAAGTGATCTACTAATGGGTTGTCAATAAACTGGCTAACAACACTGACTGTAAAACTTATATCTGGACGTGTATGAGTCAAATATATTAACTTACCTACCAAACGCTGATATTGCCCTTTGTCAGTTGCCAATTCATTAGTTCGAGGCATTAGTTTGGTGTTAGGATCCATGGGTGTTTTAACCGTCTTACCCAATCATGACAGTCTCACGTAAGAGATCTAGAACATATTTGCGTTGAGAAACGAGATTCCTTTGGTGCAACGTGCCATCTCAATCCCTAAGAAATATTTTAAATATCTCAAGTCTTTAATTTCGAATCTTTGGATAATAGCATCTTAAGCCTCTTCATCTCTCCTATATGATTTCTTATAAGAACTATATCATCAACATATACAATCAAAACTATGATTTTTTTCATCTATGAAGTGTTTGACAAATAGAGTGTGGTCTGCATGTGTCTGAGAGTATCCATCATGTTTGAGGACCTTAGTAAATCTATCGAACCATGCGCTAGGTAACTATTTAAATCCATATAATGCCTTTCTCAACTTATATACATCTATGTAAACTTCCTCGATCAAATTTCCAATTAAGAATGCGTTCTTAACATCAAGTTGAAGCAATGGCTAATCCTCATTAATTGTAATAGACAACAAGACACGAATTGTGTTAAGTTATGTTACAGGAGCAAAAGTCTCCTAATAATCAATTCTGTATGATTAGGTGAACCCTTTAGCCATTAGTTGAGCTTTATATCTGTCTATATTTCCATCTGCCTTCTGTTCAACTAAGAATATCCATTTACAACCCACTGTCTTCTTTCCAGGTGGTAACTCTGTTAACATCCATGTACCATTCTTTTCATATGTGGTGTATTCTTCTAAGGTTTCCTTGTGCCTTTCAGGAACCTTTAGAGCCTCATTGATAGAATTAGGAATCTTGATGTTGTCTAAGGATGTCACAAATGCTTAAAATTTTGGAGAAAGATTTGCGTAAGAAATGTAGTTTCGAAGAGGATATTCAGTGCATGATCGATCACCTTTTCTCTACGCAATAAGATCTAACTCAGGGTCAGAACCTAGTTTTGGACTAAATTCTACTTCATCTTGTAATCTTTCAGATTCAGTCTGGCTCGAGAAAGTTTCTTGGCTTTGCTGATTTCATGTGGGTAAGTCAGGATTTCTCTTTCTTCTATAGACTTTTATGGCATCATTAGAAATGAGAAGACATCTGGGATAGACAATGGGAGATTGATCAAGTTTGGTTTTTGAAGGAGAATCTGGAATGGAAACCAGTTTTGAAGAGGACAAGACAGTGGAAGATAAATGAGATGGTAAATTCGATTCAATGAGTGATAACCATCCCAATTCTGCAATTCATTAGTGTGATCCTCCTCCTGAATTGCAAAATTAGAATAGAATGGAGTTTCTTCAAAGAAAATAACGTCCATAGAATTGTAAAACTTATAGGTGATGGGAGAGAAACAATTGTAGCCTTTTTGATTAGCTAAGTAGCCAAGGAAGATGCATTTAATGGCATGGACATAAAGTTTACCACGATATTGTGAATGGATAAGGACAAAAACAATGCAACCAAAAACCTTGAAAGGAATTGGTGACACAAGTTGTGATGTAGAATATTAACCCTGAAACATTTGTAAAGATGAGTGAAATTTGAGAACTCGAGAAGGCATGTTGACCAAGTATGTTGCAGTAAAAATGGCTTCACATCAGAATATTTTGGGAACATTGGTTTGAAAAAGCAAAGATCGAGCAACCTCAAGTATATGACAATTTTTATATTCGGCTACACCGTTTTGTTATGGTGTATCAACACATGAACTTTGTTGGACAATACCATGTGATTTGAGATATCCACTAAGATTGGAATTAAATAAATTCTTAGCATTATCAGTTTTTAGAATTTGAATATTGGCATTGAACTGAGTTTGGACCATGGCATGAAAAAGTGAAAATATGTGTTTGGTTTCAGATTTATCATACATAAGAAATGTCCAACACAATCGAGTATGATCATCAACTAACAGTAAGAACCATCGAGCACCAGTAATACTGGGAACGCGACATGGTCCCTAAATGTCACCATGAATGAGGGATAAAGAGTGACTTGGGATTTTTATTGATGAATAAGGATGGAAACATACGTTTCAAATACAAAAAATTGGGATGACCTAGGCGAATGTGCCACTGCATGATTTCACTTTCTTTATTAGTATGACTATTAGACTTAAGACTATAACTCAATTGATACTGATGACTAACAGAATGAATTGAAGGATTATTAACATTAAGAACATTGAAGCCCGCACGGAAATCATGTCTTGAAAAACACAAGATTTAACCAAGAATTTAGTTTCACAGTTAAGATCATGATTTAGTCTACTAATTGATATGAGATTGCAATCAAAATCAGGCACAAATAACACAAATTTAAGGATAAGGTTTGAGAGACAAATGGTCACTATTCCGACTACTGTGGTGCATGTATCATTGGTTGATTACCTATCATGTGATTGGAGGCACCTAGGTCTACTATCCAAATTGAGGAAGGGAACTTGCCTCCATGCATTGCTGAATTACTGGAGCTACGAGCCGGGTTAATGTTTTCTTTTTGTATAAGTTGCTAAAAGAGATCCAACTGATCTTTAGTGAATGGGACAGGATTATCAGATCGAAATACTTCAATAATTACAACATTTTCCTTTGCCTCTCGGTCTCGATTTTTTTTCCAATCAGAAGATTTTTCATGTAATTTCCACATGTCTCCTTCAAATGCTCAGGCTTTTGACAATAGTCACATCATGAGCGACCTTTCTTTATTCGATTAGTGTCGGTATCTTTGAGTATTACTTCATGCAGTGACTGCACCAGAATCTGATGAATTGCCTTTGACAGCTGCAAATACTAGAACTTCAAGAATGGTGGAAGGATTTGATTGTCTCAACATGACACGTTTTCGACTTTCCTCTCTGCGCACCTCAGAAAATGTCTTTCGCAAACTTAGTAGTGATTTTGTTCCAAGAATTCTACCCCTTACTTCATCAATGGATTTATCAAGTCCCATCAAGAATTTGAAGACATGCTTAGTCTCCACAATCTTTCTAAAATATGCGCCATCTTTTGGACATTTCCATTCATGTATCTCAAACAAATCTAGTTGTTGCCAATGACGAGTAAGAGTTGTGAAATAAATAGTTACAGAGTTGTCGTCTTGGTGAAGGTCTTGAAGAGAACTTTCCACATAGAAGAGCTCAAAAGTGTTCTCACTATTGGAGAACGTTTCTCGTGCAGCTTCCCATATTTCTTTTGCTGTGGTGTATAGCAAGAAATTTTCTTCTATTGTAGTCATAGAATTGATTAACCAAGACATAATCAGATTGTTTTCTGCTTTCCAGATCCTGGAATCAACAGTATTAGGATAGGGTTTTGGAATGTCTCCGGTGAGATATTCATCCTTGCTTCGCCCATTTATGAACATCATCATTGATTGGGACCATTGAAGATAGTTTTGGCCATTAAGTTTGTATGTGGTGATAGGGACGGGATTATTGTCTGTGTTGCCTAATGTTAACTGAGGAGCAGCGGAAATATTAAAAAAGGATTGGATATAGAAGAATGCTCTGCCATGGCAAGATGTTATTTGGAAACAAAAGAGATAAATAAGAGTAGTGGTTTCTCTACCCAAAGCTTTGATACCATAAAGTTGTATGAATTTTATAAAAAATTACATCATCTATTTATTGATAATACATATATATATAGGATATCAGAATGTATATCAGATTTTTAGGAAACTAATCTCCTAAAAATCAGGAATCAATCGTACGTCTAAATTGATTTCCTACAACATGAAGTTGATATTCCCTAATAAAAAATTCAGAAAATTAACAAGAATAGAAAATATCAAAATTCCTTCAAAAGGTGGAGATCTAGAGATAAACAAAGAATCGGGATTACTAAACTGCAACAGAAAAAAATCACTGTCTTAGGCATGCAATAGAAAAAATCAACAGGGATGAAAATTGGTAGATTTTTGGCAGCATATATCCAAAAAAACAAAATAATATGTTACAGTGTTTATTAAATAAAAGAGACGTCTCTGTAGCAGTTTATCATGCAGCTCTTCAAGGCTACCATGTAATTGACATGATTTTGCAAAAAGAAAAGTTATGTTGGTTTGGATTCTTGAGGAAAAAATTATGTGATGTATTGAAGAGTATAAATAATTGTTAAGCCCACTTCCCATAAGCTTAAACTTTTGAGAGAATTGATACTTGACACTGACACTTCTATATGGCATCAAAGAAGCAAGGTTTTGCGATTGAATTCCTGTTACAGCAAGTATGATAAGCCTTGCAAAAAGACAAGGAAACCCACTCCTTAAGAAAATTCAAGTGATAAGACTTTGCAAAGACAAAGTAGTCCACACTTAGAGGAAAATATTGAAGAATATAAATGTAGATTTTCAGAGAATATTATTAGTGTTGTACAGGCTGTAGAGTTAGTGTAAATCAAACTGTATTTTCATTATTGTTACTAGCTATTCTATTCCTAGTAGGCATTTTGTATTTCTATATATAGATTGTATTATAGTGTTGTAATGTATAAGAAAAAACAGAGAATACATATCTCCATCTTATCTCTCGGAGTACATTTAACATGGTTTCAGAGCATTTTTGAAATCTAGAAATCCAATTTTATGTTATATCAGTGCATCCCGAGGAACAGATTTACGTATTAGTACGTTTAAATTTTGAAATCCAGAAATCTAGAAATCCAGTAATCCAGAAATCCAGAAATCCAGAAATCCAAAAATCCTGAAATCCGAAATCCACGAAATCACGAAATCCGGAAAGCGAGCGAGACGAGAAATCCGAGGAAAGCAAAAATCCATTTTACGGCGGCTTGCATTCGAGCGGCAAATCCATTTTACTGCGGCAACTTGCATTCGAGAGGCAAGTAGAAATCCATTTACGCAGCTTGCTTTCCATCTCGGTCATCGTCGCATGAAACCATTCTCCTCGTCGTCGGCGCCGATCACCATCATCGTCGTCTACTTCAATCAGTAAGTCTCAGTCTTGCAGTCACATTCTGCTTTGTTTTTTTGTTTCCCGTAGGAGTAAGATGTTTTAATATATATATCAACCCGACCCGGTCAAACCCTACCCAGACGGCGTGATTATTCAAAAAAAAAAAAAACGACCCACAAAATTTCAATCCACGTACAATCTACAATTGCACGACAAATGGCCAGGGAAAACTGTAATTCTTGGTTCCCACGAATGATAGTCTTATGCCCGTCACGGTCAAAATTAAATGGGCACTGATTATCTTGATGGTCCCCGATCAGTCTTGATGTTTATATGTGGAAAAATGAAAGATGATTACCTTGCGAGCGTCTGTGACTCACGAACAAAGACGTCTACGAATACGAGGAGCATGGAAATCTGAAAACAATATGGTGATGTCTTGGTTGATCAATTCCATGACAAAACGAAATTGGAGAGAATTTTCTTCTAGCTGAAAACCGCCAAAGGAATATGGGGATGCGACCAAAGACACTTATTCCGGTTCGATAATATGTCTAGAACTATTTGGGATTGAGAGAGCATCCTCGTGATCTTCGCCAGGAGAGTTGTCGGTTACACGATACTTTAACTCTTCTCACTCGATGTTGGCAGCAATTAGATCTCTTTGAGGTTCACGAATGGACACATCCGGCGGTGACATCTTGTACAAACAGATTATTGACAAGAAACGGGTTTTCAAATTTTTACTGGGACTCCATAAAGATCTTGATGATGTGCGCGAAAGAAAGTAATGATGGGTCCTCAATCTACAATGATGGGTTCTCAATCTACCATTTCCGTGATTGGAGAAGAATCTGCACTTGCCATTCGAGGCCATCAGCACTCTTATAATACAGACAATCGTCCTTGTCGTGGAAGACCTTGGTGTGATTATTGTCGTAAACCTGGTCATACTAAGGAAACCTACTGGAAAATTCATGGTAAGCCCACTGATTGGAAACCACGGATTCAGCGACACGTGACAAAGAAAGTCGTGGAAAAATTGCCTCTAAATCTCAAGGCGATGAGTCACCTGAATACGCTCTGTTTAGCAAGGAGCAGTTGATCTCCTCAGAAATTATTTGGACAATCCTTGACCACGTCATGCCCTATGGCTCGATCGGGTAACACCTCGATGCTCTTAATGTGTGAAAGCAGGTTGTGAGACCATGGATTGTTGATTCGGTGCTTGAGAACACATGACGGATGATGCTTATAACATCATAAATCTTAAATTCTACCAAAAGCTGGACACACGGTCCGAATTGCCAGACGGTTCGGTATCCAAAGTAACGAGGAATTAGTTCGGCCAAAATTTCAAACTCCTTTATTCTAGATTACTGTCCTTCTTGTTTCCTACGCTTGATTGTAATCTTGTATCAATTATTAAACTCACCGTGATAAAAATTGTATGGCTAAATTTGTTCATAACTTTATGTGAATTTCGGGAGGCGATTCGGGGGAAGATGATTGGCGGTGCTAAGGAATGCTCGGGACTACATCTCTCGGCGGTGAAGAACGCTTGACAAGACAAGCCCGCGAGTTGTGTCAGAAGTTTCTAATCGAATAAAGCTTTGTTAAACCTTAAGTCAATAAAGATGGTGAAATCATGTTGAATCACTTATCGTTTAGATCATCTAATTTCAAGTATTTGAGAAACTTTTCCTTCATTATTTAGAAATAAAAATTCGAGAAGTTTTTCGGTGTGAAGTATGTCAATTTTCAAAACATGTTAGAACTTCGTATCTTACGTCTTCCACGTAAAAAATCACATCGCTTTCTCATTAATTCACACGATATTTGGGGACGCTTCTCGAATCAAAAACATCACGAGGACACGTTGGTTCATTTCATTTGTGGATGATCGTACTCGAACCAACTTGGTTATTCCTAATGAAAGAAAAATCGAAGCATGTCAAATTTTTAAAAATTTTAATACCATGATTCAAACTCAATTTCAAACAAAATCCAGGTATTGAAATCCGACAATGCTAAAGAATACTTCAACTCACTTTACTAATTATACTGTTAAGTCGAGGATTGTCTATCTAAGCCCGTGTGTTGACACGCCTCGACAAAATGGGGTGGTGAAAGAAAGAATAGGCATCTTCTCGAGGTCGCCCGGATCCACTCGTGTTCCTGACTACGTGTCCTCGACATTTTTGGGGGATCATTCTTCTGACTCTATCTTATCAATAGGATGCCATCTTGTGTCCTCTTATTTAAAACACCTATCAATACTCTACTTGAGTCGTACCCAGCACCAAAAATCGTGTCCCATGTTCCACTTTAAAATTTTCGGATGTTCCTTATGTCCGTACATCATGTTGGCAAACTTGATCCTCGAGCCATCGAATGCATATTCTTAGGGTATTCATCGTACCGAGAAAGGATACAAATGTTTTTCTCCTATCAAAAACGATTCTATAATACAATAGATGTCACATTTTTTGAACAATATCTGTACTATTCCAAATGTCATTCGGGGGGGAGAAACATAGGCAATGAATACCGAACTTTCGAATATCATAAGTACTCGATCTCCCACAGAATCCTATTCCTGACCTCACAAAGTGAATCAATATCTCAAATAAATACTCTACTACTCCCAATGAATCCTCGGCTTCTCTACCATGACGGATCCAAGGCTTCCTTGTCCCTGACAATGATCTCTTGTCTACTCAGAAGGAAAACAACTCGAAGAAGCGAGAGAAGCAGAGCATATCTTAAGCCATTCCAGGGAATCCAACCCGAGTACGAGGCCGGCTCAGGCAACTCGCGAGAGTAACACCACTTGAATCTCATATTGAATTACTCCAATGATTTGAATTTGCCAATGCTATAAGGAAAGGTGTAAGATCATTACCTGAAACCACCCCATCTGACTTTATTTCCTATAAAAATCTCTCGCAGGGTATAAAGCATTTATCGCTGACCACGATCGAATAGAGGTTCCAAATTCTGTTTCATGAAACATTTCGGATACGAGATGGAAGACAACTATTTGTGAAGAACTCAGTACTGAGAAAAACAAGACTTGGGAGATCACGAGAACTGCCATCGGGGGAAAACAAGTGTTGGGTGTAAATGGATCTTTACAATCGAGCAAAACGAGACGGTGGTGTAGAAAGACTCAAAGCTCGCCTTGTGGCTAAAAGGATTCAACTCGAGACATATGGGGCAATTATCGGGGAGACTTTTGCACACTGTAGCAAAACTGGCTTATTCGTGTTCTTCTGCCAGCAGCATCTTGGATTGGCCTCTGATTAGATGCCAAGAATCACATTCCTTAATGGTGATCTCGAAGAAAGAAGTCTACATGGACATTCCTACGGAATTGAATCTCTGTTCCAACCAATAGAGTACGCAAACTTAAGAAATCCGCATATGGATTGAAACGGTCTCCACGTGCCTGGTTTGATAAGTTCTATAAAGTTACGAAGAGATATAGGTACGATCAATGCCAATCGGATCCACACTATTCGTCGAGCAACTTTTCCAATGACGAATAGTTATCCTAATGTATACGTAGATGATATTGTTAACGGGTGGTCTGATTGAGATGGATAAACTCAAAGAATTCCTTGCCAAGGAATTTGAGATCAAAGAATCTAGAGCAATCTCGAAAATATTTTCTAGGGATGGAAGTAGGCACGAGCAAGGGGCATATCTATATCTCGAAGGAAGTATGTCTTGATCTTACTCCAAAGAAAGCTGGAATGATGGGGTGTAAACCGGCGAGAAGCGATAGATTCTACAATAAAACTCGGAATCAAAGAAAATAGTACACTGTGGACAAAGGTCGTTATCGAAGATTAGTGAAAACTCGTTTACCTATCTCACGACTGGGCCGGATATTGGTTTTCGATGAAGTGTTGTAAGTCAATTTATGAACAATCCCTCTTTGAAGAACACGTGGAAGTAGTCGCATCGTATACTCGGGTATCTCGAAGATGACACCGAGGAAAAGGATTATATTTCGGTAAGAATCTCCAGAAAAATTGAAGTCTTTCTGAGATCTTGGTAGGCGAGAATCTATAGTAGATACGCGGATCACCAACTGGATGTGTGTACATTCGTATGGGGAAACCTTGTAACTTGGCGAAGTAAAAAACAATCGGTAGTCGCTCGAAGCGGTGCGAGGTGAATTTAGAGCCGTGGCTCGTGGGATTTGTGAAAGAATGTGGTTAAGAAGGCTACTTCGATGAGCTGGACTTCACGACTCCGAACTGTCGGCGTGCATTGTGACAATCAATTCTGATAAGAATTGCGAAAAATCAGGTTCATCATGATCGAACCAAACATGTAGAAATTGATCGTCATTTCATTAAAGAAAAGATAGATGGAAAAATTGTGGACCTACTATATACATCTACTAAACATCAAATTGCAGATATCCTTACCAAAGCATTACCTCGAACAATTTTCGAAGAATTGAGTTGCAAGTTAGGAATGATTAATATCTATTACCCAACCTGAGGGGGAGTGTAGATTTTCAGAGAATATTATTAGTATTGTACAGGTTGTAGAGTTAGTGTAAATCAAGTTGTATTTTCATTATTGTTACCAGCTGTTCTATTCCTAGAATTAGTGGACACTTTGTATTTCTATATATAGATTGTATTATAGTGTTGTAATGTATAAGAAAAAACAAAGAATACATATCTCCATCTTATCTCTCGGAGTACATTTAACAATAAATAATTGTTAGGCCTACCTCCCATAAACTTGAACTTTTGGAAGAGTTGGTGCCTGACACTTCTATATGATGCTCATTTTCAAAAGGAATTAACTCAATTAGGACCAAGATCATAAGAAAGATATTTGGATCTATTTAGTTCAACAAACATATGATGCTCCAAATAAATATGTTCTTATGTGGTGTGTAAATATTTGTAAAATCTACGACATGCATTCTCGTGACAATTTTGGAAGAAAAATTCAGTAAAAATAAAGACAGCAATCGTAAAATCTGAGAAAATACAGAATTATCCCCTGATATGCAAAATTGGTATTATGTCTTACACTTCCACCCATAGATGTTATAGAGAGTTCCATGCACATTAAATTGAAGGAAAAGACTTTACCTTTGCTTGAATGTATTTTTCTTTATGGTGAATGGCATCTTGTGGACATGGTTTTGACATTGAAATAACTGAAGCATTTGAACCGTCCATCCTGCATTGATTTTTCCATTCAAACTTGTTAGAATGTATAAATAAATTGTTGGCCCACCTCCCAACATATTATGCTTTTGGTTGGAATGATGACCAACAATATCAGAGCGGGGGAGCGAGTTCAAACTAATTCCAAGCATTAGCTTTTGGGAAGTAAATTGTTGGATCATCTCACAATAGCATTAACTTTTGGGAAGATTTGTGACCAACACACTAGCAAAACTAGAATCACGTAGAAGTTCTAAATTAAAGATATTGACAAACAAAAATGTATGGAACTTACTAGAATTATAGTAAGAAATGAAACAAATCCCCATTTAGAATAGAAACAACATCAGAAACTAAATTCTAACTAGTCTACCAATTTTAGTTCATTTAAAAATTTTACACGGTTCACTAAAAGTCATTTTAGTCATTGAAATAATGCTTAGAGGAATAGGGGGGGGGTTCTTAATTATTTCCCTTTTATAACAAGTAGGTATTAACAATGACAGTTCAATGTGAAAACTCAGAATTTACAAATAAAATTTTGTTACACAAAGCAAAGAATGTATTTTAGTACTCACTTTGCATTCTCTTGTAGAAGCACTCCCTCCCATATATTGTTACAAAAAGCATTTCCCAATTTCCGAAATAATTCCAAGATAGTAGGTTCCCAAATCTTCACATCTAATTTTAGAGATCTCACCTGCAGATGGGAGAACATATTTAACCATGGGATTCCAAACTAGTAAAATGATATATGTACGACCAGTTGATTCTCCACAACTCGTGAGCACACAAGCACTAAACCTAAATATATTATATATCAACAAACTAATATGGCCATATATTTTACAGAATGATTTTTCCTAAATTATGTGCATGCATCAGACTATTTATCAGAGTATTCTCTTACAAAGAAGAGAAAATTGCACCTTCTCCACAAAAGTGCTATTATCTATTACAACAATAACAAAAAAATGCCATAAGGATATTGTGATAGATATTTTGATGAAAAACATTCAAAGGCAATCATACTTGCTTAAACTAGAATAAATTGATAAACTATTATTGTAAAAGCATAGAATCAAATATATAATCTCAATGAACTTTCATTATTGGAAAAGATGCAAAAAGCTCCAATAGGTAAAAAAGATACTTGTCACAATATCCTCGTAACAAATCAGACAGGGAGTTCTGAATTTTTTTGTTTCTTGTGCACACCTTAGATATGTGGACACCAAGATTCCGATGAACACCAGAGCACTCGATGCACAGTAATATACCAAGATTAAGAGATGCCCAGTCAGGCTCACGAGCACTGCACTCTGCACAAAGATCATTTCCTGGTATACCTCGAAGAATACTAGAAACACAATCTAATCTGTTGAAATTTCTATCTTCTGGTAAACTTCCTAGATTATCTAGGGGTTGAACATCATACGAAACACCACCAGCAATTTTTTTAGTCTCCAGCTTTGCTGTTAAAATACCAGGCTGCAAAATATATAACTAATCATGTTAGAAAAATGCTACATCATGCACATACATCTTAAAAATGAAATCATCAGATGAGGCATCAAACTTTCATAGTGGAAAACCTGTTTTAGGAATTGAGAATTCAAAAGAGATGCAATTGCTCCAGTTAATTTGTTTATCCAGTCCATCCTATCTGCTTCGTTTTCAGCCTGGTATCAGAAGAAAGAATGTTGCAATCACAGTTCTGTAGAAAAACTTCAACTTTACTGCTTTAGGGGTAAAAATGTTGGGAAAATTACAAAATAAAATTACGAGATGAAGCCGGGGATAGCTCAAACCTTAACATTGCAAAGAATTACACTAATAAAATGATCAAAGTCTTATATTCCACAGAATCACATAGAAGTATATAAAATTTTGATGAAAGTCACAAAACTGTGATTGCAAACTTCCTTTCAAGTCAAACTGCTTTAGATGTTACACCAAGATCACAAAAAAGCAGCATGTTCTTGTGCCGAGCAGATCATTGATTTCTTTGACGTGGTGAGCAAACAATAAGATAGGAATTTAAGAATTAATGAGATGTCAATGACAGAGGTGGAAGAACCTACTTCATTGCTATAGTTTCCTCAACAATTACTAAAAATCTGGCATTACCAACAACGTGAGAAATACTCAAAATAAAACTGAGAAGCTTAAAAAGTGAATTAAAATTGGTAATATTGATTAAACTTGCTGAAACATGTATTTGCAATGCAACTGCCCTTATGTACTTGTAGGAAATAAGTCCCAATCCTTATAAACTGGAAAATCCTATTTCTAATCTTATAAATATTTCAAATTAAAGGGGGAAAATTGCATTTTCACATGTAAATGATCATCCTAAACCCAAATATGACATGTCAGAGTTTGATTAGTGAGGTGTTCCCTAAGTATAAGTATTTCCTCATATAACATAATTCAATTATCTATGTGTTAAATATATCATACCTTTTGACATTCTCTAAAATTCTAATTAATAATAAAAATATAATTAGTTATGCCTACACACTCCATGACCTACATATGATTAAATTTTAATTTATATTTACTATTAATTATTAGTTTATTAATTGGTCAGGACAATAACTTATAAGAGAAAAAACAAAAAATTACTCATTAAAATTATAAGAATAAAGTTTCCAAAACTCTTATACTTCTTAAAAATTCGACCCAAATAAATGATATTTTTATTCATTTTTTAATAACACTTACCCACTCAAACATGACGACTTCAAACACATGCCCTCTCATTGCCCATAAAGAACATATATCATTACACTATAACCCAATTGGTAAGGATGTTTTGAATCTTACTATTGTAAATGTTTGACTTAAACATTTGTGATGGAAAATACCTTAGTGCCCTTAATTATTCATATTTGACCTCTATGTCCTAGAAAATAATATATTTTTTATTTGTTTCAGCAATTTATTAAAGAATTTATTATTTTAATTAGACGATGAAAAAGTTAATTTTTTTTATTATGTTTGGTAAGTCTATATTTTCATTTTTCAAAAAATTAATTAGTTAGAACGATTTTGATGAGACTTTGTTTATTTGTTAGTTTGTTATTTTTTGAAATATAAGAGGTCACATTAATTCATTTATATTCATTAAATAATATTTCCTTACTACAGTTCATTAATTTGTATCTTATAGTAACAACTGGAATTTATAACAAATGAAAATCAATGGTTTGTAAGAGTATTATCATATCCAATGAAAATTCAAAAGTTATTTTACATTTTACCTTTAAACATAATTTTGAGCTCTTTCTTTATGTCTTTCTATCTTGCACCATGCTCTCACAACCATTACCAACTTCATTAGAAGGTATTTTCTTATTTTTATTTATTATTTCATTTTATATGTATTTCTAGCAATAATGTATATTTTCTTCGCAAAATGATGAATAATTACATTTTCTTGCTTCTTGGAAGAATTTTTGTTGTAAATTGAATTCCAAATTGGTAAAAATCAGTAGATGTTGTAAATTGGTGTTGAGAAATGCCAAGGCCTAAAAGCCTTTCCACACAAAACAAGCTCTCTTAAAGTTGTATTCTTCTTATTCCTTTCTTCTGTTTTTTCATTCTCTGATACAGATCATATATATATACTAATGTTATAACTAAAATACACAACTGTAATACACTAAAATACAGCTGGGATACACTAATACAAAGTGGGAAATAAAGCTAGAAATAAAGCTGTAAGTCATCCTGAAAATCAGGAAACTAACCTCCTGAAAACAAGGGCTGATTTCACTCTGAAAATCAGGAAATTCCCTCCTGAAAATCAGGGGTTGATTTCACCCTGAAAATCAGGAAACTACTTCCTGAAAATCAGGAAACTACTTCCTGAAAATCAGGAGCTGCTTAGGAATCAATCATACGCCTAGATTGATTTCCTACACTCCCCCTCAAGCTAGGCGATATATGTTTTCCAAATCAAATGCTACACTTAATTTTCAGAAACAAAACTTTGGTTAAGATAACTGCTACTTGTTGTAGATGGAACATAGTTGAGGGAGATAATCTTGCCTTCAATTTTCTCCTTGAATTAAGGGTTAACATTCAATACTCCCACTCAAGTTGGATCCCGAAGTTTTATGGATCTAAGTTTTTGTATATGATGACATCCAAAAAATGATTATTGATCTTGTTGCTAAGTAGCCTGAAAATTGGGATGATGAGGAAGTTGATGAAAGGGTTAACATTCAACACTCTAACTCAAGCTGGATCCCGAAGGTTTGTGGATCTAAGCTTGGTATATGATGACATCCCAAAAAGGATTACTGATCATGTTGCTAAGTAACCTGAAGATTGGGATGATGAGGAAGTTGGTGAAAGTGTTAACATTCAATACTCCCACTCAAGCTAGATTCCAAAGGTTTATGGATCTAATCTTGGTATATGATGACATCCCAAAAAGGATTACTAATCCTGTTGCTAAGTAGCCTGAGGATTGGGATGATGAGGAAGATGATGAAAGGGTTAACTTTTTACACTCCCACTCAAGCTGGATCTTGAAGGTTTATGGATCTAAGCTTGGTATATGATGACATCCCAAAAAGGATTACAGATCTTGTTGCTAAGTAGCCTGAAGATTGGAATGATGAGGAAGTATACGATTTAACCACCAAATCTGAGTGGAGCAATGCAATTGAATTTCCTGCAGCTCGGAGAGTGGCTATATCCAGTTGAATTTGATATAACAAGCAACATTGATACAAATGAATGTCATAAAGGCCAATTAGACTCAGGGACATCTTCTAGTCACAGAACCTCATCTTTAGAATGAGAAGTTTATTGGAAGAAACCGAAGGGTCCCTTAATACGAAATCATTCTCATGGATTATTTCCTTGAAATGGAAAAGCTTGCTGCTTAACAAAATATAGAAAATGGAAGTTACTGCATTGACGTTTGATCTTTCTATGGCCAATTTAATAGTGAAGAAAGTTCTTTGAAAGCCGAACTTAATGCTTGATGCTTGAGTACCAATTTGCTGCTGCTGCTGAATTTCTCATAGGCACTGCTAATGGTAGTATTAAAACATGGAACGCTGATGCAAAGAGAGTTGTTTGTGACCTCAGTATAGCTGGATCATTTCTGAGGGTGTTGGATATAAAGTGTCGCTCTGTAGAACCAATTTTTGTTTCTAAAGCAACGTCAAAATAAGATGACCCAAGAGCCCTTGGAGAGTTCAAGGAATGACACTCTTCGTCCTGCTTGGTCATACTTTCATCAGGATTAAAGAAATTGATATACCAATTTTCTCCTGCTACTGAATTTGAAGGAGTAGATTAGCGAAAAATTGCAAAGTTGATTGGTATCGCTGATTCTTATCAACCTCACCACGATGCACCACGACCTACAAGTGCAGATTGCGATTCTTGGACACGATATGTGCATATTACAAGCTGTGATAAGTTGTGCTCATGCTGAATTCTTGGCCCTTGCCTTGCTCCATGAATATTGACAAAGAAATTACAACCATTGATGGCCAATCCAGGGGCAACACCTAATAGAAACGTTGATTAGTTGCTAGCTTATGCAACTGTGGGTGGATTATTTATAACATGCATTGGTTGCCCAGGAATTCCAAAAGCATGAGCAGGAATAGGTATGTTGTGAGCATGAGCAAATGACAAGATGGTTGTGAAGCTTCCTAAAAAGTTTGGGAATGCCAACGCAAAGATATCGAACAAGGATTCAACTCCACAGATGAAAAATCAGCAGGTTATTCCATATAGGAGAAGAAACTGATGTACCAATAGTTGAAGTAGAGCCAAATTTAAATAGAGAAGTAGCTGGACAAAATTCTGATTTGAGACACTATGCTTTTAAACCAACTTCCCCATGTATTAGAGTTATGGGAAACATGGCAAGGACTTTTAGAGCTACAGAAACCAAAATATTAAAGTCATTGGTTCATATTAATGGCAAGAAAGGAAGACCATTGATGAGGAGTATAAGAGGAGATTAAATACACAGTTTTTAAACCTAATACTTTGATACCATGTTGTAAATTGAATTCCAGATTGGTAAAAATCAGTAGATGTTGTAAATTGGTGTTGAGAAATGCCAAGGTCTAAAATCCTTCCCACACAAAACAAGCTCTCTTAAAGTTGTATTCTTCTTATTCCTTTCTTCTGTTTTTCATTCTCTGATACAGATCATATATATATACTAATGTTATAACTAAAATACACAACTGTAATACACTAAAATACAGCTGGAATACACTAATACAAAATGAGAAATAAAGCTAAAAATCATCCTGAAAATCCGAAAACTAACCTCCTAAAAACAGGGGCTAATTCCACCCTGAAAATCAGGAAACTCCCTCCTGAAGATCAGGGACTAATTTCACCCTAAAAATCAGGAAACTACTTCCTGAAAATTAGGAGTTTCTTAGGAATCAATCATACGCCTAGATTGATTTTCTACAATTTTTTTTCTTGACCTTTATACGTACTTTACTTAAAGGTGAGCAGCGGCTCAAAACTGCCTATTTTTGACCAATCCGAATCCGATTCGATGATGTAATCAATCTGAATCCAAACATATCATATTTTTCCCAATCGTATAAGATTGTATTAATATTGTAATTTAATTATGAATTATTATTATATATAAAACACGACTTATACAACAATTAAATTTTAAATTAGTATATTTGTAACAAAATTTATTATTTATAATCACAATAAAGAAAATCAAAAGAATAATAAGCATGTTCGTATGCTTATTAAATTATTATAAACATTTATGCTTATTTTTAAGCTAAAAATAGTAATCTAATATAATTATAATATACATAATATTTAAATATGACACTATGAAATAAAATA
Source organism: Hippophae rhamnoides (assembly GCA_033030585.1). Taxonomy (NCBI): domain Eukaryota; kingdom Viridiplantae; phylum Streptophyta; class Magnoliopsida; order Rosales; family Elaeagnaceae; genus Hippophae; species Hippophae rhamnoides. Next base: position 20,168,215 of record CM065428.1, on the reverse strand, counting down.
TGCATTTATTTATAATTTAATAGTAATTCGGTTAAGATCGGATATAGCAGATTATAATATCTGTCAATCCGAATCCAATCTGACTACAAAATTTGTCAATTTAATTCAATTTGAATCTGACAGATCAAAATGGATTGATCAGATCATTTTCTCACCCCTACTTGTACTTATAGTATTTTATAAAAGTAAAAAGAGAAGGAAAAATAAATAAATTGTCAATTCACACATTCTTATTGGCTTGTGCACTATAAATTGGTTGTAAAGGCTATTTTGGAATTTGAAGAGAATTTTAGTTATGGGTAATGTTTTTTTTCTAACTATACTTTACCTATATAATAATATTTAAATTTGTATTTTTTTTATTCCATTATTGCTACCCAAAATTAGTTATGCTTCAAAAATAAATATTGGTTTAGTCTTTCAAGCATTTTTTAATATCTTTTTTTTTCTTGCATCTCTCTCATAAATCCATTGCCATCTACATTTATACATATTTTTCTTTGTAAATAGTTTCACTTTACATGTATTTATAGCAATACAATTATATTTTCTTGACAAAAAATAAAAAAGTGAACAATTATATTCTCCTCGCTTTTGGAAGGAAGACAAAAATGTTGTTCTTTGCACCTCTATGTGTATTAATTTGTAATTGTAACAAGAAAAATCACTTTTGAATGTTATTTTATAAATCATCAATTCAAATGCTCTTACTTGCTCATTTATGTATTGTAAATTGGTTGTTATAGCTAATTTTGAAATTATAGGCTATACGTATAGCCCAGGGCACGTTATCTAATGGAGAGTTGTAATAGTTATAAAATCTGGGTTACAAATCCCAAGTATATGCATGTGTAGATTGTTAGTAGACAAAACTTTTCCTTGTCCCCTTATTGTTTCTCAAAAATAGTTGTGCTTTTGTTAATAACTATTGACTAGGACGAAAATATTGATAATTTATGTGAATCTAAGAATGTGATACCATTTGAAATTCTTGTTATGCATATTTTATAGCACATAAAAAAATAGCTATTTTGAAAGGAGAAAAGCCATTTTCTTTCTTCCTTTTGCAATGCAATTACTAATTATTATTTCTTTAATTAATTTAATGAATTCTGCAATATGACTTAATATGAGATTAATTATTATATATATTTTTCCTTTATTATTTTTCGACTTCACCACTCTGTTTTTGGATTTTTTTTATTTTATACATTTTTAACTTTTTGATAATTTCACAAAATCTAGAGAAATAAAGACTCATAAATCTAAGACAACAGAAAAACAAATTACTTTATCATTTTGAGGTTATATAAAAAAATATTAGAAAATCTAGCACGATAAAAGTCATTGTATTTAAGATTATTAAAAATAAAGTCAATACTTTTAACATCGTTAATCTTATTACATAAAAATACATAATTGATTTTATATTAAATTCTTCATTTTTAACTTGAACTTTTTACATATGTCAATTAAATTAATTATACTATATCATGGTTTAATTGTAATATATTAAATTAAATTTCTTCACATGTAAAGCAAGTTCTATTGGCTAGTATAATTATTATGGAAGAGTAACCTGATTTTGCACCTAAAAGGAGTCAAGGACTTTCTAATGGTTGCACTTAGAAAATAATTTTTGCAGAGAAAATAACCTCACAAATATTAAAGTCCTAGCCTAGCTTGAATTGTCCTCCATCATAACCCTAGTCAAGTTTTCTTAAACAACGAACTTAAAATCATGGCTCAATAGCATGCACAGGAAAACAAGCACTGGTGACATACGACGATTTTGAGTATCATCCCCATTGAGTTGCAGGAAATGAAACTATTAATAATGTAAACACATGCGTATGTGTTATTAATACATGATCCACCACAAGCTAGTATTATGGATCTTATTAGATAAATTAGGTCGAGCATGCAAGTATAGTTTTTGAAGCAGTACTGACTAACCAACACAATTACCTGCAATGTGTAAGTCTTCACAGGAGATATTATTCTAAAGCACAACCGTAAGTCTATATCCTCTGCATCCATCTTTATTGTTGAGGTGCAAAGATCAACAGTATGACACCCCAGAATGTCTTCATTAAGTGATGCAGTGCGCCTTGAGCGAAATCTACTAAATACACCACTGTTATGTTCAACCGAACGAGTAAAGTGATGTGACTGAGAGGCCTAAGAGGGTTATGAGTACAAACAAGGAAGAATCAGAATTTTACCAAAATATGTTGAAACATGGTAAATTAACGCTAGTTGAATGCTCAAAATAGTTGATAAAATAGTGAGAAAGCTACACAAAGTCATTATAATTTCATGGTAATGGTGGAGAATACATAACATATTTATAGATACTATCTATATTCATCTTAGACACTAACAAAAGACAATTAAACAAGACACTCAATAATGATAAAACAGGCACTAAAAATAAAGACCCATAACTAAAGTTGAGCAAAGCCGCTTTGAGAGTAGGAACATGTTGTTCAATGACAAGATTGTAAGACTCGTCTTGGTCATGCAGTATTATATCTTGTTAAGGATACTTAAGGTAAATAATTGCAGCACTAATTAGTGATATAGTTAGTAGATAACTCTTGGATTTGACACAGACATGGAGAGTAGAGACCAGAGAAACAGATAGACAACCCGAATTTTTTTGGGTACACATACTACATGATAAAGTGTGTATATAGTAGTTGTATCCTATTCCTAGGTTAATAAGTCTTTATTCTTATTTTGTATATAATTAGAATTTATTGTCCTCCTTAAAATAAGACTTGTATGTGTGCATAAATGTTCAATTGGCATTAATGAAAGAAATAATATTTTCAACAGGTTCCCTTCTAACTCGACACCGCTGTTGCCCACCTATGAAGACACTGTCACCGTAGCTACCTCAATTTCCACCATTGCACTGCTGTCAGCCAGACCTTGTGCTCCAAAGTCATTGCCTCTTACCAGTCTGTCAGTGCTGCCGAACTGCAGATCCTTTTTTGTGATTTGGCACCTCTGGTCTAAGTTTTTCCAGTGACACCACCTATAGCTGTTGTTCCTCTGAACTTTTGCCCCTGGCTTTGATCTTTGAACTCTTGTTCCACATTGCTAGCACCACTTCCGGTCCACTTAAGCTCCGCCAAATGCAAGTCCCTTTTAGCGTGTTTTTTTCTCCAGCCACCATTCTACCATTTTAATGTTGTGGCCCTTATTTTAATTTAGGTTAATGTTTTGCAAAGAATATTTTACCGTGGCCATATTCCCTATTCCTGTCATTAAAAACCCATAATATTTGCTACCACCAGTAGATAACACTAAAACTTCCTTGATTCTACTTCAGTAGCCAGAATTCCTTCTAACAACAAACAAATTCAAACTACAAACATTCATGAAGGCTCTTCTCAAATAAATATTAAATTGGATGGTGCAAACTATAATGCTTGGTCCAAGATCTTAGAGATGCATATTATTAGAAAAAGGATGATCAGACATATGGTGAATAGGAGACTGAAGACATTATGGTTAAGTGTTGGCTAGTTAAGGCTATGACGATAACTGATTTCACATTTTGTGCAATGTGTGGGTCTGCAAAAGATGTTAGGGATGCAGGTAGGAAGAGGAATAAATCTTTTCAACTACGTCCAAGGTGGTCAACCTCTTGCTGAGCATTACAATTAATTGAACTCTACTTTCATGGAGTTGATTATCGAAGCACTAGTGATAGTGAGAAAATAAGAAAATGTACTACTGATATCGGTTTTATATGGTTTGATGGTCTAGGTACTTTTAATTTCCAATTTTTTAGGATAAGTAGCTTTAAGCTTGTAATCTGTCTTCGGAGAATGCAGATTCTCTACAATACTTTTTCATCACCTAAGATAGGATGTAAATTAAGACACTAATGGCCAGAATTGAGTAAAAAGGAGAAGAGGAAGGGGAAAGTTAAATAGAGTAAATTCATCGAGAGCTTTAGAATATAAGAATAACATACCATGGGCTTGGTACCCTTGAATCTATAATAATATAGAGTGCTTTGACTATTGAGTACAAAAAACCTTCTCTTCCAATCTCCTCTCAAACTCGAGGATCGCTTCAATAAATAACCTTGCTTGATTGTCTCTACCTAAGATAAAATAATATAAAATATGAAAATATTTTTTGAAATAGTATAACATGACATGACAAATGCTATAAACAAGAAATTCAGTTCCTTAAGGATCAAGACAAAGTTGGATGTGATGTGATCCACTTATATATTTAATGATTGGATAACCTATATGAAATGACATGCAGAAAGGAAAGTAAACTGCTAAAACAAGCATGTCAGATCCATCTAATGAACTAGCTTCTTCAGACCTCTGATTCACTTTGTACCTTCACTTTTTTATAATTCAATATAATGTTTTTTCCTATCAAAAAAATATTAATAGGAAACTCTTAGCAACCATAAACTCAAAATCTGATAAGACTTAAAAAGTATACTCAAAAGGATACAATCATTTGGGATTTAATACCCGAAAGCAATAAAGTTACCTCGCCATTTGGATTATATGGCAGTACAGTTTCTACATTCTTGTAAGAATTCATCCCAAAAGCACGAGTGTTATCAACACCAGCAGAAGGGTCAATGTTACTAGAAGCTCGTATACTGTCCAGCTCAGCTTGTGTACGAAATTCTTGAATCCGTTTTGCAAGTATATCTTGTTCAACTTTTGCACGATCTTTAGATTGCTGTGCATATGACAATACCTGTATTTAGAGATTAGATAATCAATCAGATGAAAATAGATCTCCTTGAATAAGCCCAAGTAGAATTACATGTTGCTAGGATAACCAGAACACAGATGACACAAGAAAAGGTTTCTTCCTTGTCAAATTCTGTCAGTTACAGAAACATACTGTTTGATCAGACATGAGGCACTAGCTTCTTTATTCAGCAGTTTCCCCAACCAACCCTACACTTTTGTTTGAGCTACACTTTTGTTTGAGCTAAAATTACACATCAATTGATAATGCATACTGCTTTGGATATCTAAAAATAAAGTTTTGAACCAAAAAATAAATAAACATTCATCATGTTTATAATGTTTCTTGATTAGTTTTAGATACATGTAGCTGGGTTTTTTATTTTGTAGTGGAATGCTGGTCCACTCACTGTAGTTTTCTACTAATTTATTAAAACAGTATGATTTTTTTATAAGATATTTATAGATATAAAATATAAATAGTTACAAAACACAAAAAGTGTACAAGCAATTCACTAAGAAGAAAGGCTAACCTATATCACTGTCCCTAAACTTTAACTAGAATCACAATTAAGTACCTAAACTTTTAAATTTAATCCTCACCTTTTAAAACTTCATAACTAAGTTCTAAGCTTTTAGATCACATGATTTTATCCTCGTACTTTTAGAATTACGAAGATAGGTTCTAAAACTGTAAATCACACATTTGTGTGACAGTTTTCAGCCCATGAAGTTTTAAAAAGTTTAAAACCTAAATCATAGACTAATCTATGAAATTCAAAAAATTTGAGGTCTAAATCATACGATTTAAAAGTTAAAAACTTATCTACGAAGTTAGTCAAAGTTTAGGGACTGCCGAATTAATTAAGACCATCAAAAAGCTAACTATAAGATGGCCTGTTCTTTAAGAAATACATCTCCTATACATATAGACTATACAAGCTTTCCAATTATACCTTATAACAAACTTAGAATAATTTTTAAACTCTTTAGAAATTTATCTCATAATGAAGCCAAAAATAAAACTTCATCGCACAAAAGATCGCTACCATTACATCATTCTCAATATCCTCTAAATTATATTATTCCTTTCAATCCACAAAACCCAAATAATTGCTGCAACCCCACATCTCCACAACATTATAACCTTCTTAGCTTTGCATTCGTCCCATGCTTGTGAAACGTTTCTAGTAATGAAGATTTTCATGATCTTGGCATAGTCCCCATTGTATACCCATATTAATTTGTAACTTATACCAAATACTATGCACAATAGGGCTATGCAGAAATAAATGATCAATTTCTTCCATTTCTTCAAAATTTCTCTTACAAAACACACACCAATTTGGTAAAAGAAAAAAATTGAAGATTGTGACATCATCTAATCAATTGTATGTGCGTTAACCTTACAAAGAACAATTAGAGACTTCAACACCTTGACTTTACTTGAATTAGCACAATTCCATTCACAATTCCATATTGAAACTTAGTGATCAAAATCTTATATAGCAAGATCATTCACAAGAACTCAAAGATTACGTGAGAAACTTCCTGATAATTCAAATTAATCAATGTCCATGTATCACTGTTATTGACTCTAATAATTACTAGTTCCAATCTAGACATCAAGCTTATGAATTCATCGACTTCCCAATCATTTAAGTTTCTTTTAAAATCTGAGATCCAACCATCTGTCGAAGAGAACGTGCTTATCAGAGCATTTTATCCAAATAAATACTATCCTACCATGGATACTTGTTGAAATATAGCTTCCATTTTTACGCCCCCATTTCACCACGCAGAAGAGACATAGTCATTTTGAGAATCTTTCCAAAAACTAAATTTTAACTCTGTTGACCTTGGAACTCAAATTAGAAAATAACAAAATAACTCTTTAACAATTTCCATCCAAGGACTACGCATTTCAACCCATGTTTACTTCTAATATTTCATTGCCAAAGAGAGTTTTTCTCTAATAGAATCTCCAAAACCACCTTCCTAGTAATCTCTTGTTTCCTGCAATGAAATTTCCAATGACTAAACCCATTTTCATTGGTCTTCGTACCATCTCCAAATTTATCAAATGACTTTCTCCTTCTCTAACACCTTGCCTAAGAAGTCCCTCATTAATTTCGCTAATCTCTTTACAACCACTGAGTTTTGAAAATTGATAGATAATAAGTTGGAATACTTGAAAATACAAAATTCACTCTTAAAAAAATCTTTTCTTACATCGTACTAGTTTTTTTTCAAATTGTTGAATAACCACCAACAAATATTTTGTGCAACTCTTGTATCACCTCCAAGACAATCAAATTGAAAATAAATAACAATCGGATTAGACAAATCTCGATAGGGGCTGAAATGATCAGTTTCTTCTACCCATTCAGCTTCTTTGTACCTTATGATATCATCTTCTTCATTTCTTTTAACTTACGATTATGATATATTCTTCGTCTGTATTTTTTAATCGTCAAAATAATAATAATTGATAATTTAGGGTTTTTTCATGAAATACAAGTAGCTTTGAATCATCAAAATATTCATATTTGATCTATTTCTTACAAGAAAATATGCAAACACATTATACTTCAAATGCTATCAAAACAATATTGTTCAAAACTTGATGTTACCAAATTAGGTGCAGGTTAAAAATCTGGTAGGATAAAACCCAAAACAAACTAGTGGGGTTGAGAGAGTTGAATAAGATGAACCCAAAACTTGCAACAAATCTGAAAGGCGTGCAGTTGCACGTTGATTGCAAACGGCTGGCAAGATTGGTGGTGGCGACACTGAGATGGGATGTTGCAACTGATGAGGTTGGTGGTATGGTTTTCATATCATGGGATATTTTTTGTTTTATTGTTTTCACGATAAATAGCATTAACAAATTATATTTTTTAAGAGAAATTATGGTTGAAGAATTGAAAGATATGGAAAAAGAGGTCAACAATAAGAAATTGGTGTAGATGAGAAGGATCTAACTTTACTTAGAATAAAAAATTAGCATGCTTTGTTGCCAAAAAACGCACATAGAAGGCTTGTAATGAATAATCAGAGAACAATGTTCTCAATAATCAATATTCATTATTAAACAATATAAGTCTAAAATACAATGTGAATAAGCCTATTTATATGAATAATAAATTATTAACATAATTGTTGTAAAATAATTATTAAATATTGTGTTTTCTTATTAGTTTAGAGTCAAAAATTAGAATATAATTGTTTCCTCCTTCATCTATTAGGGTTTAGTGTCATAGCTTATCTATAAATAGGTTATATGTTCTCTAATATTGATCAATAAAATAACAATGACTTTCTTCCGCTTTCTCATTCTCCTTTCTACTATTTTTGATTTCTTAACATGGTATTAGAGTGTGTTCAATCCTAAACACTTTCTACATCTTCTCTAAACCCTAATTGTATTTTCTCTCACTCTCTCTTCTATGTTTTTTTTTCTATTTCTTAAAAAAGCTCATTATCTTTCAAGAGCTGCCATTACTAAAAGCTCTCTACAATCTGTACGGCAGCCCACCATCTTCCATCATCCCTTGGGCATCGCCAGCTGTCATTCGGTAAAATTGTAAAAAACATGTAGATTTTGTAGTCAAAATGTATCTTGATGGTTCCGATCATATTGGCTCAATTCACTTAGCATATTAATGTTTAGGAAATTTTGGTTTTGATTGGGAATTATTTTGGTCAATTTATTTATTCAAATTTTACTATTTGTGCCCGTTAAAAAGATAATGGGTTCTATCTTCAAATTCTATGTGAATTAACTTTGGTTGAATCTCAACTCACAAGAATTTTCTATTATCTACTCTAATTACTTCATAGGTCTCTACTCTATCTATCTCAACCCATGAGTTATCAATTTCTATATGTGAAAAAAATAACACTAATTATTTATCTAATTGTTATTAACAATAAAATACTAGCACAAGGACAACATATATCTGATTAGTGATTAACTTCAAAAAGGTAAAGAAGTATATTTGAGGGTATTCTCACTTATGATCGAATCTACTTCACAATCAAGTGCAACTATTAAAAAAAGTTCAATTAAGTTTCTGATATCATTTTATTTTATTCATTATTTTGATGTGAATAATAGATTCAAGCACCCCTCATAGGTCCAGAGACGAAAATGTAGCAATGATCTTATATAAGTTAGTAACCACAATAAAATGTGACAATGATCTTATATAAGCTAGTAACCACACGAAAATGTGGCAATGATCTTATATAAGCCGATAACCAAGCTTATTGACTTAAAAATTTTAACTCTCAAAGCATTACCCTATGTTACATGGATTTAGGAAGTAGTGTTGGACACGAGTGTGTATCTAGAGGTCGAATTCGTCAGTTTGTTAAATTTTAAGACACGGGGATATGGATAATAAGTGTCTAATTTTTGAAACCGGGTACAGAGACAACAAATTATATAAATTACTTTACATGGTCTATTATATGATATATAGATTTTATACTCATGCTTATTTTTATTACTGCATAATTTTTTTATTCTTAATTTTTAATAATTTTAATTCATTGTTATCTTGTTTCTTTAATTAAATGTATATAAATTTAGGATTTCATAAAAAACCAATTATTTTCTCTTAAAACAAGAAACCCATTGTTTTCTCATAAAACAAGAAGCCCATTATTGAATTCTCTAATTGTATTTTTAGAATCTCATTTCAGTTTCTAAAAACCCACTTTTTTAAAAGCCCATTCTACCAATCTTATATTAGTCATATCACTTTTATTGCCTAGGTTTTACTTTTTCTTCAGCTTCTCAACTAATTTTTCTTTCTTCTCTCTTCAATGGCAACCACCACTTCTTTCTTTCTCTTCATGTTCTAGAATAACAGTACTTTATGTTTCGTATTTTTCTTTTTTTTTTTGTAATACAATCTTCTTTATCTTTTCTTGTTTTGTTCATGGTTGAAACCATGACAAATAAAACATGTGTCCAGTGAGATGTTTCCAAGTCTGACACGTATTCCATACCGACATTGATGTCGTGTTGTGTTGATACCAGTACAATGGACAAAGTATTGAGTCGAGGTAGCTATGCGTTTAACTTTTATGAATAGCATTAGTTTTGTTGTTTTGACAACTAAACCACAATGTTCCAACAACTCCTCTTTAACCATCTCTCAACAACTATGAAAAAAATGTTAAGTTAAAACTATTTGGGATTGGTGCCTTCTCTTTCTAGAACTCAAAGAAGATTTTTTCTGATTTTATCTTCTTCAAAATGTCTCCCCATCCATGTTGCTCTCTCCTTAAAAATACATCCCAATCTAAACCAAGAATTAGAGGTCTTTGCTAGTCTTTTCTTAAATACAACATCTTAAAGACAGTAACATTTCTTCTATTTGTTGAACATAATCTATAATTGTCATTTCTCCATCTTCCTTTTCAAGCTTTCCAATCATATGTTTATTTTTTCTCCCATTAGCAACACTATTAAAAGTTTTGAGTATGCTTTGTTTGGCTTAATCCAAATAGCTCGAAATGTTTGCCAGGCTCCTTGTTTAAAATTATATATTTCATATGTATTTTGATATTTTCATATTACTCAGCTCGGAACTCAAATATTAAAACTTCATCTTCTTGATACTTATACAAAAAGGAAATTCGATCCTCCAAAACTTTTATTTCTTACAAGTCACCGAATTCTTGATATAAATGTAAATTTTTCATGAATTTGCGACAAAAGCATCCTTGATCGTAACCTTTCTCCACCACTTTAGTAGTTTATTATTAAAGTTTTGATCCCCAAGCCACACATTCTCAAACTTAAATAGATCCAAACCCCATTGCATAGTTTCCGTACTCAAAATAATAGCACAATGATAAGAAATTACCCTTGACATATCTCTTGTCTAACGTTAGATTCAATGTTAATAAAAATCTATCTAAAATTGAACCAAGTAAACCTCCCACCCATACAATCAATTTTTCCTACCCCATCTCCCTTAAAAATTTTCATACTTCTAGTTTCTCTTCCTTCATTGGACTTTTCTAAAAAGAATCTCACCATATTAAAATCCCCCGCAGCAATTAAGACAACATAATCAATACAATCCAACCAACTCTTCACAAATTTTTTTCTTTCCCTTCTCTTACGAAGCTCATAAACGTAGAGAATCATCAATCCTCCCTTTCTTTTGGCCTAATTTAGATAGTGATAAAAATCTCTAACTAGAGACTCAACTACTCCAAAGTTCGTGTCCTAAATGATGATGTTACCCCATGAACACCATATGATGGCAAATAAACTCATTCCTTAAAACAGAATCTCCAAAAACTACAATTGATTCTATAGTCAATCATCTTTCTTTTGAACTCATGAATTATGACCATATCAGGATTCACTACAGTATGATGTTTCTTATAAAAAAAGTTTTTCTATTAGTCTTTTATTACAAAAGGGAAATAATGCAGAAAAACAATCCACTATAAAAATTAAAGCAACATCATCATTGCCATCAAAATATCTAAGTAGACAAAAAAGAGTTGCATGAAGTATATTAGATAATCGTTTGGGTTGTTGAGATCCAACTCTCTCCACTTTAACACAATAAAATTGAGTGCTTACTAACACTTGGTTACATGTTTGACATATAAAGCATAGAAAGAGAGTTGTAACATACAAGAATTTTGTTTTCCATGGCTATTATGTTAGCTCACCTGATAAGTTGTCCCCAAGACTCATTAAATTCCATAAGCATCATAGACAAAATAGGGCATATCTAATAGGAAACAAAGTCACATGCTAGGTTCTTCACTAATATATAATGCACGGGTTGTAAAAGTCAATCTGTTTGCTCGATGTTTAAGACAACATAGTTTCTTCACATGTCCAGTTTACAGATACCTATTCAATAAAGAGATTATACTCATACCTGGTGAATATACGGTTCCATTTGATTCAGTAGCTCATATCCCTAAACATAAACCTGTCAAAGTTTAGCTTACAAAACCACAGGCATATTCAATGGTAAAAAGGTAGAACCAACAAATTGCACATACAAACCAGCTTAAAATATCTTAGATGAGCATCCATTATTGCACTAATGGATTCCAAGAATTCATGCTTCTTCTTTGCTTCAACATTCATTAGTGCACTTACCTGCAGTCCTTGTACTCAATTAGAAAATTTTACTTCAAGAAGAAACATTCAAGGATAAGGGGTTAGTCTCTAAAGAGGACTGAAAACATCAAAGACATACTAGATTGAAGCGGCTTTTCTCAAATGCAGATTTTGAATTTTGAAGTTCCTGTCAATAATTATAAATGAGGATCAAATCAACTATTTAATTAATTAGCTTTGAAATATCTGTATGAAAGAAATAAGTATATGATACAAAGTAGAACTTCAAAGGATGAAGCATTCTAAAATTTTTTATATTTCCCCAATGTCCACATCTCCACATGCACAGGTAAAATTTCTACACACTTGTAACAAGTTACAAATGTGTCCATAATTTTACACGTACATGTGAAAATTCCACATCCGTGTAAATTTGTTTTTACTTTCCCAGTTCCACCAACTATGGGACACGTTAAAAACAATTATACATTGTGAAATTCACTTATCTCAACCGCATTTGTGAATTTCATTCATCTGGACCCTAATCCAATGATTTCGTTAAGATAAATAGGTCCTTTAACCGCAAAGTAATACAGAAAATTAAATATAAAAAGTAACAATGCAGCAATTTAAAGATCCTGCATTAGTAAATAAGGTAACAACAAAAGGGGATCGAACAAAACAAGCTTCCCAGTTAAGCTAAAAGTAAAACTGAGATATTCCTAGAAGTTAATGATACCCACAAAGAAAAGAGACATTTTTTTCCCAAAGCAAATTGCAATCTTACTCCTGTTTTTTAGATACACTTTTGCTCTTGATAGATGAATAAAAATATTGTTAGTACTTCTCCCAATAGCTTAAGTTTTTAGAAGAGTTGGTTTCCCAACAACCTCTAACATAGTATCAAAACAAGAGATCCTGTGTTCAAAACTCAGTAACCTCGATAATTAAATTGCAAGTATTTAGCCTACATGGTGCATAGAGCGCATAGAGCTAACACTTGTAGGGGAGTACTAGATGAATAAAAGTATTGTAGGTCCTCCTAATAGCTTAAATTTTGAGAAAGAGAGTTTCCCAACAACTTCTAATAGTTCTATTTCATCCAAAGAACCCACAAAATAGTTGTAACACTGCTGGCACATAAAATTCCTTCTTTCTTTGTAACCCCAAAAGATCATCTAGTGACATATTACAGCCCCATGTAGGATCTTGCTACACATTACAGCCCCATATGGTGTATCGAAAAAATAGAATAAAGCATGGGCATATATAGAGAAACATAAGACATTTAGTTAAACACACCATGTCACCAAATTCATAAAAGCACTTAATTATTAGTTACTACAATATATATATATATATGTGTGTGTGTATGTATATATGTATATATGTATACCTCCTCTAGTTCTGTAACAAGGTCTTCCCGAGTATTTTTCTTCAATGATACAAACTTCTCTCGGGCCTGGTAGAATAAATAAATTGTCTTTCAGCAACTCCATCAAAATATAACTTAGACAATATATAAAGACCACCCACCCTAGAGGATATATGTCAATATAATCAAGATAAGATATAAGGACCACCCTAGATCAAAATAAAAAAGAAAATAGTGAGCTGAATACAGGTTTACTTGTAGAAATGTACATGCGTTGTTTCAAAAATCATTAAATTTTTAAGCACCAAAACAAAATCGTTGTGATAACTAACCTTTCCTGGGCTAGTATTATTGAATAAATTGTTTTGAAAACAAAAGTGGTGTTATAACTGGTACAGCAATGCTGCGTAAAATATTACTTCAGCTCCCTCCACAGCCAAGCAAAAAATGCCAGACAAAACACAAGCTCTTCACATTTGATCTCGAATCTTAAAGAAACAGACCTTATTGAGCTAAAGACCCTCATAATATGAACATAAAGTGTGCAATTAGAAGGAGAAAATGAAGGAGAACCAATTCTTGCTTCTAACTTTAGCCTAAAAGAAGAAAACACCACAGTGCCAACAGCATTAAGGAAAAAGTAACATGATTCAAAAACAGAAAACAAAAACCAGTTCAGTGGACCAGAAATCCACTCAACTACATTAGGTTCTCAATCCTATAAAACAAAAACGAAAAAAGTCGTTTAAAAACAAAGGCCCATCATAAGTAAAGTATAACAAACCAAAGAAGACTAGATAACCCGCTACAATAAATAGAAAACCAAGAAAGATATTTGAACTCTTAATTTGATGCTGCCTATAAAGATATCAGGAACAAAGCAATCTCCTACAAAAGACTACGGCATCTGCTCTCTGATCAACAATAATTCTATTCCTTTCCCTCAAAATTACAGAGTGCAGCCACAATACCATACTTTCAAAAAGTTCAACCCTTCTTTATCAAGCCCACCTCTGAGACACTCTCTAGAACCAAGACTTTAATACTTCGCAGAAAACATTGAACACCCATTTTTTCAGCCAGTTTACTTAAGACATAGGCTAAAGTACTCCGTTAGTCTCTAACCATTATTAAAGCCAACACTCCAGTCCCCAAACTTTATATTCATTGATTTAATCTCCAATCTTGTAATTTTTCACACATTTAATCCAGTTTGCCAATTCTTTAACAAATTATACTATACGTGTCAAAAACAACTTTTAAAACCTACTGTAGATGTCAAAATTAATAGCATCCAAAGCCCCTGGTCCCATGTCAGGTATACGTTTTAATTTTGAATTTTGCTCAAGTCATACTACTTTGTAAACAAAGGCCAATCTTAAGCCCATTTTGGATTGTTTATGTTAAATTTATTCACATGTGACCCTTACATGATAGTTAAAATAATAGGATGCTATTACCTCTTCAACATCTATAGTGCAATAACTCTACCAAATGTGTGAACACTAAAAACCATACAAAAATTAAGTTTAGGGATTAAATTGATTTCAACATAGATTAGGGATTAACAAACTAGTTCAAAGCCATAAGCTAAAGGACAACAATGTCTTCTTGGCTCCTTAGACACATCACACACCAAAAACTAGAAACAAAGAGGCTCTGCTTAGAATATTTATTTTAAATTTGTTTCAAGCATAAAGTTTTCCTAACACGACGGTCATTCCAAAAGTTTAACTTTATTTAGAAACTTATAGATTATTAGAAAACAAAGAAGAAACTTTGGAAGAGTTGTGGAAGAGAGATATATAATTTTGCTTTCTGGTCATCAAGTTCCTCTTTGTTTCGAGGAATACATATAAGTTCAAAGAGGGGTGGGTGGTTGATAAATTTTCCTTTGTATTAATTCTACAGCTAGCTCTTTTTCTCACGTTTTTCATCTCATGGTGGACCACTGATAGAACTCTTTTTATGTAACTTTTTTTCTATTTAGAATGAAATTTTGTTTCTTATAGAAAAAAGGAAGATTTTCAGACTTAGGTGATAGTAGTCAAACTATGCATAAACAAATTATCTACAAGGAACTGAAAGACTTGAAAACATGCTACGGACACTTCTAAACTAAACTATAGAATCCCTATACAAGGGTAAAATGAGAACATTTTCAATGGACAAAAATTTCAAAAGGGTGAAGGACTTTGTTGCTCCCAAACTATGATTTCATTGATAGCAAAGTTCCAAAACAAAAACAAACGTTAACATTTTCATCCTCAAAGTTATTAAATGTCGTACTTAAATCCTATTTACTACACTTCGGTCCCCAAATTGTCCCAAAAATTAACAAGTTTGGGGACTTGGGGACCTAAGTGTGACATATTAGTCACACTTTCGTCCCCAACTTCTAATTTAGGACTTATATGTTAAAATATAATAAATTGGAACGAAAGTGTTAACTTTTTATGTTTTGGGATCTTTTTATCGATGAAAGTATAGTTCGGTTTCTTCTAAAATTAAGCAATCAAGCATGTGAAGAAAACATTTTTGGAATCCAAACATTCTAATTTGCACACAAAATCATTGAAGTAACCATCTTTATTTTGGTTTCTCTTTCTTATAGATAATTGTTATCGGTTACTAACTCTTAGGATAACATTTTCCTACCTGTAATTGAAATATTAGCTATTTAATATTACTAGTAGAATATTAGATATTATATAATTATCATTATGTTTCTTTATTAATGTACGAATCTTACTTAGAGTCTTATTAGGATTAGGATTCTAGTCTGATTATCCATATACATACATATGTAATCTTTCAGTAATGAGAATTAAAATATCTTTCTTTGATTTTCTGATTCTCCTCTCTACCTATTTCGATTTTTTAATATTTACTTGAATAAACTTATGTTATATTTCTACCCCTGAAATCTCAAAGGATCATTTCCAGTTCTCCAAAATATTACTTTAATCTTTCTATTTATGCAAAGGCACTACTTAGGCATCCTCTGGATATAAGGAACTAGACTTATTATGATACCATTTTCTGCCACATTGCTGCACTCTCTCCACCACTCCACTAATACCATCACAACCAAAACTTGAGATGAGCTTTGACCAAAAATAGGAATTAATGTTCAAAGTATCAAAGAAAAACCATCCTTCAAAAAACACTCTGAACTTCTCAAACCCTTCGCAGTGGAAAACGTGAGATAATAAAAGGCAATAGAAACTGATAGCAACTTTGGCAGAACATCATAATAAATCACCAAAGCTTTGAGAAAACTTTGCTGATATTTCAAATATTAAACAAGATATTCAATTATTTGGTTCCACTACATAAACGTGATGCTCTGGTAAAAAAAACACAAAAAGCAATACAAAAGAAGCATTCATAGTGGGGAAAAACCCAAATACTCAAACAAGTAGAATTTCTTTTACAGCACCATACCTGGTCATACATGTGTATAGATTTGTCAAAACGCCCTCGTCCATCCTACAAAATCAATAGACAAGAATGTGGAGGAAATTTTCAGTATAATTCAGTAAGAAGAAAATTGTAAAATAACAGGCTTAGCTTTAGAGTAATGAAATCGGTTAGGAAAAATAAGTCTGACAGATTCTTTTCTTCCATCGAACTGATATATATCACTACACCCATGAAATATTTTCATGGGGCAAGAATACCTTTTCTGGGCCTTAAAGTTTGGACGAAGCCACCATTTCTTTTACATATATTTTCACTAAATAAGATGATGTGATGAGAATTGCTACAAAAGACATCCCTTATTCAAGAAATAGTAATATTTGTTTTTACAATCTGCAATAAGAAAAAGAAACAGCAGTTTACATCTTTTAAGCTCTACAGTAGAAATTTTAACAAAAAAATATCTTTCTTTTCCTCTTCATACTATAAGGAAGAATGAAAATTACCTAACCATATTTTTTTAAAAAAATTAAATTTAATAAATAGTTTTCACATTAAAAGAAAGAGAAAAGTGTCATAGAAGTTCCCTAGATTAGGTCTATTTTGTGATTTCCTTAGATTATAAATAGTGTCATTTTATCCTTTAGTTTTGAAAAAAGGGATAATTGAGGATAAATTATATTATTTTTATATTAAAATATTAAAATATTACTTTAAAAAATAATTTTAATAAAAAAATCGTTAAAATAATACGTTTTGATCTTAATTAGCCCATTTTTTCTAAAACAATGGAACTACGTGACATCACTTGTAATCTAAGGAACCAAATGACACTAATAACCTAATATAAGAGATCTCTATGACTCCACTATCTAAAACAAATATCAAAAATTTATAGCACAAATGTCTCCACCATTTCTATGTTGTAATGATTTAAATTCTTCTATTGGAAGTTTGAAACTGATGAAAAAGATACAGATATATACAACCTTGTTTACAAGTTTTGGAGAGGAAAATACGGGGATATAATGACAAAATTCCAATTATAACGTACCAAAAATAAACTAGGAAGTAATGCATAGTAAATCAGAAATAAAAGAAAAGGAAAAATGCATATATTTGATTTTTTTTTCTTTTGGGCTCATATACATATATCTGAATATTAAAACATTCTATTAGTGCAATATAGTACAGTGTAAAAGCAGCAATCGTGGAACAAAAATTTACCTTTACTTCCTGAAGATCAACTGTGATAAAGTTCATTAGACGATCAATGAGCACATGCTCTACCTATTATATAGTATATGATTTGGTCAATATGATCAACTTGTGTAATATATATATCTAATCAAAAAGCATGAATAAAGACGAGATATACTTTATGGCATACAAGAAACCATACAAAAAGTTTTTCATACTAGGTATTTTCTCGAAAATAGATCTAGCAGAACTCTTTAGAAAACACTCAAATAAGGGGCAGTAAGTATTACAAGACTCAATCTTTCGTGTCAAATTTCTAGTTTCATAATGATATCCAAAGAAAATTATTATTGGAAAATAGAAGGCAGTAGGCAACTGTACATAGCTATCCATAAAACAACTTTGCAACTACCTACTAGCTCATACAAGTTATAAAAGGCAACACCTAGTCGATTTAATCAGGTAAAAGGATTTTAATACAATCTTTATATGAAAGTGAAATCTAAGTCTAGAGTTTATAAGAGATGGAATAGACAGTAGAACTTGTTCTCTATATTTTTCTGAGTATTGAATTGTGTTTTGTTCAAGAAATCTACTAACAATTTATAGGACAAAATTAAGATAAATAAATAAATAAAAAAATATTCTAGTCATAACATAAATAATTTACACATATTTTAATAATGAGCCTAATTAATATATAATCATACCGATCCCTAATAATTTGTAAAGGATTTCAAAATTCTCCTTCAAGTTTGATCATAAATATTAATTATATCTAACTTACTAACGAAATTATTGAAGTTCTGTCAGGGAAGTCCTTTGATGAATATGTTTGTTGTTTATTCTTTTGTGGGAAAATAAGTTATGCAAATTATACCATCTTTAATTTTCTGTTTTATGAAATGTTTATCAATTTCCACATGCTTGATTCTACATGTTGAACTAAATTAAAAAAAATGTTTATGACTGTTTTATTGTCACATTAAGTTTGATCGAGGATTTTACTATAGCCCCAAGTTCAATTAAGAGTTTTTTTAGCCACAAGGCTTCACACATTCCTTGCAATACAGCTCTAAACTCTGCTTCAACACTACTTCTAGCTGTAATATTTTGTTGCTTACTTTACCGAGTCACCAAGTCCCAAAATCAAGTACAATACCCAATGTGGATCTTCTATCCTCTATCGAGCCAACCAAGTCTACATCAATGAAAACTTCTATATCATTAGTTTCAATTTTCTGGAAGAACAATCATCTACCTAGTGACCCATGAGATACCTCAGAATTTTATAAACAGCTTCTAAGTGTACATCCTTTGGATAGTGCATGTGTTGGCTCACAACACTCACTAAAAATGCAATGTCAGGTCTTGTGTGAGACAATTATACCAGCTTTCTTACTAAACTTTGATACTTATTGGTATTTCCATATCTTCATTCTTCTTTCCGGTCTCTATGAGAGTACCACTTGATTTACATCCAAGCATATCGTTTCAATAAAGAGATCAAGGTTGTATTTTCGTTGAAATACACTAATTGTTTTTATTTTGTGACTTCCATCCCTAAGAAATACCTCATTTGTCTCAGATCTTTGACTTCAAATTTTATAGAGATATTTTTTTTAGTCTCTCGATTTCTTTCAGATTGTCTCCAATTATGATGATGTCATCAACATATACTATCAAAATTGTTTTCGTCTCATTTTTTGTGTCAGAAAAACATTGTATGATCTGATTATGTATGTTGGTATCGTTGCTTCCTCATTAGCTTTGTAAATCTATCAAATTAAGCTCTAGGTGATTATTTAAGAGCATAGAGTGATTTTTTTTTAGTTTACATATAGTGTTCCCTTCTTTGCAAAACCATAGTGGCAAGGTTATGAAAACTTCTTCTAATTCTCTATTTAAAAATGCATTTTTTATGCCCAGGTGATAAAGCAACCAATCCAAGTTTGTTACAAGGGATAGAAGGACTGACAATATTTAATTTGGTCACACGTACAAATGTTTCTGTATAGTCAACTCCATATGTTTGTGTGAATCCTTTTGCCACCAGTCAAGCTTTGTATCGCTCAATAGTCCCATCAGCTTTGTATTTTATTATAAAAATCCACTTGCAAACAACAGGAGTTTTCCCTTTTGGTAGTTCTAGGATTTCCAAAGCCTTATGAATGTCTCTTGGTATTTTTATTCTGTCAAGATTAGTGAGCACAAAATCCAGAGAACAAATTTTATATGAAATAAATTTAGAAATATGATGTAGATTACAATATCGTGTTTGTTTCCTTAGGACCATTGTTAATTCAGAAGATTTAGGGGGTTCAGGGTTATCTGGATTATGTAGATTCATGGATATTTAGATCTACCATCAGTTTTGACTCTCTTGGTGCTTCAAGTGTAAGGTTCTCCCTTTTTTTTAATTTTGACCTCCACAAGTAAGTAATTGTCTCTTTATTCTTTTGTTTCTCTATTTTTTTCCTCTGAGTTCAAGTTACTCTTTATAGATGGCAGAATAGGGTGGAAAGGTATGTTTAGCTAAAATTCTATGTCTAGTTATAAGATTCATTACTCATGAGTAATGAGATCAGGATGAGCGACATCAAAGTTGAAGTAATGATCAAAAGTTCTATCCTCTCTTACATTATTCTCCCCCTAAAGAGAGACCTTTTTGTTAGTATGGGATGTTTTCAAATAACGTAACATTGAGATAGACAAAAGTCCTATTGCTAGTGACATAACACTTGTATAATTTTTGAATAGGTGAATATCCAATAAAGATATATTTAATAGCTTTTGGAATAAGTTTGGACCTATTTTGTGAATGGTCTTGAACAAATGCAGTACAACCCAACATTTTCATGGTCAAATTTGACTGTAAATGGGATGTGAAACAAAGGTATGTAACTTGTGAAATGGTGTGTCAAAAGAGAGAATTCGACTAGGCATTTTTCAATTGATGAGATATGTAGAAGTGAAAATGCCATCTCTCTTTAATTTTTGGTGCAAATTTAAGGTAAACATTAGAGCTTGAACTACTTCAAGGAGGTGTCTATTCCTTCGCTCAGCTACCTCCTTTTGTTGGGATGTAGTGCACAAGAACTTTGGTATATTATACCATGTATTTGAAGGTAATCTTGCATAGTCTGATTGAAATATTTTATGTTGTTATCAGTACATAAGATTTGTATGTGTTTGAAACTAAGTTTGAATCATTGTATGAAAGCTAATGGAAGCATTTTTAGCCTCAATTTTTTCTTTTAACAGATATACCCAACAAATTCGAGTATGATCATCAATGAAGGTAAAAACCACTTAGTGTGAGTTCGATTACAGATACGAGATGGACCTTACACATCACTATGAATTAGGGTAAAGGGTTTGGAAGATTTATAAAAGACCTTTGGAAAAGAAGAGCGATAATGTTTTGCAAACTCACGAACTTCACACTGAAAATTGAATGTTTTATTATCCATAAACATGGAAAGAAATAATTGTTTCATGTACTAAAAGTTGGGATGCCCCATTCCAAAATACCATAATAAAATTTCGCTATCCCTAGGAGAAGAAACAGAATCACAACAATTTGACAACTTTCATTCACTAATTCATCAAAGTAGTACAGACATTCACACTCTAATGCTACTAATCGTCATCCCTAAATATAGGTCTTAAAAGACACAATAAGATAGAAAAAATTAGCAATACACTGAAAAGATTGCACATAAGTTGGGAACATGTAGTACAGAATTGAGATTTATACAATTTGAAAGTTCAATACTCCCCTAACAGATGAGACAGGTCCATTAGCTAAGATTTCCAACACAAAGTGAGTAAGTAGTAAATAAGTGATAATTATCAATCATTTGATCTAATTCTCTAAAATTAAAAATCGAGGGAATTTTGGTTGAAAAAGTGGTAACAAAGACACTTAAGTGTTTACTTTTGTAGGCTACTGAGGCATTTGCTGATCAATGTTTAAAATGACGTTTTTGAGGCGCACCTTACGGCAAGGCACACAAAAAGGTATTAAGGCTATAAGCTATGTTGAAATTTAAGGCTTACGCCTTTTCTTGTGAGGCATAAGCCTAGAGAAATTTATTGCCTCGTGGCTAGCCTGAGGTGGTTGAAGCTTAAGCCTCAGAATATTACAATTCTTTTTAAGTTTGTTCACAAATAACTCATTTCAACCTCATCCGACTTTATTAAACAAATAAAAATTTATAAATTTAGAAAATATTTAAAAAAATCAAAAACTAAAGTCATACAAAGCAAATTAGGAAAAGTTATTTTTAATTCTTTCAATACTATACTGATAATTTTCCAATTAATTTCAATATTTGCTCAATTTCTTGTGTATTAATCTATTTGAAATTTGAAATACTTGTATCACAATTAAAAACTATGGAATATTAATTAGTTTTTAGTTATCTCCTTATCTCTTTCTTTTATATAGTGATAAAAGTTCATGGTGTTATTCTTTTTTTCAAGGAAGAAATGTTCCTCATTTTAATAACAAAAAATAAGAAATATTTCCTAATTAGATTAATTTTTTTTGTGTTGTCGATTCTTATTTATACATAGAATAGCGTATATTATTTAATCAAAGTATTTTTATGTCTCAAACTCCATGCCTCTCTCATGTATAGCGAGCACTGTACCATTTGAGCTACACCTCTAATAAAGTATTATATACTTTTCTTGATTAATTTTTATTTTCATAGTTATTGAGCTCATAATTGTTATTGTGTATATTTTTAAGGTTGTTTTGAAAGTTATATTTGAAGCTTACGCCTCACCTCATCAAAGAAAAACACCTGGTTACTTAAAATAGCTTTTTACAACATTGTTGCTGATGACTAACTAGAACTTTGAAAATTGGAAAACAACTTATAAAGTTGATCTAGTTGCTCTATATTGAAAACTCCCCATATTTGGTGGTCTACTAATGCTTGATAACTTCAAGATCTATTTTGTCTCGGTTTCCAATGCACGAGTTTTCCTGAATTTCCCAACAAGTGTCTTTAGTGGGTCTGTATTTTCGACAATGTTCACAAAAAATTCTTTTTCATTGTTGATTTAGGCCTGGCCCAACGCTTGAGTAGAGCTTATGGGCTAATTTGCTTAGATTTCGATGGATCAACCCATTTTTTTCATTAAACCCAATTTCTTTCTCAGACTCATTGAACCCAAACTTCTAAAGCCCACTAATCCCAAACCCAGCTCTAGTTTTGCTTAGATTTTGCAGCCCGTTTTGTCCAGACATTAGGGCTGATTTTTCTGAATCTTGATTGAGTTTTGTATTGCATGGCTAGTATTAGAAATAGCATGGTGTTTTCCTTCTCTAGGTGGATTGCCAATCCATTATTTGTACTTATGAGCTTACTTATTAATACAATATGATGTTTCTTATCAAAAGGATACCTTTGGTCCCCTAAGTTGCAACGAACTCACAGCCCAAGACCGTACTTGAACTATATCAAGATTTTATCATTGAAATGGGTTTTACTACTAATGCAAAACATTAAGTGAACGACATACATTACAATTGAACAGAATGAAAAAGAAACGCCAACCAATTGGTGATTAGTGTACTCACTTGAGAACGAAGAAGCTCCTTATAGGTAGCAAGCTCACGGAATGCAGAAATGAATCTGGTTATTACAGGACCTGGAATAAATAAAATCATATAACATACAAAATACACTTTTACCAGAGGGTCCAGAGGCAGACAAACTGAATTTTCCTTTTTTATATTAATCACTACTATGACCAGCCTAGTGTCACGTCCCGCCCAAACTGTCCCTAAAAATCCAAATAAATAGTGGTTGCCTAAAGGACCTAGGCTTTTCTACATGGAAAGCTCTAGAGTTGCCTAGAGAAGTCTAGAAAGGGCTAGAGTTGGACGGACTCAACTCAAGCTTGAAGACCCTAGATTGTTCCAGAGCACACTGGAGGGTGCTAGAACAATGGGCCGAACGTTCTGAATGCGCCGGATGGTTCGGGAAGGATGTAGAAGCTCGCCGGAAGCTTACGGAACATCCCGAAGGACGTAGAAGGCCGGAAGCTTACTAATATCCCTGAAGGATGTGTGTTGCCGGAAGCTTACGGAACATCCCGGAAGGTGCATGAAAGAGCTAGACAAACCTGAAGACTCTAGAGTTTGCTAGAAGGTCCTAGCCTCAGGCACATTGTACATAAACCTAGAACCTTCTTGTATATTCTAGGCATAGAATTATCTAGAATGTGGTGGCATATTCTTAAAGGCTTAGAAGCACCCTATAAATAGACCACTTGGTCTTCATTTGCATTCATCTTGGAAGATCCTCGGGAATTCTTAGCAATTGTATCATAAACTCTCTCTAGTAAGAATACAAAGCATTCTTTGCAAACTCTCTTTCTATTCTCTTTGGAGTTCCATTTTCGGATTGAAAGGTGCTTGCGACGACCGAGCTAAGCGCCGCACGATCGCTACTGAGAAATTAAGGTCGTCGGATGGTATCGGTGCCAGGTTAAAGCATCTCTATCTTTGGCAAAATGAAGAACACCGCTCCAAGCCACACCAGCGGACGTTCCACCAATGGAACGCGGCCGTGAGGCGGCGGAAAGCCCCAAAGGAATCTCGAGCCAAGTCGAAAGACTTGCTTTCTAGCTTGGAAGTAACGAGCGGGAAGGCGCAGACGTCAGTGGAGTCGCTTTGATCGGCCGACAACTTGAGCGAGCGTTGCAGATGGCTCTGGAGGCCGAGGATGTGGAACCACGCAATGTGGTTAAGATGTCACTCACCCAGCCAGACGGCGGATCGAGGCAAGAGATCGACGTGGTCAAGGCGGAACTCACAAGGTAAAGCGGATCTTGTCCAAAGAGAACTCCAATGTATTGTACAGAACGGAGGATATGGGTGGTGATCTAGCCCTCTTCAGTAAACGCGGCCGCAGAACTGGGCAACCACCGTCACGAGGCCAAGAGGTGGACGTTCCCAAGCCCAAGACCTTTAATGGCGTTAGGAACGCCAGGGAAAGGGACAACTTCCTACGCCGGGGCTGTGAGCAATACTGGTGCTACCGGCATAACGGACCACGCCGCAAGAAGATCCGAACTCGTGCCTACGTACTTATCCGACACTCGCGATGTCAGGCGAGACGGAGATGGGAGATGTGCAACGGCGTGGCTCAGACACCGACACCTCAAGACTTCCGGGTGCGGAGTTCAAGACGCAGCTTCTTCCTCGTAAACGCCGGGTTATGAGGTGCGGGCCGACCGCGACGGCTAAAGCAGACGGTAGCATGCGGGATTATGCGAAGGAGTTCACAACCTGTCCGCCGGGAAGTCCCCGACACAACCGACAAGGATGCCCTATTCTTGCTCACGTGACGGCTCAATCGCGGCTAACCTCGAGCTCAAGCGACGTGGTGTCCAAGATTTATCTTCGGCCATCATGCCAGTACAGAAGCTTCATTGACTACTCCACAAGTGCGAGGCTCCAAAGCCACCGACAAGAAGTTTGGCGGAGAGAAGAGCAACGAGGCCCATGCCAAAAGTCGTGGCTCCAAAATCATAAAGGCAACTCCTCATTCAAGCCACGAGACAAAGGGAAGGGAGAAGCGAGGATCGAATGCCTCAAAGCCCCGTGTAACGTGCTTCATTTGCGACCACCGCATCGGGCACGTGAATGTCCGGCCAAGAGGAAGGCACGGGAAGGCCTTTAGTGCCTCCACACACGGTCAAGATGGAGGTGAGTCTGGACGACGGTGCAAAGACGGGTTCTTCATGCCTACTGGGTGCATTGCAGAAGGCCCCAAAGCACTCCCCAAAGTGCTTAATGATGTGGATGCCACCATTAACCAGGAAAGTTGCTTAAAGCATTGGTCGGAGGCACAGCTGGCCTCACAACT
Organism: Hippophae rhamnoides; assembly: GCA_033030585.1. Taxonomy (NCBI): domain Eukaryota; kingdom Viridiplantae; phylum Streptophyta; class Magnoliopsida; order Rosales; family Elaeagnaceae; genus Hippophae; species Hippophae rhamnoides. The sequence continues at coordinate 20,142,469 of CM065428.1, read as the reverse complement.
TTGTTTCTATGTGGTGGAAGAGCGACTGGGCCTAAAGGTTGTCAACGGGAGTGGTTCTCTCAGTTAGCTTAACTGACTACCATTACACGTGGAGTCGTCAGTTAAGGTCGCCTCGCACTGACCGCAAGTGACTTATCATGGCGCCCATACGACCACTGATGGTATTCCCAGATGGAGTTCCTGGACCGTGTAAGAGCTTTCTTGGTGCCATACTCAAACTCCACGTGCATCGGGATGGTTCGAAGTGCTCGCGTGGCACGGACGACAGTGACCACCCAACGCAACCTGCTCTCTCAAGACTTCAAATCAAGGATTGAAGTTAAGACGGGAAGAGAGTTACGTGACCATCTCAAAAGAGTACAACGGTGAGAGTCGCGAAGCCGCTGCCTTGCCGACGACGTGCAAGTCAGTCCCGTATAAGTCCCACAAGCGTGATGTTTCTCGAGGCGTCACTGAAGCCTGCTCTGCCAACGGAAGCTTACCCCTGCATAAATCCCATGGTGATGTACTTGGGCCTCACCCAAACTAAGCACTTCCCAGTGAGGCGAACCACGAAGTCGAGCCGAGCTCGACATGCACCACCAATAACGAGCCCCGACTGCGTGGAAAAATCGAGTCACAAGTACGAAGCACGGTGACCGACGCCGAGTCGAAAGTGGGAAGACAAAGCAAGATACACCGGAGGTCTCCGCGAGTCGCCGCCCATTCCTGCAGACCGCGAGAGTTGTCTCTACGGACTTCATCACTGCTGCACAAAATCCGAGGGATTTGGGCAAGATTATTGTCATCATCGACCGGCTTCAAGAAATACGCGACATTCATACCGCCTCAACCTGACCGCACGGCAGATGAGACTCGGCCTCATTGCTCTCAAGAACGTCGTGAAGCATCGGGGGAATTCCTTCCAATATCGTGATGATCGAGACCCACGATTCACGGGGAAATTTTGAGTGAACTATTCAAGCCGGCTGGGATCGACTTGAATTTCTCCACAAGCTTTCATCCACAAAGCGACGACAAATCCAGCGCGCCAACGCGTCATTGGAACCGTATCTTAGGCACTTTCGTTGCTACAATCAACGGGATCGGGCGAAGCCAGCTGGATGTAGCCCAATTCTCATATAATCTACAAAGCAAGTCGAGTCTATTGCACAAGAGTCCCTTCGAGATCGTGCTGTGGCAAAGAACTCCACGACTCCTCACGCCTGCCACGAGTTACGGCGGAAGAGCCCCACCGCCTTCAAGTTTTTCAAGGCGTGGCACGAACTGTGTTGAGTCTTCCGAGCTTATTTGCATATGGCATCTAAGAAGATGAAAAAGTCATTAACAAGAAAAGAAGCATGGTCGAATTTCGTAGCGAGATCTAGTCCTTATCAAAACTATTGCCCCAACAATTCAAGACCTTTCTAAGGATCATGCGGGTTGGCGGGCGCGACATGGGCGAGACCATTTCCGTCCCAAGAAAAGCCTGCAAGGTGTCATATAAGTCGCAACTCCTCCGAAGCTTAAAATCTATCCCGTTTCATGTAAGACGCTAAAATCCTTCATGGAGATAGGGAAGACATAAGTAGTGGAGAATCCAAGCAGGTGCCTACCACAAACAGAAACCTCCTTCAACAAAGAATTGGACTCCACTTGGGGCGGACCGCTGATCCGACGAAGCGGCGTACCAAGTTATAGGGAATACTGTCAAACGGAAGAACGCCTGGATGAAGAAACGAGCCGGGAACCTAATGGATCTTCAGGGCGCTCAAAGACGACCGCGAGGTTCAAGTGCTGGGCGCGACGAGGCGTCGCGAATCCTGCCGTGGGGAGGTGTCACGTCCCGCCCAAACCGTCCCTAAAAATCCAAATAACATAGTATTGCCAAAGGACTCAGGCTTTTCTACATGCGGAAAGCTCTGAGAGTCGCCTGCAGAGTTTCCAGAGTGGCTAGAGCCGACTCGACTCAACTCGTCAAGACCCTGGGGACAGTTCCGCAGCACACCTGAGGGTGCCAGAATGGGAACGCTCTAGAATGCGCCGGATGGTTCTGGGAAGGACGTAAGCCGCCGGAAGCTACCGAACATCCCTGGCTGACGAAGCCGCCGGAAGCTTACTGAACATCCCTAAGGACGTGTAAGCCGCCGAAGCTTACTAACATCCCTAAGGCATTTAAAAGCTAGACAAACCTGTAAGACTCTGTAGCTCAGAGGTCCAGAGCCTGTGGCACATCAGACATAAACCTAGAACCTTCAGTATATTCTAGGCATAGAATTATCTAACGTGGTGGGCATATTCTTAGCTTTAGAAGCCACCCCATAAATAAAATTCACTCGGTCTTCATTTGCATTCATCTTGGAAGATCCTCGGGAATTCTTAAGAATTGTATCATAAACTCTCAGAAAGCAATACAAAGCATTCTTTGCAAACTCTCTTTCTATTCTCTTTGGAGTTCCATTTTCGGATTGAAAGGCAGGCTTAGTGCGACGGACCGAGCTAAGTGCCGCACGATCGCTACTTGAGAAATTAAGGTCGTGACACTAGGCTAACTTAAACACTAGGGCACTTAAGCTGTTGCAGTAAGACCGGACGTGCTGCTTGGTCAATAGGACAAAAACAGAAAAATGTAATGTAAACTAATAGCAAAGTTTTCACGTTTTTAGGTACAAGAAAGCCATTTTATAAGATAAATAGTGTATACATAGGATTTTACGTTACAAATTTACTGGCTAGATGCAAATGAGATAAGATGGGAGATGGACATTTTCCATGGGACCAAAAATCAATATGGCAGAAAACTAAACCAAATTGGACTAATCGAATATTTTAATTGAAATGATTGGCTTTGAGCAGGAAAATTATATCTTAACAGAAAACATGTCTTAAGTTGGAGCAATCATTTAGGAACTGAAGAACTAAGACTTAGGGAAGATAAGAGAAGAAAGAAAACTTGGCTTCCTTGGCTTCCATGGCTTCCAATCCTATCCCAATTCTTGCCAAAGGAAAATAAAATCCTTACAATATTTTACCTATAAATATCCTTAAATATCCTAATTTATTTATTATTCATTATTGACATCACCATTGTTTTGGGTCTTGCAGTTTATTTAGATATTTTATATTAGGCAATTCTGCAAAAATTTGTGACAGTTATGTTCTTGTAATTGTACTACTAAAATATTAAAATTTTGTCAATTTTAATATATAGATATGAGGCCTAAATAGGTTTCTTGTTGCTAGAGAAATCCTATATGACTTGCAATACAATACCAAAACAATAATCTTCTAATTGCACTGCACTGGTTTTATTTTAGAAGCATTTGATCTAAAACGTTCTCAAACTATAATTTAGAATTCTAACTCAACTATAATAAATCATTTCATCTTTTCTTTTCTTTTTTTTTTCTTTTCTTTTTTTCGTTTCTTTTTTTTATTAAGCTCTCTTTATATGGAAAATGAAGTCTGCAGTTGTGTGAAAATATTTACTAATTAAACAATTGTTGATTTTTAATTTAATATTTCATCAGATTCTTATAAAACTGAAATTCATTTACTAGATAAAAATAAGACTTACAGCAAGTGTCTAATACTATATTTTCTCTGAATGTTGAATTATGTAATAACATAATTATATTAGTAATAAAATGTACAATAAACACGTGTAAAGCAATTGCAAGTCACTAGTAACAATAAAACTACAGCTTAATTCGAGTAAATCCTTATTTATCATCCTACAAAAACCATTTTATTTAGTAGTACCCCGAGGAGAGAAATATGCCAAAATAATAACAGAGATTTAAAAACAACCTCCAACGGATACACTGAGAGGATCATCTTGCCCACCACCAAATTCTTCCATAGAATCTGCAAAGACTGTGTCCCCCTTGCATCCTTCTCCAAGAGCCGCCCTATCAAAATATAAACAATAATCAAAAGCTTGCCTCTTTATGGCTTCGAATCTCTTAAGGAGAAAATACACAATAATCAAACGAAGTACTAATAATAGAAAGATAAAATAAAAATAGTGTTTAGTGAAACATGACCGAAGTACATCAAACTTGATGGAAACCACGTCAAGGAAAATTTAAATTTTGGGGTCATCAAAATTCTATATATCAAGAGTGCTCATGAGCTAGTTAACATTAGAACTCATGGTATTCATGCCTCACTATGCAAGTCAAACATGTATGATAATTATGCCATACCCTGAGGAGAGAGTTAAAATGTGAATATATTATTCCTATATTAATTAGGTATAGTCTTTTGGGAGACAGGTCATGCTAGCCCCTTAAATTCTGAGATTAGTGTCGCTTTATCCTTATATTATAAAAATATGTTTTTAAGTCCCTTATCTTTGATAAAAATAAACCAATTAAAGACAAATAATATTATTTTAATGATTATTTTATTAAAATATTATTTTTTAATACCAAGTTATTAAAATGCAATTAAACACGAGCCATTAGCAAGAATGTAAGTTAAATTTCTATGAAATTATTTAAGAAAAAAATCAATAATAAAGTAAATTCTAATATATAATTATTTAAATATATAATTTTGTTTTTCAAAAAGAAAAAAATACTAAAACAAAATAGTGACAATTAGTAAATATTAAACAAATACTTTATTAAAAAATTGGGTTTGCTACCTTAGTAGTACTACGACTACTTTAAGTACCCGTTTTACCCATATTTTTGAGGTGATATTTTGGTAGTACCTCATTTAAAAAATGTACTATTTGATACAATTTGTCATTTAATTAGGGATTTTTCATATGTATAGTAATACAATTGCGATATAAAACATTTTCAAATAATCAATTAATTAAACGATATTCAGAGAGTATGTTTAGATAATAAATTAAATTGATTATCCGAAAATACCTTCTGAATATCACACGTGTATTAATACATATTTAAAAAATCCCAAATGATTGACGGTGCATCAAATTAGTACCTATTTTTAAATTGGGATACCACTAAGGTACCATCTTAAAAATATGAGTAAAAAATGATACCAAAAGTAGAATCATGATACTACATTCTTGGAAACTTGAATATAAAATGATAAATAAGGAACTAACTTAAAGAAAGCATTCAAACATCTTATGCTTCAGCTTATTGTATAACTCATGGAATTGAACAATCATCATAACCTTCAAAGAAGACAAATATATGGCATTTCATCCTCATATTATCAATGAATTATGGTAAAAAGAATGGAGACAAATGTGATTCAAACATTCTTGGAAAAAAAGTTACATATAACAGGATATGAAGTACAAAGCTGTCCACTTGACCTTGGTTAATGCCTGTTGAGTAGCTTATGTTATGACTAGGGGTGTGCAAAAATTACCCGAACAACCCAAACCAAATAATCATAACCAATCCAACAAATTTTGTCAGTTTTGAATGATTATTGGTTTGATTTGGTTTGGATTTAACTTTTTGAGAACTGATAAAGTATGGGTTGGTTTGGTAGTTCTTCTATCTAATTATGTTCTTCAGATAAAGAACATAATCATCTACAAAGAGATCATTTTTGGCCATAGTTTGCTGTTAAGCCTCAACTCCATGACACAAGTATTAGAAGATATTGTGTAAACTCTTTCAAGTGAGCTCTATTGCGTAACTGTTGTAGCACCTTGTCTTAGATAAGGATGCTGAAGAGTAGAACCAACTCTTCACAACATTGTTTAGACGATTCCAGTGCGAAAACTTAGGATTAATCTTAGTAGACTGAGAATTCGTGAAATAATTTGGAGGAGAATAACGAGGATCGATAATTGTATCCGATCTAAATTTATTTTAAAGGAACAAAAGTTTATCTGGAACAATCTAAAAAGATTTAAAAATGGATCCATCCAACCCCAAAAAAAAATTAGTTTGGTTCGGTTTCTATTATTCAAAAATTGATTAGATAGGATTACTTCGAGTTTTAGTTCAAAACTAACCAATCCAACTTTGCACATCATTAGTTATGACCCATTGACTTCTCATATAATGTGTAGGAAATCAACCTAAGAGTATGGTCAGTTTCCCGATTTCCAGGGTGGAACCAACCCCTGATTTTAAGAACGCAGTTTCCTAATTTTCAGGATGAAACCAACCCCTGTTTTTAGGAGTACAGATTCCTGATTTCCAGCAGTATATTAGGGATAATAAATGTATATTAGGGATAACAAATGTATATATAAAGGTATCTGATATAAGAAATAGAGGAAGTAATTTTTCTGTAAAATAAAAACAGTTTCATGGTATCAAAGCCTTAGGCTCATAAACTGCTGCTCTTAGCCTCTTGTTCAACTAGTTCTATAAGTTCACCTAGTATGATGTCAAACACTCAGGCAAAGAATGCACCTTTTTAGTTTCCAACTCAAGTTTTAGCTTTTGGGCATGAGAGCTATGAAAAAACTGAAAGTTTAAATGTTCTTAGTACACTGGAAGATGACATGGATGAAGAGGTTCTAGAGACAAGTAAAATAATTGAATTCAATATGAGAAATTCAGGCAGCTTTGGGCTTGGATCCATTCTTGATCATGCTCCTAAACATAATCCTTTTGGTGGACTATTTAACAGTGCAGCTATTAATGTTTCTGCGTCTCCTTTTAACAGTATCAATCCTCAAGGAGAGCCATTTCAGCCTGCATCTTTTCAGTTCCAGTCTCTCCAACCATCAGTACAAAACTCAAAAAGTGCATTTTCGAGTAATCCTAACTCATTCACTAAGGAACAGTTAGAACTTCTCCAACAACTTATACAAAAGCCAAATTTCAACACCACATTACGTAGCAGCTGGAATAACTCCACACATATTTCCAGTAATTCAACAAAGCATGTTGAAAAATTTCCCTCTTCATCATGGATAGTAGACTCAGGTGCCTCTAATCACATGACAAGTGATCAATCACTTTTCACAACCTATTCACCTTGCAACAGACTTCAAACAGTGTGCGTCGCCAATGGTACTCACACCACAGTAGTCGGAACAGGGACCATTTGCCTCTCAAACAACCTCATTCTCAAATCTGTATTATTTGTGCCTGGATTTTGCTGCAATCTCATATCAGTTAGTAGATTAAATCATGATCTTAATTGTGAGACTAAATTCTTGGCTAAATCTTGTGTTTTTCAGGACCTCAGCTCGGGGAAAAATTGATTGACGGTGCTGATTTACGTGCGGGCCTCTATGTTCTTGATATCAACACTCCTTCAAACCGTTCTGTTACTCATCAATGTCAATTGAATCATAATCTTAAGTCTCATAGTCATACTAATAAGGAAAGTGAAATCATGATGTGGCATTTTTGTCTAGGTCATCCAAATTTTTCGTATTTGAAACGTTTGTTTCCATCCTTATTTATCAATAAAAATCCCAATTTATTTCATTGTGAAGTTTGTCAGTTGGCAAAACATACTTGAAACACTTTTTCACCACGCACACACAAACCAAGTCACTCACTTTCCCTCATTCACGGTGACATTTGGGGACCATGTCGCGTTCCCAGTATTACTGGTACTCGATGGTTCTTATTGTTAGTTGATGATCATACTCGATTATGTTGGACATTTCTTATGAAAGACAAATCTGAAACCAAGCACATATTTCCACTTTTTCATGCCATGATCCAAACTCAGTTCAATGCCAATATTCAAATCCTAAAAACTGATAATGCTAGGGATTTCTTTAATTCCGATCTTAGTGGATATCTCAAATCACATGGTATTGTCCAACAAAGCTCCTGCGTTGACACACCACAACAAAACGGTGTAACCGAACGCAAAAATCGTCATATACTTAAGGTTACCCAAACTTTACTTTTTCAAACCAATGTTCCTAAAAAATTTTGGGGTGAAGTCATTCTTACTGCAACACACTTGATCAACCGAATGCCTTCTCGAGTTCTCAATTTTCATTCACCTTTACAAGTGCTTCAGAGTCAATATTCTACCTCACAACTTGTGTCACCAATTCTTTTCAAGGTTTTTGGTTGCACTGTTTTTGTCCATATTCATTCACAATATCGTGGCAAACTTAATGCCCGTGCCATTAAATGCATCTTCGTTGGTTACTCAACCAATCAAAAAGGCTACAAATGTTTCTCTCCCATCACTCGTAAGTTTTACCATTCCATGGACGTTACTTTCTTCGAAGAAACTCCATTCTATTCTAATTCTGCAATTCAGGGGGAGAATCACACTAATGAATTGCAGAATTGGGATTGGTCATCACTCATTGAACCGAATTTATCATCTCATTTACCCTCCACAACCTTGTCCTCTTCCAACCTGATACCCATTCCAGATTCTCCTTCAAAAACCAAACTAGATCAATCTCCCATTATCTATCCTAGACATCTTCTCCTTCCTAATGATGCCATAAAAGTTTATGGAAGAAAGGGAAATCCTGACTTGCCCACACGAAATCAGCAAAGCCAAGAAACCCTCCTGAGCCAGACTGAATCTGAAAGATTACAAGAAGCAGAATCTAGTCCAAAACTTGGTTCTGACCCTGAGTTAGATCTTCCTATTGCACAAAGAAAAGGCGTTCGATCATGCACTCAACATCCTCTTCAAAGTTATATTTCTTACGCAAATCTATCCCCAAAATTTCAGGCATTTGTGACATCCCTAGACAACATCAAGATTCCTAATTCTATCAATGAGGCTCTAAAAGTTCCTGAATGGCACAAGGCAACCTTAGAAGAATATACTGCACTTGAAAAGAATGGTACATGGATGTTAACAGAGCTACCACCTAAAAAGAAGACAGTAGGCTGTAAATAGATATTCTCTGAAAAAAACAAAAGGCAGATGGAAATATCAATAGATATAAAGCTCGACTAGTGGCTAAAGGGTTCACCCAATCATATGGAATTGATTATCAAGAGACTTTTGCTCCTGTAGCAAAACTTAACACAGTTCGTGTCTTGCTATCTATTGCAGTTAATAAGGATTGGCCACTGCTTCAACTCGATGTCAAGAACGCATTCTTAAATGGAGATTTGATCGAAGAAGTTTACATGGATGTGCCTTCTGGCTTTGAGACTAAAGATACACAAGGAAAGGTATGCAAGTTGAGAAAGGCACTATATGGACTTAAACAGTCACCTAGAGCATGATTCGAAAAATTCACCAAGGTCCTCAAACAGGATGGATACTCTCAGACACATGCAGACCACACTTTATTTGTCAAACACTTCGTAGATGGGAGAATCATAACTTTGATTGTATATGTTGATGATATAGTTCTTACAGGAAATCATGTAGGAGAAATGAAGAGACTTAAGATGCTATTATCCAAGGAATTCGAGATTAAAGACTTGGGATATTTGAAATATTTCTTAGGGATGGAGGTGGCACGTAGTACCAAAGGAATCTCAGTTTCTCAACGCAAATATGTTCTAGATCTCTTGCGTGAGACTGGCATGAGTGGGTGTAAGCCTGTTGAAACACCCATGGACCCTAACACCAAACTAATGCCTCGAACTGATGAATTGGCAACTGACAAGGGACAATATCAACGTTTGGTAGGTAAGTTAATTTATTTGACCCATACACGTCCAGATATAAGTTTTTCAGTCAGTGTTGTTAGTCAGTTTCTTGGCAACCCATCAGTAGATCACTTGGAGGCAGTAAACCGTATTCTAAGATACTTGAAGAAGGATCCTGGAAAGGGGCTCATGTTTAAGAAAACAATTAATAGGAGATTGAAAATTTATACTGACGCTGATTGGGCTGGATCTCCTAGTGACCGAAAATCCACATCCAGATATTGCTCATTTATTTGGGGAAATTTGGTGACATGGCATAGCAAAAAGCAAGCAGTGGTAGCACGTAGCAGTGCCGAGGCTGAGTTCCTTGCGTTGGCTTTGGGCATCTATGAAGGAATTTGGCTAAAACGACTGCTATACGAACTCAAGGTTGAACATTCAAAATCTATTAGAATCATGTGTGACAACCAGTCAGCAATTGCAATTGCCAAAAATCCAGTCCACCATGATCGAACTAAACATGTGGAAATTGATAGACACTTCATCAGTGAGAAAATTGAAGACAAGATGATCTCCCTCAATTATGTTCCATCTAGGCAACAAGTAGCAGATATCTTAACCAAAGCATTGTTTCGACCTAATTTCACAGAGTTAAATGTAGCACTTGGTTTGGAAAACATATATCGCCTAGCTTAAGGGGGAGTGTAGGAAATCAACCTAGGAGTATGGTCAGTTTCCCGATTTCCAGGGTGGAACCAACCCCTGATTTTAGGAGTGCAGTTTCCTGATTTTCAGGGTAGAACCAACCCCTGTTTTCAAGAGTGCAGTTTCCTGATTTCCAGAAGTATATTAGGGATAACAAATGTATATATAAAGGGATTTGATATTAAGAAATAGAAGAAGTAATTTTTCTGTAAAATAAAAACAGCTTCATAATGTGTATAAGTTTTATCATTAATATTACTCAATATTTTCATCATATAGCCAAACTTCCTACCTAGTTCATTATATGTATAAGAAGCTACGACACCACCCCTATAGGGTCCATCTTGATGCCTCTTACCCAAGCCACCACCCATCCCTAATTGCCACCAACCTCGTCGACCTAGCACGGTTCCACCAATTTTGTTAGAAGCTAGGGATGAAGGTTTAAAAATTTGTTCCAAGGCATCGCCCTGGAGTGAGCGAGACGATGGAAAATGGCCTCAAGGCTTACACCTTATATGGGTTTGGTGAGGCTTACGCCTTAGAGCTTTTTCATTGAGGTAGTAAAGGCTTACACCTCTTCTGAAAGTCTTTAGGGCAAAAACAACATACTTTTCATGTTTTTGGATGTTCCACGATGGATAAACTACTATGGAGAAACTCAATCTTTTTTTTACTTTGGGTAGATTGGGTGGACAGGAATGAGAATTTTTGAAGATAAAGAGGAAACATTGAAAGAGTTATGAAAGCAAGCTATATACACATTTGCTTTGTAATCATTTAAACAACTCTTTTTCAAGGATACATAGAAATTCTGTGACCACAAGTTCAATTTACTTGGTATTTAAGAAGGGTCAATAAATGTTGTGTTGATAGCTTTTCCCTTGAATTGACTTATTCTATAACTAAACTCCTTTGTTTTTCATGTTTTCAATCCAAGTGGTCCAACTCTTTTGTTGTAATTTTTTCTATTTTCAATGAATTTATGTTTCTTATCAAATAAAAAACATTAACCTTTTGCTTCTTATCCTAAAACAATAAAAGCAATGACCATTTACGAGGAGTCACAGCCCACATAATCATAGTTGTACCAAAATCGACAACCAGACTATCTTAACCTTCCTATACCCTCAAAAACTTTATCAGCTGTTAAAGTAAAATCTGGCACTTATTACAAGACCCCAAAAAGGCTTCTGGTTACCAAAATCTACCAATAAGACAGCCTTCAAAATTTTAAAAAATTAGAACTTTTCAAGTTCATAATTACAAATCTGTAGAGTAGATTAGTAACATTGTCTTCAAAATTTACAGAATCAATCAAAAAGGGACCAATAATTTTCATCTCATTAAAAATTCCAATATACCAAGGTACTTACATAAACTTCTTACCCCCTTTGTATAACTTCTGGCAGCGTTCTTTCAGCTCATCAGCTGTCTGCTCTAGAGAACATACCTGTTCAAGAGAGCAATTTGGGCATTGTTTCATAACCAGAAAGTACAATCTTACACATTAAAACAAACATGAAGCTTGCTATAGAGAAGCCAATGAAATTAATACTACAAAAGCTAACTTTCAGATCTTTTTTTATCGGTCATCAATTTAGCATGTAAGCACAAAACTTCAATTAGGCATCAGCAATAGGAATTAAAAAAGAAATCTGGATCACTACCACTATTCATGAACTGAAACGTATTTGAAGACAAGCAGGAAATAATTTCTTCTTATTTCACGCATAAGAGAACAGAAGACTTCTCTCTTTTTTTCATTGGTTTTTTTTTTTTTTGGCTAGGGAGAATACAAGGCAGCATATGTTGCTAGATATATGTACACACTACATAGAGTGAAATTCTTACCATACCTATAAAATCAAACATACGGAATAACAATTTTGAAGAGCAGTTCCAGACCAAATGTCCACCCTAGTGCTACCTTCCATTGACTAATTTGAGAATGCATGCTAGCAGAATGCATTCCATGTTGCTAACATCCCCCATAAACACCAATCTAGATAAATAGTTAAGCTCCATGGAGCACGACCTTGACCTTTAATATCTGAATTAATATCTTCACTGCCATCAAATTAGAAGTTCCAATTTCTCTACCCCAAGACCTAGTGCAAGATGTTAGACCTATCTACAAGAATACTCAAACTGGAACTCTTCAAATATTCTTTATGACTAGACATCTAGCCCCCAAGTGGAATAGGATAACTCAAACTGGAATAATACTTCCAAAAGAATCATTTATCGGGTCATTTCTACAAGAATCATTTTGCCAGACAGGTAATGTACTATTTACCCTGTCAATCTCCTTCAATAAATACATATTAAACACAAATTCCCATAAGTAGGAATGCTAAGGACACAAATATGCACAACATTTGCACTCGCGTTAATTATAGTGTGACACGTAGTGAAATAACTTTTGAAATGATGAAGTTCAAGAAAATTTTGCTGTACACCATAATTGGTGTTTACAAAGTTTTGTGCATTTAGCATTTCTCTTCCCATAAGACCTCAAAGGAAGTGCGCAAAAGTACTACCAAAGGAGACATGAAAGAAATTGACCTCTCAGATCTTCCAGGCAGATCCTCGTATTCTTAATCAAAAATAAATGTCAAGTTCTTTAGAATGGTAATTAGATCATTTGAATAAATGAGCAAGAATCCATGAACTTATAACTCTCACGTTCGCAACACAAAACACACATACTGACTGTCTGACTGGAAGACAGAAATAAAAGATAACATTCTAGCTACAACACAATTAACTTCAATCCAAAAAAACACAACCCAACGTATAAAAAGCCAACCAACAATTCACCAAAAGCTTTGACGCCTCATTCAAACCCAAAATTCCATTTTTTCCCAAAATCTAACAAGCAATTTTCGACCAATTATGCGACAATAACCTACCAAATTTTCATATGAATGGTATTTAGAATGATGGAGCTCAACGGCGTAAAATCCACAACCACAGTGACCAGCATTAATATGATGGCTTTATGGTGAAACTATAAGTTATAACTTGATAAAATTTGATCTAAATTTCGTGAAGTTACCTGACTTTGAAACATTGGAGAATCCTCCAGCTTGATAAAAGTCGCCATTGTTGTACTTCAAATATCAAAAACTTGAACTTTTTTAACGCAAACAACTTAGTTGTTGATTGCTCTCTGGAATTGACGTTTTAGATCGGCAGTGCAACAGGGACTAGCGACATGAAAATGAATGCAAAAGGAGTAGTTTCGTTATTGGTATGTTATGTGCTGTATTTTTCATTTTTATTATATTTTTTACCAAATTTATGAGACATGGGCTATTTTTTATTCGAGGGATTCAAAAAAAAATCTCTATTTTTATTCTTAGACACCTGGTTTAACAACTTAAAGTTTACCAAAATTAAAAATTATATGAGATTCCATAAATATCCTTTAGCCATCTCACACCTATTCTACACATGACATCCAATAACCCTTCCTCATACCACTCGAGCTGCTATCTAAGATTGTAGACCACTAATGGTACATAGTCAACCAGCCACTCCAAGTTCAGGTATTTTTGAATCTCTTTTTATAGTGTTTTCTATCTAATTAGCACTAAAATGTTATAACAATTACGAACAAAATGAAAAGTAAAAATTGGTTCAAAAGTGATGTTTGAGCTAATATAGATGGCAACCGAACAAAAAAGACAACAAGGTCTAGTAAGGACTATTAAACCTAATTAGAAAGGTCAGTTGGTTCTACCAAACCTTATTGCTTGGTTCAATTAGTTTTACTAAACCTCATGTTAGGTTTGTTTGTACTAATAGAACTACGGCTAAGAAGCTGATGATAATTTGGAAAAAAAATATTATTGTTTATAATATATTCATGCAATTAATAACTACTTTATTAAGTATGAGTTACATAATCTGGAATCGTTTCTTAAAAGAAAAAAAAAGAAAAATTTGTACAAAATGCAAGGTCTTGTATATAGGAAAAGAAAAAAGAGAAAGATAGATATATGGGTATTTATATGTATCATAGATTACGATATATCTTTCTACAAAATATATGCAGTGATATCAAAATATATCATATGTGATATTACAAAACCCAATACATAGATTCACTTAGGGTCTATGTGTGCATCCCAGCATCCATAACGAGATAATTCAATTAGTGTTCATTATAATGGTAATTACTTATAAATTTACATGATTCTTCAACGTATGTTAACTTTTAATTTTTTGTATTTGTCAAAGTGTGAAAGAAACATTGAACATTGTTGAATATGCTTTAGCACGAGCAAATAAGTAATCATCTAAAAAATGATATAAGAAATACAAAAAAATTTAAAATATCTTATAGGGGTATGTTACTTCATTAGTCATATGCGAATATCAATCACTTTCTCGTCGGAAAAACATATAGTTCTATTAGTTAATTATTTGAACTTTTTACGTATAAATTATACAATATGAATTTTTTTATGTATTTATTAGAGGATTTTGGGACATTAATAGGGTGTGTTAAAATGTATTTTTGTATTAGTTTATGTCCTTTTTCGTGTCTATTAACAATTATTGTTTGAGAATTTTGATATTTGCAAGATTTATTTAATTAGGTTTAAATAATAATTATTAATAGATTAAAAATATTTAAATAGTTTTGATGCACCGTTACTATATGTCAAATATGTGTTGGTTATACAATTTAAATTGATATCTTAATAAACTAAAGTTATATAACATATAGACATATAAGTGTTAATTTTACTCAATATATCATTAACATATTTAGCACCTAAATAAAAGTAAGAAAATTTATACTTGTTTAAAAAAAAGGAACTAATAATTACTATTCAAGTCAAGTACAATTTTCAAATGCACCCTAGTGCAATTTGAACATAGTTGTGATGACTTATAATCTTTAAGTTATTTTGTATAAAATATAATTAAATAATTTGCATGTGGTTTATAAAATGCATATAAGGTTGAGCATATGGGTGGTATTGGAGTTCATGGGTGCAAATCTAAAAAACATTATATTGTCAATGCTAAATACTATTCTACAAGAGCTTTATCATACCTTTATAATATGATTCACATCAATAAAACATATAGCAATCATTATATGCTTGGGTTACTCAATCTAATGAAGGAGAAATGTACATAACCCATGTAAAGTAAATGTACCCATATAATATTATACGTGAAACCATTGTATGTCTCATAACATGTAATAACATATTTGTAAGGATTATATTTATTACTAAATTGAGAAAGTTTATGAACAAGATAAAGTGTAATTTCAAGAAAATCATATAATTAAGTGTAGATGAAATTGTAACTTATTAAGTATATCAGCATTAACCATTAGTTATGCTTCTTCCTGAAGTTCAAGGCCAAGTCCAATAGTCGTAACTCTCATCCTAAAATTACATCTCTTTGAACATTATAATTTTTTTACATAAGATTCAAATTTAACATGCATTTGACTTTATATATGATTACAAATAGTACATTACTATAAAATTGGTTTATTGTGCTTGTTAAAAATATACACGAAATAAGTCTTCTATTTATTTACAAAACAGACACCTTGGGTAAGGATACAAATTTTTACACCAATTTTTGTAAAAAGCATAACAATTTATGCATGTTTTTTGAAGAACATGCACTTGTTCTCACTAAAACAAACATAATAATTTGCACATGTTCCTACAAAAGGTACAAAAACTTAGAAACATTAGCGCCAGTTTATCCAAAACAAGCGCAAGGTTTCTTCAAAATTGAAATCATTGATTTTCCTCGTAATATTTAGTTTATCCAAATAATTTGATTTATAACACCTATAATTTATATTTTCTATACACGGTCCAACATTTATGCAAGTCCAATATTAATTATTGAACTAGTCCATTATCATAATTAAAATAGTACGTCCAATAGAACTCTACAAGAGAACATACAACTAAAATATAACAAATAACTATTAGTATAGTAAGTTATAAAATTAAAGTATCAATGCAACTATTTTTTCCTAAGGCACAAGTCAAGAAGAAATTATTGGTATTATTTTATCCACAACTTCAATAGTAAATGTTTCAACTCATTCAATTCTCAACTCCTCAAATATCGTCTTCTTCAGTTAAGATGGATAACCTATAAAATTCACATACAAAGATAAATTTAATAAATATATAAAAATATTTTTTTTATAAAATTATTCGAATAAAACTACAATGTTTTTAATTAATTAAGCAACTTACTAATTTCTTAATTAGAAGAATAATTTTTTTTTTCATTTTTTAAATGTAATTCATCACATATTAGTCACATTGAACATTATCTAGTTGTTTTGGAGACCAAAAGATAAAGTTAAAAAGTATATACAACAATAAACATAAAAGTACCAACATATTATACATAATAATTGATAAAATTTTATTTGCCTTAAGCTTGTCTTTTAATTCGAAAGAGTTTGGTAATTTTTTTAAGATATAATACCACTTTGTATGAGACCTAAAATCAAAGCATTCAAAATATGTCATTTATACAATAGACAAATATTAAACTATTAACAATAATATGATGAATTAAATACTTTTTTATAACAACTTTGATAACTTTAGGAATTTATGAATATGTTATCATATGGAATACCATCTGAATCCAATACAACTAATATCCAATAGTCTTTTTTAAATCACAATAAGTAGTTCAATTATGTAATCATTTATTATGAAACTAATTATTTAGAAACAAAATTATAAATAAATTATTCCATTAAATAACCTATTTAAAAATGGATACCAATCATGTTTTACCATTGAAGTCATTTCAACTCATGATCCTAGAAATATTAAAGTGAGAATCTTTCTTATTTAATTTCATATAAGGATCGTTATACTAGGGATCCACTAAACCATGTGCTTCAAGCATGTAGTACATATGCCTACAAATGGAAATAAAATAGCTACCAATTAAAAATGCACAACAAAAAAGCTACAAGCAATTAATTTTAAAGTATTACCTAAGGCAAAATAACACAATGCTATGTTCCATTTGCTTAAATTCACAAAAAGGTTGCAAGCACTTCAGTCTAATTCATAAGAGAGCCTTAATTCCCATTATATTAGGTTCCATTAGCACTAAACATAAAGTATTCATGTCATTATATTCACTAAAACTCAACATAAGGATCCAACTTCTTGGATGGTTATTTGTATTTTCTTACATATAAGTTGTTCTTGATTGTGGAGAAGTAACATTATATCTAACATTATTGTTTTTAAATCCTTTCACCTTTTTTGACATTTTAGAATTGCATTTACTAACTAGTTTTTGGTGTTCACTTGTCTTGGAATCATAGATTATCACAAATAAATAAATAATTACATTAACTTATTAATGTGGGACGATGAGGTAAATGGTCTTTGATAATTTCTTTTGAACTTAACTTTGTTTGAATCAAAATATACTAATTTTTTTCATGAACTTGATAATCTTTCGTTTATTACATATCGTAATCTTTTATGGATGGATTAAACTTTTTATACAATTTATTACACTTTATTATCTCAATACTTGTGATTGATTATAAAGTCAAGATAAAATTAATTCATTAAATCTCAACATAGGATAACATAAATTATAATAAATTATATAAAAAGTTTGCTAGTATCCTATATACATAGTTATTTTATACATCAAATAAAGTTGTGTATATGTAATAATGAAATGATTGTAAGACCGCTTAGAATTTAGATTATATCATATATAATAATATATATATATATATATATCAAATTATGATAAAAAAAATCGATTACTTGATTTATGTCGGCTAACAGTGTGTATATATAATCATTGACTCTTTCCTTACCGACCATTAATTTGGATTAACGTGTGAAAATTTCAATTCTCACAAAATATCACTTATTTGTCTTTTGTGTTTTTTATTCTATCTAAAATAAATGTTATAAATTGAAAAATAATTTAATAATATATCATGCTTTAAATAACGTATTCAAATTAAAATAAATAACTTTTCAATTAAAAAAAATTATGATATCATCATCATCCCACATATTCAAAAAATAAGTTACGTTAACTTGTGAATAAATGAAAGAAACATTTACCTCGTAAAAATTGAAAATAACAAGATGCTTTGGCCAAAGAATAACAAATAAGTACAATCTATATAATATGGTATGATCATCATCCCACAAAATAGACAATAAACAATCTTTCTCATAGATTTTAGTCATACTAATCTTCCAATTCTAATCAAATTGTTTGAAATTATTTTTTTCATTTAAATAGGGATGGGTTGTCCTTTGGGCAACAATGAGCTTATTTGAAGGCTATACAAGAAACATCATCTTGTTGGGATCCATGATCTATAACAATAAAAATAATAATGTATTTACAAACTTAGAAGTAAAATCAACTTAAAATGTACATTTAATAAATTAGTAAGGTATATTTCTTGAAATTTTTTATTTACCTCAAATAATTTCTTATAATAGTGTGTAAATGGTGTTAGATTTGTTGTCCTTTTCGTAAACAAAATTACTTTCCAACTTAATCATATTCAATTTTTTATAAATAAAAAAAGCTTTTATAAAGATAAAGAATTTTCTTCAAAAAAGAAAATAGTAATTAAATTAGAAAATAAAGGTTTAATACAACAATTAGATTTTCAATTAAAAAAGAAACACACTTAAATTGAAGTATAATTCACATTATATGAAAGTTATTTCTATTTCTTTTATAATAAAAAAGAATACCCAAAATCCACGTTACCTAAAAGTTATATATAATCTTTTTATAGCCAAGTACCATCACAATCAACATGCTTATAAATGAAATCATCCTTTCTTTCTTTCTTTTCAATATTATTAACATTCGATATTTAGTGTGCGAATGAAAGTGCATTAGAAGCAACATTCTCATCATCTTCCATCCAATCGCACAACAATATAATTTTCTTAAAAACACCATAATCAAGTTCTTTGATATTTTAGATTACTCCATAATACATCATTTCACATAATATGGGTCTCTCATCCTTATAATTTGCAAATTGCTAGACTTGTACAACTAATTTCACTCTACTATCTTGCATGTTGTCCCTTCTAATCATTGTGAATCAAAAATCATTAATTACATATCTGAGATATGTTGGTATATAAAATTATGGGTTATGTGCAAGGCATTTTAATATTTCGGAAACATTATCATTCTCATCTTCAAGTTTATAGCTAATCTACAAGATTAAAAAAATTACCTTTAAACTAAATCATTATGTTTTCTTATCTTCTAATGTTTTAGTGGATTCAAGAGTTTCTTACGTGATCATGGAACCAAATAATAAATTTTTGTTTGTACTCATCTTGCAATTATTTTTCTTTTTTGTGACGATAAGGATATCCTTGAGTAAATCCATATGATTTTTGTAGAATGGTTATAAATATAATTTAATGTAACTAAATAATTGTACCAGTGTTCAAGGGATTGAAAAGTACTTAATAAATGTATGTCAACTTCCTTCATATGAGCTAAAATAAGGCATTTTCTCCCTATGAGTTTGATCAATATTCTCTTGTTCCACCCTTGAATGGAACCCTAATGTTCAATGATTCTTTATTTAAGAACAATTTATGTTTTAGATTTCTAATCAGAAAGACCTCCGATAGGTACTTAGAGTAAAACTCAATTACTTCTTCGACAAAATAATGTTCCTCAATATAGCCCTCTCACCAATTATAATTACAAATATAACCCTTTAATATTTTCATGTCTTGCTCAAAAGGATACATCCAATGCAAGTACATAGGACTGCATAATTTAACCTCATTAATCAAATGAACAATAAGATGAACCATTATGTCAAAAAAATGAGAAAATAAAGTACTTCTGAAGAAGGTATAACGTCTCTACATGTTGATAGTGCAAACTTTCCAATTCTATATTCGAATAGACTTCTTGCAAATTGTATTAAAAAATAAACACAATTAGGCTATTACAGCATGTACTTGCTTAGGTAAAATTTATCTAATTAAAATCAATAAAATTCGTTAGATCAAGGTGTGACAATCATAAGACTTTGACCCATGTAGTCATAAGTTCTTATGTTTAAGGAGTATCCATTTGGTAACTTAATGCCCTCCAAACAATCACAAAAAGCTTCTTTCTCTTTTCTTTTCAAATTGTAACAAAGAAGTGGTAGAAATAACAATGTTTGATCTTCGAAAAGAGTCAACTCTTCTCGTATGCCTAAACTCATATGGTCCAAACATGATGCAAACTCATCATTGGTCTTAACTAGTATATTAAGCAAAGTTGCAATTAGACTATTATTAACATTTTTTCCAATGCCTATGACATCTAAAATGTGACATACATGTAAACATTTTCATTAAAGGTGATTCCTAAAATATTTACTTCTTCTAATATGTTCTTTCTACACCTTCACATTTGTCTTTTGTAGATTTTTGTATTTGCTTTTTCTTTACCTGTTCTTCTTTCTCTTTTCTTTCGCGTTAGCATTATAAGTTTTATCCATTCTTCCATTTTTTTTTACTTCATGGTTTGGTTTCCCATATCTTTTGAAAGTCATACTCTGCAACTTATGGAGTATCTCAACTCTTGTTAAAGGAGAAAGAGCTAGACTCTTCTCTTCTTTTCCATTAAATGCTTTCATTTTTTTTTTGAAACCTAGGAAGTAGAGGTAAGAACTTGTGATGACTGGTGTAACACATATTCTTTCCATAAAGTAGGCATTCAACATTGGTTCCATCACTACATATGCGGCATGCTTTGTATCCTTTGATGGCATGCCCTGACAAGTTTTTGTAAGCTGAAAAGTTATTTATAGTCCACATCAACATAACTCGCAATGTGAAGTACTATTTTTTGAAGGCATCATAAGCTTTGACTTCATCATTCCACAAAATCTTTAAATCATCAACCAAAGATTCCAAAAACGAATCAATGTTATTACCAGGTTGTTTTAGGACCCGATATCAATAAGGTTAGCACTATATATTTCCTTTTCCTACATACCTATCACAATCCAAATTCTATACCTACTACTAAGAGAATTAGGAAGATTAACCTCATCGGTAGTAATTGTGAGACTTAAGTTTCAAGCTTCTATGATAAATTGTGACCACAAGCTGTCAATTGACTTATCGGAAGGAGAAACCATAAGATGAAGCATTGTGTCATTTGTGGTTACATATTATGCATTCCATATCAATATCTTTGATGCTTCCTTATTCCTAAACATTAGTTCAAACCTAGGTATTAGTTGAAAATACCACGAAACCTTAGCAAGTGCACCCTCCTTTACTTGAGTTTTTTCAGAGTTTCACTTCCATCTTGATTGAACACAAACAGAACACTCAGTGTACTTTTTGTACTACTTTCAATTCAATAGACTACCATTCAGACACACATGTATCTTTTCATAGTACATGTCATATTGACCTGGACTCTTCTTAACCTCATACATAGATGATGATAATTCATTGCTTAGAAGGAGTATTATTATAAAAGTTTTTAATAATTTAATCAATTCATAATCAAAGAATCCATGTTTTGCCTTTGGATTATACAGGTTTACCAAGGTAGACATTTTTGTAAAGATTTTCCATCCATCGTAAAGAGGCTTTTCCGCATCTTCCAACAATTTCGTAAACCCTTTTCGGATCATCACAAAATTCTTCTTCCATTGCATGAGCCATGTCATCCATGTGATTAGGCATTCAAAATCTGTAATGTTACAGTGATTTCGACTCACCAATGTTTTTAGCAATCTATTCTTCAAGATTAAACCAATTAGTATGACTTTGATCCCACCCTTCATAAATGACATGATCTCTTATAACACCTAAACTTTGACACTTCACATTACCATAAATAATGCACGGACACCAATTTGTATTCTAATTACTAGCATTTGGTTGACTAAATTCTAACTTTTTTTTCAAATAATTGAAAAATTCTTGAGATATCCTAAACTCAAAAATCTAAAACTTGCATATTGTTAATTAATGTTTTTTTTACCTTATATGCATGTTCTTTGGATATTAGTGTTTAATAAGTAATAAATACACGTTATTTTGTGAGAATTGTGCCTACTTTTAGCAAAATTAAGTTTGATGTGCATTAGGTATTATAACATAAACAAGTTCTACTAGTTGTTGGTAAACACAATAATAAAAGTCAAAATTGTTGGTTAATTTGAATATAAATGTAATGATATTTCAAATCTTCAATTAATAATTATTTTTCAATATAATAACCAGGAAATGCTCCCAATTCATATGGTTTTTTCTTAATTAATATTTAATTCATAGCATAGGATGCATATTAAATTGTGATATGCTATAACCAAATCAGAAAATTTCACCGTGAGCACAAGTGTGTACGGTTTATTTTCTTCTCAACTAATTAAAACCAGTAACCACCTTTCAAAAGGTAGCAACTAAACCTTATTGATAAACCAAAGAAACATAGATTCAACGAAAGAAAAGACAAGGAAGGGAGAGAATAGATAACTATATGTCGTTGTCTGAACGCCTGGATTCTCGTTTCTGAAATATGATTTAATTTTCAAATTAGAGTGAATCTTCCGTTGATTATTGCTAAATTACGACCTGGGTACTTTTCTACATGGTCTAATTTAGGTGAAGATTTGTTCATTTTTATTGGGAAAAAAAACATTGCTTTTGAAAGTATCAGTGAAATTGACATGAGAAAGTGCCGATCTGTGTTTATATTTTTTCTTTGTTGTTCTAAACCTTTTTTTTTTGTCTCCTTAATCATTTCTTAATCGAATCAAAATCAAAGACACGTGGAGCTGTTGCCATCTTTTTTCCAAAATTCTTCTCTTTATCTTCCTCCCTTACTCTCTCATATCACTTCTTATTACGTTTGGGGCTCACTGCAGGTTGTAATTGAATGGGAGCATATTTGGACTGATGCCTCACAAAGTCATAGTTTTGTCATCTCTCTCTCTTTCTTGCTCTCTATGAACTCTATTTTTTTTATTTCTTTTCACCCATAAAAACAAGTTCTCATATAACTTGTCAACAAATGTCACCATGATTTAGAGTCTCCTTGCTCATCATTTTCCTCCACATAT
This sequence comes from Hippophae rhamnoides, assembly GCA_033030585.1. Lineage (NCBI taxonomy): Eukaryota > Viridiplantae > Streptophyta > Magnoliopsida > Rosales > Elaeagnaceae > Hippophae > Hippophae rhamnoides. Next base: position 20,119,144 of record CM065428.1, on the reverse strand, counting down.
ATATTCACAAAGATCTCCCCAGTCCAAATCAAGAATCAAGCATTCCTATATTTATTCAATATATGCGTTCAATAAGTTTTCCTCAATGAAAATTAAGAAATTAAAGAATCGAGAGTGATAAACTCACCAATTGGGTTGGAGTTTCTGCAAATGCCAGCTTCTCATAGGTTTGCTGGTCCTTAGTGGAGTCACATGCATGGTTACTAGTCGCTTGTGGAGGGTACAAGGTTGTTCGCTTCTGGAGGCGTGCGTTGATGGTGATGGAGTCATGAGGTTAGTACTAGTAGAGGCGCACATTGGTAGAGGTGCACGCTAGTTTTGTGATAAGGTTGAATTTCAGAGAAGCAGGGGAATAAGAAGAAGAGAAGTTGAGAAAGGTAATTGATATATATTTCTTACCCTCTTTGATGAATTCATAAGGCTTTATATATAGCCATACATGGATGGAATTTCTCAACGATATTCTAACTAATTCCTGACATTTCTAACAGTATTATAGTCCCTTTTGCACTGCATTATTCTATGGTCCCCTCTTCGTGCGTTGCCTAAATCTGTGCCGTCGTGGTCCCCTCTTTTGCACCCATGTTTTCCTACTGATGCACGCTACTCTTCGTGGTCGTGCACCTAACGCTGCACCTAGGTATTGCGAGTAGATGTAGCTCATATCATTCCTTCCCCCTTTTAGAATCCTTGTCCTCAAGGATGAAGTTAGGCAAGGTTTGGGAAAAATATGAGCGACATTACTTATCATCATTTCAATCACATGTTCAACAATATATGCCTTGAGACCATCAATCCAACCATAATCAACTCGGTCACTAATTTGTTTCCTCTGGGCAGACTTAGGGTTTTCTTGTAACTCAACCCACACCTGTCTTATGACAAGATTCGAGTGAATGTTTTGAATTTCAAGATCATGCACTACTCGAGCCTGTCCTTCTTTAAATTCATCGGGAAGTGCCCCAAGCAATGCTTTCTTGGAGATGGAGTTTAACTATGATAATTGAGTCCAAACAAAATGGACCTTTTTCATTCTTTACCTCCTTTTTGGCTTTAGGGAGAGCTTGCTCACTGAAAGACATAGGAAGCACAGGTGATAAGTCAAAAGCATCTCGCCTTACTATGGAAATATCATCGGTGATGAAGGAATTTTTTTTACTCTCATTCAAGATCGTGAGTAGCTTTTTACGCACCATTGAAAGTGGAGCATCGAACTCAGGTCTATGAGTGATCTTCAAAAGGGTCAACTCTATTGCAGTTCTTGCCGCTTTAATGCTGTCATAACCGTTGCTTGACTATTGTATCTCCTTCAATAGAAGTCTCATGGCAAGAATGTAAAGAGAAGTTTTGTAAGATCCACCATGGTGATGCTCATAAAGTATTACAGTATCAATCACCAAATTGAGATTATCACCAGACTGGGCAGTTATGTAAGATCCATTGTGCCTCTTCAGTGCTAACAAAGCATTCTCTATTAAATGTCCAACTAATATCGTAACTTTGTAAACCAACTTCAGAGAATCTTCTTGAATATCTTTAGAACTTTTGGTCACCTATATGTGATTCCATTGTAATCAATGATGTTGTTTGATGGTTTCACCAATTTATCTAGCATTTTCCTCAATCTGTTAACAACTACTGCATTTCCATGACCAGAGCAAGCTATATGCATTCTACTAACTCGTAAGCTGGCATATAGACTATGGATTCGAGCATCCATGTGAGCTCATATATCCTTTAAGTTTATTGTTACATTACAATTGAAATCCTTCTTCTTGCTGGAATTATTACAAGTGAGCAAGGATATCATTTCAGCAAATATACTATTTAACCTCCTCTTATCATTTTCTTCCACAAGTATGCCTATTACTACATAATCTATAATGCCGGACATATTAATTCCTTCTTGACCCTACTTTTTCCATACCAAAGCATCACTCTGATCCTCGGCGCGTGTTTGGATACTAACCAGGAAATCAGATAGGGTGTTGTCACTTTTACTATTCTCTGGATGTTGCATCAAGTTAATTTCCCACAGTCTGAAAGACATGGCTGAGGATAAGGAAGCTAAATTCCCAAAACCTATCACAAGTATTGGATTACTTTTCATGCTTGCAGCTGTTAGAATCCCTCCAAAAAATTCCCCCTTTTGGTTTAATGAGGCATTCATTTTAATCATTTTCTTCAATGTTTCCACATAAATGCTTATTTTGCCCCCAATTGCAGCAACCATGCTAGCTTGCTGAGTTTTCACACCATTGATCCTTTTCAAATAGAGTCTCTAATTTTGAGGATGGCTGGCAATATTTTCTCTGGTTAGTCCTTCAATGTTCATCAGGTTAAGAGTTTTCATAGGAATAGCCTTTTCAAGTCCCAAATGATTTATAGCTACAATAAACTTCCTTTCAGTCATTTCTAGCAACTTTTTGTCATGTTTAATGGGACTTCCAGCAAGAAATTTTGCTACTGGGGCTTGATCGTACACATGTAAGGTTGAAAAAGTAACCAATGTCATACCATTGGTAACTCGGCATGCTTGTGTCATGGGATACTGTAAACTGGCATTAGAATAATTTCCATAATCATACTACCTCTCAATTTTCCCATCACATTGTTTCATTTTCATAACTTCTATGTAAACCCTACAAAGTTTAACTGCAACACTGATGACACCCTATGTAGCCCATAACAGTTTTGATTTATATAATTGAATTCTCTCAACCTTTGATTCTAAATGTCTGGTTAAGCTTAGATGCTCTAGAAGGAATTTCTCAATGATGTGCATTGACACTTCTTCAACTGAGATAAAATGTCTTGATAAGGCTGAGAAGGCATCAATGACAAAGTTGAACAAGGTTTGAAGGAGCTGAAAAAATATATTTGAGTACTCTTCTTCTTGAGAGTCTTCAGTACATATAAGAGACATCTTCAGGTGCTTCCTACACCATGAGCTTACTTTGGTACCAAAGATAGGGAATTGGGATTGTTGGATAGAAATGTTAGGCTCCATTTTCTCTGATAACATGGATTGGAACCCCTGTAATGCAATTTTCCATTCCTCAAACCGATACAGAGCTACCATCTATGGATTCCAAGAAACTTGATCTTTATTCATTAATCTTTCAAACATTTTGTGTGCGTACCTCACATCTCTCCACTTCTCATACAATTTCACTAGGTTATTGGTCTCATGAACAGAGTACAACTCATATAAACTATTTGTATGAATTTGATTTTCTAACCTCAAGTTTCAAAGACTTACAACTACCTTCAGAGTGGTTGGGGAAACATCTTCCAGGGGAATACCCATGTGGGTCATCTGGGTATCAAGAATTGGTAAATGCGTGTGTTTGTAGAGCTTAATAGCCCAATGAAGCTTACTCAGATGATTGTATCTAGGTTCTCTCATTGACCTTTCATCAACATTAATTGGCTTTGGTCATGTGCAGCGATGGCCGACAATGACTCATTTATCACAATAATGACATAGACTTTTCCTTATTTACTCTGATTGTTTTCAGAAAGCTTGATGAAGAAGAGAGGGAGCAATCGAGGTGGTTCTAGGTCTCTACGTGTGTAAGGACTATAGGGCCAGATGATGGGCCAAATCCAAGCCCATTGTGATGCTGTTCAACTGAGGGAGAGAAACTACCCTTAAGAGGTAGGTTGCTTCTTAGGTCGGCTCATGGACCAATTCTGGGAGCTTAATTGGTAGTGATCCATAGAACCTCGGCTTAGGGACTGCATAAGCAACCTTCATCTCTTTGTGTATCCCAGGGACGTAGTTCTTACTAGTTCTAAGTTCAATGGGTTGGGGTTCTCTAATCACGAAGGAACTAGTGGGTTGGACTTTAATTTTTTTGATGGTCTCAGGTGATGCACGAAGATGTGGTTGTAAGCTGATGTGATTCAGATCCGAGGGAGCTGATGTGGTTCTGGTGAGCTGTGAGAGGTGCAAAGAGCTCGCAACTCGATCAACATCATTTGCAAGACAGCATTTAATCGCTCGATGGTATCAAATTCCTTATCAGAGGTCTTTATGTTGGATCTATTCCTGTTGTCTATGGTTGGAACTAGCTCTGACATCATTGATAAGGTTGAATTTCAGAGAAGTAAGGGGAAGAAGAAGAAAAGAAGCTGAGAAAGGTAATTGATATATATTTCTTGCCTTCTTTGATGAATTCATAAGGCTTTATATATAGCCATACATGGATAAAATTCCTGAACAATATTCTAACTAATTCCTGACATTTTTGACGGAATTACAGTACCTTTCGCACTACATTATTTTGTGGTCCCCCCGTCATGCATTTCCTGCATCTGTGCCATTAGGGTCCCCCCTTTGTGCACATGTGTGCCTACTGATGTGTGCTAATCTTCATGGTTACGTGCTCGGTGCTGTGTATAGGTATTGTGAGTAGATGCATTTTGATGGAGGTACCACTGCTAGTGGAGTCATGCGGCTGGTTTTGAATGAAGTTTACTCATGGGTGAGATTTCCTTTCGCGCTTAGGAGCTAGAAAGAAATGATTATTTGTTTTGTGTTTTCTCCGAATACACGTAAGAAAATTAAGAAAAATCCAATTTTTTACTACGATATACCCCTTTAAATCAATTAATTGTTTTTTAAAAATTAACAGTTAATTTTATGTCATAAAATCATTATATATCCCATACATCCCACAAGCCCATCTCATTTAATTTATACACATAAAAAAGAAACCTATCTATATATCCCTCTCCCTTATAACCCTCTCCCTCGTATCCCCAAAAATCAATCACGACCATATTTCTTCACATCCCCAAAAACATAAGAATCGTAAAATTTTATTTTATGTAATCTTGCATCCCTCTGAATGTATTTTTGAAGTATTAATTTTTTAAAATTGATTTTTAGATATTTATAATTTTTTTCAACAATCTCACATTTTAGATTCCTAAGCATTTTAAGGGAAAAACAAATATAAAAAAAGAAAAATTTGGTTGGGAAAATAATAATGAAGTGTTAGTGGTATGGATGTAGAAAACAATAAGTTCGGTAGGCTTTACTAAACATATATGTTTAGTTTGGTAGGCTTTACCAAACATATATTTTGGTTTGATAGGCTTTTATTGAACTTATATGTTTGGTTTGGTTGGCCATTATCGAACGTATTTGTTTGGTTCGGTAGGCCTTACCAAGCCTTACTGATGTGTTCGGTAATGGCTTATTGAACCTTACAGATATGTTTATGTATTCCCCTATTGTACCAATAGCTTTTTTTTGTAATATGTTTATGCAATTAAACACTAATTTTTATTTTAAGTATGAGTAAACAACCTCAAATTACTTTTCATAGGAAAAGACATGAAGAATTATATGAAGCACCAGGTCTTGTGTATAGGAGAAGAAAAACAAGAGAAAAGCATGACATTCATCTGTTCCAGATATTATAGCATACCAACCTTTTATAGAGTGTATGATGATCCTTTTCTAGACATATTAGTTGACCCTAATTATGATATTTTAGTTGAGGAGTAGGTTCATCAACGCGGAGATCCCTTCTCACCCCTAAATTGTGAAGTTAATATCTCCATGCTGAAGAGTCTTAAAATGCACATAATATATAAAAATTGGAGCAAAGTTGTAAATATGATAAAACTATAATGTAATAATTGGATTTATGATATTAATTTTATTTTAATTTTTTGTATTATATATATTGTAAAATATGTATAATTATGTTATTATTATTTCCTTTATTTTAATAACTTTATTTTTTTTCTTTTATTTGTTTATTTTTCTTTTATTATTTTCTTTTGTTTGTTTCTTTTACTTAATTTTATTTTTATTGTTTAGTATTTATTTTAATACTTAGTGTTAGATTAGTAAAAAAAATAAAACAAAAACTTTTTTGAAACTATCCCCAAAATTTCAAAGTTTTTAATCACAATCTATGATAAAAGGAGGTAATTGCTTAGTTAGATTTAGGTACAACTGTATTTTGATGCTTTAGTTACTTAACTTGCACTAAGAAATGGGTTATCTAAAACCCAAAATCATGTCTCTAGTTTTAATTAAATAAAATTTTGAAAATCCATAAGGCATGACTTAAAAAGTACAAGTATATAAACTTGTGCTACCTGAAGGTTTGATTGACTCAATGATAAAGGGACATTGAGTTTACTTAAAATGAAAATACCCAAGTTACGTCTTATTAAGATGTTAAACTAAGAGCTGGATGAGAGTCAACCCATTATTTTAGGTAATTTTCTTTTCTTTTCTTTTTTGTTTATTTAAGTTTAATTGCATGTGAATAATTTTAGAATTATTAAAACTAAAAATATTTGGTGAGATATTATAAGTTCACAACATTCTGTTTGTGTGAACTTGAATGATAAACATGATGGATGCACCTACATTTCTTCATCACTACTTGCATTCTTAGGAAATAGGTAACTTTTTGTTGCAGACCCTTTAGAAATGGTTGATTTGCTAAGAATGTGTTGAATGTGATCATATTAGAACCCTAAGGAAACAAAATCCTTTAAACCTAAGTCTTGAGACACCACAAAGGATGATCAAGAACAGAAGAAGGCAAAGTAAGAAGCTTTCTAAAATTTTATTTTCATTAATGAATATTCTTATGTCTCTATTACATACTTGCTATCTCTTTTATAAGAAATAAACCCTAGACACCACCTCTGCTAAAGAAACCCTAGGCCCCATTTCTATTTCCTAAGAAACCCTAGGCGCCACTTCAAGAGCCAAAACACTAATAGGCTTAATTATTGGTGGATTAGGCCTAATCCATTATTAAAAATAAAAGACAAAAAAAACTTAACATAAAAAAAAGCCCACAATTAACTAAGACAACAATTGCTAAACATAAAAGACCCATAATTAACTAAAACAAAAATATTATTTCCTAAATCAATCTTTACTCCCAACTTGATCTTCCAATTCTATCTTGCATAAAAAGGTAATAGGCCATCCTTGGTGAAGCTTTAGAATATTAGAATTTTGTTTTTTATTCTTCCAACCCACCCTTTTTGTATTGTGCTTTCATGATCAAGCCTTCCAAAGCTTCCTTTATCCTATTTGTCTTTACCCTAGTCATTGGACCATTAATTCCTTACAAAGAATCTTGAGAATATTTGGGAACATCAACTTGGTCAGCACCTTGATCTCCATTATTTTTCTTCTCTTTTCTTTTTATCTTTCATTTACAATTGTTATATTGAGGACAATGTAAGTTATAGGTTCGGGGTGGTGAAAAGTCATCATGCTTAATTTCAAAAAATTTAACATTTTTAAAAAAATTTATGTTCACAATTTCATTTTTATTATGTTTGATTTCATTTTATTTATGTGGTTTAGTAATTTTTAAAATGTTAGGATTAAGTAAATAGTTAAGTCTTTTGCATTGTTAGATTAATTTTTAAAAACATATTATGGAGTATATGGTAATTAGTTAGTTTTTATCATGATTAGTATTTCTTGATAAGGTGTGTAAAATATATTAAACCTAAAATCGGTGTTTAGGAATCAAAAGTGGAGACTAGCCTTATAAGATATAATTTGAACTTAATTTTCTTTATTCTGAGTGAAATATATTTTTTTTCTACTCCAAACACATTTCTTATTTCTTCAAAATTTAGATGATCTCTATAGGTATTAATGCATTAATTGTTTGAATTTTCTCATCTTAATAGAGTGTTGTATATTTATTTTTTATTTGTTTAGATTAAATAATTTAAGTAGAAATTGATAGTATATGCTTTTATCTCATTCATGTATAACTTCTACTAAAAATAGACATATCCAGGGTTACCTAAACTAAAATTAAACAAAAGGACACAAAATTAACCACTAACTAAAATCCTACAAAAAAATACAATCTGTACATTGGTCCACTCTTTAAAACAAAAATTTGTTGAAAAATATCTTAAAAAAATATAGAGATAAAGAATATATAGTATAATCTACATACTATGACTTACATAGCCTACAAAATTATAAGAAAAGGCTAATTACAAGAAAATTATAGGAAATATTTCCTCTAAAAGTCTTTGCATTTAACTTTCCTACACTTCTAAAAGACATACATCTTGAAATTTTTGCTTAATGAGTTTGATTGATGCATGAAAATAATATATATGATATCTTTATAATTTATACATTTGATTCATTACATGAGATCAACGTTAAAATAACACTTTGAGTATTTCTTCTTTATATATATACGAACATATTAGTCCACTTCTATACATTAACTCTTTTACAAATAAATTAGTATGAGTGTTTGAACATATAAGATTCAGTGTTTTTGAGTCTATTGACTTGTGAGGAATAAAGTCAAATCAAATTTGAATTTCTAACATTGAAATTGGGTAAATTTAAATTGAAATATTTTTTAAATGAAGTATAAAAATGATTTTTATCTAATTATTATTATAAACTATGATTATTTAAGAAGTTGAAAATAACTTATGCTTTAGAAAATTAATTATGATTTTAAAGGAGATTATAAGCATGAGATATTTTTGTATTTAATTTCTTTATTTTATTTTAGTATTTTTACTTTATTTTAAATTTTCGTTAACTTCTTAATTGATTTTTTTTATTTTTTTTATATTTATGGGTATCATTACTGAAAACTCTCACGAGACTTAAACTCGTCCACTAGGGCAACCTAAGGGTTTAACGCCTTATTGCATATGTTAAATGCAACCATGTCAATCCACGGTAGAGATTTAAGATTGTTTAATTTTTAGTTTTTAATCACTTCTCTTGTTAAGGGACTAGAAAGAAGCTCGTTAAGGGTTGTGATGAGTGCTTAAAAAGTACTAAAATTACCATAATTTAATGTATTTTAATTGATTAAATAGATTTATATTTGTATAATTTTATCATATTTTTATATAAATTTGTTTTTTCAAAATAACGGGTATTTTTATTATTTTTTAGGTATTTTCATTCAAAAATAACTTTAAAGACTTGAAAAAAATACTGGAGGGTTAACATCACAAATATGTTAAGAAAAAAATGAGAAAAAGTCAAAAAAATAGAAAAATTGGACAAAATGAGTTAAAACGTTCAAAAATGTCAAAACTTTCGAGTCCCACATGTGCACAATACACACCATAGAGTGCCAGAACATGCTCGTGTCTAGTCATACGCACGCTAGTATATGCCGCATGCTCCAACGCCCATTTACCTTAAATCTTGCCCACACACCCGTGCCAGCTTGTCCAAACGCATCCAAAATCATTTTTTTAGATACTCCCCCCCTCCCTTTTTTCCCTTTCCTCATCTATAAAATGATCTTCTCTCTCGTTGTAAAAAATCACCCCTCAAAACCTCTCAAATCCTTCAAAATCTCTTCTCTCTCTAGTTCTTAGTTTTTTTAGTTTTAAAGTACTTCTCTTTTTGAGAAGGACTAGTTATGCTTTTATATATTTCTAATTTTTGATTCAATAAACAAAAATGCAATACCGTTAAATGGTTTTCCCACAACAGAATTAACATTAAAGTTCTGTAAGGATTTTTTCGAAGTATAATTTTAAAATTAATTCTTTATAGTTATTTTTTATGTTTTATTCTTATATGTTATGTTTAATTTGTCTATGATTAAATTTAACATCATTAGTTATTTGTAAATATGATATAATAATAATGTTGTTGTACTTGCAAAATATTAAATAGGTAAAACATTTTTATAAAATAAATTGATTTTACTTTTATTTAAGATTTTAAATTAAGGATGTTAGAGAAAAATATATTATTTTTCATTACAAACTTAAATCTGTAAATTAGATTCTAAGGTTTAATTATCCAGTGTGATTTAAAGTAGTGCTCTTTTATTTGTTGGTACGATTGCCCGGTAGTTAGAGTTAAACTCTATTTTAAAAGTTTTTTATAATAATTATTATTTGAAAATGTATTAACAACATATTTTTAATAATGGTTTTAAAACTTGATTGTTAGTACGCAGATAATTAAATTCTTAGGTTTAATTTAGATACCTTTAATAAAGTTTACAATTTCTAATACCATCAAATGTGGTATTTAAATAGTTTATTTTTAATCTCTTCTAAAAAAATAATTCATTTAATTAACCAAATTAATTATTTATCCCACACATAAGTGTTAATTGATTTATTTAATCAATAAGGAATATCTAACTCCACCAAAGGTGGTATTTATATAAAAAAGTGAGAATCGATAAATATAAATTTATATATTTAATAAACTAAATAATATGAACAATTATAATTAACTTAATTATTATATCCATAAATACTTCATTGTTATAAATGATAAAAATTTGCATAATTGTTTATTGAATCCATATCTATATTTTTTTATGTTATTAGATTAGGAAACACAAAAACCAAAATATTGTGATAGAATGTTTAGGAATTAATTTCGTTTTTAAAAGTTTGAATAATAAATTAAAAATCACATATATTCATTCCTTAGATCGACCTTGGAAGTATACTTGTCATTTTTTATAAAATGATTTGTGCACTTGTAACAATTTTACTAATATAAAACCAAAGTACCCGTAGATCGATATTGCTAACCCAATGTTGGTCTTGTTGTTATTCATTAGTAACATGGTTAATCATCACAATCCAAATCAAATACAACTATTGGATGTGTCATTGTACTACTTGAAGATGCTTGCAATGACTTGTAAACTTCAATTTGATTTTCATAAGGTACACTCCAACCATTTCTACATGGTTTACAAAATGCATTCCAAGTTGAGTGTATAAGTGGTATTGGTGCAGCGAAATGAAATTCTACCTGCATTGCATTTGATGGAATTAATAAATCAATATATTAATAATAATTATACACATCAAATAGCAAATTATGTTGCTTCATCTATACAAAATGTGATTGAGCCTAAGGTTGCATTTTGTCATATAAACTAGCAAACTCATCTCTTCATAAGTGAGTTTTCTTACATATGGATGACTTTCAAGATATCGTGCTACTTGGTGATTATATGTATCACAACTCACCATTAACTTCCAATAAAAATTATTTTCTATCATTAATCCTTTTTAAAAAATGGTCAAATATATATTTTTGTTCCGATTTGCTTATCCTTCTCATCCTCTTTTTTGTCCTTAGGTTCTTTTGGTTTTGCTTTATAACAATAAACCCCACTTTTTTCACATGCAAAATTAGTTATAGTTCTCTTACCATCTGAACTCGTGTCATACTTTTTCATTACAATCACAATTCCGCTATTTGTCCTAGTAAACTTCATCTTGCTATCAAATCTTCTTTCAAAATAAATACCTATATTAAAAAAGCATTAATTAATACATTCTAATAATGTATAAAATAAACACCTATACATATTATTTATTATAAATGTATAAAATATCTCATTTTATCTATCTCCAATAAATTGGTACAATCAATACTTTGTCCATCTTGTATCTCATATGTTCCATCATCGCGTAAATAGATTAAAAATTTAAAACATTTTTAAAATACAGAGGTTTAGTAATTCTTTATCGAACATTTATGAGAGGTTCACTAGGGTATACTGAACATATCCTCAATGTTTAACATGTTCTAACGAATCAATTTTTAATTTTTTTTAAATTGGGTTTGGTATGGTCTACTTAACATCCATGATATTTCGATAGATACTATTGAACCTTTCATAAATGTTTGGTTGGCTCTTACTAAATCATTGTGTAATTTGCAAGAAAAAACATGAAGATACATATTTCAACTATGTTTGGCTCAATTTTCATCGAGTTTTTCTTCCCTTTTCATATCTTTAATGTATATATCTTTCTTTCTTTATATTTATAATATTTTTAGTATCAAAATGTTAGGGTTTGAGTATGGTTTATATGGAGTTCAGATGAAGAATGAGTGAGATGTAGAGATGAATAGTAAGAAATAGGAAGGAGAGATGAAGAAGGAGAAGTAAATGAGATGTATGGGATGTGAGATGCTTAATTGTATTTTAAGTATTTAAGGGCATATTTATCATTTATATATAATAAAATTGATTTTTAATTATTTTATATTTTTTGGGATATCTTATAGTAAAAACCGAGTTTTTTTGAGAAATTTCCATGTGCTATATTAATTAAAAGGATTATGAATGAATTCTTTTAAGTTGGTTCTAGTTTAAATTTTTTTTATAATTTTTTTGTTCAATTATTTCCTATAAGGTAGTTTAATTAATAGACTTTTTGTCTTTTAGGAATTGTTTAATATTTTAAATTTAAAACTACATTGTTTTGACTCTATTAAATTAAAACTTGCACCTGTTTTGTAATTATTTTTTCTTTAAGGCTTCTTAATATTTTAAATTTTTAAAACTATATTATTTTGACTCTATTAAATTAGAATTTACTTACCATTAAACTAATAGTTGGATTGTATTTGTCTACTAATATGTGATTTTAATGTTACGGGATTGAGTTTAATCAAAATCGTGTGTGTCTATTTTTATAATCAAAAATATTAATAATTACAATTTGTCTACTTTTTTAAAAAAATTATATTTAAAGCCTTCTATTTTAAAATAAATTATTTTCAAATAATAACAATTATTACTCGATAATTAATATTATTATATACTTATCAAAAGTAACCAATATTTAGTATTTGCACAGTCCAAAACTAATATATATATAAGGGAAAACAATATTTAAACCCCTTAAAATTTGTAATTACAAAAATAGTGTGAGAAATTTTTTGAATGAAAATTTGGATACAATTATTAAATTAATCATTCAAGACTATTTGTTCCTTTTTCTATATTTTGAGAATTAATCGTTTAAAATCGTTTAGATAGTTTTCTTTAATGGTGTTTGTTCATCTAGGCTATTCCTTTTTCCTTTATTCTTTGCCCACTTTTCTTTTAATCTCTATTGATGCGAATCATAAAATACGATCCTTGAAACCCCCAAACATGATATGATTTGAAAACCATAAGAGATATAGTCAAAGACCCAAACAGAAATTGAAATTGATTCCTAAAAATTAATAATTAGATTCTAGAGCAGTCACCTTAATTCAATGGATATTACTCACCAATAATTTAAGATGAAAAGATGCCACAAGGTTTACAAATCTCTTTATAAGTATGTTTGAAGAGGATCATAGAGCATTCAAGCTCTAAACTTTGATAATCATCAAATGTATTAAATATAAGGTGCTTATAGCAACTACATGGTTAAAATTATTTCAGGGTACATAATAAACCATAAAAATAAAACGAATCAATAAAAAACAAAACCTTATAGGTGAGAAAATTTTCCAAGAAAGATAAGCGGGTTGTGATAGCCAAATTCCTCTACCGCATCACCCATGCTGCTGTTTGAAATCCATAACTAATCAAGAACCCATCATTGGGGAGGTTAAAAACCACTACTGTAGTGTGCATGCCCCTGCTTAAGTTCTAAAATCTGCCTAAGGACTCCTCACTGTGGTGGCAAAAAATCCATACCATGATGCACGTGTCCCTTTATGAAATTCCATATTTGTCTTTATCTCATTGATTGGATCCCTTTATGCTTGTGCCCCATTTATGGAACTCATTGATCATGATTCAACTCTTGAGTAAGTCCATTCAATGCTATCTTTAGTTTCTATATTTTTGATCTTTTGATTGGTCCACTCAAGATTTGTAATTGTCTGTTATTCTCATCATTCCGCCTCTCTTCAAAAGGATTCGACCTCGAATCGTCACCTATATAATGAAAAGGAGAGAGATGAGAAACATTGAAAGAAGTAATAATGTTATGCTCACCTAAAAGATCTAACTTGTAGGCATTGTCTTTATCCATTCAAGAACTTGGAATGGTTCATCTCCACTAGGTTGCAACATGGATCTTTGTCTTTCAAGGAACCATTCTTTTATCTTATGTACCCAAACCCAATCACCAGGTTTGAAAATGACTCTTTGCCATCCTTTGTTGGTTTTGGAAGTATATTCATTGTTCTTTTTCTTCAATACATTCATGAATTCTTTCAAGTAGTTTCTTTACCATTTCAACTTCCCTTTTATCATCAAAATCAATTCTTTTTTAAATAGGAAAGGGAACAAATCCATAAGAGTAAGCGGGTTATTTAAAATGATGAATGGTCAGTAGTGGAATGCACACTCCTATTTTAAGCAAATTCAACAAAAGGTAAATAATCCTCCCAGTTATTCAAATTCTTTTATATCACCATTTTCAGTAAAGTAGACAAAGTTCTATTGACTACTTAAGGTTGACTATCAGTTTGGGGATGACACATAGTAGAAAATGAAAGTTTAGTCCCAAAATTAGTTTATAGAGTCTTCAAAAGGTAACTAAGAAATTTGATGTCCTAATCAAACATAATACTCTTTGGTACCTTATGTAGCCTAACAATATTTCTAAAGAATAACTTTGTTATATTAGTTGGATCATCAGTTTTATGACATGTTATAAAGTGTGACATCTTAGAAAACCTATCTACAATCCCAAAAATGTAGTCTTTATCTCTTTTTTACTTAGACAATCCTAAAATGAAGTCCATAGAGATATCTACCCTAGATGCATTAGGTACGAGTAAGATTGTATATAGTCCTTAGGCTAGGACCTTGGATTTGGTTTGCTTACAAGTAATTCATCTAGAACATAATATTTTTACATCCCACCTCATTTTTTGGTCAATAAAAATGTTCATGTAGAGTTTCTAAAGTCTTTTTAATACCAAAATATTTCATTAAACCTCCCCTATGGGCCTCCTTAACTAAAATTTCATGCATAGAACAGTTGGGTATACATAATTGATTTTCTTTATATAGATACCAACCTAACTTGTAGAACTTACTAAAAGAATGTTTGTCACATACATTGTAAAGAGCAAAAAAATTATCATCATTGGCATACATTTCCTTAACATATTCAAATCCTTCCTTGCAATATAGCATTAATGTGAAAAGTAAAGGATACATCCAAGATAAAAAAAAATCAACTATGATATTTTCCTTACCTCTCTTGTATTGAACAATATAAGAGAAAGGCTCAATGAATTCCATCCATATAGCATGCCTTCTTTTCAACTTACCTTTACTCCTCAAGTGTTTTAAGGACTCATGGTCCTTATGAATGATGAATTCCTTGGGCTAAAGGTAATGTTTCCATGACTCAAGCGTTCATATTGAAGCATAGAGTTTCTTATCATATGTTGGGTAGTTAAGGGCTACTTCATTGAGTTTCTCACTAAAATAAGCAATAGGCCTTTATTCTTGCATCAAAACATCGTCTATTCCTATACATGAAGCATCACACCTGGCCTCAAATGTTTTAGTAAAACCAAGTAAAGGTAAAACAAATACAAAATATAATCTATCTTTTATCATTTTAAAAGCTCTTTAATTATCCTCACCCCACTTAAATCCAACGATCTTTTTAATAATTAATGTTAAACATGCAGCTAGAGCACTAAAATCCATAACAAATCTTGGATAAAAACTAGGAAAACCATAAAAACTCCTCGCCTTAATAACAACCTTAGGTGTGGGACATTTTTTAAATTCCTTCACCTTTTCTTCATCCACCTCTATACCATTAGAACTAACCACCAAACCAAGAAAAAATGACATCTCCATACAAAACAATACTTTTTCAAGTTAGCATACAACGTTTCCTTTCTTAATTTCTGAAGCTAATACTTTAAGCATAGAATGAAAATGTGAAACAACCACAAATATTCCAATAAATGCACGTAAAACATGATTAATAAGTCTCATAAAAGTACTAGGTGCATTTGTTAATCCAAAGGGTGTGACTAGCCATTCACACAATTCATATTTATTCTTAAATGTAGTTTTTCACTTTTCGTCCTCTTTCATCCTAATTTGTTGTATTCACTTTTCAAATTAATTTTAGTAAAAATGCAAATATCATGCAACTCATCTAACATGTCACTTAACCTACTAATATGATACCTATACTTTACTGTAATGTTGTTGATGACTTGACAGTCAACACCCATCCGACTTGAACCATCCTTACCTATCCTAGCATATAGTTTCACATTTTTTCTTTCTTTTCCATTGTTTTTTTCACTATTTTTTTTCTTTTTTTTTCTCTTTTCTCCTTCTTTCTCTTTTCTTTCTCTTTTGTTATTTTCATTTGGTCATCAAAAACTTGTTTGGGAGTAAAATTACAAGTGTAATATTTCTATCTTCTTTTAAGAGTACTTGTTCTTATACCTATCATGAGTAACCTTCTTGTCATATTGCCATAGACTTCCTAGCAAGATATATCTAGCTTGCATTGGTACCATATAACACAACATTTCATCTCTGTACTTGGAAAAGGACATTTACTTGCCTATTAAGCCTTACTATTATTCAACCCTTGAAACTTATAAGATCTAGGGTGTTTAATCATTGGAAACCATAAATTTTCAATTAGGGTACTATGTTAGTGAAACTTCACCCTTAAATAATAATATTACATACCTTATTGCTCATATGACACTTTGTATAAAAGATGTTTTCTCTTTTTTGTTCCATGGCATCTTATTTGATGTGAGCATTTATGACTCTCCTTATCATAAACGTTTCACCATCCATAGAACTTATTTCATCATCACTAACATCCCCTAGTGGTGGCATTCCTTCGTATTCACTCTCATCATTGGTTCCCACATCCCCATTTTCTTGTGTTATCATTGTTTTGTATTTGGAAATTGAGATGCTATATGACCCCTTATCAAGACAACGAAAACCCTTAATATCATGATTACAAGTCTGGAATTAAATTTTATCTTTATACTTGCTAATTTTCACCTATTTGGCTTTGAATGGTTTGAATCTAGACTTCAAATTAGCCCTTTAATCTTTTTTTCCAATTAGACTTCCAATGTGTAGTAGCATTCGATTTCTTTGTAGTAGGACTTTCCTTTGATGGTAATGACCATCTATTGCTTTTTCTTAGTTGCCTCTCAACTTTAATTATCATGTAGACCTTACCATTACAATCTTCATTTCTTTATAGTGTTCATCTACTGTCTTAAATCCCTAATTAAACCTTTGTAATTTCTAGTATAGTTCCCAATAGTAATAGCTAGGACCGAACTTTTTCCTTATGATAGTCTTTATACTTTCCCAATTGTCAATTGGCCTTTCATGGTTCCTTCTCCTACCAATTTAATGCATAATTAGTAAATTCAATAACAACAAGTTTCAGCATAATTGTGACATTGAATGAAGTGCTCCACCTTTTTCTCCCATTCCAAGTATAGTTCAAAATCGTTCTTTCTTTGGAACAGTGGCATATTCATTTTAATGCTTCTTAAGTTTCTATCAACTCCATCATGTGGTCTTGGTAGTGGTCTATATGTACCTCCCTTACCATTTCTACCTTCTCTATTTCCATACCTCACTCATATAGATATCCTTTCTTCTTCCTCCTCAAAATATCCATTATCTTACAAATTATCATCTTCAGGCTCTTCCTCTACAAAAGCTTGCCTATCTAGCCCTCTAACATTTAGAACCCCTTATATTGCTTCTTGTTGTAAGGTAGCTATGGTGGCTTCTTGCTTCTCTATCTTTTCATTCATGTCCATGATAACTACATTCATCCTTTCAAATGATTGTTGCAAATCCTTAATCATGAATGTTGCATCCGTTCTTTCTCTTTGACTATTCATGTTAGACTTTGTGTAACAACTAACACAAATAAGATATTAATTAAAAAATAATAATTCCACTTAACAACCTCTTGTATTTAACCACAGGCTAATTGCTAAAGCGTCGTGAGCTCCTAAGCAAACCAAACCAAACCGTTTAGGTATTCCAAACAATGTAGACTTCTTTATCACCAATGGTAGTTCGTAATATCCAATTATATCAAAGCATAATGCTACAAACTGAAGGTGTCGAGAAATCCTAAACATATAATAGACACGAATTGGAATAAGAGGGAATAATAAAACACAAGGGTATTAATTTGCTCAAAAAATTTAAAAACATGGATTGATGAATAATAATAACAAAGTAGATATTCAACCTCCTTTTTTTTATAACAAACATACTTGCTCGAGTCTTCTAATTTATGGTATGATAGACTAGGTCAAGTTATTTAAGATATATTGTATAGATTAATTAATTTAGACCATATACCCATTTTTCGTATTGATTCCAAACATAAATGCAAGACTTATATTGCAACCAAATTGATTAGGTCATTGTTTCATTCAATTGAAATAAACACTAAACCCTTTGATTTAATATATCATGATATATGTGATTAGAAATTTCTTCAAACAATGAATGACAATAAATATTTTATTATTTTTTCGATAATAGCACGAAATATTGTTATGTGTATTTACTTAAAAGCAAAAATACAGCTATATAAAAATTATTATTTACAAAACGAAAGTTGAGAATCAACTCAATAGGAAATTAATGTACAATAAAATGACATCAATGATGATCATGAAGCACCATTTGGTGAATTATGTGCACAACAAGAAATTATGCATGAAACCACAATACCTTATTAATTTTAGCAAAATGGAGTTATTGAGTGAAAGAATCGTACATTGAAAGAAAAAATGAATACAATTCTATTAAGTATTGGGTTATCACAGAACTTGGGGGGAAGTCATTTTGTTGGCTAACTCCTTTTAAATAAGGTAGCCCAAAAGAAGGCACCAAAGACACATATGAGTTATTTAAAGGAAGGTTACCTTCCTATAAATATTTACGAATGTGAAGATGCCTTTCTAAAGTAGTCATACCTACACCTAATATGGTGAAGACAGGTCTAAAAATAATAGATTGCATTTTAATTCGATATGCATGTACCAGTAATGCTTATTGCTTTCTTATGCATGAGTCAAAGATCCCAAATATACACAAGAACATAATAATGGAATCAAGGAGTGCATCATTCTCTGAACATGTATTTCCATATAAGTTTCAAAGGGAGTCAAGTTCGTTTAAACAAACTTATTGGACTATGAATGAAGATAATCAAGACTAAGAACATGAATAAGAGATTGAGGTTGAACCTAGACGTAGTAAGAGGGTCAGGACATAAACATCCTATGATCCATATTTTCTGACCTAATTACTAGAAAGTGAACCTCAAACCTATGAAAAGGCTATGACCTGTATTACTTTGGTACTTATTCTCACGTGACGAGAATAACATCCATTAGGATAATAATTCCATTTCAAATTTTTGAAATCTTAAAATACATCAAATAGATGCAAAAAAAATTGAAATCTTACGTTGATGACATACAAATTATAGGTAGTAATAATTAGATGATCAACCCAGGATCTGATAACTGAAAAGGTATAAAATGACTACTTAAATACTTAAGATATACTCCTAACTATAAACTGCACTACACAAGATATCTATTTATATTAGAAGGATACAATGATGCAAACTAGATATCATACTTGAAAGACTCAAAGTCTACCGATGGATACATGTTCATACTAGGTTGTATAACTATATCATGAAAGTCCTCTAAACAGACACATATTGGTAAATCCATTATGGAATTTAAATTCATCGATTTAGATAAATATGGAAAAGAAGCCAAATTGCTACTTAATTTCTTAGAGGATATTCCAAAGTAGGGGAAGCTTATGCCTGCAATTTTCATTCATTGTGATAGCCAATTGGCTATTAGTAGGACACATAACAATATGTCTAATGGTGAATAAATATATATACGTCATAGACATAATACCATTAAACAACTCCTTTAAATTGTGGTTATTTCTATTGATCATGTGAATTCAAAGGATAACATATTGGTTCTACTAACCAAATGATTAAATCAAGAATTAGTTAATAAGTCATCGAGAAGAATGAGATTGAATCCCATGAAATAATAAGAATTTACAAAACAAACCTACCCTAATTGATTGGAGATCCCAAGATCTAGGTTCAAAAGGATGATATAATTATAAAGAATTAGTGAGATCACGGTAGGGGTTCACCCTCAAACCTATTCCTATGATAAAAACAATAATACCAACATGGTAAAAGTTAAGCTAAATTTATTAATGATTCTTACAAAGAAAATACCCAAAGGATTATTGCGAGTTACTATTTATAGATTACTCTTATAGATAAAAATCATCTATATAAAAGAAAATTGGGGTCGCTTCAAAAGGAAATTATCATGCTCAATTATTAAGAAACTCTTACAGAACCAGAAGTATATTCATGACCAAAATGAACGTAATAATGAGAACTAATATATGCCCAGAAAGATTCTTGTGTGAAGTATGTTATCGCTTATATAAATTCCATAATAGTTTAAGAACATCGTGTTTATTGGTCAACTAGTAAAGTAAATATACTCCTATAAGGGACGGTTCAAAGGTGACATCTCCTTATTTTATGCAGGTTTCAGATTGTTTAACTCTATTTTCCTGTCAAAATTGATTTGAAAAACTATGTCAATTTTTATTTATGTGGAAGATTATTAGAAAACTTTTGAAAGAAAATTTTGATTGGTATGGTTATGGAAATGATCATTCAAAAACGTTTGTTTCTTGTTCTTTATTTAAAGAATTAACCATTCAAAACCATTTTGATATTTTTCTTTAATCGTGTTTTGTCTGTTTCAACTCTTCCTTTTCTTTTTACTCTTTGTCACTTTTACTTTAAGCTCCATCTATAAATAGATGAATAATCACACTACTTTCGAAGAAGGAAAAAGAAAGGAAGGAAAATCATAGAAATATTTGTGTTTTAAATATATAATCTAGGTTATTTTATACAAAGTTAAGACATTTGGAAGTTTTTTGAAGTAGCCAATATGGTGTATATTTATTGTGAGATGATTGTTGTATCTTGAGAAAGATAATTTTTTAAAGTTATCAAACACCCATAATGAGTAGAAAAATTATCTTAAAAATATTATGTAATATGCGAAATTCGATTATTTCTTTACTCAATTTTTATCTTATGTAATTTAAATTTTGTATTTATAATTTACATATATAATTTTTTTTATGTAATTTTGATTTAGAACTATACAATATTTGCTTCTAACAAATAACACCTCTTAAGTTTAATTTGTATATTTTTTACTATAAAGAAAAATCACATCCCAAAAATTTTACATTGAACATTGTTGAAGTGTAACTTTGAAACTAGTTTAATGTTGAACTTTGACTTATTAAATCTCGTTCAATATTATTGAGATGTTATTTTTATTTTTATAAGTTATAGGTGTGTTATTTTATATAATTTTTCAATATATATAATGTATAATATCGTCAATTTATCTAAGTGGTATGACTCCTCGTCCCATCATTATAAACCTAAGTTCTAATTTTGCCTGTATAATATTTTCTTCGTTTAATAAAAAAGGCGGTCTCATCATTATGTTGAGTCCCACATCGCCCAGAGAAGCCAGCAATGTGCTGGTTATAAGTCTGGACATCCTTTTTCCTTATAAGCGCGTTTTGAGGGAAATATTGGGCTGCCCAGCTTTCAATTTGGTATCAGAGCTGATCTTGGGGGTCCCGATGTGCACGCTTCCTACTTGGCTCCGTGTCCGTTGGTTATTTGGCACGGGTAGGCAGTCGGTGGAGGTGAGCACGGTTCTCCCGTCCGATGTAAGGGGGAGTGTTGAGTCCCACATCCCTCAAAGAAGCCAGCAATGTGTTGGTTATAAGTCTGGGCAACCCCTTTCCTTATAAGCGTGTTTTGAGGGAAATATTGGGCTGCTCAGCTTTCAATTCATTACTTGTAAATGATAGTTGACAATTAATATACTAGTGTTATAGTAAAAAGGAACAACAAGAAAGTAAATGGGGTTTGGTTTTTGTTTTAAACGAAATAAAAAAGAATCATAAATAATTAGCACAATAAAAATCATGAGTCGAGAGTAATAATATGTAAGCATTCGTTTAAGGAACGATTATCGTTACTAAATTCCGATTCAATTTATTCAACTTCCATTCAATTATTTTTCAACTCTTTATTATGTGGCATAGCTCTGGACCTTTCTGTAACTTTAGTTTTAGATGCCTTATATCACCTAATACTTCCTGTTATTTCTTATAGTTTAATTGACAAAATAGTTAATCACTAATCAAATCTATTGTCAAATAACCGATTGATTTTGTCAACAGATTTAATTTAAGAACAAAGTTAAGTTCTTAAAAAAGTAATAACTAAGTCAACGATCATCTGATTCAACGATTATAACCTATTTGAAAACGTTAAATGCTTGGGTTCAAGGCAGAGCTATGGGTGTGTAAATAAACAATTATTAATAGGTATTTTAATCATTTAATAGTAATATTTTGAAATTTATGTATAAAACCAATCACGTAACTAATTTAATAGATAAAAATAATTAAAATATAAAATAAACCAAATTCCCATTATCCAATAAATTTGATTTAAAGTTTAGGATCTAAAAAAATTATTTTTTGCCATTTCTAGATGGGCTCAATTGATGAATAACCTTGGATAGATTAATGAAACTCAATAAAAAATGTAGTGGATGATGCTTGAGGAAGTTTGATCGATTGAGATAGTTTATATCAATATAGAAAGAATTCTACCGATTTACCTGTGATACTATTGATTCCAAATTTTGTCCCAAGAGTCCTTGCTCAATCGATCGAGAGTTTTATTTCTTTCATTTTTTATCGTATTGTATTTATTTACTCGTTTTTATTCCAAAACATA
The DNA here is from genome assembly GCA_033030585.1 of Hippophae rhamnoides. Classification (NCBI taxonomy): domain Eukaryota; kingdom Viridiplantae; phylum Streptophyta; class Magnoliopsida; order Rosales; family Elaeagnaceae; genus Hippophae; species Hippophae rhamnoides. Next base: position 20,096,443 of record CM065428.1, on the reverse strand, counting down.
TATAAAATAATAATTAAATACATAAAAGACGTTTAGAACACAAATTAGTGATAATTGTGAATAAATTGATGCATAAATATATATACAAATTAGCACATATCAACAAGAATATTGTGATTTTTTTATTATTAATTAGTTCAATTGAACTAAGATAACGGAAAAAAATATAATATTCATATTTAATAATTTGAAAGTTAAAAAAAAGTCAATATTCGATACAATATTATGTTATTTTCAAGTATTTTTTTAAGGGAATAAAAATATTTATTTAATTTTATAATTTTAATTTTTTGATATATTTATATCGATGAGTTTTAAGATCGATTATTTGATGATAAATGTGTAATTTTTACACATTTTTTATTCATATCATACTTGGCCGTCTTTAGAGTTAAATATTTAAATAATTATGTTTTATTCATAAATATATAGTAATTTATTTTATTCTAACAAATAATCTCAACATTTTTTTAAATATTTACATATTATTTACTTGGCCCAAGAGAAAAATATCAACCCCAAGAAATGCATCATCCCAACTCTAATTGTCAGTTTTCATTCTTAGTAGATTTTGGTTATTGTACCATCCATGAAGATTGCATGAGTATGTAAATTAATATTTGTTAATATCGAAGAAGGTTTAAAAAATAAATAATATTTAAAAAATTATTTTAAAAATGACTAATTTATAGTTAAAAATAATAAGTAAAAAAATATTTAAACATCATTGAGACTATTCAGAAAAAAGACTACAATGTAGTTATGAATAAACATAATTATTTAAATATTTAATTCCATTATTTTTTATAAAAAGAATGAAATATTTTTCAAAATTCAAACTTACCATAGAAAATTTGGTAAGCTTTGAACTATACCACTAACAATGGGTCTTGTTGAGGAGGCAACTATGTTGGCCAGATGAATAGTATGATAGTAGATGATGAAAACTACGAAAAGAAAGAGAGAATAATTGATACCTCAAATCGATAATATATATATATATATATATATATATATATCAACAAACTTAAATGATGGATTCAGCTTTACCCCAATGCATGACCCAATTTTATAGTAGGTTAACTAATCAATCATAAGTCTCCCACTTTGCATACAAGCTAAACCACATGGATTGTCAAAATTATAATTAAATCATATGATTAAAGTATGAATTGCAAAAAAATATGCTTAGTAATAGCATAAAAACTTACCATCCAACGAAATAATACAAGATAATATACTCATAAAATACATAACCGAAACACCTATTAAATTAACAAAATTAAAGAAGACAATACTAAAACTTTTAAGTGTACTAATTAAAAGCATACCTAAAGTGCACGAACAAAACCAATCTATAAGTGAAGACAACTTGTTATATTGTAATATTAGAGAAGAAAACTCACATGATGCATTTAGTTAAGTCCAATCCAAGCCATATAATCAAATCACAAAAATCTAAGATAAGGATACTTCATTCCTAAACAAGGGCTTTCTAGAATTTTTATCCCGAGCGCTCAATTTGTTATTTTTGAAATGATAAGTTCATACTTTTTTTCGAACATTCTACTTAATTCTTTACCGAGGTGATTAGCTTATAATTGTCTCGAGTGCTTTACTTGATTCTTTATCGAGGTGAATATCTCGTAATTTTGTCTTGAGTGCTCTACTTAGTTCTTTATCGAGATCATCATCTCGTAATTTATATCGAGCAATCTACCTATTTATATGCCAAGGTAACTAGCTCGTAATTTGTCCTAAGCATTCTACCTGATTTTTTATCTAGATAATCAGTTCGTACTTTATTCCAAGTGTTTTACCTGATTCTTTATTGAGTTAATTATCTCATAATTTATCCCAATTGTTCTACCTTATTCTTTATTAGGGTGATCAGTTCATATTTTATCACGAGCACTCAACTTGAGTTTTTATCAAGTGATTAACTCGTAAGTTATCCCGAGTGTTTTACCTGGTTCTTAACCGAGGTAATCAATTCATACTTTATCCCAAACACTCTAAATGGTAATCTACCAAATGTTGAGAAAGCAACATTACCTAAGGTTGGTCAGATGAATATTACGGTAGTAGATGATGATGAAAATCATAAAGAGAAGAAACAAATAATGAACGCCCTAAATCAATAACAATGATGGCATATATATTATGATAACAAACCTTCACGATGGGTTGACATTTAGGCTGGGCATTCCTATAATAGGTTAACATTTAGGCTGGGCATTCCTATAGTAGCTTAACTAATGCCCAAATAAGTTTAAAATATATTTTTATTCAAGGTAATCAAACTCACCCTTTATCCTTCAAGTAAAAGTACCAATCTTGTATTGTTGTTCTTTATCATGTTATATGTGCTCATGTTCATATTTTAATATCTAAATTCATATAGTTATTAATTTTATAAAAATAAATTCTTTTAGTCAAGTTATTTTATTTATAATAGTAAAAAAAATCAATATTTTTATAAGCTAAAAGAATTAATACTTAATTATAACTAAAAATAATTTGTGTTGTGGTTCGTGTAATAAGATAGGTGAAGAAGTTTGGAATGTGATGCGTGAGGATTTTTGAGAAAATTGAGCTCAATTTTTTATTTGTTTAATAACATTTTAATTTTTAATTTTTAATTCCTTAATTTAGAAATTAAATTTTTAATATTTATTTAAATAATATGCAATTTATTTATTTTTGAAAAATAGAAATTAAAAATTAGATGTTGAAAAATAGAAATTAAAAATTAAAAATTTCTTATTTGGTAACTAACTTTTAATTTTTAATTTTTAACTATTTGATGCCATGTTTTATAATCTTTTCGATTTCTTTTTTCCAATTTCCAATTTTTTAGTTTTGAAATTAAATTTTTGGGAAAAATTAATATTGTTTAATAATCAACTTATAGTTTTAATTTTGAAAAGTATAAATTGAAACTTAGATATTGTTTGTTTGATAATTAATTCATATTTTTTAATTTTTAACTTTCTAAACTCTAAAATTCATTTTAAAACTTTCTTTTTGATAAATTTTATTAAATTTTAATTATTTAATCATTTTGTGTAAGTTTAAATATGATTCGGTTATTAATTTTTATTATCAAGAAAAACCAAAAATTCAAATCCAAAACGTATTCTTTTAGTTTCAAAATTTGGCAAAAGTTTAAAAATAAATTTAAAAATTTATAAAATTTGAAAATTGAAATTGGGAATTAAGAATTAAAATAGTTATAAAACCAGTCATAAGTTCTAAAATTTAATTTCAAATTTAATTTTGATAAATTTTCTTTAAATTTTGACTCTTTATTCATTTTTAGTAAGATTAAGTATGATTAATTATGATTGGATTATTAATTTTTTATGTTAAGCAATAACCATTATAAATTCAAATTTAAAACTAATTTTTTAATTTCAATTTAAACAAATTTAAAAATTTAGAAATAAAAATTAAAAATGATTTATCAAATATATTTAATTTAAAAAAACTATAAATTAAAAATCAAAATTAAAACCCAACATTGCTATTATAATTTTGGATGAGCAAGGATAGATTTTGAGATTGTTTTTGGAAATTACTGAATGGTAAAGCTCAGGAATGGGTTCCATTGTTTGAATATCTCGGCAACTAACATTCGAGTCCAACCAAGTGAAACATACTTTCAGTTCCCCTTTTAACAAAAAGTTGTTCATTGTTCTTTGTTTTTTTTTAATTTATAGAACACATAGGTCTTTTTTTTAAATAAGAATACTCTAATCCTTTATATTTAATATTAGAAAAAAAATACCACAATTTATACATAGTAACTTAAGCTATAACTTTTGAAGAAAAAAAACTTAATAACTAATAAATGATGAGCATCATTTTTTTAAAAATAACTTTTATAAGCACCAAAGCTTTATTCTTTCCTAAATTTCCGTCTTTTTTCTGCTTTTTATATTTGTGTTAAGTAGGGGTATCCAAAAATTGAACCGAACCAAATTAAACCTAAAAACCAGATCGGATTGAACTGAACTAAACAATTTTATAAATCAAATGGTACGGTTTGATTTATATTAACTAAAACCGTTTTCAAACAGTTTTTGGAAACCCTATTGTGAAGTACGAACTGTGACTGATTTCACTCCTCGTTGCTTCCAACACCAGCCAACCGTCCTCGCCTCACCTCTAGTCCTATAATCCATGGACAAAATAGGTATGTGGAGTCTCTCGCTCTATGTTTTCTCTACATTAATAATAGAACCCTTTTAAGCTTTGAAATTGATTTATCATAAGAATAGAGTCCTTTATTTTTATGGACAATGATAATTAGGGATCCAAAGGGTTGTAGTTAAGGTGAAGTCTCTCCGCAATAGACAATGCTATTAGAGTGGTTTTGTTTTGACCCAATACGACACTACAGGAAAAAATAGAGAGAAATAGACTATATCGGTAAGTCACTGGTCATTCTTTGATGTATTAATTTGTATAAATATCCTGACTTTGACTGGATTTATTTCAATCCATCTAGTGTGTGTTTGGTCTTTCGTCAGGGAAGTGACTTGGTTTCGTCGTTATTTGCTTGTAGAGTTCATTAAAAACACTATATTGATCATTGATGATTAATAATGGCTTGCATGACTTTTACTCTTTTAGTAATAGGTAATCTATTTTGATTTAATGGTTTCAATTTTATTCTTTATGCTTAGATTTTCTAGTGTTGTATGATACTGTGATATTAGCTATTTAGAGTTTTAATATAACGTTTTATATATGTATTGGGTCCCTTCCTTCAATGTAGTGCTTGAAATTTTAACTTGAATGGCTGATACTCGGAAAAGTGGTCCTCTGGAGAAGGATAACGACCAGGTTTTTTCCCCTTGCTTTCATCTATTCTTATTTTAATTTGCAAAATTGACCTCTATATTGTACATTTTTGCATTTGTTATCATATCATGTTTAAGTAGGGTACAAATTGTATTCCTTCTATTACTATTGCTGGATTGTAACTTATACCTATTATGTGTAGTCTTTAACTGAAAATTTAGTGAATTTCAATTTGGGTACTCTATATGTTATTTCCCGATCTTATCTCTGAAAATTACTTATTGCACGCATTATTACAATGTTTGTACAATATGGATCATCCTAACTAGATGAAGGCTTGTGTATTTCATAAGGGGGAGTTGATATTTATTTTTTCAATGTTAGATTTCTTCAACTCACACTGTCATTTAAAAATGAGGCCACAGCCTCATGGAGATGAAGATATTTGACTTAAATTACAAAAACAATCCACATTTCTATATTTGAATATACTTGGAAGGTTCAAAATAGTTTAGATTCAATGTTTAATCTCACCAGGGATTGTAATTTTTAAGCAATATTTTTTCTCCTTTTTGTATACGCCATCCTGTATTATGCTATTTCTCACACACCAATTGTCATAAAAAACTACCATTGTCTATCTTTTAGGCAATTATTCAACATTATTCAAAAGTAGCATCTTGTTTTATTAATCGGATCGTTGAAAATCGTTAACCAAAATGTTCGGTTATAACATTTTTAATAGCCAAATGGTATGATATGATCCGGTTTAAGCAATATAAATGGCCCGATTTGGTTAAATTGTTTTTACTCAAAACCGGACCGAATTGGATTGGACCCTCAATACGACTAATCTTAAGTACGCTTTCTTCAATTTATAATCTGGATGAAGAAAAAATAAATGTTTTATACTAGGACCAAGTGTTATTTATACACAAAGGTCACTTGTTGATGAGAAGGGAAAAAAAGAAAAAATCATTACATATATGGGCCCATATGTTTAATAAGATAAAACTTGAATTTTTTTCTAAATCAAGAAAAAATTTATAAAAATATATGATAATAATTCAAAGATTCTAAAAATGTTAAAAAATATATATAATCATGCGAAATAACTCATCTAGAAATATAATTTTACAAAATTACTCATCTAGATTTATTTAAACAATCAAATAAAAATATTTAGGTAAACAATAAGACAATTTTTCTAATGAAATTTTTCTTGCATTTTAGTTTATTTATATCTTTGAGTTGAGACTCATTTATTTTTTACTTCATAGATACTTTTTTGAGCTTAGCATTACTTTTCCCATTCATTCTAAAAACATATGCAACATACATGATAAGATGATTATAATTAGTTATAGAGTTAAATGTATTAAATTTACTTGTCTTTTTGGACCTACGACCAAAGTTTAAAATGTTGATGTCAATGAAGATGAAATATAATTTTTATGAAAATATTGAAGATATTGTCGTTGTCGACGGAAACTTTAGATAAAATCATGAAAACTTTAGAAATTCTATCAAAAATATGAATTTTTTTATAAAACTTTATAAAATATCAAAACAATCAATTATTTATATTTTAAATTAATTTTTATTTAATACATGTATTTTTAAATATTTAAAATATTTATATTAATTAATAATTTGATCAAATAATTAAAATATTGTATAATAAAATATATATTTTTTTGCTAAATATTGTAAAATAAGTAATTAAAATGTTAAAATAATTAAATAAACTATGTAATTGTATTAACTATTATAAATAAATAAATATCGAGAGTATAAAAATAAATTTAATTAATTATATATTTTTAAAAGTATTTCTAATTAGGGGGACATAATAAGCCTTACTCTTTAATGTAATCCATATGTTATAATATTAATATAAAACAAAATAAAAAACATACATGCTAACTTTGTACTTGAGACTTTGATTGGATGCTATTGTATCGCTCGCTTGCTCATTAAACAAAGTAATATATGATATAATTTTTTTTCTTCATATTTTTATCTATTCATTTCATACGTATAGTAAATATGTTACAAACAAGAAAAAAGAAAAGATGTTTTCTTCTCCAAAAGTGAGAAAAAATTGAATTAAAATAATTGTTTAGAAAGAATAAGAAAAAAAGAGAAAAATAAATCAAAAATTAAATTTTTTGATATTTTGTTCGATATTTAGTGACATTTTAATAACAATATTCACAATATGTAGGACATTTTAGCAAAAAAAAAAGCATTTAAAATAAATTTAAGCAACAATGATAATTAAACGATATTTTAATGATATTCTCACTAATTTTCTGATTATTTGACCAAAAGATATGTATATCAAGTTTTGATATTAGGATGTGTAAAAAGGAGATATTGTCGCTACAATATCGATGATTTCGTTGATATTTTCATTATTGCCTACAACTTCATGCTTTCTAGTAGAATTATTAGACATAATATGAATAGATGGATGATAATAATGATTTCTATAAATAGAAGGATGTAAATAATTATTAGAATGAATAGCTATCAATAAGAATCTAGATTTGGACCTAATATGATCTTTTCTACCACAATGATGACAAACAAGTACAAACTTAATAGCTTTTCTACCATATGTGTAATGGTTCTTTGTCCATAATTAATAACACTAATAATAGAGTTAGAAGGCCTGACAAATGTAATATTTGATGTTAAAGGTGTGAAACCCTCATCTTTATAACAATCCCATGTGTATCACTATGGTTCTTTCCTATACTCAATATTTTTTTTCCTGATTTTTTAGTCCTTATACTTAGGTTCCTTACTGTCTCTTTAGCAGTAGTTAGCTCCTTTTTTAGTCTACAATTTTCTTATTTTGTTTCTACAATACGTAAATCAAAAATCTCAATATGTTCAAATAATTTTAAGTTTTATTTTGTGCACACTAATTATTTCATTCAAATTTTTTTCACTTAAATTAGAAGTTTGTCTATTTCTTCATTAGCATCTATGCAATTCATAAATAATTCTTCAAAACTAGATGCATTATATTTTGGCTAAAAGAAAAGCAGAGTTAACTCTTTCATCATCCAACCTAGTGTTGAACTAATTTGAACATATGGTGGCTTTTGTAGTGAAGGCACATAAGTTTGTTTTACCATCTTTTAAATTATTATTTTTCTTCTATTCACTCTCTGTCACTGAGTGTAGCATTGTTTTCTCTTTCAACTTTCTTTTTATTATTTGCACACTATGTAGAAATATGGTCAAAATCATTATAGGTAACATATTGAGAACAATAGGTTTAGATTTATTACCATTTGAATCGTTGGGGTTAGGTTCCTTTGACCTTTTGTCCTTCAACCGATTCAGTTGTCCCTTGTTTGGTTCATTGTTTTGTTGGTTCTTTGTCAATAAGTACTTCTTGAGCCTACGAGAAAATAAAATAATATATTAAACATTTGAATTATCATCACTAATAGAAGTTACTTTTTAAAGATTTTAAATGCCACGCTCTTATTCTTCTTTTGTGGCTCAAGAAGAGACTCATAAGTTTGGATAGACTCAACTAATTCATCAGTATTAAGAGTATCAACATCCTTGCTTTCCTCTACAGCAGTGAATTTCATCTTATAATCTCTTGACAATGAACTTAAAAGTTTTGTATAAGTATAGGCTGAGTAATTTTCTCACCCTACATAGATCAATCTCATTAGAAATATTATAAAAACGAGCATAAAATTGACTATAGCTTTCAGTACTGCTCATTTCAAGAGAGTCGAATTGAGATGTTCACATCCTCAATTTTGTATGTTTCACTTGAAAAATTCCCTCATGAACAAGAGTAAGTGCATTCCATGCACATTTGGAAGTCTTATAGTGGAGATGCAACAAAACTCATCCATCTACATTACAATAAAGATAGAACTTAATCCATTTTGATTTGATCCACTAAGGGTTATTTCTTCAATGGTCCATTCTTTTTTTGTCTTTATGCTTGTTACACCATCTTTTGTTACAAAAGGTGGTTCCCAACCTTTAAGAATGAAATCCCAGGATTTTTCATTTTGTTTGAGATAGAGTTGTGTGTGGCCTTTTAATAAGGATAGTCATATAATGGAGATTAAGGTTCCAACCAAGTTTATGTTTACAAATATTTTAAATATTCTCAAGACCCTATAAATATTCTCAAGGTCTTACACAAGGGATAAATTTGGAATGTTAAATTGGATGTAAGGATTAATTTAGGAAGCAATTTTTTTATTTTAATTAATTATCTGTCTTTTATGTTTAGCAATTTTTATTTTAATGAATTGTAGGCTTTTTATTTTAAGTCTTTTAGTCTTTTATTTTTTTAAGATTGGATTAGCCCTAATCCATAACTAAATAGGCCCATTAGACCCATTAGACCCATTTCATCTAGGTTTTTTTTCTTTTAGGGTTTCTTGCTTATAAAAAAGAAGTGTTATGTAATTTGAAGGCAAGAACGAATATCATTAATTAAAATTATATTTATAAAGCTTTTGCATTGCCTCCTCGTGTTCTTGATTGAATGCTTGAATTCGACTTATCAAAGGGAGTGATCATCCTTTGTAGCATGTTAAGATTGAGGTTTTAAGGACTTTGTTTTCTTAGGTTTCTAATCTGATTATATTCAACACGTTCTTAACAATATAATCGTTCTTATTCCTTTGAGTTCGTGAGTTCCTAGGGTTATTTTTCTAAAGGGCTTAGTCTTCATTCTTGCAATTTTTAAGCCCAAATTCTACCGTTTATATTACTAACTGAGGGGTTAAAGATTTATCGCACCTTTTTACATTGTTTTCAGTTCTTGTTCATTACGGTTATGGTTTTTTTTTAATGTTCTATTCACAACAATAGTAGCAATAAGCAAAACAAAAAAATAAAAAAAATAAAGAAAGAAAATAAGAAGAAAGGAGAACAAAGTAGTAGATTGTTTAAGAATCTAATTCTTGTTTTCTTGGTGCATTTTCTTCTTGTTGTTGAAATTGGTTTTCCCTTTATTTTGTTCTTGTTACCCAACACTAATTTAAAAAAAAGGAATCATAGTTGATCAAGAGTCTTTCTTTAGAGTTCTCTTTAGTCAAGAGTCTTTCTCTAAAGTCCTCTTTGGACTTTTTTTTGTCATACTTTGTCATTAAGTTTTAAGAATTTTGAATTTTGACATTATCACCAATAAAATGGTTACTTCTTGAGATTAGTTGGATTCTTTGATTTTGTTAAGAGCAAAAAGTAGAGAAAAGTGAGTGAAAATGAGAGAACGGTATGCAAAAAAGAGGGAAAAGTGAACAAAAGATAGAGAAAAGTGAGCATATAGGAGAGAAAATTGAGCAAAAGAGAGAAAAAGTAACCAAAACAAGAAAGAAAAGTAAGCCAAAAAGAGGAAAAAGTAAGCAAACAAAAGAGAAAAGTGAGTAAACAAGAGAGAAAAATAAAAAATGAGTGTAATTGTTGAAAAATGTGAGATTAGGAGTGCAATGATGGCAAGGAAACAAGTACTTGTACTTATGTAAATGATGTTTGTCTTTGTACTAACGATCTTAACTCATCTTTGCCTAGTGTCATTGTATTTCTATTGCAGGACTTTGATGATCAACTTTTTTGAAGAGATTCCCTATGGATTACATCCTTTGCAAGGCATACAACATCAAATAGACTTTATACCTAAATCTGCAATACCAAATCAATCTGCATTCAAAGTTAAGATTCAAGATTGAGGTACTAATTAAGTTTACGTTTACAAATATTCTAAAGATTCTCAAGATATTACAAATATTCTCAAGATCCTACTCTTGCACCGTGACCCACACGCACACGCATGCACCGAACGCCCATCTATCGAATATTTTGCAACCCATACGGGTGCCAACCTGTTCAAACGTGTCAAAATTCAAATTTTGAAATATTTTCTCCAATTTTTTGGCCTTTTCCTCATCTATAAAAGGACCATCTTCCCCATTGTAAAACAAACAATTTTTTGACCTCTTTCTCTCTCTAGCTTTCTCTCTATATAAAGTTTTCTTTTTGTTAGTTTTTAGTTTTAAATTTCTTCTTTTTTTGGGAATAACTATTTATATTTTTATAGATTTTTAGTTTTTGATTCAATAAGGGAAAATATGAATCCTTTTGGAGGTTTTCTCGCAACAAAATTAACATCAAATTACTGTAAGGATTCTTTTAAGGTATAATTTTATGGACTTTTTACAGTTATCTTTTTATGTTTTATTCGTATATGTTATATTTAATTTGTCTGCGATTATATTTAACATGGTTGGATATTTATAAATATGATAAAATAATAATGTTGTTATGCTTGCGAAATATTAAATAGGTAAAATATCTTTATAAAATAAATTGATTTTTTTATTCAAGATTTTATATAATGTTGTTAAAAAGAAATATATTATTTTCCATTATAAACTTAAACCTGAAAATTAGATTTTAAGGTCTAACTATCTAGTCTAATTCATACTAGTGCGATTTTATTTGTTGGTACAATCACCCGGTAGTTAGAGTTAAGCTCTATTTCAAAAGTTTTTTATATAAACTATTATTCAAAAATGTATTGACGATATATTTTAAGTAATGGTTTTAAAACTTGAAAGTTAGTACACGGATAATTAAATTCTTTGGTTTAATTTAGACATTTTAAGGTGGCATTTGGTTTACATAATGGAATCGAAATCGAAATCGAAATCGGAATGAGAATAGAATGGAAATAATTTTATTTGGTTTGACCACTAGAATAAAAGAAGTAATCAATATTAGAGTGTTTGGTTTAAAAATAGAATAGAATGGAAAACACATACTATCTTAATACCCCTATATTCAGTAAAGTTTAAATAATATTATTTAATTATTATTTTTTCATCGGACAAAATCTATTATTGAAATCATTATTTTTTTAAATAATTATTACTTAAAAAGAAAATATATTATTAAAATTATTATTTTTCTAAATAGTGTTTAGGGTTTTGAGGTTTGGGATTTGGGATTTAAGGTTTGGAGATTTAGGATTTGGGGTTTAGAGTTTAGAGTTATATTTGTGAGTTAAGGTTTAGGATTAAAATTGTTATTTTTCTAAATATGATTTAGGATTTCAGGATTTAGGATTTAGGATTTAGGATTTAGGGTTTATAGTTTTGGGATTTGGGATTTAGGATTTAAGGTTTAGGGTTTAGGATTTATGGTTTTGGGATTTAGGATTTAGGGTTTAGGGTTTAGGGTTATATTTGTGAGTTATGGTTTAGGGTTTAGGGTTATATTTATGAGTTAAGGTTTATGATTAAAATTGTTATTTTTCTAAATATGGTTTAGGGTTTTGGGCTATATTTGTGTGTTAGGGATTTGGGATTTAAGGTTTAAGGATTTGAGATTTGAGAGTTAGGGTTTAAGGATTTGAGATTTGAGATTTAGGGTTTTGGGTTTTGGGATTTAAGGTTTAGGGTTTTTAGATTTGGGATTTGGGTTTATGGTTATATTTGGGGTTGGGGTAAAATTAGGAGAAAATTTTGAGATGAGAATGGAACCATAATTCCTTAAGGGGGATAAAATTTTTTGATTCTTTTTCTTTTATAAATCGATAGAAAAGGAATCATAATTTTATTTTATTCCCATTTTCCAACCCAACAAAACACAAAAATGGAAGAAATCAATTTTGATTCCATTCTATCCAACAAAACATAACATAAATAAAGTTTAAAATATTTAATCTTACTAAAGATGACATTTAAAAGGTTCATTTTCAATCTTTTAGAAAAAAATGAATTAATTTTATTAACCTAATTAATTATCGACCCCACCTATAAGTGTTAATTGATTTTTTTTAATTAACAAAGAATATCTAATCCTACTAAATGTGGTTTTCATATAAAAAAAGAGAAGTAATAAATATCAATTTATATCTTTAATAACCTAAATAATATGAGCAAACATATTTAACTTAATTATTATATCCTTATATTCCACTGTTATGAATGATAAAAATTTGCATGATTGTTTATTGAATCCATATCTATGTTTATTTTTTTATGTTATTAGATTAGGAAACAAACAAACCAAAATATCGTGACAAGATGTTTAGGATTTAATTTCACTTTTAAGATTTTTAATAATAAGTTAAAAACCATATATATTCTTTCCTTAGATCGATCTTGGGAGTATATTTATCATTTTCTATAAAATGATTCATGCACTTACGAGAGTTTTAAAAATATAAAAACAAAGTATTCACAAGATCGGCATTGCATTATTGGTCTTGTGCTCATCAAGTTTTTGAAGCAAGATGCATCGTCATTGTGCTAAGGATTACTTAGCCACATGCAATCAATTTCAGCAGTGTTGTGTGGTCCTTCTAAATAAGGCTTCACACGATGCCCATTAACTTTTAATGTTATTTGTTTCTTGGAATCCAATAGTTCTACTACTCCATGAGTAAATACTTGGACTATTTTGAATGGTTCATCCAATCTTGATCTCATTTTTCCTAGAAAAAATCTCAAATGGGAGTTAAATAAAAGAACCTTCTTTCCAGGGTGAAAAGTCTTAGGAATTAGCCTTTTTCATGATAGTGCTTAGTATACTTTTGTACAATTTGGCATTCTCATAGGTTTCTTTCCTAATTTCTTCCAACTCATTAAGATGGAGTAACCATTTTTATCCTATTTTATCTCAGTCCATGTTTAACTCTTTAATTGCCCAATAAGCCTTATGTTTGAGTTCAACAAGAAGGTGACACGCTTTTCCAAATATTAATTGATAAGGGATCATCCCAATGGGTGTTTTGTAAGCTATGCAGTATGCCTATAAGGCATCATTCAACTTAAATTCCCAATCCTTCCTTGAAGGATGCACAGTATGTTCCAAGATTCCCTTGATTTTCCTATTACTTACCTAAACTAAACTAGAAGTTTAAGGATGATACAGAGTAGCGAATTTATGTGTCATGTTATACTTTTTTAGTACTCCATCAAAGATTGTATTACAAAAATGGCTACCTTAATCACTTATCATATCTCTAGGCATTTTGAACTTGCTAAATATTGAATCCTTCAAGAATTTTACAACAACATTAGCATCATTGGTTTTAGTGGGGATAGCTTCTACTTACTAGGATATATAATCTATAACAACCAAAATATATTGAAAACCATTGGATGGGAGAAAAGGACCCATAATGTCAATCCATCATACATCAAAGAATTCAACAACTAAATTAGATGTCAAAGGCATTTCATCTCTTTTGCTTATGTTTCTTGTTCTTTGACATCTATCACATTGTGCACAAAACATATGAGCATCTTTAAAAAAGTGAACCAAAAAAATCGAGACTTTAATATGTTATAGGCTGACTTTTCGCCACCAAAATGGCCCCATAATAAAGTTCATGACAAAAAGTCAAAATTCTCTTATGTTCTTCTTTAGGCACACATCTCCGGATGACTTGATCTTGACCAATCTTGTATAAATAAGGGTTATCCCAGAAATAATCCTTGATAGTTTTAAAGAACCTTTTCTTGTCCTAATATAAAGTGTTAGATCTCAAAACACTAGTGACAAGATAGTTTACAATATCAAAATATCATTGGTTTGAACCTATTGAAAATAACTATTCATTAGGAAAGGTTATAACTATATCTTCATTACTCTTACCCCTAAGAGAATTGAAGTTAGAAATCAACCTAGACAAGTGGTAAACTACTAAGTTTTCACTGCCTTTCTTATCCTTGATTTCTAGGCCAAATTATTGTAAGAGTAAGACTCACCTAATTAATCTTGGCTTTCCATTCAGTTTACTTAATATGTATCTTAAAGCAATATAATCAGAATGCACAATCACTTCAGATCCTACTAAATAAGACCTAAATTTGTCTAAAGAAAACACTATAGCCAAGAATTCCTTTTCAGTGGTGGTATAATTCATCTGGGTGTCATTTAGTGTTTTGCTAGCATAGTAGATGACATTCTAACGTGTATCCATTCTCTATCCTAAGATTTCTCCGATAGCATAATAGGAAGCGTCACACATTATTTCAAAGGGTAAAGACCAGTTTGGTGCCATAATAATAGGGGTAGATGTTGGTTTTCCTTTCAAGGTATTAAAGGCAATAAGGCAGTCATCGTTGAAATCAAAATAAATATCTCTTTGATAACATGTTACATAAGGGACGACTTATTTTAGAGAAATCTTAATAAATCGTTTGTAAAATCATGCATATCCTAAGAAGTTTCTCATCCCCTTAACAGATGTAGATAGAGGTAATTTGGAAATTAGTTCAACTTTTGCCTTATCAACTTCAATACTTTTGTTTGAAATGATATGTCCTAACACTAATGAATTTCCAACTAAGGGTTAAATTTATGTAAGCAAACATCAAATGAGTTTCCAAAGATAGAGAAATCATCCATGAAAACCTTGATGAATTTTTTCACCATGTCCGAGAAGATAGACATTATACATCTCTAGAACGTGACAGGGATATTGCATAACCCAAATTGCATTCTTCGAAAAGAAAATGTCCCAAAAGGACATGTAAATGTGGTCTTTTCCTGATCTTTTTGTGCTATGGTACTTGATAATATCTGAATAATCCATCTAAAAAATAGTAAAATTCATGCCCAACTAATCTTTCCAACATTTGATCAATGAATGGAAAAAGAAAGTGATCCTTTTTAGTATATAAATTCAGTTTCCTAAAATCTATACACATCTTCCATCTAGTGATTATTCTAGTAGGCACTAATTCACTTTTGTCATTTTTAACAACTATTATCCCAAATTTCTTAGGTACCATATGCACTGGACTTACCCACTTACTATTGGAAATAGGGTAGATAATTCCTTCTTCCAACAATTTAAGAATTTATTTCTTAACTACATCTTGCATGTTTGGGTTTAGTCTTCTTTGGGGCTCTCGTACGGGTTGAGCACCATCCTCCAAGTTGATCTTATGTACACACATGGTAGGACTAATGCCTCTTATATCTCCGATACTCCAACCTATGGCTTTCTTAAACTTCTTAAACACTTTTATAAGTTCCTTTTCTTAGGTTTTGGTCAATGTTGAAGAAATTATTACTGGATAAGTTTCTCCTTTTCCTAGAAACACATATTTTAAGTGCTTAGGTAAGTCTTTAAGTTCAAGTTCAGGTGGATTGACCTCTTTACTAGATGGGGAACTGGGTAGATTTAAGAGTGTACTAGATTTTTTCATTAGTTTATCACTATCTAGTTGTTCAAGGTACCCCTTAGTTTCCTCATCTAAATCTTCTTCGACCTTTTCAAGTATAAGAACAGTTTCAAGCTTGTCTTCTATTTTGGTTTGGGAAAAGGTGCTTTGGACAAGATTATCCAAAGGCTCAACATCTAATATTTCATCAATGGAAGAAATATAAGAAAAATGTGAAGAATCAAAAAATTTAAAATGAATAGTCTCTCTTAAGACTGTCATTGTCAAATTTCCATCTTGGACATCAATAACAGTCTTAGTAGTTGCCATAAATGGTTTACCAAGTAGTATTATGTGCTCTTTGTCCAAGGTTGGATTTTCTTGCATATCAAGAACCATAAAGTCAACAGGTATAATTAGTTTATCTACTTGTACCAGCACATCCTTAACTATTTCTTTTTGATACTTAAAAGATCTATCTACAAGCTCAAGGGACATAGTTGTGGGTTTTTAAATCTCCTAAATCAAGGTGTAAGAATATAGAATATGGCATCAAGTTTAATTATACTAGCACATAAATCAAGCATTGCTTTAGCGACCTTCCTATTCACTATAGTTATGTTTACGATAAAACTTCCAAGGTCTTTCAACTTAGGGGGAAATCGGTGTTGAAGTACTGCACTAGAAATTTCTAATACTACTATTTTCTCATTAATTTCACATCTCTTTTATTAGTGTTCAACTCTTTGAAAAACTTAGCATAGAAGAGCATATACTTCTAATAATTGTAAATTGATATTTACTTTAGAAAGCATATTAAAAAGATCATAGAATTACTTATCTTGTTTGGATTCTTTCAGCTAGTGTGGAAAAGGTACTTACAACTGGTATAGTTCTATTGTCTTTTGAATTTTGGGGATGTGAGATGACTCCCTAATGAGTTTTTCTAAAGGTTTGTCAAGTTTAGCACTTGCCTCTCTTTTTTGCGAGACTAGAATTTCACCTTTTTTGTTACTTGAACTACAAGGTAGATCTTTAGAGATTTCAGGTAAATTAGTATTGACTACCTTACCACTTCGAAGGGTTCTTACATCCTTCGCTTATTCGGGTTAGTTGGGAAAATTTCCTGGTTCTTGCCTTTGCATTTGTTTTGCTAGTTACCTAACTTTAGTTTCAATCCTTTTAACCGAAGCATATATGGTGCTCAACTTTTGATTATTGATAACTGTATTTTATACAGCTATTTTCATCAATTTTAGTAATGATAATTGCTACGTTCTATTATTATTTAGTTAATTTTTGTAAATAAACTAATATTTTCTTTTTATTTGCTAAAAATACATTTTTAATAAAATTAAATAATTTGTATCGAAAATGTACTTAATTTGATATTTTTTTTGTCCACAAATATAAGTTCAAATAGTATAGTTCTTAATTATAATTTATAAAAATTTAAAATATAATTTAAATTAATTTTGGGCTTAATTATTAATTATTAAAAGTTTAAAAATTTAATTTAAAATTAGTAAAGGGCTAAACTGTAATTTAAGAAAGTTTAAAATGTAATTTGAAATATATTTGTGGGTGAAAATATAATTAATAAAAGTTTAATTTTAGCACAGGGGAGATGAAGTCCACGCGCAAGATCACACTCGCCAAACGTGGACCGTCCGATCAAAGGATCAACGGCTCAGATGCGCGCGTGTCCATCAAGCTCGACCAAGGAGATTGGGGACAGAGATATTACTTTCGCGTGGCTCGGCGTGCCAGTGGGTCCCACGTGTCGCGCGGTGCGGCGTCGAGTGGCCCCACACGTCGCCGCAGAACGCCCCCGAGGGCGATCGCCGACCGGCTTGGATCGGATCAATCGGCCCAGATTGCGCGCGTCCATCCAAGCCGCCGCGCACCGAGCCGCTCGTGTAAAAATCTGTGTGACACGCCCATCCAAGCGCGCGCACCCTCACTCTTCAAACGGAAAATGGCCACCACGTGTCTCATAAATATTCCAGCCGAATAACACGTGGTGACACGTGGCATGTATTCGGTGAAATAAAAACGTAGAATCGCCGCCACCGCCACTGCTACCCATTTCGAATCCGAGAAATCGTGTGCGACGCGTTTTTCGTGCGCCCGGCTTACCGTCAATGAAAATCGCCACGTGTCACTACGATTCTCTCAAATAATCACACATGGTGACACGTGGCATGCGGAAAAAGAAAAAAAAATTCAAAAAATTTGTAGAGTGTGTTTATTACGCGTGCTATCCCATATAATCATGTTCCCCACTGATAATAAAAAAAATATAAAAAAAATAAAAAAAAAATAAAAGAAAAAAAGTGATATATGTTTTTGGGGGATACGCGTACCGGAACAATTTTTTTCTCTTTCTTTTAGTTTAGTTTCAAGTTCCAGCATTTTTCTTTTTTTTTCTCTCGAAAATTTTGGGAGAAAACTAGCAGTTCTTGCAAGTTTTTCTTCCTTGTAACATTTTCATTTTTCTTTTTTCTTGTTTGCGTGTTACACAAAACACGCAGAGTATTAATTTAACATTTTATGTGGTATTTTCTTAGGGAAATTACAGAGAAAGAAGACAACAAAGAAGAAGAAAAGGGATGAAATTTATTTTTCATTGAGGAATCGTGAAAGAGTTTTTTTCCTTATCTATTTTCTTTTAATTTTCTTTCTCTGCAATGTTTTATTTTTGTTGTGTTGGAATTTTAAATTCGCTATGAACTAATACATTTGCTCTCCGGGATTGTTATGTAGCGTAAATTATGAAATTTGAATTAAATATTTTTGAATGATTTATGGACTGCTTTTAAGTTGTTTATTTTATGCGTGTTTAATGCTTTTAATTATCGGAAGATTAATTAACTGATATGTGACATTTAAATAAACTTGAAAAAGGCATTTTTGTGTGGTGCTCGTGATGAAATAACGTATATACATAAGAGATAGAAATATACTTTTATTGTATGTGTAACTGATAGAGAACTCAGAACTTAATAAATCTGGTTGAATTTAATTCGCATAGGAATATAGTGAATCATTTTAACTAGATGTTTCGTACGGAGCTTTCGGAAGAGATATATGGATAGATTAGAGTTCTTGGTTAACAACTTAAAACACAATAACATAAATCAAGATAAAATATAATGATTCAAGTGGATTAATTTGGTGAAACCTATAATCCTAGAATTTTCTTGCAATCTGTTATAAAAAGTTAGTTAGTCAAACCTGCATCAAATTATCGATCGTTGATAAAATTAAAGGTTGAAATAATTTTAATAATTAACGAATACTAGTAACAAATCAAGGGAACGATATTTTACTTATCATATTATTACTTGTGATGTATACTTGCACGAAGTTCGTGTGTTGAAAAACACGCAACAAGTTTTCGCATTGCCAGGGATTTATTTTACTAATTTTTGTTAATATTAATACCAATTAATCTGATTTTAATTCAAAAAATAATAATAAAAAAAACAAAAATATTATTTGTTTAATTGCTTACTGTTACTTGTTTGGCTTTGTGTGTTTATTTATGTTTTAAATTTAATTTATATATTGTATTATATTTAATTTTGGATAGAGTGGGACTTTGTATGCGACGCATAAGAAATCTTGACTTAGTTCCCTTAGATCTAGAAATTCATAGAACTATTTTGAACTTAAAGAAAAATAATAAACAAGAAACCTTAGAACAAATTAGTTATGGATAATGAAATTCCAGTTGAAGAACCAAGATCCTTAAGAGATTATGCGGCTCATGGTGGCATCCATTCAAGCATTAGAAGACCATTAATTCAAGCCAATAATTTTGAAATTAAGCCTGCAATCATTCACATGATTCAAACATCGGTACAATTTGGTGGTTTACCCTAATGATGATCCAAACTCTCATATATCAAATTTCCTAGAGATTTGTGATACCTTTAGGCATAATGGAGTCACCGATGATGCTATTCGGTTGAGACTTTTCCTTTCTCAACGAGGATAAGGAAAAGAGTTGAGTCGAATTCATTGCCACATGTGGTTCTATCACTACTGGGAGATCGCTCAAAATATTTTAGCCAAATATTTTCCATCTAAAGGCTGCACGACGGAGGAATGAAATCACCACTTTTATGCTTTGACTCGTAGTCATTATATGAAGCTTTGGGAGAGGTACAATGAGCTACTTAGAAGATGTACGCACCACGTGGATTACCGAAGTTGGCTTCAAGTTCAAAAATTTTATAATAGTTTGACGGGTCAAACTAGAAATAGGATTGATGTCAAGAAAGCAGGTGCTCTAATGGGGAAATCAATTGATGAAGCATACAACTTATTAGAGAAAATGGCTTCAAATAGTTATGAGTGGCCATCAGAGAGGATGGTGCCTAAGAAAGCAGCTGGAATTCATGAGATTGACAATGCTGATCGTTTTAATCGCACAAGTGTCCGGTTTGGTGAAAAGATGGATACTATGGGTGTCCATTCTATTCGAGAGTCCTTTTGTTGCATACGTGAAATTTGCAATGGTAATCATGCCGGAGAGATGTCCTCACAATCAACCGTCAATTTTGTTTCCAATTATAGTAGGAATCAAACAATCAAAACAATCCCTATTACAACACATACAATCCAGGGTGGAAGAATCATCCTAATTTTTCTTGGAGTAATAATCAAGGCCAATCATCTTCTATGGCTCACTCACCCTCCAGGTTTTCATAACCAAGTCCCCAACGGTGAGAGAAAGCCTTCATCGGAAGATATGTTTGCTCAATATATGGCGAAGAACGAGACTATTCTCCGTAATGTGCAACATCTATTAGAAATCTCGAAGTTCAATTAGGGCAACTACCAACACAACAATCGCCTCAAGGAAATCAATCCAAAAGGGAGGAAAAGAGCATTGTATCAGTAAGGTGCAAGGATTGAGAGTGGAAAAGAGTTAAGAAATACAAAACCCATTTCTCCACCGACTCTTATCATTGAGGTGGTGTCGACCTCGAAAAACAAGAAAAGGCTAATCATGTGGTCAAGAGAATGAATCAATGTAAAATCCCATAATAAAACCGGTTGTTAGATAATCTCAAGCCTTATAATCCACCAATTCCATTCCTCAACGCTTCCATAAGCAAAAACTTGATAAATGGGGCTTCAAGTTTCTTGAAGTATTTAAAACTTCATATCAACATCCTTTTTGATGCCTTGGAGCAATGCCTAGGTTATGTGAAATTTATGAAAGACATTTTTGTCTAAGAAAAGAAGGTTAGGTGATTTTGAGATTGTGCTGCTCACATGAGTGTAAAGTGCCATCCTCGCAAAAGAAGCTACCACCTAAGCTTAAAGATCCTAGGAGTTTCACCATTCCCCGTACTATTAAGTGAGAAATTTTTTCGGTAGAGCTTTGTGCGATCTTGGTGCAAGCATTAATTTGATGCCACTTTCCATCTACCAAAGACTTGGATTAGGAGAGGCACAATCGACCACCGTGACTCTTCAACTTGCATGGATAGTGTCTTTGAAACACCCCGAGGAGGCATTATAGAGGATGTGCTTGTCAAAGTAGACAAGTTTATCTTTCTTGAGATTTCATAATTCTCGACATGGAGGAAGATAAAGAGATTCCTATCATTCTAGGGAGACCATTTTTAGCAACGGTAGACTTTGATTGATGTTCAAAAAGGAGAGTCGACCATGAGAGTCCAAGACCAAGAGGTAACTTTCAACGTCTTTAAAGCTATGAAATTTCCAAGAGAATCGACGATTGCGCTTAGAGCTTGACACGGTATGAACGTTAGTTGAAAGCAATTTTAGGGAAAATTTGAAAATCCGATGCTTTGGAACTTGCACTTGTGAATGACAATATTATTGATAACTTTGATTCTCTTGAATATCTCAAGTTACTTTAAGGCATCTCCACAACTCTTTAGTCCTCAAACTCAAGAAGATGCATCACAAGTTGTAACAATCGTCTAAGTTTACCTATGGGAAGCCATCTATGGAACGGTAAAACAATTACTAGAGCTTAAGTTACCGCCACCCATCTAAGGTATGCTTATTCGGGTGAAATGACTACAACGCCTGTGATTATTTCAAACATCTCTAGATGACGATCAAGAAAAGCTATTCGAGAGTGTTGAGAAATTACAAGCTAGCATTAGGATGGTCTATACCGACATTAAAGGAATTAGCCCCTTCAATATGCACGCACAAGATCTTGTTTGAAGAAGATATCAAGCCTACTATCGAAAGCATCAACGCTGCTTGAATCCAATCATGAAGAGGTAGTAAAAGAGGAAATCATTAAGTGGTTAGATGCGCAGCATTATCTATCCTATTTCGGATAGCTCTTGCCCAATCGTGAATTCATTGTGTTCCAAAGAAAGCGAGGAATTACTGGTGGAGACTAATAGCAATAACGGTGATTCCCACAAGGAAAGTGACAGGATGTCGCATGTGTATCGGAAGCTCAACAAGGCCACTTCCGAAAGGATCATTTTTCCTTCCATTTATCGACCAAATGCTAGATGGGCGTGACATTCTTTCTATTGTTTCTTGGATGGCTATTCGGTTACAGTTTGACCAAATTGCTATCGCGCCGAAGATCAAGAGAGACCACTTTCACCTGTCCATATGGAACTTTTGCTTTCCGAAGAATGCCTTTGGATCAGTGTAATGCTCCACCCACTTTTCGCAGTGTATGATGGCTATCTTCTCAAGCATGGTGGAAGATTTTATTGAGATATTTATGGACGACTTCTCGGTTTGGGGATTCATTTGATACGTGCTTGCATAACCTTTTCTTTGGTCCTACAAAAATGCGAAGAAACAAACTTGGTTTTAAATCGGGGAAAAATGCCACTTCACGTGGTAGGAGAAGCGTGTTGTCTCGGCCATCTAATTTCGTCTAAAGGAATTGAAGTGCCGATGGGGCAAAGATTGAAACCATTGAGAAACTACCGCCTCCAACATTGGTGAAAGCAATTAGAAGCTTTCTTGGGCATGCAAAGATTCTATAGGTGTTTCATAAAAGATTTTTCCAAGATATCAAAGCTCGTGTAATCTTTTGGAAAAAGATACAAAATTCACATTCGAGGAAAATTGTTTTCAAGCTTTCCGGGTTTTGAAAGAAAAGTTGATCACGACTCCCATCATTGTTGCACTGCATTGGAATCTACCTTTTGAGCTTATGTGTGATGCCGTTGATTTTGGCAAAAGAGGAGAAGTTTTTTAGGACAACGGAAAAAGAGAGTTTTTCATGCCATTATACTATGCCAAGAAAACTGACCGAAGCTCAAATGAATTATGGCGCTACCACCGAAAAGAATTATCATTGTATATGCTTTTGAAAAGTTTCGCTCCTACCTAATCGAACTAAAGTGACAGCTTTATACCGATCATTCTGCTATAAAATATCTCGATGGCTAAAAAAGATGCAAAACCAAGATTGATTAGATGGATCCTCCTACTTCAAGAATTTGATTTGGAGATCAAGGATAAGAAAGGAACCGAAAATCAAGTTGGCCGATCATCTATCGAGATTGGAGAATAATGATGGAGCCGTGGACAAGACTATCATTGGTGAGACTTTCCCGATGAGCGATTATTTTCCTTTGATCATGTGTGTTCCATGATGCATGCAGACTATGTTAATTACATCGTAAGCAACGTGCTCCCACCGAAATATCTTTCCAACGAGAAGAAAAAAATTCTTACACGATGTTAAGTACTATTTATGGGATGAACCTTACTTGTTTAAGCATATCAAGGTGATCAAATTATCGAGAAGGTGTGTCCCAAAGGAAGAAATTGAAAATATACTTAAACATTGTCATTCTTCAAATTTACGGGGCCATTTTGGAAAAGAAAGAACTGCGGCTAAGGTTCTTCAACTGGTTTTTATTGGCCAAATTTGTTTAAAGATGCACATTTCTTTGTTTCACATCGTGACAAAGTGCAAAGAGTTGGTAACATTTCTAAGAAACACGAGATGCCTTTAAACAACATTCTTGAGGTATAAATATTCGATGTCTGGGGAATTGATTTCATGGGGCCTTTTATCTCGTCCCACAACAACCTCTACATTTTGGTTCGTTTGGATTATGTTTCTAAGCTGGGTAGAAGCAATTCCTCGCCTACCAATGATTCCAAAGTGGTACTAAATTTTCTAAAGAAAAACATTTTCACTCGATTTGGCACCCTTTGAGGCAATCATAAGCTGATGGGAACTCATTTTTGCAACAAATCTTTGAAACCCTCCTCGCAAACACGGTGTCACTCATAAGATCACAAATGCTTATCATCCTCAAACTAGTGGACAAGTTGAGATATCCAACAGTAGAAGTGAAGAGAATTTTGGAGAAAGACAAGAATCCCTTCAAGGAAGGATTGGTCTAAGAGATTGACGATTCACTGCATACCGAGCGGCATACAAGACACCCATCGGGATGTCCCCATATCGGTTGGTTTTTGGGAAAGCTTGTCATCTCCCACTGAATTGGAGCACCATGCGTACTGGGCTATCAAGACTTTGAATTTTGAGTTAAGGCTGGGCTGCGAAAAACGTCTCCTACAACTCAATGAGATGGATGAGATTCGTTTACACGCATATGAAAATGCTGAGATTTATAAGGAAAAGACGAAGAGGGTGGCATGACAACAAAATCTTGCATCGACACTTCAAACCAGGATGTAGTATTGCTCTTCAATTCTCGTTTGAAGTTCTTCACAGGAAAATTGAAATCTAAGTGGTCGGGGCCTTTCATTATTACCAAAGTACACCCATATGGGCTGCTGAGATTAAAGGTGAAGAATCACAAAATGCTTTCCAAGTGAACGGGCAAAGACTCAAACAAGATGGCGGGTGACATTGATCGTCAAAAGTCCACCATTTTCATGTGATCCAACCTAAAGCAAAGAGAAAGGCAACAAGATGATGACTCTAAATCAAGCGCTTCTTGGGAGGCAACCCATGTGTTTTATTTATTTATTTATTTATTTATTTATATATTTTGTTTTAGAACATGTATTAGTTGCATAACTCTTCATTTTGTTATTTTTTTTGATAGGTGCAATCGGAGGAGGTAAAACGATTTTTGGATTTCAATCTCACAAGTCAACTCACCATTTAGGGAAGTTCTTTTAACACATCTCCTTTGTTCTTTAATTTTCACACATTTGGGACAATGTGCATATTAAGTTTGGGGGTGGTAGATATTTTGAACTTAATTGAAATATTTTTTGTTTGTATGAAGAAAAAAAATTGTTGTTTTGTTTTCTTTGGTTAATTGAAGATATTCTGCTATGAATAGTGATTTACTTTTATTTCTTTGATTTAAATGATGCATAATTCTTTGAAAATTTTGAATATTGTGTAAAGCGATGAATAATTTTTACGTATGTTTCATTTTTACAAGAATTAATATTTACGAGCACTAGTCTTGATTTTTGAGTTGTTATGCTTAATTTAGAGAATGTTTATGTGAGTATGAAATTGATTGATTTTGTAATTACGCTTCTTAGAATTTGTTTGATTTTCTCTCGAGGCAAGATTATAGATAACATTTAACTAAGAAAATGATTTAGGCCATCTTTGGATCGTTTGAGCCTTTCTATCTACCTCCACATGCATAATCTATAGTATACCCTTTTTGAGCTTCAAAGTACATATATATTTTTGTCATTTCAAACGCCTATCTAAAAAGTATATATATATATATGTGTGTGTAGATATACCTATTGTTCTTATTCCACTAACATGTTACAATTGTTAGTAAATGTTGAAGGATATACCGAAAAAAAGGGTTATTGAAAAAGAAAAAAAAAGAAAAAGAAAAAAAAGCAGAAAAAAAAACAAATATGATTATTGTATGTGATGATAAATCCCAAATTGGGTTGTAATTATTGTGATGATAGAATTATCTTTTTCAATCCTGAAATGTTATGCTCGGGAAAAGTTAAGCTAAATATTATCCTTCATTCCTACCTTTACCTAAGCCATACATTACAAGCTTAATGAAGTCCTATTGATTTAGTGTTTTATGTTTGTCTACATTAGTGGAGAGAGAAATGAAAAATAGACTATGAGATTTGTGATTTCATGATAATTTGTTTGATTTTATATTTGTATAAACTGATCCAGATTGCATGTGATGAAATTTGAAAAGACTTCACACACACACTTAAAAGTTCATTGTAAAAAGGTTATATACTTTTAAATTGATTTTGATGCTCAGATAAAATTCTTTTATTTCTTTGAGTTATGTTATTTGTAATGTATAAAAGAAATATTTTGAAAATCACTATTTTAAATGCAGTTTATCTTTGTTTTATTTCTTCCTTTTGCTCGAGGACTAGCAAAAACTTAAGTTTCAGGTGTTGATAATCGTATTTTATACAAATTATTTTCATCAATTTTAGTAATGATAATTGCTACGCTCTATTATTATTTAGTTAATTTTTTGTAAATAAATTAATATTTTCTTTTTATTTGCTAAAAATACATTTTTAATAAAATTAAATAATCTGTATCGAAAATGTACTTAATTTGATATTTTTTTGTCCACAAATATAAGTTCAAATAGTATAGTTCTTAATTGCAATTTATAAAAATTGAAAATATAATTTAAATTAAATTAGCTTAATTATAATTATTAAAAGTTTAAAAATTTAATTTAAAATTAGTAAAGGGCAAACTTCTTGTAATTTAAGAAAGTTTAAAATGTAATTTGAAATATATTTCAGGGTGAAAATATAATTAATAAAAAGTTTAATTTTCGCGGGGAGATGAAGTTCACGCGCAAGATCACACTGCACAAACGTGGACCGTCCGGATCAAAGGATCAACGGCTCAGATGCGCGCGTGTCCATCAAGCTCGACCAAGGAGTTTGGGGCCACAGATATTCCTTTCGCGTGGCTCGGCGTTCCAGTAGGTCCCACGCGTCGCGCAGGCCGGCGGCCGAGGAAATGGGCCCCATACGTCGGCCGCGCAGATTCCCCGAGGCAATCGCCGACCGTTGGATCGATCAACGGACAGTCCGCGCTCCATCCAAGTTCGCCGCGCACCGAGCCGCTCGTGTAAAAATCCCGTGTGACACGGTCCATCCAAGCCGGCGTGCACCCTCACTCTTCAAACGACGGAAAATGGCCGGCCACGTGTCTCATAAATATTCCAGTCAATAACACGGTGACACGTGGCATGTATTTGGTGAAATAAAACGCAGAATCCGGCGCCCACTTCACCGTTACCCATTTCGAACCGAGAAATCGTGGGACGCTGCTTCTTCACGCGCCCGGCTTACCGTCTCCAATCGATGAAAACCGCCACGTGTCGCTACGCTCTCTCAAATAATCAAATGGTGACACGTGGTACGCGGAAAAAAAAGAAACAAAAATTCAAAAATTTGCAGAGTGTGTTTATTACGCGTGATATCCCATATAATCTTGTTTCATCGATAATAAAAAAATATAAAAAATAAAAATAAAATAAAAGAAAAAAAGTGATATATGTTTTTGGGATACGCGTCTAACAATTTTTTTCTCTTTCTTAGTTTAGTTTCAAGTTCCAAAGATTTTTCTTTTTTTTTTTCTCTCGAAAATTTTGGGAGAAAACTAGCGCTTCTAAAGTTTTTCTTCCTTGTAACATTTTTATTTTTCTTTTTTCTTGCTTGTTACACAAAACACGCAGATATTAATTTAACATTTTACGTGGTATTTTCTTAGGAAATTACAGAGAAAGAAGACAACAAAGAAGTTAAGAAAAGGGATGAAATTTATTTTTCATTGAGGAATCGTGAAAGAGTTTTTTTCCTTATCTATTTTCTTTTAATTTTCTTTCTCTCGCAATGTTTTATTTTTGTTGTGTTGTAATTTTAAATTTCCGCTATGAACTAATACATTTTCTCTCGGGATCATAGCGGTAAATGTAAATTATGAAATTTGAATTAAATATTTTTGAATGATTTATGGACTGCTTTTAAGTTGTTTATTTTATCCGTGTTTAATGCTTTTAATTATCTAAGATTAATTAACCCGATATGTGACATTTAAATAAACTTGAAAAGGCATTTTGTGCGTGCTGTGATGAAATAACGTATATACATAAGAGATAGAAATATACTTTTATTGTATGTAATCGATAGAGAACTCAGAACTTAATAAATCGGTTGAATTTAATTCGCATAGGAATATAGTGAATCATTTTAACTAGGTGTTTACGTATCGAGCTTTAAGAGATATATGGATAGATTAGGAGTTCTTGGTTAACAACTTAAAACACGATAACATAAATCAAGATAAAATATAATGATTCAAGTTGATTAATTTGGTGAAACTGCAATCCTAGAATTTTCTTGCAATCTGTTATAAAAGTTAGTTAGTCAAACTGCATCAAATTATCGACTGTTTGGATAAAATTAGGTTGAAATAATTTTAATAATTAACGAATACTAGTAACAAATCTCTGTGGGAACGATATTTTACTTATCATATTATTACTTGTGACCGTGTATACTTGCACGAGTTCGTGTGTTGAAAAACACGCAACAATTATTCGTAAATTGGTTGTCATGACTAACTTGAATAAATCATTCAAGCTATCCTCTAAGGTTGGCTTAAAAGATTGATTTGATGGATAAGGGAGATTTTTATGTGGCCTTAGTGTTTTACATTGGGTGTAGGATTGGTAATTGTTTGGTGTCCAATGATGGTTAGGGTGATTATTGGTGTTTGGATGATACCTTTGAAAGGAATTGACTTCCTCTATGGCATCCAGACTAGAATACCAAGTATATGAACAATTACAAGCATCATACCCAATTGAAAAACACACTTCACAGATCTCTTGATTTGGAATTTGATGGGTAGTGAAAAGTTCCACTTGCTTAGTTAATTCAACAAGTTGTAAGGTCATTTCATTACTGGAGTCAACTTCATTGACTCCTGCTATCCTTTTTCTAATATTCTTTATTGTGAATTAAAACCCAACAGCTTATAAAGACTATAGGTTTCCTTTGTGGTATTTTCTCTCACAACTTCTCCAGTAGCATTATCAACCATATATTGACTCTACAATGTCAATCTATCATAAAGAGTTTGCTTTGCCTTCGTGTATTATTGATTGAATGCTTGAATTTGACTTATCAAAGGGAGTGATAATATTTTGTGGTGTCTCAAGATTGGAGTTTTAAGGACTTTGTTTCCTTAGGTTTCTAATCTCATCATCTTCAATACATTCTTAGCAATTCAATCGTTCCTATTTATTTGAGTTTATGGGCTCCTAGGTTTATTTTCCTAGAGGGTTTGCATCATTATACCTATCAAAGAACGGGGGTCTAACAAATGACTCACCTTCTTTCATTTGGTCTATAAGAACATGTATGTGTTCCCACTAATCAAAATCTCTAAGTGTGTCTAGTATAGGTTTTGATACCAATTGAAAGTTCTAAAACATACCAAATAGACCTAGATGGAGTGAATAGATTGTTTTTAACTTTATCAAATTATATTTTTGTAACCTCATCATAGAAACCAAACATATAATCGCGTGTAAATAATAAAGTGTGAAAATTAAAAATAATACATGAAGTTTTTATGTGAAAATAACCTAGGTCACAACTATGATCTAAGAGGAAAACCACTGGCTCACCAGAGTACCTAATCTATCAACTATGAAAAATGAATGATTAAGTATAAACTTCATCTTATACTACTGTCCAAAAGATAATGTCCCAATGTACTTTACTTACGAGCTTATATTATATTTTCACAACCTCTAAAATTAGCGTGAGGGATTCTGACCAACATTCTGATTTGCTCCTTACAAATCAAGCACGTTTACGAATTAACCTGCAAATAGGGCTAGCGCAAAAATACGAGTGTTTGTGTGCATGTGTTCTAGATGAATTTTAATAAGAAATAAAATCTATCAATAGTTTAAAACATAGACAAAAAAGCATAAAACTAAGATTTTTAGGACATAATAAAGCATAAATCTAGGTTTGACTTGGGAATCAAATATTAGTTAAAAATACCTAGAACTGAATTTTTCTAGAATAGATTCAGAGTGATGAAGCACAAAGAAGAAAACAATGGTCTCAAAATTTTATATTCTGTATATTCTTAAAGTGAGCCAATTTTTCATATATATAGAATTTTGATACACTAAACCTAGAGCTTAATGGAAACAGATAGGTTTTAAAGTACTTAATTACAATAAGGATATTAAGTAATTTCATATAGGGGAAATTTAAAAAAATGATTTTTAAAACACTTTAATTGCTTGCTCGATCAATCAATCAAGTTGTATTAAGAATTTTGATCCAAGAGTACTCGATCAAAGTCATTCAAAGTCTGGTCAATCGAGTAAACTCAAAAACAACCCTAGAAGGATTTAATAGAAGTCAATCGAAGCCCAATCGATGGATTCCCTTAGTCTATCATAAAAAGTAATTCTAAAGTTGTAAAAGTCTACTAGTAAATGCATAAATATAGCATCATGTGTGATAGTTACGAAGGATATATTTGAAATCATACTATTCGAAACTCAAACATTTATTTGGCTTAGCTTGAAGGACTTCATTAACGAGCCTAAAATCTAGTTTACAAATAAATGTTTTGTTCACGTAAATAGCTAACCCTTATAGACATATAAATCTCTTAGTTTTTGCAAATCAAACTCTTTAATCTACTAATTTTTAATTAATACCCTAGAAGTTTATTTGATTCGCAAAGTAGAATCTTATAAGTTCATTTGGTGGTTTGATAGGCATTAAATTTTAAAATACACATTCGGATGTGTCAATATTGGTGGAAATAGAAAGCTCTCGACAATAAGAGTTTAGATGTAATCAATCTACTTAGATATGAGTTTGGAGATGAAAAAATAGATGGTGGCAAATTTTTTCCACCATTGTTTCATTATTTGAAGACTTGCATGTAAGTAAAGTGACCACCATTAAATTCTATGTGTCAAAAACTTTTCAAAGTTATCAATATCGTCGCCATTAGAGATGTTTTTTAAAATTTAACATAAGTTAAATCATCAAATAAATTTCTAAAGTCATACTTTACTAACCTAGTGGATTTTAGTGTAATACTTTATTAATCTTCAAATAAACTTTTAGGGTTATACTTTACTAATATAGTGGATTTTAAACCATCAAATAAACTTAATAAACTTATAAAATACTAGTAAAAATTTAATGAATTAAAATGTCAAATCTATTTAATATACTAAGTTGTTGGATGTTTTTTCCATTTATCTTATTAGTATTTTGAGCTATTCTTATATAAATAAATGGGAATCTGGATAATAGATTTTACATTGTAATTTAGGGTTTAACTTTCCATTCAATTATTTAGTATTTTAACTTTGTGATTTAGTTTGTTTCCATTAGATTTAGTTTTAATTAAAATTTTAAATTTTAAATAATTATCTTGAAATGTAGATCAAAATGCATATTGTTATAAAAATTGTTTCAAAAATAGGATTATGATGGTATGATTGGATTCATGTTGGTTATTGATACAATTTATTTATGAATTTTTTCGTAAATCTCTTTCCATAATATAAGAGTATTTGTTTTAAAGGGGTTAAAAATATGTAAAACATCATTTTAAGTTTTAGGTTTCTTTTTATTAAAAAAAATGAGTTTATAGGAGATTCACGAATCATAATAATAAATTATTAAAATATTAATTTTATATAAATTATTATTTTTGTCTATTTTAGCTGGAATTTTATTAACTGACTATAAAAAATAACTTATGATAATATGTCACACTTGTTAAGTGATATTTTTAATAAAAGAAACTATATATGGAATTTAATACAAATACCCTGAGTCTAAATGCGTCGAGCAAGCTCGTCATCACCGCGGGGTTGGACGCCTCAATCCTTGTGTAGTCATCTAGGCCAAGCAAAATCATGTTGCTTCCCTACCTCTTCGACGTCGACCACCTGTCAACTTTGCCAAGAACAAAACCAGGGCGCCTTAGCAACAAAACCCTAGCAATCCATTGAAGAGATATGTTCAGTTCATACGGTCATTCCAACAGACCCTGTTCAACCATTTTAAACCCGATTTTCTTTTGGCCAAGTCAGTTTCGAGGTCTTTGAACGCTGCTGACTTTGTTCTACTCGGGACATTAGGTTTGCTCATCCCCCGTTAAATTTGTGTTAATGGTTTAAAATTGCTAGGTTTTCAAGTTTTGTGCATTTGGAGCCATTTCATTTCATTTCATTTATTTATGAGAATTTGCATCTTTAATGCTTAACCTAATCTTAGAAACAAACAAAAAGGCAAAAAAAAAAAAAAACAAACAAACTTAAGGCTTTCTATATTTCCCCTCCCATATTTTAACTACTTGCATGATTCATCACAGTTAGATTTACAAGTTTGTTGTGCACGTTACGAAAAGTGAGCATTACTTCAATTATTTTTGTTCTTATTGCATTTGACTACTTCCTGCGGTTCAATAACATCCTTACTTCAATTCACTATGACCAAAACACTAATCAAACCCAATCTCCCCTTTCTAAGGACATGGATGATATAAAAGACAAATGGTTGATAATAAAATTGAGTTTGCATAGATGTTTGAAAAATTTAAGGAGGATATGATGGAACAAATAGCTAGACCTTTGAGAAATAATGGTCAAAATAAGGTCGACCTGGGAAAGAGTCCGTTGTTGGCCAAATAGATGATCAATCCACTATTGGTGTTGGTAGCTCTAACGCTGTAGGCATTGGCCCTACTTGAATTTTTCCTATCCCTCACCTTGTTAAGGTGAGCCTCGTTGAAATCTCGATATGTCTCCAAATTGCACCCTAGAAGAAACTTTGCTTTTGGTGAGAATCTTATAAAAAAATGATGTCTTTGTTGACCTAGCTAGGCACCAAACTCCTCAAATAGATAGGAACCCTAGGCATCGACCTTAGGAGGCATAACATTGATGTCCCCAAATTTAATAGGAGATTGGACCCCATATGATTCTTAGTTGTCAGTTAGAAAATGAATGATAACTCTTTTTCAAGAGTCAAGGTGAAAAGAGAAATTTATGTTAAAATGATAAAATTAAAGAAAGTTGATGATAAATTTTTATTGAAGACATAAAAAATAGAGTAAATAATTGAGAAACTGAAATGATTCACTAGACTAAGCACTAAAAACCCCTCATGAATAAGAATAAAATAATAACTATAAATTTATAAATTATCCATAAATATTTTTTAAATGAATAATGTATGATTTAAAAAACAAGTAAATAAAAAATTGAATATTAAAGGAATTACACTATTCGTTGTAGGAAGATGAACTACGATGTAGTTGTAAACAAAAATAATTATTTAAATATTTATTGTTGTATTTTTTTTTGTAAAAAAATAAATTATTTTAAAAATAAAAATTTTATTTCTTGAAAATTTGACCTAAAATTATGAAATGGACTTCTCTTTTAGAAAAAGCAACGGAACGGATTTATACTGTCTTACCAAATAATTATGGGTTTAAAGTGCATATTATAGATAGTGGACTCTAATTACCCTTTATTCTTTAAATGAAAAGTACATTGGGATAATAAATTATTTTTGTTAGGCGTTATCCATTTTTATTGGTTGGAAGAGTTATAATTGAAAACAATTGTTTTTTATTTGTCATCAGGATACGAGTATTGTCTATTATGATTCTCACTAGCTATAGTAGTCAATTCTTGTTATTGTATTAGACTATATTTTGATGTAATATTTCTTGCTTTTTCTTTAAAACTCATCACTAAGCTCATTTTGTTTTATGCTCCCCTATAGAAATGGCTGGAGGGTCTCTTAATGAGGGAACGGGGCGATGCTTACCGCAATGGATGCTGGGTGTATCTATTGCTGAACAAGTGAAACAAGTGAAGCCTGACCATGTGAAGGAGAGAGACAAGCACCAAGAAGAAGTGCTCGTGTCTGAAGGGACCCAGTCTGAAACAAAAGCTATGACAAGACGTCCTAGAAAAGGGAGGGTGCTTCATAAAGAGGAAAAGTTGCTGGATGATCCACAGTTACCTATAAAATGTGAGACAAAAATACGGAAAAGAAAGTCAAAACAAGAAGATACAGGTGCTGATAGTAAAATCCCTGAAAGTGTTCCAGAGAAAAATTATAATGTCATCAGCAAAACAAATCGGCAATCTGTTTCATGGAAAGGAAAAAAGGCAGCTGATTGCAGCTTAGGAAGTAATGAGGAATTGGAACTTCAGCCTCTGAGCGATGATGTTGTGGAACTGACAGTGGAAGATATGATCTTTATAGCGGAGGAGGTGATTTGCTTTATTCCTATTATTTAGAAAATAATGGATTTAGCATCTTATAACATGAACATCAGGTTCATAATATCACTCCATGGTTGGGATTGATCTAGTGGTGTCAAATGAGTATCTCACCCAACTTAGCTCATTTAAGGTCGATTCAATGAGTTGATGAGTTGAAAGGCCCAACTCACCTAACTCATAAGCACCTTGTGAGTTCATTTAGTTCATTTAACAAACTATATAGGTTAATAATAGCATTTTTATAATTATTATAATGTCATAGAAAAATGCAATTAAAATATTACAAAATGTATTTTTTTTTATTTTACAAAAAATATAATATTTATACTAATATTTTTTTTGAACAAAATTATAAATATTTGCTATTTTTGTTTTATTTTTTTTAAGTGTAAATAAGTCAATTCGGTTTAACTCATTTAAAAGT
This sequence comes from Hippophae rhamnoides, assembly GCA_033030585.1. Lineage (NCBI taxonomy): Eukaryota > Viridiplantae > Streptophyta > Magnoliopsida > Rosales > Elaeagnaceae > Hippophae > Hippophae rhamnoides. The sequence continues at coordinate 20,061,725 of CM065428.1, read as the reverse complement.
GAGCTAAGTTAAAATTGATTCACATAAAATATAGATATATTGAGATAAGCTATAACTTATTCAAACTAGCTGTGTTGGCTCAGCTCATTTAGCTCATTTGACACCACTAGTTGGATCTTTGCATCCTTGAGTTGCCATCAATAAGTGGTAGAAATAAATCTGATATCCTTTGTAGTTTATACTGACTAAAGTTACTATAACTACGTGCAGCATGTGAGAGCTGATAAGGATGTGGAGCACAAAGAAGCATCAAATCGACAACATGAATCAAAGAGCAGACTGCCCTCCACAAGCACTTCTAGAAATACATTAGAGGATTTTGATGATAGCAACCATATCCAGACCTTATCAAATCAGAATGTCAGCACTTCTTTCAATTCACAGAGTGGTTTGATGAGTGAAAAATTGATTGTTGCTGGTGATGGGAATGGGGATCCTGCCCATGTCATGCTTGATCTGTTTTTGGGTCGGTTGCTGAGGAAACCCTCAGTGGATGAGAAGACACGTGAATTCAACAAAGAGGATAGTTCTTTTGCCCGTGAATTGGATATTCAAAGTCAGAACAAAATTGCAGGAGAATTGATAGTTCCACCAACAAAGAAGAAGAGCAGTCTGAAAGACAAGGTAGCAACGCTTCTTGAGTGAATAAGATATTCAAATGTATTGACAATATCACAAACCTGCACTATGCAATGAACTGCTAAAATGAAAATATTACTTGGTGATGAGGCCTGGTGTACCAACAAAGCACTTTAACCTGGCTCATCTCATCCAAATGATGCTTGAGTATGCGTCTATTATGAACCTTGGTTGTGTATGCATGTATGTACCCACACACATGTGGATCACCTATTCCTACCAGCAGATGCATTCCTCCTCTGGTGCGTTATCTTTGGCTGGCATTTCAGATCACATTTTTCTTCCATGTCTAAGCACCGATCGCCATTGTCTTTAACTCGTTTACGATTTTTCCAGCTGGATTGGTTGTTGTCACCATTGATTTCAAGTGTGCGTTTGTGATGTTTCTGTTCTCTCCCTATACAGCTGGATTTAGAGTTTCTTAATAAAAAGTTAAATTATCTAGTTAGAGTTGTGAGGTGGAGCTTTAGCTCTAGCTCTATAAGTTGTTTCCTCTATTGATATTTCTCATAATTGACAATCTTGAGCTTTTACTGTTGAATCTAAGAGCTCCCCTAGTCTCTTTGGAGGTGACTTCCATGGAATCAGATGGTGGTGATGATGATCCAGATCGAGAGGCTTTATGAACTAATGTTTTTTAAGGTTTAGTTGCTGTTTGTTGGTAGGATTGTAAGAATTCTGTTTGATATAGTGGTTTGATCTTTTGCATATGAAGTGCTCTATATTACGTAGAGCTTCAATAATTGGCTTTAGTGGATGAAATGTGCTGTCTACTATGAAACTGATAGAATTAAAGATGCAAAATCTGTTCTGGTTACAGCTTATATGCTTATCTTGGCTAATGATAATTGCTTAGAATTGGAAATTTTTCAATGTCATCACTTGACTGCAAATTGATTTGGTCCTTTGTGAAGGTTTGATATTGTAAGAGACTGAACATTTCACAGTTTCCGAAGCCTAGTTGTATAGCAGTATGGTGAGGTTGAGCTATGAAAAACCCGTATTTATTGTCTATGCTTGATGACTCTATGAAAGTAGAGTCATTAGCGTATTTTTTTTACTTAATATTTACTTGTTTTATTCAATAAATAGTATTTTTATGGTCAAAAATATTAAAATATAAACCTTTTAGTGAAAAAGATTGAAAATATAATTTTTGAGATTTTTTGGGATTTTTTTATGAATTTTTAACGTAGAATCAATCAAAAGTTGTCACGTAGCTTGCCACGCAAGTAGGAGAGTTGATTAGGCAAGCCATGCGGACGTCATGCAAGTATGGAGAGTAAATCACATTACGTCGCTCAAGAAGGACAAAACGTATGCCATGTTTTAGCACAACTTTCAATTTGAGTTCAGGCTCGGTCAAACCGTGTTATCACGTGTCGTTATACCATTGCTTTATGAATCACATTTTTGCAATATGTTGTGCCGCATGGTGTTGACTCAACGAGCGTTGATTTTGATCGTTTTATGATTCGCCTAATGAATTCCTTGTGCCATGTGTCGCGTTGTGATTGACTAGCGTTGTCAGTTTTGTTTGTTTTGATCGTAGCCTTTGATATGAAGTTGATTTGACGGTCCAGATTGCACCTTAGTAATATTTAAGCCCTTAATTACCCCATAAACCCGAAGGGGTCATCATTGGTATAGTTTTGGTCCGTTTTTGGAGTTAAAAAGAGAAAAAAATACAGAAAAATTTAAAAGATGACATAATTTTAGTGGAGCTTCAAGATGAGATAAATAATGCAATTCAAGATATTAATTGTATTTCTTCTTCTATTCTTTTCTTTATTAATTTTTGTATCTTCCTTTATGAAAAATATGAGTTTTATGAATACAATTATGTGTAGTTAATTTATTTATCTAGGGATCTTATGATCCCAATTTTTACCATGTGATTATTCTTTTCTTTATCAATTTTTGTATCTTTTTTATGAAAAATATGAGTTTTATGAACACAATTATGTATAGTTAATTTATTTATCTAGGGATCTTATGATCCCAATTTTACCATGTGATGATATAATATTTTACTCTAATTATAAATGTAATTTAATTATATTATTTAATCAGATTTTATGCTATTAATTGTTTGATCAACAATTTATCTATAGAGTCGATTAAATAGATTTGAAATAATTATTTAATTGTTTGTCTTTATTAAATTATATGCATAACTTCTAAGTAGAAATGTATGATTCTTATGTATGTGATCCATAATTGATGAACTTAATGAGTAGTATGCAATTTAATTGACATGAGAGTGTGATTAAATTAATTATTATATGATGTGTAGTTTATTTGAGAGAAGAATATATGCTATGTTAGATTTAATTGATCATGTAATTAACTGATAATTATATTAGGAGATTTTGACGATTCTTATGTTTAGAAAATTTGGAGATTAAATATTTTTAGATATTTTCTCATATATCTTTTTAATTACCAACTCCGATATAATTAATTATTACTATTTGTTTTTAGTTATTTTAATTTCGCTTCCTTAAAATATAAAAACACATAAAAAAATTGATTTTAATTTTTTTAGTTTTAAAAATTAGTTTCTAATAAAATATAATCTACGTAGGAATGATATATTTTATCATTATATTACTTGTTACGATACGTATATTTAGTTATTTATTACACACAGTTTGTGTTGCTATTAGTACCCAATGCCTAATGCCATGTGACATATATTGTTTGGTTCCTTTTGGTTTTGGTTGTAGTTTGCTTAGATCCTATGTTTTTGTTTGCTTGTTGGTGAGTATGAGTGTATAATCTAACTTTGCATGAAGACTTCCTTTTCTAATAAAGTCGACTCTTAATTAAATAGATTAGCATAATCATAACTCTTTATAGCATGTAATATGCCAAGGCATTTCTCTCCTTTCAGTCGGAAGGATATTCTGCAGTGGAAAGCTTCTCTTTTGATTTGGCATTCTCAATTTGGGAGAGACCTTTCTTAAAAGAAGTATTTCTCTCCTCGGTAGGTCTCTTGTAATATATATATATTTGGAAAAATGGTATCACAATTATGTTAATTTTAATAAAATTACAATTTAATTCTATGCTTATTTGGTGTGATAACAGAGTGCAAAAAAGATAACAAAAGTCTATTATTTTTATAAATAATGAGTTAATATAAGTTTATTATTTAAAAAAAATATATATCAAGAGTTTATTATATTTATAAAAAATGGGATAACAAAGTTTATTATCTTTATAAAAGATAATAAATTATAAGTTAATTACTTATTGGTTGTGATGTATAACTTTAGCTTTTTAAGTTGTTTCCTTTCTTTATATTTCTCATAATTGGCTATTTTGAACTTTTACTGTTGAACTTAAGAGTTCCCCTAGTCTCTTTAGAGGTGACTTCCATGGAATCAGATGGTGGGGATGGTGATGATCCAGATGGAGAGGCTTTATGTACTTATGTTTTAAGGTTTCGTTGCTTGGTAGGCTTGTAAGAATTATGTTTGATTTAGTGGTTCGATCTTTTGCATATGAAGTGCTCTATATTACGTAGAGCTTCAATGATTGGCTTTAATGGCTAAAATGTGCTGTCTATTACGAAACCAATAGAATTAAAGATGCAAAATCTGTTCTGGTTACAGCTTGTATATTTGTCTAGGCTAATGACAATTGCGTAGAATTGGAAATTTTTCAATATGTCATCACTTACTGCAAATTGATTTGGTCCTTTGTGAAGGTTTGATATTGTATGAGACAGTGAACATTGGAGAGTTTCGGAAGCCTAATTGTATCGTGGTATGGTGAGGTTCAGCTATGAAAAATCGCTATTTGTTGATTGTCCACAATGGCTATGGGACATGTTTATTTTCCGTTAGTTTTGGTTTTAGTTTACTTAGATCTTATGTTTTTTTTGTTTGGTTGTTGATAGTTTACTAAATGGGATAAAATGAAATGAGATTTAATTTAACATTTTTATCCTCCTATTAATTATTAGTAGTGATGGGATAGATATTTTGTATGAATCTAATATTCTTTACTAACTAACCAATAATATATGTTTAAGTATATATTTAATATTATAAATTAATAAATTTTATATTTAAAAATAAAATAAATTTGAAATTATGTTAATGTATATTAAATGTAATGTATAAATTGTATATTTTGACGGTGGTTGAAAAATTTAAATAAAATATGTTTTTAATTATAATATTTTTTTAAGTAAATACATTAGAAGTAATATAAAATGGTAAAATAATTCGGGTCGATGGGATGGAAGATTCCACTCTACAAAGGCATTTTTTTTCTTTTAGGTTTTTTTCGTCGTTAAAAAATCAATTTTTTTTTCACAATTATCCGCCCCGAGGAGGAAAATTGACAACACTACTTGTTGATGAGTCCCCGTGTTTAATCTGACTTTGCATGGAGACTTACATTTCTAATATCATCAACTCTTAATTAAATGAACTAGCATAATCATAGGCAATTCTTAATTATATCATATAATGTAAACATTGATAAAGGTGGGTTGATATGGATCAGATTATATCCTTTCTTTTCGGTTGAAGGGTATTCTGCATTGCAAAGCTTTTCTCTTTTGATATTTTGTCTATTTTGTTGGTCTTCTTCTTTTATTGTTTTCCAAAGGATTTTGGTGTAGAATCGTCTTGATTTGAATTTAAACTGGGATATATTGTTATTGACTTTATTTTGGGTTCAGATTTAGGATTTTAATTGTCTTTCATGAATGCCAAAGTTGGAGATTAGCAATGCCTAGAAAGTGTTTGAGGAAATACTTAGCTTAAGGTGATGGATGGTCGCTCTCTTAGGGTTTCTTTTCATGCCACTGCAAGCCTGCGGCTGGAGCTTGTGCTTGATTTGTCTTAATTCCTCAACAATCTTCTTAAGCACATTTGAATTGTTATAAAGCTCCTTAATTTAAGGAGCAAATTAAGGAGCAAAATATGGAGTAAAACATGGAGCAATTCATGGAGCAAAATAAGGAGCTTAATTCAATGAGCAATTTAAGGAACCATTAATTTAAGGAGTAATTTAAGGATTGAATTTTCTTATAAATAGATGTGTAATTGTAATTAATTAATCATCCAAAGTGTTCATTCCAATTGAGAGAAAAACTTAGAGAGAAAAGCTTTTGTGAGAGAAAATTGAGAGTAATTTTCTTGGGTGTAATTGGGTTGTGAGTTGTGAGTGACAAGCAGAACCTGTGTAATTTCTCCCACTTTCGGTAAAAAGATGCGATGAGGTCAGGAGACGTAAGCAAGATTGGCGAACCCGTTATCAAATTTTGTGTGTTATTTTTCTATTCTTGCTTTTCTTAAATCGGCTTATCGGGAATTTGTGTTATTTCCCAACAAGCGGTATCGAGTATTGGTGGTGATTTCATCAATTTTCTACAAGAAATAGTCGGAAACGATTCGGAGAAGTCGATTTTAGTGAGTAACGGCGCGAGATGAAGAAAGGGTAAAACTCGAGAAATTTGATGGCCTGATTTGGGTTTTGGAAAATGCGGATAGATGATTATCTGTATCAAAGAAATCTATATCAACATCTCTGGGAAGAAACCGAAGCTATGAAGGAAGAAGATTGGAATCTTACAGGCAGAATGAAGCTCTGGAGTTATTCGATTGACGCTTTATCGTAATGTTGCCTTGTGTAACAAGGGAAAAAGACCACGGCGGGTCGTATGGCGGCTTCTCTCGATATGTATGAGTAAGTCATGACCTCGAAACAAAGTGCACTTGATGAGGCGTTTGTTCAATTTACGGATGAATGAAGGCGCGACGGTAGCTGACATCTCGATGAAGCTCAACACACGGTCCCATTGAGTTCGGTGAAAATTGTCGATGAAGAAGTACGAGCATTAATACTTTTATCTTCTTTACTAGAAAGTTGGAATGCTATTGTCACGGTGTGAGTTGCCGTCTGGGAAACGAAATAAGTTGGTGACGATATTCGTGATCTGGTTCTCGGTGAAAGAGATCAGCGTAGAGAGTCGGGTGAATCGTCCAACTCTTCGGTTTGCATACGAGTCAAGAGGAAGAAATTCAACCAAAGGGAATGAACGTGGCGTAACGGACTACCGAGGTAGATCAAAGGACAAGAGGTCCAATCCAGGGAATCCTAATAATTCCGTAGCTCGAGACTATCGAGTGTTGGAATTACGGAAGAGCCGGGCCTTGCAAATCAAGGTGCAGACCGTGCTGACAAACAAGTGAAGGCGGAGGCAAATGTTACTTCCACCTCGGGAGGAGACGATGCATTGATATGCTCTTTGGAGAGCGAGGAAGAATCTTGGGTGTTAGACTACGGAGCATCGTTCCATTGCTACTTTACAAAAAGAATTCTTCGAGAAATATGTCCCTGAAACCTTGAAGGTATATCTTGGTGATGATCAACCATGTATATTATTGGCAAAGGTGTAGTGAAGATTAAGTTGAACGAATCTGTTTTGGGAGCGAAGGATGTCGAGTATTCTCGATCTCGAAGGAACTTAATCTCGGTGGGGCATTGGCCGGTGAAGGCTACAGCTACGATCTTCCCGTGGTGATGATTGGAAGATTTCAAAGGAATGCAATGTGAGTTGCTCGAGGCAAGAAAAGTGACACTCTTTACATGACGAGCGAGGCACGTTGTTCAATTACGGTTACGTGACAATGAAACACGAAATCTGTGGCAGGAGACTAGGCCATATGAGTTAGAAGGGGATGAAGATTATGCACTCAAGGGAAAACTTCCAGTCTACGGTCACATGGGAGATAGACATGCGGCGAAGATGCGTACTTGGAAAGCGAAAGAGAGTCGGCTTTTCAAACAAGTTGCGAGAATCCCCGAGGAAGGAAAGACTAGAGCTTATTCAACTCGATGTTTGGGGACCCGGCGACCAATGACCGTACGGTGGTGGAAACACTACTTCGTGACTTTCATTGATGATCACTCTCGGAAGGTATGGGTTTACTTTCTAAAGCATAAGTCTAAAGTATTCGAGGCTTTCGGAAGATGGAAAGCTATGGTGGAAAATGAGACGGGTTTAAAGATCAAAAGCTCGAACCGATAATGGTGGTCGATATGAAGACACCGTATTCAAAATTTATGCTATGAGCACGGGATCAGGAATGGAAAGAACTGTGCCGGGCACGCCTCAACACATGGTGTAGGTGAGCGTAGCCAGAACGTTGACGAGAAAGAGCGGAAACATTCGTATACGGTCAGTCTACCAAAGCAATTCTAGGCGAAAGCGATCGAACACGGCAAGAACTTACTGATCAACCGAGGCCATCCCATTCCCGTTGGAGCGTAGAATACGGGGAAGGAGGTATGGAGCAGAAAAGAGGTGAAACTATCACATCTAAAAGTTTTCGGTTGTGTAGCATTTGTGCATATCGGTGATCAAGGCGGGAATAAGCTTGATCACAAATCCAAGAAAATGCACATTCATTGGCTATGGTGAGGATGAGTTTGGCTGCCGCATTTGGGATGACGAAAGAAGAAAGTTTCCACGGCACGGATGTGATTTTCAACGAAAGGGTGATGTAAGACATGCATAAAATAGATTGAAATGATTCCGGGACGAGAATGAGTCGGTATTTGCGGTCAGAGATGATGTCCCGGTCTTCCGCAATAGAACCAATTGTAACAAGTCCTCGGCGGAGGAACTTGTTGAGACAAAGTAGTACTGACATTCCGACACACCATGACCTCGCACTCCGGTTCCTGTATTTAGAAGGTCTTACCGACCTCGTGTGCCTAACGGAGAGATATGAACTATATGTTCTTTGATTGATGGAGGGGAGCACGAGATGCTATGATGAAGCTTGTCGGACTCGAGATTCCAGCAAGTGGGAGCTTGCTATGAAAGAAGAAATGAAATCTCTCATTCCGACCAGGACATGGGAACTGGTGAGTTACACATGGGAAAGAGGCAACTTCACAAATGGGTGTAGGGTGAAAGAGGGCGTGATGGTTCCAAGAGATACAAAGCCCACTAGTTGTCACAAAGGGTTTCAATAGAAGGAAGGAGTTGACTACACCGACATTTTTGCTCGTTGTGAAGCTTAATACTATCGAGATCGGTATTGAGCATTGTAGCCATCGAAGATCTTCATCTTGAACAGTTGGATGTGAAGACTGGCATTCCTTCATGGAGATTTAGATGAAGAGATATACATGTATGCTTAGCCGGAAGGTTTCTCGAGAAAGGGGAAGAAGAACATGGTGTGTAGACTTAAGAAGAGTTTGTATGGCTGAAACAAGCAAGCCGAGACAATGGTACAAAAAATTTGTGAGGTTTCGTACGCACGAGGAAGGTTTCCCGAGAGTGCAATGCGATCATCATTGCTACTTTAAGAGATATAGGTTCGGTTATATCATTTTACTACTTTATGTAGATGATATGTTAGTGAGGTTCGATATGGATGATATTAAAAGGTTGAAGCGTTGTCAAAGGAATTTGACATGAAAGACTTGAGTCCAAAGAAAGAAGATTCTTGGAATGCAAATCACTGAGAAATAAGAAGAAAGGATCCTTGCGGTTATCTCGGGCGAGTACGTGTCGTGTTTTGCAAGATTCAACGTAGGCGATGCGAAGCCGGTTAAAGCACCGCCGGCCGGTCATTTTCGTCATCCAAGGATCGGTCCCTCGACGAAGAGAGAGAATTCATGGCTAAGGTTCCTTATGCCTCGGCCATTGGAAGTTTGATGTACAATGGTACGTACGAGACCAAACATTGGCCGCTACGGTGGGAGTTGTTAGCAGATTTATGTCAAATCCGGGGGAAAACTCGTTGGGAAACGATCAAGTGGATTTTGAGGTATCTACGAGGCACGAAAGAAAAGTGCTTGTACTTTAGTAAAGGAGAGTTAAAAGTGCAAGGGTACGTGAAGCCTTCGGTCTTTGGAGGTGAAGTTGATCATGAAGCACCACCGGTTATATATTCTTGTTGGAGCTAAATTTGTTAGTTGGATGTCACAAATACGAGAAAATTGTCACTACATCCTTCTACGTAGGTCGAGTATGTAGCAAGATGGCGAAGCTAGTAAAGAGATGATATGGCTTGAGGTTTGTTAATTGAGCTGGGATTCAAACAAGAGAAGAATGTTACTCGTAGTGATAGTCAGAAGTGCAATACAACTTGGCGAAGAATTTAGCATTTCATTCTAGAACAAAGCATATTGGACTTCGTTATCACTTCCAGTGGATCTCTATTGGAAGATGATGTGTTATCTTTGGAGAAGATTCAAGGAAGCAAAAATCCAACATATATGTTAACAAGGTGGTGACTATTGACAAGCGAAGTTGGCTCAACTGGTTGGTCACTATAGAGTAACAAAGACTAGAAAAGCTGCTGCATTGATCAAGGTGTGAAGACAGATTGAAATCAGTCTTCAAGTGGGATATTGTTATAAAGCTCCTTAATTTAAGGAGCAAAACATAGAGTAAAACATGGAGCAAAACAAGGAGCAAAACATTGAGCAATTCATGGAGCAAAATAAGGAGCTTAATTCAAGGAGCAATTTAAGGAACCATTAATTTAAGGAGTAATTCAAGGAGTGAATTTTCCTATAAATAGATGTGTAATTGTAATGAATTAATCATCCAAAGTGTTCATTCCAATTGAGAGAAAAGCTTAGAGAGAAAAGCTTTTGTGAGAGAAATTTGAGAGTAATTTTCTTGGGTGTAATTGGGTTGTGAGTTGTGAGTGTTGTAAACACCTTGTGTAATTTCTCCCCTTTCAGTAAAAAGATTTGCAGCAGGTCCGGAGACGTAAGCAAGATTGGCCGAACTCCGTTATCAAATTTTGTGTGTTATTTTTCTATTATTGTTTTCTCATAAATCTGACTTATCGAGAATTTGCGTTATTTTCCAACATGAATACCAAGGATTAGAGATGGAATCCAACTATCAACTTTATCACGTTAGGTTTTGTCATGTGTGTCTATGTTTCCCTCTTAGATTGTTTTATCATGTTGTAAGCTGCGTAATTTAAGGATGTGGTTTATAATCAATGAAATATACTTCCCAGTTTGAAAGAAAAAAAAGAGAGAAAGACACCGATGATCCTTTGGCTTTAGAAAAGCTTTAGAAAGAAGATCGTATTATTATTATTTTTTTATTTTCAACTTAATTACTTTAATCCTATAACATTATTTAAGTCTTAAAATGATACATTTTTATCTTAAAAATAGTATACATAAGTCCTATAATTTAAACCGGTAGAACTAAGGTATACATTTTTTCAAAATTGTAAGATTAAAACGTTCTAATTTTAAAATAATAAAATTAGTGTACTCATTTTATAAAAATTACTAGATATCTAAGAAACCTCGCTAAAAAAGAAAGAAGATGTATTTATAATTTTATATAAATGTCATAATAAAATGGAACAACACTTTATACTTGATAAATCATAAGCTTGCCTCAAAGTCTTAAACAACTCGTTGTGTTTAGAGCTCAGTGGTATACATCATATATAAGTACTAAACTAGCAACTTTGATTTCATAGAGATAGTGATGTCCGTTCCCATAAATCCTATCCACACTTACTAACACCACAGTATAAATTTTATATAGAATACAATTTCATTTGTTTAGTATAAATTTTATATAACTATAGTATTGTCTCCCATCTTTTGCCTTTCAGAGATAAAACTAAAGTAGCCCTTATTTGATTTTTGATGACATGCGTAGTTCAACGTGAAAGAAGAAATCTGGGAAGGCCTATTTTGTAGCCGAATTTTCTGACATCCTCTTGGATTTGGTTCCTGTATTCTTTAAAAGTGAAGTTTTTGTAAGTAGAGGGTTCTCTGCAGCTGCCAATCAAAGAATCATAGGAAGGGCATAAGAAGTATGCTATTGAATATCTTTCTCTCTTACTTGCCACTACCCTGTGCTCCACACTTTTGTATACATCATTGCTCCATGCCTGAAAACAAAACCAAATTCATCAACTATTATTATTTTTTTGAGGGAAATTTTAAAAAATAATACCTTAAAACTTAAAATAATAAAAATAACATCCCAATAATATTGAATGTATCTAAATATCCATATATCAATTCGAACTACATCTAATCAGACAGAGTTTAAAGTAAAAATATTATGCTAGACTATTTTTTAATAATGAAAGTATGAAGTGAATATAAGAGATATTATTTTTATAGTTATAAGTTTTAAGGAGTTGTTATCTTTGTTGTTTTCCTCCTAAAAATTTAACTACTTTTAAATTGTATTGTTTAATAATGAAACTTTTAAAACTTTATATATAGGTCACAAAAATTTATTAAAATTATATGATTTGTTATTTAAATTTTTAAAACTTCACAACTTCACGTATGTCACTAAACTTTTAAATAGTATAATTTAGTTTTTAAATTTTTTGAACTTTATAAATTTAAAATACATATTTATGATTCAAAATTTTGGTATATACATAATAAATTTTAAAAATTTGATAACTAGATCTTATGATTAGGTGTAAAGTATTACAAGTTTAAGAGATAAATCATGCGTTTTAAAAATTATACTTAGATAATGATAGAAAAATATACTATAAATGGTCACATATAATGACAAAGTAGAGTTATTTTTATTTTTATTTTAAGGAATTACTCACGAAGTTTTAAGTTTAAATATTAAATCATTAAATTTAAAAGTTTATGATTTATAAGTAAATATACTTAAATTTTGAAATTAGCTTAGAAAATTAAGTTGTATTTATATGATGATTGAAAAATATAGTAAAAGTGGTCAGCATATAAGGACAAACTAGATTTATTTATGATTTTTTTGTCTTATGTGACAACAACAAATAAAAGGATCTCAGATGGTTAATTATTGCCAAAAATGTATACTAGGTTTTGTTGATTGTTTTGGCCTATGAAGCTGGAAACTGAACATCATAAATGCAGTAGCCTGAAGAGATTGGTCACTTAGCACGTGACCCATATAAGTTTTGTTTTGCTCATTAAAATCCTGACAACTCATTTGTAATGATAATAAGTTTGTAATAAATTGCATTTTTCGAGCAAAAATATGTCAAGTCACTACATTAACAATTCATAGAAAGCAGTCTCTACCTGAAAGAGATCTCCAATGTTGATAATAAGAGCATCTTGATTGGGTTTGACAGCAACCCATTTGAAATCTTTCATGAGTTGAAGACCACCAACTTGATCTTGACAAAGAATTGTGAGAAAACCACTGTCTGTATGCGGCACTAAGCCGAATGTCTCATAGGATACTGGACAAGCAGGGTACCGATTCAGCCGAAGAAAGCACGAGCTTTCGTTGCAAATATCATCCAACTCACCCAAATATTTTGCTAGAATCCTCGCAAGTGAACTTGCAAGATTTGACATAGCTGCTGCAAGTTCTTCCATCACCTCCCTATTGCCACAAGATGCAGAACAAACTCGTCATTCGTCATCTATAGTGTTAGTGGGAGTATCTTTAATTACTGTGTTAGAAATTAGTTAATCACAAGTCTGCTATTAGGAGAATTACAGACAATAGTTCTATACACTTATTTTATTATTATACATGTTTAATACTTAAAATCCATATAAATTAAGATTATTGAGATTTTAACATAAAAATGATAAGATTTTATGTTAGAAATTATTGGAAAATCAATCCTCCAGAACAATTGGTTTTCCTAACTAAGTTTTAACATACTACTTTTTTAAAGAGTATCCTCCCAAAATTATTGATTTTCCTATAAGTTTTAACATATTTTCATAACTAAAAGGTCCATTGTTCAAACTCAATGGTTGAATTTTACAGTTAAATCTATATTGTGTAAATAGTTTACACAAGGGAAGTAATAAATATATAAAAATATAATATTATGTTTTTAGATGGCAAAAGATGTGATGGTGTAGAGTTAATGTCTAGCTTTTTGGTAGTTGATGCACAAAATATTGAACATTACATAAAAGCTATCAAATGTTATTATAGTAATAATACCTTAGAGAGCTAAACTCTCCATAGCAAGCTTCATCTGAAATTTTAGTCAAAGGAACATGAAAAGCTTCAGACCATGAGAACTGATTTGGACAAGTAGCTGTTGGATTCCCCCACCTGTACGAATTATTCAAAACCCCACTTGTAGCTTTGAGCTCAAAGGGTGAAGTAAACAACTTCATTTGCTCTGTTCTCATCTTTTTAAGCAACTCAAGGCTTATACCATGGTTCACTACTTGAAAGAATCCCCATTCTGAAGAAGCTTTTGAAATAGCATTACAGCATTCTACTCTCTCTCTCTCTTCATGGCTTTTTAAACCATTGAGGTCAATTAATGGTAGTTCACATTCTTCCATAATCACTTCAGTGCAGAGACCTTGTTCATCACCTTCTAGTGCTTGAAAAGTGGATGTATTGAGCAAAAGTTGTCCATAATGGTCAAGTAGAGGTGGAATAGACTTAGATTTGATCATTGCACTTTTGGTTTCTTTAAGTTTGTATACTTAAGAGTTGTAGTGAAGACTAAGGAGGGGTTGTTAAGAAATGACATTCAGCTGTTTATATGAGTGTGAAGTGATTGCTGGGGAGGTCCTAGGGAAAGGACAGAGAAGAAAGAGGGTAAATTAAATGGTAGGCAACATAGGTGCTCTCAAGTTGTGACAATTGTCAGAAGGAGAGTACTTCCCTATGAAATTGTTCAAGGGAAGACCAAGTCTAAAGCAGATACATAAAAAAGGAAGAATGGGGACAAGAGTTCAACAAAAAGGAGTGGAAAATTCAGAAAGAAAATGATGGATCCAACCTAACATCATCTTTTTGACTTTGTTGACGATTAAAAAAAAACCTGTTCTATGCATTCTAATTTGGAGAAAATCGTATATATAAAATATCGAGGGGTTATTAATTTCCTTTTTATCTTTCTTTTAAAACTCTTTTTCACGTAAAAGTGGAATTTATTTCGTCACAAAAATATAGGAATAAATTAATAAATATATAATTGAATTATCAACAAAATTATAAATATATTATTTAATTTTATTTAACAATAAAAATAAAATTCATTATAATTAGTGGTATAAATGTATTATTATGTTATTTTTTTGATGATTACGTTATATATATTGGTAATAAATTTATAAAATTAATAAGAAATTTAGTGATAAATTTAAACTACTAACCACTAATAAAGAGTTTTATGTTAAATTTATTACAATAGTGGTATATTCTTATCACTAATAATATTTGAATTCTATCTTCTTGGGACAAGAAAAATTGCTAAAGAAAAAAGGTGCAACATGATAATTTTCAAGGAGGTCACACATCTTAATACTATTCTTATTGATTGCAAAGTTCTGATAGGATCCAGTACGATAATATTGGTATAATTGTACGTATTTTATTTTTATTTTTATTATTTAATAAAATTAAATAATATATTTACATCTGTTACGTTAATTTAATAATATGTTTGTTAATTTACTTTTTCTTTCCGTGATTGTATTTAAGTGGTAAGCAGTTAAATCAAAATTAATTATTTTATATTTAATATAATATAACAAATGAATTTTTACGTGATTATAAAATTATTACTTAAAATATTTATATATTATTTAATAAATTAAATGAATAATACACTGTTTATATTTGATAAAGAAAAAAAAACATCAAGAGTATCATATTCTCTAAAACTTGACTCATTTGTTATAATTGTGGATCATATGTTAATTATATTTTACATTTGGCTTGATATTATGTCAAATTGAACTAGAAGACATTTTGTGACAAAAAAGGTTGGTTCAAATTCTGTACACACTTTTCTTTCTTTTCCTTTTTAACAAATAATGTTTGATGTATTTTAATTAAATATATGATGAAAAAAATTAAGAGAATAAATTTTGTTGTCAAACCCTTCTAAAAAACTTGTCAAATATAATGAGTTGGTGATATAGCATGTTCTTGTGAAAAAAATCTAATTCTAGAATTTTGAAAAAAAAAAATCCTTAAGAGTTTTTTTGTTTGTTTTCTTTGGTCTACCCTATTCCCCTTCTCTCTATATATATTGACATGAGAAATCAATAAATCAAAAAAGTGAAAGCTACTTTGAAATCCAAACGTTCAATAGACCATTAAGTGTTGTAAACAACTACATCTTTATATAATAAAAGCCTAAATGTTTGATCGT
Source organism: Hippophae rhamnoides (assembly GCA_033030585.1). Classification (NCBI taxonomy): domain Eukaryota; kingdom Viridiplantae; phylum Streptophyta; class Magnoliopsida; order Rosales; family Elaeagnaceae; genus Hippophae; species Hippophae rhamnoides. Next base: position 20,045,946 of record CM065428.1, on the reverse strand, counting down.
CAACTAACGGTTCTTTTTTATTTATTTATTTTTTACCTTTTCAACAATCTTGGACTAAAATCATACTAAGGCACGTATTATTATTAGGTATAGTGTAGCTTATGATGTAATGTATGTATGCTATCTATTCCATTGTTAGTTAGTTTTGAGTGATTCGTTAGAGTGCTAGTTGTACATACCTACACATGGATTATGACAATTATATGTATCACTCACCTTCAATGATAATTATCAAGAGTATTATTTACTCAAGTACCATTCCTTTTTTACTCACTCAATTATGTATCAAAGCTAAGTCATTCCAAGAACCTTGAAGAAACTCTTTTCATGGTAGTGAAGCACTCTAACAATTTTCTTTGAAATGTTCTTCTGCAAGTATCATCTTTCCTAACTAAGAGTGCTTCTTCTTCATTTATTGCACCTCTTGTCAATCTAAAATTTTCAATCTTGATTGAACAAATTATCTTTTGTGATGTGAACAACTTCTTGCTATCATCATAGCTTATAGACTTGAGAGGATCATTGATCTTACTCATTTAGTTCTTGCTCCAATTCAATTTGGAATAAATCTACTAAATTCAGATCATGAAGAATGTTCTAGGCTGAATGTAATAGTGAAGTCTTGGAATCTTGGCTTGATAATTTAATCTATCTCTTTTTACTTGATCAATCAAACTACAATAGTTGAATATTGGTTTGCCTTTGTTCAATAGTTTGTTGCTTCATCTCATGATCGAGTCATAGATCTCAAACTTCAACTTCAAAAAATTAGTAAAGAGGGCCTATCATTTGAAGACTATCTTCTTCAAATTAAGAATTTTGCAGATAATCTCACTGCTAGAGGAGAAGCAGTCTCTGAAAGAGATCTCATTCTTTGTGTTGTGTGTGGCTTAGATTCTACATGAAACTCATTTATCTCATCTCTATCTATGCAATCTGGTCTTATATCTTTCAATGAAGTTCACAATTTTATTTTATCATATGAAAGAATGTTGGAATGTCACGTTAAGCGTATAGATTCTCAGATTTTATTTCAAGAAAATTTGGTTAATATGTTAAATCTTAGCTTGAAGTCATCTTTTCAAAGTTCAAAACCTAACAAATTAGGTATATTAAAAAATGGTTGGAACCTATAAGATTTTCTCAATTAGAGTCACACTCAACAAATGAATTCATTTGGTGGAGGAAACAAAGGCAAGAAACCATAATCAAGCAACAATCTTAATGATCCTAAGGTTACTTGTTAAATGTGCAATAAATTAGGACATCCTGCATTCAAATACTTTAAGCTACATGATTTACTTTTAGGTTAGAATACCAGTGCTTTAGCTATGATTGTGTTAGCTGGTACTAATGCCCATACACCAACTGCAACTTCATAACTACTTCATTCAAGTGTAGCTCACCATCTAACTAGTGATTCTTCAAACATTGATCAACCTATTCCATATCTTGGCAATGATAATATGAATGTAGGTAATGGTGCTTCCATATCTTTACTTCATCATGGCCATAGTAGATTACATATGCGTGATCATAGCTTCAACTTGTCAAAATACTTCATACACTATAAGTCTCTAATAATCTTTTGTCAACACATCATTTATGCATTGATAATGTTGTGAGTGTAGAATTTAATGCTATTTTTTTTGTGTCAAGAAGGCACATAAGGTTTTAGCTCAAGGTAAAGCACAGTAAGGACTTTACAGCTTGACTGGTGCATCTCAACCTCACTTTTCTTCTTCAAAAAAACTTGGTATTGGTATAGTTTCAGCTTTCTTTAGTAGCCATAATGTATATGTAAATGTTTGGCCTAGAAGGTTAGCTCATTCATCTAACTTGGTAATGAGCAAACTGATGCAACAATTTATGTTGTCTTCTTGTAAAAATTTCACTAATAAAACCTTATGTTTTATGTGTCTAATGGCGAAATTGTATAAATACCTCTCAGTATGTCAAGTCCTCTAGTCCTTTTGATCTCATTTTTATGGAACTATAGACATCATCAATGGTGGTAAAAAATGGAGCCATATATTTTCTCTTATTATAGATGACTTTAGCCATTGCATATGGATATGTTTTTTTTAAACACAAAATATCAAACACAACATGAATTTAGTTTGTCTATGGCTATGATAGAAAGGAATTTTTATATTAAACTCAAATCAATCCAAACTAATGGTGGATATGAGTTTATTCTTAGACAATTAGCTTGTAGCTTTGGGTCTCAATCATAGAATCACTTGTCATCATACCTCCTAAAAAAATGGTGTTGTTGAGTCTAAGCTATGACGTTTTTCATTATTGTTTCTAGCTAGCCTCAACGAGAAGTATTGAGTTTATGCATTTCATAGATGCCTTTGGCTCTCAATGTTTCCCTTGTCTTAGAAATTTCAACAAATATAAACTACAATCTAGGTCTCTTAGTTGTATCTTTTTAGGTTATGCATCTCAATATTGGGGATACCTTTGTCTTGATCAATCCATTGGAAGACTATACTATAGCAAATATGTCGTGTTCAATTAAAATCACTTTCCTCTCTCATACATCGATTTACAAATCTAGAGCAATATTACTCTCTTTTTGACCTCTCTTATATCTTGTTTTAATATTCAAGCAAAGAATATTTGTGCCATCATCTCTTGTCAATCATGATCTCATTGAGTCTTGCATTCCTCATAATACATCTTTTCCACATGCCTCTACTTGCTTTCCTATTGATTCTAGTGTTTCACCCCAACAAAATCCTAGTATTTCACCCCAACACAATCCTAGTGTGTTACTAGTGTCTCCTACACCTCAACCACATAGTCCTATTTTAGTTTCTTATTATTTTTCCTCATCTACAAATTTTTCTCTTCCTTTTATGATGTCCCCATTACCCACATTACCCATATTACCCATTGTACTATCTAACTCACCTTTAGTTCACCTACCCACACTTGATTCCACTGGTTCTTATATACCAATTGAGTTAATAATTGATCTTGTTGTTGTAAGCAACCCATCTATGCCCTTTGGTCATCCAATGCAAACAAGGTGTAAGTCTGGCATCCACAAACCCAAAAATTTGTATCTTACTATTACTACTTTCTTCATTTTACCCGAGCTAGCTACTTATGATGAAGCCAAAGGCATTCCCGAATGGGAATTTGCTATGCAAAAAGAGTTTGAGGCTCTTTTAGATAACAAAACATGGGTTTTGGTTCCTCTTCCTCCAAGAAAGAAAACTATTGGTTATGCATAGCTTTATAAAGTGAAATTCAAGAGTAAGAGAACTTTGGATAAGTATAAATATATGGTTATTGCAAAGGGATATAGGAAGATATATGGCATAGAATACTCTGAGACCTGCTCACCAATAGTCAAGCCTCAAACAATGCATGGAGTCCTTACTTTGGCACTCACTTTTAGCTTGGTGATAAAGCAAATTGATGTTAAAATAGCTTTTTTATATGGTGAGCTTGAAGATGAAGTGTACATGGATTAGTCACAAGGATTTATAGATCCATTCACACCTCATTTTGTATATAAGTTGAACAAAACATTGTATGGACTTAAGCAGGCACCCCAGGCCTAGTTTCAAAAGTTCACTTTCACATTACTTTAGCTGCAATTCACCCAATCTAAGACTGATACATCTTTATTTGTTCAATTCTCAAAATCTCATGTGTACAGTCATCTTAGTGTATATGGATGGCCTCATTGTCACTGCAACAATGTAAAGTTTATTGCAAAAATCATTGGTGATTTGCATGCTACTTTTAGCTTGAAAGATTTGGGAGATGTCAATTATTTCCTTGGCATTCAAGTTTAGCATAATGGTGTCTCTCTTCATCTCAATCAACATAATTATGCCATGAGTTTACTGAATAAGGTTGGTCTATAAAACCCCTTCCTACACCCATGAGCTCTACCACTCAATTGTACTAGTTTGATGGTGATCTTTTAAATGATCCAACTTTATATCGACAGTTAGTTAGTGGTTTGAAATATTGTGTCCTTATTCATTCTAAAATAACATTCATTGTCAGCAAGTTATGTCAAAACTTGCAGTCACCTACCACAGTCCATTAGGTAGCCCTTAAACAAGTATTAAGATACTTGGAAGGTGTGTCTCATCTTGGCATTCTTCTTCAAAAATCCTCCTCCCTTGGTCTCATTGGTTTCACTAACTCAAATTAGGCTAGTTCAAACCATGACAAAAGAAGCACGGGTGGGCATTGCATTTTCTTTGGTAATTCATTGGTTTCCAAGATGGTTGGAAAATAGAAGGTGGTTGCTCGTAGTAGTGTCGAGGTAGAGTACATGGATTTGGTTGTGGCTACCTCAGAGGTAATGTGGCTGAGTTATCTGCTACAAGATTATCACATCACTATGCCTCACACTCTAGTTCTTTTTTGTGAAAATATCAACACAAAACAACTTACCTCCAATCAAGTTTAACACAATCATATGAAACATGTTGAGATTAATTGGCACTTCATACGTGATCAAGTGAAAAAGAAGCTAGAAGTGCGTTTCACTCCTTCAGTTGAACAAGTGACTGGCATTTTCACAAAACCTCTCCATAAGAAACTCTTATGTTCTATACGTACCAAGATTTTGGTGGTTTCTTCACCATTAAGTTGAAGGGGGATATTAGGCATGATGTAACTTATGGTGTAATACATGTATGCTATCTATTCCATTATTAGTTAGTTAGTTTTGAGTGATTTGTTAGAGTGCTAGCTATACACAAATGTACATGGGTTGTGGTAATTAGTTGTTGTTATATATATCACTCACTTTTAATGATAATTATCAAGAGTATTATTCACCCAATAATCATTCATTTTCATTCACTCAACTAATTATCACCATTTCTAGGGACGGGTATTAGAGGAATTCGCCCCTACTTTGTAAAAGGATCCCACTTTATATGAGTGTTCATTAAGATATTTATAATTGGTTTATATAAATTTAGTTTTTAAATAACATATTTTATTAAAATCAAAGTTTAAATTGTGAGCTATTATTTTTATATATGTTATTTTTAGATTAACCATCTTCTTTGTAATTTTTTTTATTACATTAATAATAATTGTAAAAAATTTCATCTAGTTTGAAAAATATAAAAAAAGATTATAATTGAATTGAAAATGAATATCCTGAAATTTGTATAAAATTATTTATTTAATAAATAATTTATTAATGAAATAAGTTAACATGTTAAACTTAGAAGTTGTTATATTTTGCCTAACCTTAACTTAAGATCCAATATAAATATGTGAGTGTTTAATATATTATATATAAAAAACTAAAACAAACATTATGGCGTATCTTAGGGGTTTATAAAAAGAGTTTGAATCTTACCCTAGTTACTAATTAATCTTTTATAAAGGTTAAGTTCCTACTCTTTTGATTAGGGGTAAGTAAATAATTTGATCAAGCAGTTTAAATTAAAAAATTTGATTCGATCCATCTGATTCAGATTAGATTGAGTTGATAAATTTTATAGTTAGATTGGATTTGTATTGAAAATTAAACAATTCGTTTGGATTTGAATCAGATTCGGATTGATAGATTTTATAATCCGTTATATCCGATTCAAACTGAACTACTATTAAATTATAAATATATATATATATATATATATATTATTTTATATTATAATATATTTAAATATCATGCATACAATAATTATATTATATTATTATTTTAACTTAAAAAATAAATATAAATGTTTAAAATAACTTAATAATTATACATACATGTTATTATTCTTTTGATTTTTTTAGTTGTAACTATAAATAATAATATTTGTAATAAAAATATAAATTTAAAATTTATATTTGTGTATGTTGTGTTTTATATGCGATAACAATTTATAAATAAATTTCAATATCAATATGTTCTTATCCGATATGTTCAAATTCGAATTGGTTTGTATTGATTATATTATCAAATGAGATTCAGCTTAAAAATCTTCAAATTCATTCAAATCGAGTTTGAATTTAGATCGATCAAAAACTAACAATTGATCCCTTGAAATAATGTACTCGCTCTTAACTGTTTCATCGAGGTTTTAATTATTGTTATTGAAAAATATTTTTTATTAATTATATTATATTATTTTTCTATTTTTTATTAGATATTTATTTATTTTTTAAAAAAACTTACATTAATTTTATATTTCATTAACATGAAATATCTCTAAGAATAATGAATAATTTAGAGAATTTCATTATCTTATGTCATGTTTGGCTTATAGGGTGAAAAAAAGAGAATAAAATTATAAAATATTTATAATTTTTAAAATGAAGCAAATTTAGAAGAAGAATTCTTTTATTGTATTAAAAAAATTGACAAAAATGAATAAATAATAATATAAATAAGTCAAAAAATTGAGCATTTTAAAATATTTATGGTAGAATGCTTTCCATTTTTGTTGAGGTTAATAATAAAACCAATTTTTTATTATTATTATAAAAAATTCAATTTTTTTTAATTGTCATTTTTATTACAATTAACTAAAAATGAGCTAACTGCTAGTGTTGCCAATTTTGGACGTCTTTTACAATGTAAAATGTTAGTATGAATTTAAAATAAATTGATTGATGACTTAAAATAAAATCGAAGGTGCTTTCATCTTCCCTTGCAAAGCTTTTGGAGGCAATTTTTTTACACATCACGTGCCAAATACATGATTAAAAATCTCCAGTTACGTGCTTAACATGTGCTGCATAAAAACATTGTCTCCAAAAGCTTTACGAGAAAAAGTGAAAAATATTCTAATTTTTATATAACTTAATTAAAAAAATTATATATGAGAATTATGATAAGTACTTAAATTTAGAAGAAAAAAAATAATTAAATTAGTAAATTCATATGAAAAAAGAAAAAGTAGCTAACTGTAATCTAAATTATAGTTTAACTCTTATTTTTTATTCCATTTCTAGTTGAACCTCCATGAAAATACTATGAGCCTAGTAATAATAATAATAATAATAATAATAATAATAATAAAACCTCAATAACGAAAAGAATATAGTAGATAAACACCATTGGTTAGGTAAAAAGTATAAATAAGCAATAAATGGGGTCATTGAACACTGAAGACCAATTGATCAGTGCATTAATAATATCCACTCATAAATTTTGATATTTTTTATTTACACCAATTATTTTATTATTATTTAAAAACAAAATGATTATATAATATTATTAAATAATAAATATATGTAAATTTATATTTAGTTAATAGATTACTTTTTATTCAAGATGTGTTTAAAAATGAAAGTTAACATGTTTGAAAATAATATTTATTGTCTAAAAAATTTCATTAAAAGTATAACATAGTTTCTCAGTGATCTAATCCTTCCTTGCAAGTGAGTTCTAACAATTTTTATACATGCATATAAAAAAAATTATTTTTTAATATATGGATAAAAATATTTAAATAGATTATTATTTAATTAAAATATTAACAATTAAATATATATAATTTAAAATACGTGAAATCAAATTTATTTTCAAGGAATAAAAATTTATAGTCAATAATTTAGAAAAAAAAAATAAAAATTTTTAAAATCAATACAACAAATCTAAACAAAACTAAAATTTTGATTTATTTTGAATTATTTTAATTTGGATTCTATTTTCTAAGAAACTGTTAATTTGAATTGGTTCGTTTTTAAATTTAAAATTAAACCAATTTAACTTTTTTATTTAATAAGTGACACTCTCGTATCAAGCAATGTTTTATAATAAGATATATATTTTTTAATTTTATCAAATATTTAATATATAATTATATCTTTTTAAGAATGATTATTAAAGTCTATTTTTTATTAAATAAATAAAAATTATACGTATGAAACTTGAAGTTAGATCTAAAATAATGGGACTAAAAATTATATCAATTAAATTGTAAAATAATCTTTAATAACTTATTATATAGTTGCATTTTAATTTAGTATTTATATAATTTCCATCAAAGCATGTTAAGAATTATATGTCAAAAAAGGAAAAAAGAAAAAGAAAAATACCACATGCAAAAAAGTTCAGCTTTGAATAATAAAACTAAAAAAGTGACTAGGCATGTGCATCTTTCAAATAACATGTGAAAACGGCCTAAAATAAATGGTTATTCAACGACACAGTGCCGTCCAGAAGAATAAGCCTAAAATAGAGACAATGTGTTGATGTCAAAAGCCTTGACCTTTGAATCCGATTCAATAACCCGTTCATATGATTAATATTATTACACGCTAAATTAGAATGCCTCCTAATAATTATTTGTTTTTGTTTTTTAAGAATTATCAACAAGTGGGTCATTCTTATTTAGAAAGTATCAATCTTATGCTCAGACGAGGTTTTATGTTTTTAATTGAACAAATGAATCTTCAAGTCAAACCAAGGGCCCTACCTAACAATTTTTAACATTATTTATAACACAAATCAATTTATTATATATATTAAACTACATATTAATATTGCATTAAATATTAAATTAAAAAAAATAAGATGATAAAATACATATAATTAATTATATTGTATTAAATATTAAATTAAAAAAATAAGATGATAAAATACATATAATTAATTATATCGTGACATATTATATGATAAAAAAAACAATTTTTTATAAAAATATGAATGAAACGAGAACTTTTTATGTATGAAAGAACATAGGTCGTTTTGATGGAGAATTTTGTTGCTAGTAACAGCAAAAGAAACATATCTTCAAAACCATCAAATAATTTGAAACAAACCAATTATAACTCATATTTTATGATAGATAATTATGGTTTAAAAAAAATTTAAGATCATTTTCTAAAAGATAGCTAGCTGCGCAATTAGACATAATAATAATAATAATTATTATTATTATTATTTTTTATTTTTTATTTTTTTTTTGTAAATTCATATAAATTATATTAAATATAATTTAAATATATAAGTTACATAATCTGACATGGTACATTGGATTATGAAAAATTACATTCCTTTTTATTATGAATGGACTATTGTATTATATTATAAGTTATACTGTTACAATATGTAGGTATTTAGGAGGTTGATTATAAATGAATGTATAAGAGGTAAACTTCATTAAAGTATTGCTTAGCTTCTTAAGAAGCTTAGTTAGAAGCTACCAAAATCTAATTTAACATAAATTGATAGTATATTTCTATCAAGAGAGAATGAATCTGCATTGCTCTAGACAAACCAATAGTTAAGGATTGAACTATATACTATTAACAATTTGCACCACATGCCAATCACATAGCATGAGAATCTCTAGTTATGAATGTAATTGCACCTTTTTTTTTCTTCTTAAAAGTTACATTAAAGTTGAATTTAATGAACGATGAAGGTGCTTTCCTCCATTTGTTAATACTCATCACTTGATTTTCTTAGATTATAGGATTTTATTGATTAGTTTGAATTAGAAGTTGAGAGTAAGCAAGAAAATTAGTTCTCAAAAACAATATACATTTAGAAACGTTTGGCTCTTCATTTTTAATAGTCATAGCATTTTGTATCCACCAAACGGTCATCAAAGTCAAAGTGATGTTGGGTGTCAATTCAATCTTGCTATTTTTTTCTGCAATAAAAGTACGGGGAGAATACATACATAGATCTAGAAATGATATAATGTCCAATCTATTGAACTATGATTTCTTATGCCTCCCTTTCATGTTAATCACAATATATGCACACAAAAAAAAAATCATATCTTACAAAAAGATACTACATTATTTTTTTTATCAACAAAGAAGACATATAATGTTCAAATCTGAAAGAAATCTTCTAAAAATAATGCATTTGAAGCTATCTATCATAAAAACACTTTGTGTTGTTCATATAATATTGCTTTCCAAATTTTCCTCCAAAATTCCACTTGGCCAATATCTTGCCCCAGTTTTTACCATTAGGCACCCAAATGATCTTATCATGGATCTCTATATTAAGGCTTAGTTAACTAATGAACAAGACTATATTTAGTTTACTAATGATATGACTATGTTTCTATCAAATAGATGATTCAATAACCCCCCAATCACAACCATTGTTGATATCACAACCATTGTTGATACTAATTTCTTAACATTGATGCACTTCGCCTCTTGTTGTTTTCCTGATAATACTTGAGGTAGAAAAGAATGTGCTTCAAGAATCCATGGATTTTTTGTAGCAAAGATTTTTTTTGATAAATTCACATAAATTTATTAAATATAATTTATTTCTACGCATATAGGGTCTATAATCTTAAGTGGTACATCAGATTATGAAAAAAAACATTCCTTTTCATTATAAATGGACCATTATGCTATATTATGAGCTTACTATTACAATGTCTAAGTATCCATGAAGCTAAAAAAAACATGGAAATAAATCTATAAGAGGTGAGACATCATCCAAGTATTACTTAGCTTCCTAAGAAGTTTGGTTATAAGCTCCCAAAATTTGATTTATATAAATTGATAGTCTTTTATCAATATATAATGAATTTGCATTACTCTAGCCAAACCAATAGCTAAGGATAAGAGTCAAGCCTCAACAATCTATGAACTATATACTATTAACAATTTGCATCAGATGCCTGATCGAACACAAATTGTGTTCAATGAATGTGCAAGTATATGTATAGTAACAAGTAATATAATGATAAGAAAAGATCGTTCTTATATAGATCATACATCATATAGTAATTAACCTAATCACATTACGCATTAAGTTCATCAATTATGGATCACATACATAAGAATCATACATCTCTTCCTAGAAACTATACATGTTATTTAATCAAGATAAACAATTAAATAATTCTCTCAAATCTATTTAATTGTCTCTATAGATCAATTGTTGGTCAAACAATTAATAATATATAAATCAGATTAAATAATATAATTAAATTGCAATATAATTGGGGTAAAATATTAGATTATCACATGTTGAAAATTGGGTTCTTAAAACCCTAGATTAATAAATTAACTAGACATAATTTTGTTCATAAAGCTCATATTTTTCATAAATAAAGACATAAAAATTGATAAAGAAAGGAGAAGGAGAAGTAATGCAATCAATCTCTTCAATTATAGCACCAATCTCCTCCTAAATCTTCACAAAAATTGTATCTCCTTTTAAATTTTTCTCCCTTTTTGGCTCCAAAAACTGATAAATATTATGTTAATTTTGGTTTCTTAGAGTTTATGGGACAATTAGAGGGTTAAATATAGCTCAGGTAGAATCTAGACCGTTAAATCAACTCCAAATCAAGGGTTGATATAAAATTTTTTTAAAGGTCTAGCCAATAGGAGCGTGACACATGGCACGTGGTTCGCAGTTACTAATGGCATGCACACGATTTGAATGAATTGATGAATCAGGTGAAGCCACATGGTGAGAGTGTTAACATTATTACAATGCATACATATGGCCTCAAAAATTTAGCCTTAGTTTTTTAAAAAATCGATACCAAAACCCTATATCCTCAGTTTTTAAATAACCGAGGCTATAAAATACCCTATGGCCTCTGTTTCTAAATAACCGAGGCCATATACATACCCTATGACTTTATTTTTTAAAAAAACCGAGGCCATAGACATACACAATCAAATTTCTCTATTTTACACCAAAAACTAAAATTTTCTATAAATTTGTTTCTTTTTCCCTCTCTCTCTCTTTTCCTTTCTTTAAACTACAAAAATTATTTAAATAAAGAAACTTATATAGTCATGATTATTAAATAACCTTGATCATAATTAAAATAATATAGTTTTCAATATTTTTAAAACCGAAATCAAATAATATATTGTGTGTGTTATTTATTTAAAAAATATAAAAATTACTTTACAATTTTTTCATTTCTCTATCAATTTAATTTGATGTATTGTATCTCTTTTACACCATGTATACACCAAATTTTTATATCAATTTTTTTATCTCCCTAATTTTTTCCCTCATTCCTCCCTTTTTACCCTTAGCTCTCGCACGCATTTCTCTTTTTTCCTATAATTTTCTTGCTGTGTTTTCCTCTTCTCATCAGACCAAACCCTAAGCAACCTCATCCTCACTGTTCTCCCCTTCGTTGATACAATCACTTTTCCCCTATCTCTATATCTAATGCTAGGTATACAGTTCGTTTTGTAGTACAATTCCAAACCATGCTGTTCTAGCACTGTTTCTTTTGAAATTTTTGAGTTGTTAGAGAATTTCGATGTGGGATTTGTGCCTAAATATTAAGGAAACTTTGGTATTTTTGAAGGTCTGGCTTAAATCTGATTATAGAAACTATTTTCAGGTTATATATCTCTATTTTTTGGTACTAGAGGGCTGCCTACTTCTTGTTAATGCACTAGCAATATTAAATGGGCTTATGAGTTGACTATTCTTACAATGGATTTTAACTTAGTTATGATAATTGGTCAATTGAAGTGAATAAGATATATGTAGACATATCATTTCTAGGAGTTTGTTCTTGTTAGAGACTAATTATAATGTTTATCATTTAGTTTGTTGGTCATATTTCTAATGCTAAGTTTAATCCTACTATCACTATTACTTTTGTTATTTTTTGCAAATTACCTCTCAAACAGTTACACAATATTACAACACGTTGTATCTTTTATTTGATGTGAATAAAGAGGCTTATTTTGTAACAATTCTAGTGGGATCTTATATTTAGTTTTTTTGTTTTTGAGATCATCATCTCATTCCTATTAATGTTTGTTATTTATGGTGTGGCTACCGATAACATAGCAGTATGTATAAACTTATTTAGTCTTCATGTATGGTAAGGCATATGTTATGGGTTGGCTAAATCTAATTATGATATGTTTTAATTAGTACTAGGCACCAAGCTCCAACACCCCAGCACACCAGCACTAGCACAACACCTCAACGCAACACACTAGTGCACCAACACTAGTGCACCAACACCAGCACCCTAGTGCACCAACACCCCATGTGCACAAGCACCCTAGTGCACCAACACCTCATGTGCACCAGCACCACCGTACCACCCCAACTCACCAACACCAGCGCAATAACACCTATGGTATTTTCCTTTTCTTTACACTTCTGTTGAAGTTATTGTGGACTTGATTATGTTGATTTGAAGTACACTTATAGATGCTTGTAATAGTAAAAATTCATTTTGTAATAGTAAGGTTTTATTATGTATTAGTGTGTAATAAAATCTCAAATGTAATTGCATTTTAAATTTTAATCTAATATAATTTTTAATATTTTAATTTATATTGACTTTTAATATTGTAATTAATAATTATATTTTTATTTTAACTTATGGCCATATGATATGTCTATGGCCTCGGTCTTACAAAACCCGAGGCCATAGACATACCATATAGCTTCAGTTATTGAAAGATCAAGGCCATAGATATATCCTATAGCCTCGGTTATTGAAATATCAAGGCCATAGGTAATAGTTAGCTTGAAAGGCTAAATCGATCCAAATAAGGCTTAAATCATCTCTTTTTCTAAATACTATTCAAGATTTTGGCTCAAGGGATGATCAAATAGATTCTAAAACTTGATAGATCTCATCAACTTACATAACTTACTATAAATTTTCTCTCAATAAGAACATCAAAGTCAATCATGAACATGTGCATAAAAAATTGAATCAATCCAATCAAAAATAGCAAGCATATCACATGATTAATGTAAGTATTTTAACGAGCATGTTACCTTCCTTATCCTAATCATAAAAATCAATTTTTATCATTGAGTTCATATGTTTCATGTCAAGCATCCCATGCATCCCATGCATTTAGTTTCTATATATTTATCAATTTTTACCCAAATTATGATAAAAAACATCCTAAAAATAAAAAATATTTCCTAAAAATTTAAAATGCATACTAAATACTAAACTAGAGAATAAAGTTTCATCCCTCAAACTTAAATTGCACATTGTCCACAATATGCACATATAAACATGAAAAAGTAAAAATAAAGAAAACTCATTTAGTCTTGGCACACGGCATCTGTTGTCAAAATGCTCAATCTTGTTGTGCCATTGCTCTCCACCTTTATTCACCTACAAAACAAAAACATTGAAAATATAAGTAAAATAACATTGAGTTGCCTCCCAACCAGTTTTAGTTCAATGTCCTTGACTAAACGGTCATATCAATTCCTAAGGTACATTCCTTTGTGTCCATTTATTTTTAAGTTTGTCCAAAAAAAGTTTGAGTCTTAATTTTTTCAATAATACTTTATGTTCCAGTTTAAAAACATGGTGCGCAATTCTCTTATCATGCCATATTTTTGTTTTCTTTTTGTGGGTTTTGGCATTCTAATATGCATTCCACCATAACTCATCTAATTTATGTATTTCCAACTTCCTTTTCACCTTTCTATTTGACTCTTCCACTTGCACACTTGCATGGGGATGGTATGGTAAAGGTGTGCAGTCTAAACTTGGTGACCCTTCAATAGATAGTTGAGCTTAGATCCAATCTCAAAAAATTTCATAATTGCATTTGATATACATATGAGAGGCATGTCCTCCAAAAAGTTCACAAATTTCATAATATCAATCTTTGATTCCATACTTTTAAAGTTAAAACAGGTTGAGTTCTTTTCTGGTGAGCTTATGTCCTTGTTCATAACATCATGTGTTAAAGTCTTAAGTGTGGGTGAATTAATAGATTCTTTTAAATTATCCTCAAAATTAATAACATTTATCCTTAAACATTCATTAGCATTATCAATATAAGAGGTTTAGATGCTTTAAAAACATCCAACGTTACTTGTTCATCTTGTACTCTCATTATAAGTTCACCTTTTTTTACATCAATAAGTTTTTTTTTGTTACTATAATTGGACGACCAATTATGATAAAAATGTTATGGTTATCTTCCATGTCTAGTACAATGAAATCTACGAGCATGGTGAATTTTTCTACTTTTACTAGCACATCTTCTACCACAACCCTATGTCTTTTAATTAACTTATCTACCATTTGCAACATTACTGAAGTGGGTTTGGCTTTACCGAACCCCAATCTCTTGAAAATAAAAAATGGCATAAGGTTAATGCTAGAACCCAAGTCACACAGTGCCTTGTCAAAATGGTTATTCCAAACAGTGCAAAGGATGTCAAAACTACCTGGATCTTTCAGTTTTTAAGGTAGTTTTCTAGCAAGGATGGCACTACAACCTTTAGTTAGGGTTATTATTTTATTATCTCTAAGTATCATTTTCTTAGACATGATGTCCTTTAGAAATTTGGCATAAGATGGTATCTGTTTAAATGAATCTACAAATGATATGTTTATGTGGAGTTTCTTGAAGACTTCCACAAATTTTAAAAACTTTGTATCTAACTTTTGCTTTTGCAGTCTTTGAGGGAAAGGAATGATGGGTTTATAGAGGTTATTTTTTTTAGTTGAATTATTTCCTTTCCATTACTCTCTTTATCCATTAATTCCTCCTCATCCTTGTTAATTTCATGTCCCTCCTTATCCTTTTTAGTCTCATGTTCCTCCTCTAGAGTTTTACCCACTCCTCAAGGCTATGACTTTGCAATTATCCTTACCTTCTCTTCTTGGGTTTACAATTGTGTCACTTTGAAGGTTACCTTGAGGCCTTTGACTTATAGCCTAGGAAGGTTGCCCCATTTGAGTCTCTAAATTTTGAATTGAAGCCTTCTGAGTGAGTGTTTTTATATTTGCTAATTGGATAAAGTCGTTCATCATCCCTATTAACACATTTGTATTATGCTCAATAGGTGGCTTCTTCTCTTGGGCTTGTGATTTTTGTGGTTGTTGAAATCCAGGTGGTGGAAATGATTGATGGTTGAATTATTTACCACCTTCATTATTGTTATTCCAATATAAATTTGGATGTTGTCTCCATCAAAGTTACATGTGTTTGAGTATGGATTATTGTTTCTATTCACATTACCCACATAGAATGTTGATTTAGGATTATTTGGACAATTATGAAACAAATGGGCTCTACCACAAAACACACAAGAAACCCATGAATCTTGTACTTGGTTTACACTTGCTGGCGAGTTTTAGGCCTTCAAAAGATTAACCAAAAATGACACTTGAGTTGTAAGTGTCATGGTATCATTTACCTCATGCACTCTGGCTACTCTTCCTCTAGCTGTTATTCTATCCATTGACAATTGATAATTATTGCCAACCATTTTTTCAAGTAAATCATAAGCTTGATTGTAAGATTTGGCTAGCATAGTTCCATTAGTGAATACATTAATAATGGTTCTTGTTTGAGCATTGAGACTATTGTAGAAATTCTACATTTAGATCCAATGAGGAATACCATGGTGAAGACACTTCCTTAGAAATTATTTGAATTGTTCTTATGCTTCATATAAATATTTTCCTTCATATTGTTGGTATGAGGTAATGTCATTCCAAAGCTTGGCATTCTTTGTTGGTGGGAAATATTTTATCAAGAATTTATTCACCAAGTCGCTCGAAGTTATAATGGAATCAAGTGGCAAAGAGTTTATCCAAGCTCGAGCATGGTCTCACAAAGAGTAATGGAACAATCTAAGTGTAAATTACTCTTTGGTCACACCAATTAATTTGAATGCATCTCCAACTTGAATAATTATCCAACTATTTGTAGCATTTGAAACATCATTGGCTTTAGTTCAAACTGATTAGCTTGAATGTTTGATCTTATAATACTTGGATTAAGGCATTTCAATATAGGTATTGCATATTCATTCATAGCTTTATCTCTATCATCCATCAAAGGCATCTCGTTGTTTAAATTTAGCTCATTATTGTTATTTCTAATAGATTATCCATTTTTTTCACTTGGATGACAAAGTGTTGTTTTCTTATTGATCTCAAAGTATGCTCGATTTTGGGATCTAAAGGTTAAATTTTTTCCTTATGGATTGTGCTCATAAAATAGCTCCAATGTTTCTATTAGCATTAAATGAGATGTCTCAATTAAAAATAAAAATAAATAAATTAAAATTATCAAAAGTAATTAAAGAAAAATAACTAAAATAAAATAAAAATTAATTTTTAATAGTTATAATCCCAGACAATGGCCTCAAAAACTTGATTGGACACAAATTGTGTTCAATGAATACGCAAGTATAAGTATTATAACAAGTAATATAATAAAAAAATGTCATTTTTTTAGAGATTATGTTATTATAAATCAATTTTTAAAACTAGAAAAATAAAAATCAATTTTTATTTGTGTTTTTATGTTTTAAGAAAGCAAAATTAAAAGACTAAAAATAAATAATAATAATAATAATTAATTAAATCAGATTTGATACCTAAGAAAATATATGAGAAAATATTTAAGAATACTTAATCTCCTAATTTTTTAAACATGTGAATAACTAAAATCTTTCCAATATAATCATTAAAAAATATGATCAATTGAATCTAATCTAACATATATTCCTCTCTCAAGTAAACTACACATCATATATTAATTAACCCACTCACACTCTCATATCAATTAAATTGCACACTACTTATTAAGTTCCTCAATTATGGATCACATATATAAGAATTATACATGTTTGTTTAGAAACTATACATGTTATTTAATCAAAACAAACAATTAAATAATTATTTTAAATCTATTTAAATACCTTTATAGATCTATTATTGGCCAAATAATTAATATTATAAAAATTAGATTAAATAATATAATTAAATTGAAATCATAATTGGGGTAAAATATTAAATCATCACATGTTTAAAATTGGGTTCATAAGACCTCTATATTAATAAATTAACTATATATAATTTTGTTTATAAAGCTCATATTTTTCATTAAAAAATACATAAAAATTGAAAAAGAAATGAGAAGAAGAAGAAATACAATAAATCTTTTTAATTATAACACTAATCTCCACCAAAATTGTATCTATTTTTTAAATTTTTCATATTTTTCTCTCTTCTTGGCTCTAAAAATTGATACACATTATGTTAATTTTGGCTCCTTAGTGTTTATGGTGTAATTATAGGATTAAATATAGCTCAGGTGGAATCTGAACGGTTAAATCAACTTCAGATCAAGGGCTTAGATAAAAAAAAGAAAAATTAAAAGCTCCAGCAAATAAGAGCATGACGTATGGCAAGTGGGTTTATTGTGCAAATCACACCGTGATGCATGGTGGAATGACTGGTCTCAGTCAATGCACACTAAGTCATCACCATGTGACATAACATAATTCATAGTTGTTGATGACGTATCGCACGATTTGAATGAATTGATTAATCAGGTGAAGCAACATGGCAAAAGTATTAATCAAGCATTGAACTCGAAATGAATTTCGTATTGAAATATGGCATGGCTCTGCATCACTTTGAGCATGCCGCGGTTACTAATGGCGTGGTACATGATTGGAATGAATGGATGGATCGGGTGAAGCTGCATGGAAAAAGTGTTAACCAAGCACCGAACTTGGAATGAACGTTGTGCTAGCACATGGCATGGCGCTGCATCACATTGAACATGTGGTGTTGTATGATTAGCCTTCTCCAATTGTATGGCATCCACGTAGTTTATTTTTTCAGCTTTACTACTTGTATGGTACACACATGGTAGCTTCTGATTGGGTATGCGTTAAAAATTTATAAAAAATCCATAAAAATTTCAAAAAATTCAAAAAGTTATATTTTAACCCCTTTTAACTAGAAAGTTCTTATTTTCATATTTTAACTCCAAAAATACTACTTATTAAATAAAATGAATAAATATTAAGTAAAATAAATACATTGAGGACTCTACTATCTTAGAGTCATCAATGTTAATCACATTAGCATGAAAATATTTAACTATGACTGCAATTGTACCTTTATTTTCTTTAAAAGATACATCAAAGTTATATTTAAACACCTTAAAAGGTAGTTTCATCCATTCGTAAGTACTCATTACTTGATTTTGTTGAATTATAGTATTTTCGTAATTAGTTTGATTTAGTATTTAAGAGTTTTCAAGAAAATTAGTTCTTAGAAATAATATACATTTTATGAAATTTTGACTCTTCATTTTTAAAATTCAATGCATTTTGTATCCATTCGACAACCATCAAAGTCAATGTGATGTAGAGTGTGAATTCCATCTTGATATTTTTATTTATAATAAAAGTATTAGGAGGATGCAGACATACATCTAAAAATATTATAATATCTAGTCTATTGAATTGTTGGATCCTTATGCCTCCTTTCCATACATCTTATAAAGATATTGTCACTTTACAAAACATTAAGAACATAATTAGGAAAATTAAATGAGGATTAATAGCATAAGATCAAATAATAGAGGAATACGGTAAGGTCGGATAAATTTAGATAATTATAAACATGAATAGAGACCTAGAATAATAGGATTATAAATAGAATACTACAAAATTCATTCAGTGAAATAATAAGAATACACCAAATATTCACATGAGAATAATTGAAAGATTAACCTGTAAAATCAATAAAATTTAAAGAGAACAATTATATATCTTGAGCTTATCTCACGAAAAATCAATAAGGAATAGGTAAATGAGTTCTTAGTATTTAACTAAGTTAAAGGTCTCATGAAGAAAAATGATATAAATGAAAATCAAGATCAATGAGTCTAATAAAAGTAAATGACAAATCAAAGTAAAGCCCGGTGTGAGAATGTATGGACGATTCCTTAATGATCTCAAAAGTACCACACTTTCCCAACATATTTCAAAATCAATAATAATTATAGTCATCCATATTTTTTTAAAATCTTAATTTCTACTAACTACGTAACAAAGGATATTCATTCTTGTGTTCAATCAACCTTGGCAATAGAGTTACTACATCATATAATTTATTCCATCATTATCAATAGTATAATCAAACAAATAATTATATAAGTAGTCATTTAACAAATACATTTTTAAATATTTAAATGATTATATCTAAATACAAACAACATTAAATTAAAATTTAAAATAAATAAAAACGTTTATAAGATAATCAAAATGCATAAAATATGTAGTTCATAAGTAAACCAATTAACTCATGGTACGAGAATAAATAAACTTTTCACCACATAATGTTAAATCTCTCGTATGCTTGAAAACATGTTAGTATTGATGAACAAAATCGACAATGCTCATCCTACAAATACTTTAGTTTTATTTTTGTAAAACTCTCACAAGTTCACAAATAATTTTATAGAAAATGACAAGTATAGTCCCAAGGTTGATTTAAGAAAAAAATATATGTGCTTTAAATTTATTATTCAAACTTTTAAAATGAAATTAAATTCTAAATATCCTGTCATGATATTTTGGTTTTTATGTTTTCTAATCTAATAAAAAAAATAAACATAGATATGCATTCAATAAAACTTTATGTAAACTTTTATCATTCATAATAGTGGAGTATTTATGGATATAATAATTAAGTTAATTATGTTTTCTCATAATATTTAGGTTATTAAAGATATAAATTGATATTTATTAATTCTCTTTTTTTACACGAATACCACCTTTGGTGGGGTTTGATATTATTTGTTAATTAAACAAATCAATTAACACCTATGGGTGGGGTCGATAATTAATTTGTTTAATTAAATTAATTCTTTTTTTTTCTAAAAGATTGAAAATGAACCATTTAAATACGACATTTGGTGGGGTTAGACATTTTAAACTTTATTCAAGGTGTACAAATTAAACTTAAGAATTTAATTATCCGAGTACTAACTTTTAAGTTTTAAAACCATTACTAAAATATGTTGTCAATACATTTTCAAATAATAGTCCTTATAAAACACTTTTGAAATAGAGCTTTACTCTAACTACCGGGTGATTAGATGAACAAATAAAAGAGCATTACTATAAATCAAATCGGATAATTAAACCTTAAAATATAATTTTTAGATATAAGTTTGTAATGAAAAATAATATATTTCTTTCTAACATCCTTAATATAAAATCTTGAATAAAAACAAAATCAATTTATTTTATAAAAATGTTTTACCTATTTAACATTTCACAAGCATAAGAACGCTATTATTATATCATGTTTACATAAAGCCAGCCATGTTAATTTTAATCACAGACAAATTAAATATAACATAAAAAATAACTGTAAATAATTCATTTCAAAATTTATTCCTTAGAACAATCCTTATAACATTTTGACTTTAATTCTGTTGCTGAAAAACCTCCAAACGGATTTGCATTTCCGTTTATTGAATCAAAAGCTAGAAATTTACAAAAACATAGCTAGTTTTTCTCAAAAAGAGAAGAACTTTAAAACTAAAAACTAAAAAAAGAGAGAACTTTATAGAGAGAAAGAATAGAGAAAATGGTTTCTTAAGGTGTGATTTTACAATGGGGGAGAATGGCTTATTATAGGTGAGGAAATTGCTAAAAAAAGTGGAAAATATCTTAAAAAATGATGATATATGCATATTGGACAGGCTAGCATACGTTTGGGGAGCTCATGCCCGTGATTAGGCAGGATTTGCGGTCAAAAATTTACTGACGTAGGTAGGATTCGTGGCATAATTGGGAGTATTTGCATGCATTGTTCCAGTGTGATGCATGCGACTGTATGCGAGCTTTCGGCATGATGCCCGTTCGACTGAGCAGTTTTGTCCATTTTTCCATTTTTGGACTTTTCCTCATTGTTTTATCAACATATTCGTGATGTATTTCCTTTATTATTACTTTTTTAGTGTTTAAATTATTTTTGAAACGAAAATACTTGAAAAAACAATAAAAATACCCACGATTCTGAAAATACAAATTTATATAAAAATATGATAAACTCATATAAATATAAATCTTTTTTATCAATTAAAGTACATTAAATAATGGTAATTTTAGTGCTTTTTAAGCATTCATCACAACCCACAACCAGCTTCTTGTTAGTCCCTTGGCAAAAAAATCTATAAAAACTAAAAATTAAATTATCCTAAATCACTTCCGTGAATTGACACGGTTGCATTTAGTGTATGTAACAAGCCTTTAAACTCCTAAGTTGCCCTAGTGGACGAGTTTGAGTCTCGTGAGTGTTTTAAGTAATGATACCCACAAATATTAAAATAAATAGAACAAAATAAAATCAAATAAAATAAGAAGTTAACTAAAATTTAATATAAAGTAAAAAGACTAAATGGAATACAAAAATATATCATACTTATAATCTCTTTTAAATTTCATAATTAAAATATTAAGCATATATTATTTTGACTTCCTCGTCATTTATGATTTATTATAATAGTTAGTTGAAAATCATTTTCATATTTTAATAAAAAATGTTTCGTTTTTACTTCACACAATTTACTTCACACCGGGTTGGGAATCCGAATTAGATTCGACTCTACTTCTCACAAGTTAATACTCTCAATTTATTGAATCCTATGGGTTCAAGCACTCATACTAAGGCATATGCGAATAGAATTTATGTCTATAAATGAACTGATAAGTCCACATACTTATAAAAGAAGAAAATCTCAAAATAGTGCATAATTGTGATCTTATAAAAGGAATCAAATGTATAAATTATAAAGATATCATATTTATATTATTTTCATGAATCAATCAAACTCATTAAGTAAAAATTTCAAGATATATGCCTTATAGAAATGAAGAAAGTGCGATGAATTTTTATGGATTTACTTCCTATAACTTTCTTTTATAATTAGCCTTTTCTCACAAATATGTAGATTATATTATATATTATTTATCTCTCTATATCTTCTTTTTTTTTTTGAGGATTTTCAACATTTATTTTCTAAAAAAAGTAGACCCATGTACAGATTGTACATTTTTGTAGGATTTTGATGAGTGGTTAATTTTGTGGCTTTTCTATTTGATTTTGGTTTAGGGAACCCCATATATGTCTCTTTTTGGTATAAGTCATGCATGAATGAGATAAAGGCATAAATTATCAATTTATACTTAAATCATTTAATCTAAGCAAATAAAAAAATAAATATATGACACTCTATTAAGATGAGAAAATTCATACATTCAATGCTAATACCTATAGAGATCATCTAAAATTTTGAAGAAATAGAAAAGTTTTTTAAGTAGAAAGAAAATATTTCACTTAGAATAAAATAAATTAACGCTCAAATAATATCTCACAAAGGTAGTCTCCATTATTTGATTCCTAAACATCGTTTTTGGGTTCGTTTCATTTCAAAATTTTATCATAAAATATCAATTATAATACAAACTTACTAATTATCATATTACTTCATGATATGTTTTTGAAAATTAATCTACTATCAATTAAGACATGATTATTTTTGTGACAAAAACTTGAACACTACTCTAATTTTCCTAAACACACAAATAAAGAAAATAACACACATATATGAAAGAAAACAAATGAAATAAAGGAAATAATTAATATGAAAATACACAACTTAATAAACAAAATAAGGGCACACAATTTATAAAAAATTTAAATTTTGCCTAATTTGTTTAACTTTTAAATCCTACCACCCCAACCTAAAATTTACATTTTCCTGAATGTAACAAATACAAAATGTAAAAATAGAAAGGATTTTGATGTAGAATGCTAGTTGCATCCAACATCAAATTTGAATCATACAAATAGGTATTCTAACACATATTTCAATGATGAGTTGCTTCCCATCCAGCCCTTAGTTTAATGTCTTAGCAAGACAAATCTTTATGGTGTTAAGGATTACTCAGCCAAATGTAATCCATTTCAGTGGTGTTGTGTGGTCCTTCTAAATAAGGCTTCACACGATGCCTATTGACTTTTAATGTTATTTGTGTCTTGGAATTCAATAGTTCTACTACTCCATGTATAAATACTTGGACTATTTTGAATGGTCCATCCCATCTGGATCTCAATTTTCCTAGAAATAATCTTATATGAGAGTTAAATAAAAGAACTTTGATTCTAGGGTGCAGAGTCTTAGGAACTAGCATCTTGACATGATAGCGCTTTGTACGCTCTTTATATAATTTGGCATTCTCATAGGCTTCATTCCAAATTTCTTCAAATCATTAAGATGGAATAACCATTTTTCTCCTGCTTTATTTAAATCAATGTTTAACTCTTTAATTTCCTAGTAAGCCTTGTGTTCAAGTTCAACGGGAAGGTGGCACACCTTCCCAAAGATTAACTGGTAATGGCTCATCCTAATGGGTGTTTTGTAAGCTATGCGGTATGCCCATAAGGCATTATTGAACTTAAATTCCTAGTCCTTCCTTGAAGGACGCACAGTGCATTCCAATATTCCCTTGATTTTCCTATTACTTACTTCCACTAAAACAGAAGTTTGAGGATGATATGGAGTAGCTACTCTATGTGTGATGTTGTACTTTTTAAGTACTCCATCAAAGCTTTTGTTACAAAAATGGCTACCTCTATCACTTATTATAGCTCTAGGCATTTTGAACATGTTGAATAATGAATCCTTTAAGAATTTTATAACAACATTAGAATCATTGGTTTTATTGGGGATAGCTTCTACCCACTTGGATACATAATACACAACAACCAAAATATATTGAAAACCATTGGATGGAGGAAAGGACCCATAAAGTCAATCTCCCATACATCAAAGAGTTCAACAATTAAATTAGATGTTAAAGGCATTTCATCTCTTTTGCTTATGTTACATGTTTCTTTGACATCTATCACATTGTGCACAAAACATATGAGCATCTTTAAAAAGAGTGGGCCAAAAGAATCAAGATTGTAATACCTTACGAGCTTTCTTTTCACCACCAAAATGGCCTCCATAATGAAGTTCATAACAAAAGGTCAAAATGCTCTTATGTTCTTTTTCAGGTACACATCTCCAGATGACTTGATCTTGACCAATCTTGTATAAATAAGGGTCATCCTAGAAATAGTCCTTAATAGTTTTAAACAACCTTTTCTTGTCCTGATATGAAGTGTTAGGTTGCAAAACACCAGTGGCAAGATAGTTTACAAAATCAGCATATATACCATGGGTTTGGACCTATTGAAAATAATTGTTCATCAGGAAAGGTTTCAACTATATCTTCATTACACTCACCTTTAAGAGAATTGAAGTCAAAAATCAACCTAGACAAATGGTCAGCTACTAAGTTTTCACTACCTTTCTTATCCTTGATTTCTTGATCAAATTCTTGTAAGAGTAAAACCCACCTGATTAGTCTTGGCTTGGCATTCTGTTTACTTAATAAGTGATAAGAGTCAAATTATTGCATTTTTTTATGATTTAAATGTTGATATTTGTGTGAAAATTGCGTTTATTTGATTATTTAATCCACAAATGTCATTTCACGGGTATTTCATGTTTAAAGTGCAATTTTAGGTAAAATCATGATTTTGGAGAAGTTTGGGACAAATTTCAATGATCGGAATTGATGAGAATAAAAAAAACAAAGTATCAAAATTTGGAAATCCCGCCGCCGGTGAGAAGATTATCGCCGCAGGCGAAAAATCTTATAGAGAGCATGGGTTTTGTCAGATGCATATCTCACTGCCAGCGAGACACCTTTCTCCGCCTGCCAAATTCATCTCGCCACTGGCCAAAATCAGAGGAACCAAAATTTTAATTTTTCCATAAATCTCGCCGCAGCGAGAATAAGGTCGCCGCCGGCGATTTTCGTCTAAAAACACATTTTTTATGTTGTTTTGTTCTAAAATTGCCCTCAAAATCCTAAGTCTATATATACCATAAGATAGAGAAAAGAGGGGATGACAGAGAGGAGGAGGTCTGAGGCATTTCGGAGGAGAGAAGGCAATTTTTGAGAGAAAGTTTGGAGAAGCTTGAAGGATTATCACCATTGTTACTACCAAGTGTTCATCTTCAAGATTTTTTCATCTCTTCTCCTTAGCTTTCATTTTCTGCATATTATTCAGATTTGTTATTCATGGATTCAATTGAGATAATGTTTGTTCTTATTTCCATTATGAACTAATTCATTTTTGCTAAGGCTATGATGTAATTAAATTAAGAAAATCTTATTCCTTTTGTTATTGTTATATGAGTTCATTGTTTTCAAGTTGAGTATTTATTTCCATGCTTAATGCTTTTAAACTTCTGCCCAAGATTTAGATGATTTGTTGCATTATATTGAGACAGAGAGGAGATGTATAATGAATGCTTCTTGTGATAAATACCGTATGTTGAATACGAGTGTGAGACCTAATGCATGATGTATGTGGTTATTCTAGAAATTCCAGAAATCGTAATGTGCTTGTTTGTAATTAAATCTTCATGGAAATATAGTTAGTTTTCATAGATAAGTAATTCTAATATAACTTGAGAGAGAGTATTAGGTAAATTTAGGTTTTTCAACCATCACTTTTAGCTTTGATTGTCATATAAAATGACTTGAAATCGGATTGAATTGATTTACGAAATCAAATGCCTTAGCATTTTTAATCATTTGTGAACAATATTCAATTGTGTTATTCGTGTTTATTTCAAGTTAATTTTCTTCTTAAACAATTTCAACAATTGGGTTTTCAAATAAAATTAGGATTAGTCAATTTCGGCACTCAGTAACGCCATTTCTTGTGGGTTCGATAGCCGTACTTTTGTATACTTTATTACTTGAACGATTCGTACACTTGCGAAAATACGCATAAAGTTTTTGGCGCCGTTGCCGGGGAATGATTTGATTTTATTATTATCGATACTACCTAATCTTAGTTTTAATTTGAAGTTAATTTGCTTTATCATTGTTTCATTTTTAATTTTGTTTATTTTGCTCTTTTATCTTATTTATCATAAAAAGGGTAACTTTGTGTTGTTTTTGTGCTAGTTGATTTTCTGGTTGTAGGATTGTTGTATGAGATGTGAAATAAGCCTTAGCCTTCTTCCATTTGATCCGGAGATTGATAGAACATATAGGCGTCTAAACCGAGAGAGAAGGCATTCAACCTCAACTCCTAATAGACAATCAGCCATGGATCCACCATTTGTTGAGGGAGGTGGAAATCGTAGAGCTTTGAGGGATTATGCTGCGCCTAATGTTGCTGCAACTACTTCGGGTATAAGGAGGCCAACTGTTCAAACCAATAACTTTGAGATAAAACCATCCTTTATCCAAATGGTTCAATCAAATCAGTTTGGGGGAATGACAAAGGATGATCCAAATGCACATATTGCTTACTTTTTGGAGGTGTGTGATCTTTACAAGATAAATGGTGTGTCTGAAGATGCTGTAAGATTGAGGGTTTTTCCTTTTTCACTTCGGGATAAAGCCAAGGAGTGGCTAAACTCATTACCATCGGGATCAGTTACAACATGGAATGAGTTGGTTCATAAATTCTTGTCCAAGTTCTTTCCTCATGCTAGGATGGCAAAATTGAGGAATGAAATCACATATTTTACACAGTATGACCAAGAATCATTGTATAAAGCTTGGGAAAGATTCAAAGAAATGTTAAGGAAGTGCCCACATCATGGTATACCAATTTGGCTACAAGTCTTTACATTTTAAAATGGGTTGGTTTCAAACTAACAGGCAATTATTGATGCTACAGCTGGAGGGTCTTTAATGGGAAAAACACTGGAGGATGCTCATGAGTTGTTAGAGATTATGGTAGAAAACAACAATCAGTGGCATTCAGAGTGGGTAACTACAAAAAGAACAGAAGTAGTGTATGAAATTGATTCAGTGAATGCTTTGTCAGCTCAAGTTGCTGCTCTTTCAAGAAAGATGGATTCTTTTTTCATCCAAGTTCGAATCCAAACCAACTGCAGGATGTGATTTATATGGTGGAAATCATGCTAGTATCGAGTGCCAAGTTGGAAATCCATTTGCTTCACAAATTTTGAGCAAGAAAATTATGTTTCGAATTTCCAAAGACCTCAACATAACCCATATTCGAACACCTATAATCCAGGTTGGAGAAATCATCCAAATTTGTCATGGGGAAATAACCAAGGGGGATTCAAACTGTCATCAACTTCCTACCAACCCTAAGAGAAGAAACAAATAGATTTGGAAGGAATTTTGGGAAAGTTCATTGAGGAGTCAAGAAACAATTTCAGAAATTAAGAGGCAATCAATAGGGACATCCAAAACCAATTGAGGCAACTTTCAAAGTAGATTGCAGAAAGGTCTCAAGGATCGTTGCCTAGTGACACAATAAATCCCAAAGAGCATGCAAAGGCTATCACATTGAGAAGCGGTAAAGAACTTGAATGTCAGAGGAAATCGGAGAAAAAGATGGAAGAATCTAAAGAAAAGCCATCAACATCCCAAGATGTTTAACCTTCCCCAAATGCGAAATATGAGCCTCCTATCCCATATCCTCAAAGATTGAATAAGAAAAGGCTTGATAATCAATTTGATAAATTTCTAGAAATTTTTAAGAAATTGCATATTAACATTCCTTTTGCAGAGATGTTGGAACAAATGCCCAAGTATGCAAAATTCATGAAAGAAATTCTATAAAAGAAGAGGAAGTTGGGAGATTATGAAACTGTCATGCTAAATGAGGAGTGCAATGTAGTTCTTCAAAGAAAACTGCCACAGAAATTGAAAGACCCAGGGAGTTTTAATATACTTTGTACTATAGGAAGTTGCAATTTTGATAAAGTCCTATGTGATTTAGGAGCAAGCATTAATTTGATGCCACTTTCTATTTTCAGGAAATTAGGCCTGGGAGAAGTGAAGCTCACTTCAATCTCTCTACAATTAGCGGATCGATCGGTGAAATATCCTTGAGGGGTAATTGATGATGTTTTAATTAAAGTTGACAAATTTATTTTCCCTATAGATTTCGTGATGCTTGACATGGAGGAAGATAGAGAGGTACCATTGATATTGGGGAGACTGTTCCTTGCAACTAGAAGAACATTGATTGATGTTCAGCAAGGAAAGCTCATTCTACCATCACTTTTAGCTTTGACTTCCTAATGAGTTTTTCATAAGGTTTGTCAAGTTTAACAATTGTCTATCCTTTTTACGAGACTAGAATATCACCTTTTTTATTACCTAAACTACAAGGTAGATCTTTAGAGATTTTAGGTAAACTAGTATTGGCTACCTTACCACTTTGAATAGTTCTTACATCCTTTGCTTGTTCAGGTTGACTGGGATACTTTCCTGGTTCTTACCTTTGCATTTTTTTAGTTAGTTATCCAACTTTAGATTCAATCTTTTTAACTGAAACCTCTATGGTGTTCAACCTTTGATTATTTATCAATTGGTTATCGTTATTATCTTGAATAAAAGCATTCAAGCTATCCTCTAAGCTTAGCTTAAAAGATTGATTTGGTGGATAAGGATGATTTTTATTTGGCCTTAGTGTTTGACATTGGATGTAAGCTTGGTAATTATTTTGTGTCTAATGATGGTTAGGGTGATTATAGGTGTTTGGATGATACCTTGGAAAGGATTTGACTTCCTCAATGGCATCCACACTAGAATCACAAGTATATAAACAATTACAAACATCATGCCCAATTGAAAAACACACTTCACACACCTTTTAACTTGTCATTTGGTGGGTAATGAGATGTTGCACTTGCTTAGTCAATTCATCAAGTTTTAAGGTCATCTCTTTATTGGAGCCAACTTCATTGACTCTTGCTCTCCTTCTAGTATGTCTTTGTTGGGAATGAGAACCCAACAACTCATTGAGATTATAGGTTTCCTATGCAATGTCAATCCATCATAAAATAATTAGTTATGTAGCTATAATGGAAAGCTATGATGAGGACATTGAATGAAAAGGAGTTTGAATCTTTCCAAAGCTTTATGAAAGGGCTCTTCATCCATTTGAGAAAACGTTGCTACCTTCATCCTTAGATCAGTAGTCTTTTGATATGAATAGAACCTACCCATAATATTTTCATAAACCACCTCCCAAGTTGTTAGAGAACCTGATTGAAGAGTAATGAACCATAACCAAGCTTTATCCTTGAGTGTGTAAGGAAAACACCTCATCTTAAGCTTATTTTTATTAATTCCCTACAATGGAAAGGTTTGGACAATACCATAGAATTATCTAATGAACTGCAAATGATCTTCATTAGAGACGTCGTAAAAGGAAGGAAACAAAGAATAATGAATCTTTTTTAATTCATAGTTCCTACATTGCCAATGATTGGCGTTGTATAGTCCCTCATCATTTTCTGCCTATTTCCATCATCTTCCATGGTTATTTGTAGTTGAAATTGATCCTCTTCCTCTTGTGTATAAACATTTAGCTCCTAAAAAAATAGTAGAATTCTCTAATAAAGATTTCTCACTTGACAAAAAGTATAGGCTTAAAGAAGAAACACGCAAGGAACCTAATTATATTTATTATTATTATTATTTATTTTTTAGAGTGAAAATCTAAATTAATTAAGTTAAGTGAAAAATTAAATATATATTCTTTTTGTTTTTTATGCTAAATTTAAAGAATTGACACAATTTTTGATACGAATGAATTTCAATTATTTCATTTGATTTTTATTACACACATTCTTAAAATAAAAACAAAACAAAATAAACTAAAAGAAAGGAAAATACAGTAATGGGTAACCCCCCACTTAGGACTAAAATTTATCATCTTCTAGTAAGACATTGCTTAGAGATTGCAGAATGACAAACTTAATGTCCTCTCTTCATTGAATTTATTTGATCCAATTTGACCATTCAGTTAGTCTTAGTGTTGATACAAGTATGTTAAAACAGTGTTGGAACAATATTACCGATAACTTGAAATGAACTGTTTGAGTTGAGTCGCGGACTAGGTCGCTCTCTTCAAGAAGTTTCGTGGCTCTTCCCAAATTTGTGCAAGCAAACACAACCTCATCGTCCCCAGGATAAAATAGCTCAGAATCTTTTTCTCTATCTCGGAACTTCACTGCATTGATGAAGACCATAATGTGACACCTCAAAAATTTATTGCTCGGAAAACATGAAAAATAATTTAGAATTGCTCGGAGAATCTTTTTCTTAGTTAGAGGAGTTTGTAGATTGTTATGTTTCAATTGAGAGTTGAGGCTCTGTATTTATGGGTTTTAGAAACCATGTAGCCATTATGATAATAATGGTAATGTTTGGGAATGAAGAGAGTAACGGCCATTTTCTAAGTAATGAAGAGTAACGGCCATTTTTTGAGTAAAGAAAAGCAACAACCATAAGAAAACAACGACCATATTCTGAGTAATTGAAAATAAACGTTGTTTTTCTGAGAAAAAATGTAACAACCATTTTTTGAGTGGAAAAGGTTTTTTTTTAAAAGAAATTTTTCCAAAAAATAAAATGTCACCTCACCTCACCTCACACACACTCACACGCACTCGGACTCGGCTCGGCTTAGCACGGCATGGCCAATCAGTCAAATAGACGGCAACGGTGGCAGCGCGCGTGTGTATGTGGTATCATATTTACCTAGGTTCTCTCCCCTTCCACAAAAGTGGGTACCCCATGGGCCCCAATCCTAATAGCTAACTATTCACTATTTAAACATCTTTTAAGTAATGTAAAAAAAGCAATATATGACAAGGCTTCACTAATTTTTTTTATAAACATTCATCTTTTCCAACAATTCCCCACTTGAATTTTATATAAAAATAATTTTCATCGAGCAATCGATCAATTAAAATTATAAGATTATGCATAAGTAAAAGGTGTCTATCGACTTGAACCTTTGCAAAGTATTGATGTTTTAGAATATACTAGAGTAACTCATAGTTTTGAACTCTATCTCTAACAATCATCACACACACACAACCTTTCCAAGGTGTAGTTCGAAAAGCCCATGCTTTATGGCCATGCATGTGTATCCCTATATAGTGAACGTTCTAGTAAATTTTGCCCAAAAATTTTCCATAGGAATCGGCCACACTTCCACATTCACATAGGTGAGTCTATCAAGAGCACTCTTGTACCTATGTACTCCATTCCACATAGAGTTTAACAATTAACTCATCCTTTTCTATCGCTTCAGGACTTTATGCTTCTAACAAAATAGAATGGGATTTGAAAATAGCATGATTCATCTCATATCACTTCATGACTTGTTATTACCCTTTGAACTTATTTCTTGTGAACTCTAGTTTATAAGTTGGGTTACCATCACGAGTGACTCTTCATTCTAAGGGCATTAGTCCTATTCCTTTTAAGGGTTTGAAAAACGTCTCTCTCGATAATCCTTTCATCAAAGGATATGCCAAATTTTCATTAAAATGTATATGATCCACTTTTACAGCTCTCGTAGAGAAAAATTCTCTAACAGTACTATGCTTACGATGTATCTGTCATCTCTTTCCGTTGTAGTAATGGTTCTGAATCTTTGCAATAGCGGTGGTACTATCGATGTGGATCAATACAGTTGGTATCGGTCTTTCCCATAAAGGGATCTCAGCTAAAAGACTTCTTCACGAGCCTGTTTCTTCCCTAGCAGTGGCTAGTGCTATCATTTCAAACATTATTGTAGATTGAGCCAATATTGTATGTTTCTTAGACTTCCAAGAAATAGCTCCACCAGCTATGTTAAATATATAGCCACTAGTTTCTTGGGAATCTTCTGATAAAGTGTTCCAATCTACATCGCTATATCCTTCTAGAACAGTGGGAAATTTTTTATAATGTAATCCAAGGTATATAGTTCTTTTAAGGTATCTCATAACATTCCAATGCTCTACACTAGGTTTACTAGTAAATTTACTTAGTAGTCCCACAACATAAGCTATGTCTGGTCTAGTGCAATCAGTAGCATAACGTAAGCTACCAATGATGCTCGCATACTCAGTTTGTCTAACACCGTCTCCGGTGTTCTTGAACAACTTTACACTAGGATTATAAGGAGTACATGCAGGTTTGTAGTTAAAGTAATTATATTTCTTTAAGATCTTCTCAATGTAGTGAGATTGATCTAGAGAAATTCCCTTTTCAGACCTAGTAATCTTTATACCAAGGATTACACTCGCTTCTCCGTGATCTTTCATATCAAAGTTAGCACTTAACAAAGTTTTCACATTGTTCATAACATGAATATTTGATCCAAAAATAAGCATGTCATCCACATATAAACATATAATAGTGCAAATGGTATCTTCTAATTTATAATAAATTCATTTGTCACTTTATTTTATTTTAAATCCATGTGAGATAACTAGATTATCAAATTTTTTATGTCATTCCTTAGGTGATCGTTTTAGACCATAAAGGGATTTATCTAGTTTATAAACTTTATTCTCTTGACCTGGGATAACAAAACCTTCAGGTTGATCCATATAAATTTCTTATTCTAAGTCACCATTTAAGAAAGCAATTTTAACATTCATTTGTATACTACTAAATCATGGATAGCAACAAGAGAAAAAAGTACACGTATGGAAGTTATTCGTGTGACTGGTGAAAAGGTATAAAAGAAATCTACATTTTCCCTTTGCTTATACCCTTTAACTACAAGACGAGCTTTGTACTTTTCAATAGTACCATCGGGTTTTAATTTCTTCTTTAGTATCCATTTACATCTAATGGATTTGCAACCAGGAGGTAAGTCAACTAAATTCCAAATCTTATTATACTCAAGAGAGTCTATTTCATCATTTATGGCTTCTTCCCATAAGTTGGCATCTAAAGAAGATAATGCTTCTTTAAGAGTTTGGGGATCTTCCTCTAAGGTATAAACATAAAAATCAGACCCAAAATCCTTAAGGGTTCGAGCTCGTTTACTTCTCCTAATTTTAGTGTTTAATTCCTCATGTTGTTCACTAGTTCTAGTTATGAGTAAACTATTAGAAGACGAGCCCCCACTATTTTTCAATTTAAAGGGAAACCTATGTTCATAGAGTCAACATCATTTGATTCTATAACTACATGATCATATAAGTCATAGAATTTATAAGGTTTACTATTCACAATGTATCCTATGAATACACACTCATATGCTCTACTAGCAAGTTTATTTCTTTTAGGATTAGGGATCCTAACATAGGATAAACGACCCCAAGTTTTAAAATAAGTTAAATTAGGTTTCTTATTTTTCAAAATTTCATATGGGGAAATTTTACTTGTAGATTTAGGCACTCTATTTAGCACATAGCAAACAGTTAGTAAAATTTCTCCCCACCAAATAGGAAGCAGCACTAGAGTTTAATAAAATTGCAACAACTGATTCAATAAAAGTTCTATTTTTTCTTTCAACTTTGCCATTCATTTCAGGAGAGAATAAGGTGCAGTGTTTTCATGAATGATTCCATGAGTTTTATAAAAATCATTGAAAATATTGGAATCATATTTAGTGCCTCTATCACTTCGAAACCTTTTTATTTTTCTGTTAAGTTGATTCTCAATCTCAGTCATAAATATTTTAAACATGTCAAATGCTTCACTTTTATTTTTCATTAGATATACATAAGTGTAATCTGAACAGTCATCTATAAAGGTTATAAAATAGTGTTTCCTACTTCTTGTTAAATTTTCATCAAGTTCACATATGTTAGAATGTATTAATTCTAAAGGTTCAGATTCTCTAACTACAGATTTATGTGAGGTTTTGGTTATTTTTGCTTGACTACAAAAGTCACATTTTTCAAAATCATTCAAAGATAGTTTAGGTTCTAAGGTTCTAAGGTACTCATGTTCTTGATTAAGCATTTATTAACATGACAAAGTCTAACATGCCAAATATTAAAAGAACATAACATATAAGCAGAAAAAAGAAGTTTTATTGATTTCAACATTTAATTTAAACATACCATCAGTGGCATACCCGTTCCCAACAAATATATTATTTTTAGTTATAGTATATAAATGAGCCCCTATAGTTTGAGTAAACCCAGCTTTGTTAAGAAGATAGCCTAAAATTAAGTTTTTTCTCATCATTGGAGTATATAAGACATCCTTCAAGATGACAATCTTTCCAGAGGTAAAGTTTAATACCACCTCACCCGTTCCAACAACTTTAGTGGAATGGGATTCGCCCAATAGCACTTTCTTATCCTCATAATCAAAATAGAACTTTAACATGTCTCGATCATAGCAAACATGGTGAGAAGCACCACTGTCCACCCACCACCCCTCAGATCCACTAACAAAATTGACTTCAGATATCATAGCAATAAGTTGATCTTCAGTAAGGTTCGGCTGTGGGGCAGGATGATTCCTTTTTCAGCAGTTCCTAGCCAAGTGGCCAGGTCTGTTACAACTATAAAACATGAATGTGTTATTCCTTAAGGAGGGTTGAGGTCCATTCTGGGGAGGATAGTTTCTATGTCTATTTTGGTGGTTGTGGTTTTGGTTATTATTATGATTCTGAGTTTTCATATTTCTACCTTTAGGTTTTAAAAATGCAGAGAAAGGTTTCTTAATGGTACTATTGTTTGAGACTACGAGTACTTCATCTCTTTGGTCTTGTTTTAGGGCTTCTTCTTCTTTCTAAAGAAAATTCCTTAGTTTTATGCCTAAGTGTATTCTTAAAATCTTTCCAAGCAAAGGGTAATTTATCTATAATAAATGCTACTTGAAATTTTTCATCTAAAGTCATACCTTCCGAAGTTATTTCGTATGCTATCTTCTGCAATTCATGTTATTGAGCTTCCACTGATTTGCCATCAATCATTTGAAACTACATGTATCTACTGACAGCATACTTCTTATTTCTAGCTTCCTCGGTGCCATACTTCTTTTGAAGTGCTTCCCAAATTTCTTTAGCAGACTTGTCAGAGTTATAATAATCATACAAGTCATCAGCTAAACCATTAAGAATATAATTTTTGCATAGAAAATCATTTTCCATCCAGGTGTCTAAATCCTTAGTTGCAGCTTCAGTAGGAGGATTAAACTATAGTGGTTTTTCAGTAGTAAGAGCAGAAACGACTTTTTTTATGGTTAAAAAAATAACATTTTTTGTCTCCATCTTTTAAAGTTTGGTCCTTCAAAACGGAATGGTTTGTTGAGATCAGTAGTTAGCATTTCAAAAGACATGGCAGATAGAATTCATTTTAAAATTGTTGATACAAGTATGTTAAAACAGTGTTGGAACAATATTACAAATAACCTGAAATGAACTGCTTGGGTTGAGTCACGGAATAGGTCACTCTCTGTAAGACATTTCGTGGCTCTACCTAAATTTGTGCAAGCAAACACAACCTCATCGTCCCCAGGATAAAATAGCCCATAATATTTTTCTCTGTCTCGAAACTTCACTACACTAATGAAGAGCAGAATGCTACACCTGAAATATTTGTTGCTTGAAAAACTGAAAAATAATTTAGAACTGCTGAGAGAATATTTTTCTTAGTGAAAGGATTTTGTAGATTGTTGTGTTTAAAATGAAAGCTAAGGCTCTGTATTTATAGGTTTTAGAAACCGTGTAACCATTATAATAATAATGGTAATGTGTAGGAATGAACAGAGTAATGGCCATTTTCTGAGTAAAGAAGAGCAACGGCCACTTAACGGTCATATTCTGAGTAAAAGAAAACAATGGCCATATTCTGAGTAAAAGAAAATAACGGTTGTTTTTTTGAGAAAAAATGTAATACCATTTTTTGAGTGGAAAAAGGTCTTTTTTTTTAAGAAATTTTTCCAAAAAATAAAATGGCACCTCACCTCACACACTCATATACGCACTTGGACTCGGCTCGGCTCGACACGACATGGCCAGTCGGTCAGACGGACGGCGGTGGCGGCGGTGCGTGTGTATGTGTGGTATCACATTTGCCTAGGTCCTCTCCCCATCCACAAAAGTGGGTATCCGTTTAGGCCCAATCCCAATATCCAACTATTCACTATTTATACATCTTTTAAGTAATGTAAAAAAGCAATGTGGGATAAGGCTTCACTAATTTGTTTTTATAAACATTCATCTTTTCCAACACTTAGCTTTGTTTTTGCAAATGGTCAGCTAACTGTTCCACTTGGACCTACACATTTTTTATAAAAGTTTCCATAGAGTCCAATCGTTGATTAGTATTATACTGGTTATCTCTACAAACTTGAATAAAAGAATTCAAGTTGTCCTCTAAGAATGGTTTACTGGGAATGCTTCTTGGAATAGGCTGGTGGAATTGTTGGCCTAGCTGATTTGAGATATAAGCGAGAGGAAGGTTGTTTTGCCTCCAAGATAAGTTGGGATGATTTCTCCACCCAAGATTGTAGGTATTTGTATTGGGGTTAAATCTTGGTCTTTGTTGGTTTGCTCCTTAAAAATTAACCTGTTTAGGTCTAGCTAGTGCTTCTCCTTAATATGGGCAGGCTTTAGTATCATGTCCTATGTTGCTACACAAACCATAATGTTCAATGCTGGTGTTGGTTTGCATAGTAAGAAGGGAAACTTGCTTGGTCAATTGAACAAGTTGTTGTTGAACTTCATTGCTGGAATGGATTTCATGAACTCCTGCTTTTCTTACTCGTGAGCTTTTTTGTTGGGAATTAGCACCCAATGTCTCAAAAAGGTTGTACATCTATGAGTCTTCCTTCTCCCTCATTGCTCCTTCGATAACATTGTCGACAATGAACTAGCATTGATGTGTAAGTCCATTAGAATTTTCCCACGAATTTGTTATAAATTTCCTCCCATGTCATCAGAGAACCTAGAGGGATTGAAATCAACCAAGCTTTGGCGTTGTCCTTCAAGGTGTAGGAGAAACATCTTATTCTAATCTGATCCTCGTTTAGAATACTGAGGAGGAAGGTTTGTATTATGGCATAGAAGTCCCTAATGAACGAAAAAGAATCTTCATTAGGTAGCCTATAGAATGAAGGAAACATAGAAAATGAATATTTTTTAGTTCATAATTCTGAGAAACCTCACCCAACTGGATAACGGCAATTACTGTGCCAATTACTAGCCTTGCAAACTCCTTCATAGTGGTTTCCCTAACATGTGGGTTTTCTCTGCTTTCTTTTGGTTCTAATTGAGGATTAAGGCTTAGTTATGTGTTTGGCTCAAAAATAGGTTGATGGTTAGAATCCAATCTTGTGGATAGTTATTTAAATTTATGAATATTATATATGCATGGTGTAAGAGGGTTTCCTAAGGATCTCCTACCATGCATAGACTATTGAAAGCGTAAATTTAAAACACCTGCCAAGAAAAAGAATAATAAGATAACCATAAAAATAATTATAGAAAATTTACACAGTATTTGTTTTTGCATGGTTAAAATTCACATTACTCGCACATTTAAGGGCATCTAGGAGAGCCCACAAATCTATGGTCTAGATGGTACTAGCTTCTAAGAACCTGAGTTACTTAAGGGCTAGGTCCCAGGTTTGAGGTTGGGGAAGGGCAAAATGAATGGGTTACACGATGATCATAGATCTGTCGACCCATCCAGATACCCTTCAATGTGCAAGTAATGTGAATTTCAACCATACTCAAACAATATTTAATATAAAAATACTAAACAAACAAGTTAGTCCCAAAATGAAATAACATAATTAGTAGTACCCAAGATTGCTCTCGAGAAAGAATAGTTGGACAAAGCCTCCTTAAAACCATTTTTCTAAACATAACAACATTCCGAAAAAAAACTAATGCAACAAAAGCATCTAAGAACTAGTCTCCTAGACAAAACTCTCTTAGATCTTTACTTTTCATGCTATTACATAGTTATTTTCTTTATATTTTTATTTTATGAACTTAATATTCAAATCTAAATCATTTTTATTTTCTTAATAAATTAAAGTAATTTTTTTTATTAAAATTAAAATTAAAGATAAAAATTAAAATTTGGTTTGATTTTTTTTCATTTTTTTAAATTATTTTATTTATTTTTAAATAAAGTTAAATTTTTTAACACAAAATAAATTAAAAAAATCCCAATTATTTACAATGCAAAATACTTTTAAAATTTTAATAAATAATTTAAAAACGTTATTCCTTCCCCAACAATGGCGCCAAAAACTTAATAAACAAAATTTGTAATGTCGATCTTATAAATACTTTGGTTATATATTTGTAAAACTCTCGTAAGTGCACGAATGATTTTATAAAAAATGATAAGTATACTCTCAAGGTCGATCTAAAGAAAAAATATATATATGGTTTTTATTATTCAAACTTTTAAAAACAAAATTAAATCATAAAATTCGTGTCACGATATTTTGATTTTTTTTTTGTTTCCTAATTTAATAACAAAAAAATAAACATAGATATGAATTCAATAAGAATTTATGCAAATTTTTATCATTAATAACAATGAAGAATTTATAGATATAATAATTAAGTTAATTATGCTTCCTCATATTATTTAGTTTGTTAAAGATATAAATTGATATTTATTGATTCTCTCTTTTTTATAAGAATACCACATTTGGTGGGGTTAGATCAATTAACACCTATTGGTGGAGTCAATAATTAATTTGATTAATTAAATTAATTCTTTTTTCTAAGAGATTGAAAATGAACCATTTAAATACCACCTTTGGTGGGGTTGGACATTTTAAACTTTATTCAAGGTGTCCAAATTAAACTTAAGAATTTAATTATCCGAGTACTAA
Organism: Hippophae rhamnoides; assembly: GCA_033030585.1. Classification (NCBI taxonomy): domain Eukaryota; kingdom Viridiplantae; phylum Streptophyta; class Magnoliopsida; order Rosales; family Elaeagnaceae; genus Hippophae; species Hippophae rhamnoides. The sequence continues at coordinate 20,006,540 of CM065428.1, read as the reverse complement.
CTTTCAAGTTTTAAAACCATTACTAAAATATGTTATCAATACATTTTTGAATAATAGTTCTTATAAAACACTTTTGAAATAGTTTCACTCTAATTACTGGGTGATTGTATCAATTTATTTTATATAAATTTTTTACCTATTTAATATTTCACAAGCATAACAACGCTATTATTATATCATGTTTACATAAAGCTAGCCATGTTAATTTTAATCACAGAGAAATTAAATATAATATATAATAATAAAACATAAAAAATAATTGTGAAGAATTCATTTTAAAATCTATACCTTAAATAATCCTTACAGCACTTTGACGCTAATTCTATTGTTGAAAAACCACCAAACGGATTTGTATTTGTATTTATTGAATCAAAAGCTATAAATTTATAAAAACATAGCTAGTTCTTCTCAAAAAGAGAACTTTAAAACCAAAAACTAAAAAAAACTTTCTATGGAGAGAAAGAGTTGAGAAAATTATTTCTTAAGGTGTGATTTTTAAAATGGGGGATATGGGCTTTTTATAGGTGAGGAAAAAGCTAAAAAAGTGGGAAAATATCTTAAAAAACGATGATATATGCGTATTAGACAAGCTGGTATGCGTTTGGGGCGCTGATAAGCGTATATGGCTGGGCATTTTTGTCCATTTTTCCATTTTTGACATTTCCTCATTTTTCATCTCAACATATTTGTGATGTGTTACCTCTAGTATTATTCTTAAGTGTTTAAATTATTTTTGAAGCAAAAATATCTGTGATTCCGAAAAGAAAAATTGACATAAAAATTTGATAAAATCATATAAATATAAATATTTTTAATCAATTAAAGTAAAATAAATTGTGATAATTGTAGTACTTTTTAAGCACTTATCAAGTATATGTGATCAAATTATTCAAGTGATAAGTAAATTAAGTCTTCAAGCGCATCAACTCATGTCGTGGTATGAAGCTTTTCCAATTCTGTGCAAATTCATCCCGAGAGTGCTCTATCTCGACACACATATACTCATGTTGTAGTGTGCCCTTAATTTTTTCAATTTTATGTTTTGATCCCTCCTTGATTATATTGTATAAATTTTTGTATTTTGGTCCTTCATTAAATGACAATTATACCCTCATCATGAGATTTTAATTGTTCTTTTGTCATTTGTAGCGGTCATTTTCCATTTGTATCTTTTAAGCCCAAAAGTACCTGAAATAATCAAAACATATATCATGATTCTAAAAATACAATTTATAAAATGCTTAAGTTAAAATGTGATATAAAACTTAATTTATTTTATTAATTTCAATTAAGCACAAGATATATGTGTTTTTTAAGCACATATCAATCTCCATCGTAAAACCATACCAGTAAAAATCAATATAAAAAACATACATGCACATATCTTTGATCCCTTTTTCTGTGTCTCGAAATGAGTTATCCCATGTCCCAAGATTATGACCCACGTACTCATTATCCTATATCCAAGGATAGACCATCCTATATTCTCGTGGCTTAGGATGTGGTCTCGTGTCCTAGCACTATGTGCAAACCTAGAGGTACAATACTTGGAATTACCATTAGCGCATTGATCTCAGGCACATACACTATAAAACACTCACCTCAATATTTATAGAACACATTATAAAGGACCACAACTTTTTTGGCACTTTAAAACTAGCATTCATAAATATTTCATTATATATCAATATAAATTTCACACTTCTAAAACTCATGTTGGAAAGTAAATGTTAAACTTTTAAATTGTTAAGATTTTTAAAACCTTTATGGACTTATTCCTTTTCAAATATATTTACAAATATCAAAGCTTACATCTATCAATTAATATATTTAAATCACATTTAGAACAAATTTTGAGAAAATCTACCTAAAGAATTACCCACTTGAATTACGGATCCCGTCACAAAATTTTCCTTCTTAGGTTCCCTAAAAATCTTAATTTTTATGGATCACAATTTCATAACATTAATTATTTTGCAATTCACTAAATTATTCCCATGATCCTTGAAATACATAATTTAGATAATCACCCAATTCACACTTAATATACTTCATGCAGGGTCACAAATATCATTCGAAAATATGATAAACCCCATTTTCAACTTGAACATACCCATTTTTATTTTCTTTGGCCATAGACAATGATTGAAAATAAAAACCTTATAGATAATACTTGATATTACAATCAATCCTAAAAGAATAAAATACTCAAACTTAAAATAAAGTATCCATATTAATTTTAAAACATAATATATCATCAAGTCTTAATAATAATAATTATATATTATGCATTATATAATTAATTATTTTCAATTTCTTATTAAGTAAAATAATTAATTATTTTTGGATTTAATAAAAATTATAATTTTTAACTTTCAAAAGATCTCCAAAATTCTTTAAAATAATCAATAAATAATGTATTTCCTATACCTAAAAGAAAACTCAAAATTTAACAAAATTAAGGCCTAAAAAAGCTTTAAAAATTATATTTATTCTAAAAACTATTAAAAAAATACATATATGTAATTTTTTTAAACCAATATGCAACTAAGAATTCAAAGAACTCTTAAAATTTCAAATCCTATTCATACTAGAAATTTAGAAATACTCCATAAACCTATATGCATTAGTTGTGATATACAAAGATTTAGTTCTGATATACAAAGATGAGTAAAAAAAAATATTGTATGAAAATATGCTTAAATAACATCAAAGATCATATTTTTAATCAAAAAAAGATTTAAGATTTAAGTTCTAGAAATTTACCTTACTATAAATGAAATGGAAGAGCTAGAAATAGATGTTTCTCCTATATTTTCTTCCCCTTTTCTTCTTTTTCCCTTTTATTTCCTTTTTTTTTCTTTATCCTTTTCTTTCTCTTCCTCTCACAAAAGTTAATCTGCATTTTCCCTTTCTCTCTCTCTTTTTCTCCTTTAGTTTTGGTTTCCTTTGTTTATTTTTTAGTTAATTAATACCCAACTCTCCAAAACCAACCCACCTTTGGGATGCTCGTTTATTTTTTCTTTTTCAACTTTCTTCATCAAATTACTTAGTTGCCTTTTTAAAAGAAATGTAAATAAAATTACAAATTTTCTCTTAGACAAACAAATTAATGACATTTTAATATCTAATTTACTCATTTTTAGTTATGCTTTGGAACTAGGGTCCCACACAGATGCTCCGATGTTTCTTCTTCTTGTCCAAAAGAAGACATATAGTGTTTGAATCTAGTAGAAATCTTCTACGATTATGCTTAATGACTATTGCATTTCAAGTTATCTTCTATAAAAATAGTTTGTATCCTTCATGTGACATTACTTTCCAAATTTCTTCTAAAATTGCACTTGACCATTATTTTTCTCTTTCAACATCATATTATAAGTTGATTTGATTGATAACTGTCCAATTTTGTTTGGCACCTACATGATCTTATCTTGAATCTCTACATTAGGGATTCTTAGGTTACTAATGAACATGATTGTGTTCCTATCAAATAGATGATTCAATAACCCCTAATCCTAACCATTATCATTATTAAGATCTTTATCTTTGATGTTCTCTACCTCATAGAAAGGAGTGTGCTCCAAGAATCCATGAAATTTTTGTAGCATAGACGTTCCCATTTCCTATTTGAATGCAAAGTCCATTACTTAACACAGATTTAACGTCACAAATGCACTTACACAAGTAGGAATCTATAGCTTTGACCCTCACACTTATAAATTCACTACTCGTGCATTAGTTATGAATCAGGATTATAGCCCACATTTTATCTAAATTAGTTACTAAGCTCCATCCTAACTTTGTCAATAAGGGTATATCCATTCTAACTTAGTTAATAAGGGTATATTCAACTCATGAAATGATTTAAATCCCTATCCAACCAATTGTTTAGGTTTACATATATATTTCCAACTCTTGAAAGCATAACAATGTGAGTTAGAATCTTGTAAAGTACACCAAAATTTCTTAATTTGTGAGTTTGTCTTTTTACAAACATTCATAAGAACTTTAAATGTGCTCATGGTATATATAGGAATAGATTGAATGTCTGACTTGGTAATTGTAACATATCCTACATTAGAAAGAAAACAACCTTTTCATTTCTCAGTTTTAAAAACAGCATTGTCAATAGTTTTATTGAATTCTCTAGATTTGTTATGCTAGAGAAAAAAAGAGATAACCTAAATAGGTGATATTGTGATCAAATTTTTGAATCCACATTACATTAATAATTTTTTGTTGAAGTACCAATCCAGCATTACATAAATATTAGTTTTTGAAACATTATATAAAGTAACAAAATTTCATAATGAAATTTATGAGAATGAACTATTAAAGTTTTTTTTTCAATGAGGTTTCAAGCTAGCCTGATTGGATTAGGTTGTATATAGAAGAATGATTGGAAAAGCACTCGATCAAAGCCCTTAGATTATAACTTCATTCATTTGAAAGGTTTATAATAGCTAGAATTTAGGAGCAAATCTTGAGGAAGGTAAGAGCTACCTTAGGGGCTCGCCTTTTCTAAACTCGTGAAAATTGGTCAGAAAAACGTTCCCAAAGACTATTGTGGAGTAAGGAAATGGATTCTATGACAATGAGGTCCTTTCTTGCATAGGATTGGCTTAGACTACATTTTTATTTAGTATAGGTTTTTTCTCTTTAGGAAATCATGTATAGTCGAGATAGCATATATGACTCAAGAACATGTACCCTGCTACTAATGAATATTTATTCATATTCAAGATCTAGTTTTCTAGTAGGTTCTATATGATATGAGAATGTCTTTAAGTAGCCAACATTTGTATCAATACCAGAGTCAATTGAAAGAAAGACTTCTTAGTTAGCTAAGAAAACTACCCAAAACTTCATTTAAATCAAGAGGCTCTCTTATAAGAAATTTGATGTTAACACTTAGATAAAGATCTTGCTATGAATACAAGAAGAACACGAGAAATCTTGAGTTGAGGGTAAAAAAAAAGAGGCCATAGCATTCTTTTTCTTTGAATCTATCTTATTATAACCATAAGCTTGTGTATTTAGAAATATTGACTTCTCTAGGCCATGTTCGACTATGTATGTCAAAGCACATAAGCTAAAATGTTGGGTGATGACTTGGTAAGGTTTCCAAAAGTAAACATCTATATTGGGATGGGGTAAAAAAAATTATATCACTCAGAGCATGCCATAAAGTATTGGCTTAATTAATATAAGCGTAACAAGTGCATAATAGCCTTACTTTCGAGCGAATCTAGCAAGTAAGCCATATTTCATTTAGTAAAGTCACTTTCTTATTTTACTATTCCCAAAGGCTTTCACACAAGCTTAAATTAAAGAGTTTTGCCGAATCCCTAAACTATATAATGGTAAAGTATACTCCATGAGCAAATCGACTCCTTGGGTGGCACTCTATCTTGTATACGCATATGAATTCCAACCTAAAACTAGACTTTTTTTTTACACTATAGGCCCTAGATCTAAGATGAGGATTGGCTTATTAACCCTAAGTTTTTGAAGACAAAGTCCTTATAATTTACCCTAAAATAGCCAATCTTGAGAGCTTTTTTAGAGCCCTCCCTTTGAAATGAATAAATCACCACCATAGACAAGCCTTTTAATTCCTATGACAAAAATTGTATCATAACTCTAGAATGAAATCATTCGAGAGCTTCTTCTCCTATTGGAAATGGTCCTTTTTACAATAAATATGCACTTTAGCCCAAGAATGATTGACTGGCTGTAACTCTTCTCCTACCCACGCACCTGTGAATCTCTTTCAGTTGGTGACCACTACTCTAACCTCTCACACTTTGTGCTTCAACCCATCCTCTAGTTGCAACCATATTGTAGCCTTAGTGCTACAATTCTTGGTGCAACTATGGATTTTATCCCCTATTCGGATCAAGATCATATCAACCATAAGTTAGACCATTAGGCCCAACTATTAAGTATAAGCCAAGGACACATTCCTTTAGATATGTTAATCGTAAACTAAAGCAATAAAGGCAAATATTATGGCTATATAACTTACTTTATTTATGGACAGTTAGCAACTTAAACTAAGTATGGATGAAACATAGTCTAGAGATCTTGTAATGCATACTACTTCTTCAAACCTCGATGTATCATTTTCATTAATATTTTTTTGTCTCCTTTTGGACTTCTTATTCATAGATAAAGAATATGGAGATAACCCTAAATTCGAGAAGGATTTCCTTCAATTCAATAAAGGATCGATCTGACCATGAAATTAAAGAAATTGAAAGAGTAGTATGTCTCAAAAGGAAGAAAGTCTTCTTATTTCTTTATGTTTCCCCATGTCCAAGGATTTAATAATTTTTAATGTCTTACGAATCTATTCTTATGTAGTGGTACCCTTTTGTCTAGTTGACATTTTTGCTTGCTTTCATTCATATGGATTTTGGCACATAAAGGGAGCCATTCTTGCTAACCCCTTATATTCTATTTTTAGGTAAGATAGATTAGATAATGAGATAGGAAGAAAATGAGTTAGAAAATACAACATTAGATGAAAAAGGATACACTCTTTCAAGGGATGGAGTAAGGGATAAAATTTGATTAAGGCAAGCTAGTATGCATAGGATGTTCTTTCTAAATAGTGATCAATGAAGGGATCTTGCTTTCTAAAAGCCATATTGATAGTTGAGTTCAAAATTTTTAAATCTAAAAGGCATTACTTAATAATAATAGGTTTCATATTCAATGATGAATGAAGTCTTGTTTTAGTCTTTAGGGTCTACCCTAATTTGGTGGTAACCATAATACACATCCATAAAACTCATAAGTCATTACAAGTAGTTGAGTTTGCCAATAAATCAATGTTAGGTATGACCTTCTTTACTATAATAGGATATGCTAAACACTTTAGGTATATCACTTCTCTTATATAGTCTACTCCTAAGAGCCTTTTTACTTCCTTATTGTTTCATTCTTTTTAAATGAGTATTTCCTATTTTTTTACTTAATTGGAGGACAACTCGGATAAAAAATGAGCTTATGGGTGATAACCCAAGTAGGTATCCCTACATGTCATTGATTGACCATGCAAAGTAATCAAAACTTCCTTCAATTAACTAGTGTATTCCTAACTTTATCTTATATTCATCTTCCTATATGAAACACCTTCTTCAGATCCTCTTAAAGAACCGCTTTAACCTTTCCTTTCGGGCGAGCCTGTAGGTTTTTTCCTTTTTGTTTGATTTGGAGTTGGAAGTGGTTTCTGTAATTGCTATTGGGTCAAATTTTCCTTTATGAACATGAAGTAGCAACTTTGAGTATTAGTTTAACAAACCATTATCTATCTAATTTCTCCTTTGTATGGGTACTTCAACATTTAATGGTTAGTTAAGGAAAGAGACTTAATCTCATAGATCCATAATCCTCATAAAACAAATATATACTATATGGGTACATCTACTACCAAAAACTCTATGAGGCTACATTTTTCATCATGCCTCATCTATGTTAGTAGTTTGATATCTCTGATTGTCATATCTCTGTTAAAGCCAAAGAATGGGGGTTTTCTGGCATAATAAATAGAGGTGGGATTTTCATTGTCTCTAGGGTGAAATAAAAGATGGTATCCACCAATGAATCAGTATTAACCAAGATTCTTTTCAAAAAATAGTCTCACATGAAGAGTCTCGTGACAAAGGGGTCATCGTGTGGGAAAGTTACCTCTACTTTATCCTCTCGTATAAAGTATATTGGGGGTGTGGATTGTGAGGCTTTTGTCCAAAAATAACCTTGCTTTTTTGCCTCCCATAATTCCTTATATGTTATCTTCCTACATTGTTGGTTATGCCCCCAAAATAGACTTCCATGTATGACATAGAACACTTTGACCCTCTCTAGTAGGTCTTATCCTCTATTGTTTTGGTTCAGTAGTAAAGGGAGTCTTAGGAAATTTTCTCCCATATGGAGATGATCCTATTCTACCATTTGCCCTTATATTTTTATTCTTTCTTACTTCTTCTCTCTTGTGGTTAAGTAGTCCTCCTCTTCCTTGACCATGACCTTTTTCATACTCTTTTTCTTGATATGCAATTGAGGGTTTTATCCTTCTAGTAATTAGGTCATTAAGATGACCTATTTCCAAGAGATATTCAATTCTTTCTTTATGTTTAGGAACTCCTTCCCGAAAGGTTTCCTATCTCTTTGGAATCTACAGTCTTTCAAAGAATCTCATGGTTCATGATGATCATTTCTCATGGGTCAATGCACATATAGGCGTTTGGTCAACCCTTACATCTGATGCCTCAATTAGTGACACTTTTAGAAGAGGTCATTTGATGGGAGAAATTTCTCTATTGATGTGGTAATTAAACTTTTATCAATGTACCTCTTATATGTTGTGTACATGGTCTTTTTTATTGTAAACTTTGTTTCCAACCTTGTGCTCCTTCTCTTGTTTGAATTTACCTGTAGAGGATTCCACCTCTTTTTCCTTCTTGATGGAAGAAGGAACATGCATAAAGGTTTTATCCATTTTTCTCTTCTCACGTGCTCTTTCTCTAAATATATGAATTTTAAAGCCCTATTAATTTCATCCTCAAAAGAAGAACTAGATTTGATTAAAGAAATTTGTATAGTGGCATCAGGATGGACTCCTCTTGTGAAAGCATTAACAATGATAGATTCACCAGTGCCTTCGACATTTATTCTCTCTCTTTTGAACCTCTTTATGAAATTCTGAAGAGTTTCACTTAACTGTAGATTAAGAGAAAATATGTTATAAGCCTTCTTTCTTGCAATTCGGTAGCTTGCAAAGTATGTAATAAAAAACTTAACTATGTTAGCATAACTAGATATAGTGTTAGGATACTCAAAGCTTTATTTTGGTCCCTTATCAAACTAAAAATCTTAATTAAGTAGTTAAACAACTTCTAGAGCAAAAAACTAAACCCAATGGTAGCTCAAGTAAGTAGTAAAAACTAATCAATGGTCACAACAATAATAGAAACAACTTAGGAACTCAAACAAGGATTGGACAATGAATAAGCAATTTGAGACGACAAGTAGAATTTTAAACAAAAACTAGACAATAAAAATCACTTTTGGACAACAAGAATAATAGTTAAATTGGAATAGGGCTCCTCCAATATATTATTTGACCATAAATAATTAAAACAAGATTAAAATTATAAAACAATTTTGAGCAAACAATTTTAGTACTAGAAAGATCCCCTAAAATTTAGGTTTTATCTTCCATAAAATTAGGAGTTGCATAAATATATAATTTCAAAGCAATAAGGTTCTTAAAATTTAAGCTTTATCTTTCTTAAAAATAGGAGTTGCACAAAGAAATAATTTTCAAAGTAGTAGGACTCCTAAAATTTAAGCTTTGTCTTCTTTAAAAATAAGAGTTGCATAGAGATATAATGTTGAAAGTAATAAAACTCCTACAATTTAGGATTTACCTTTCTTAAAAGTAGGACTTGCACCAATATAGAATTTTCAAACCAACAGGACTTTCACAATTCAAGAAGCGCAATTTTGCACAATTTTTTTCTTGCTTTTTTCTTCTTTTCTTTTCTTCTTCTTCATTTTTTACTATTTGTACTATTTTTATTATCAAATATGTACCACTCTTTTCTCATTTTCATTTTGATCATTCAACCAAAATATGAAATATTAGAATAAGAAAGAAACAAGAATAAAAACAAGAACAAGACTAGATGGAAGAATAAACCAAGAATGAGACAAAATTAGGACTCAATCCAATTAAATCTTGATCTTACACAGAAGACATAAAAAAAGGTTAGAATCAAGAACAAGAAAATTCAAGAACATAAGAAACTAAAAGAAACAAAATAATGAAAACAAGAAGGGATAGAAATTTGAATTTAAATGCTGAGTTTCGATACCAACTAATGCCAACCCCATAGGTTGAGTCTTGAAACTCACAAACAACTTGTGTTTGAGAACCTTAAAAACCTGTTAAGAACCCAACAAAATGGTAATTTGACCCCAATAAATCGATTTTCATATTTAAAAGTAAGAACCTTGACCTAATGGCTATAAAAAAGCCAAGAACCAAAGGCATAGGTGAACGCCACAAGGGTAACCCTTGATAAGTTCAAGTTTGTGTTAGGGAATTCAAGAAAGCTTAAAAGCTCATAACTTTATTATTTTTTGCAAAACTAACTGCAAGGGGCATCAACATGCAATATTTATAGCCTCACTAAACATATCTTAATGAAATAGAAACCTTATTGTAAGAGAAAATCCAATAAAAGATTACTTCTTGGTCGACCACTAAGGAATAAACAATTTATATGTTTGCCACACAAGTCGATAATTAATCTAGAATTTAAATTGTGTTAGTCTTAAACTAAATCCTTAGTTATAATAAAGTTGTAAGAAATTACATCAAATCTCTCCAATAACTTAAAAAACAAAAGAATTGAGTTTTAATTGTAAACTACTCTAACATAAATCAAATTATTGGACTAAATGCAACTTACTTGTACTAAGTGTAGCACATGGTAATATAAAGGCATTTAATCTCTCTTGAATCAATGAAATAGTGTAAAACTTAAGCCCTCTCAGTTGTATTGGCTCAAATGGAAAGCTCTATCAATTACCCTTATTTTATTAATTAATTTTGGATCATTCTTGGGCTCTTCTTGGTTCACCTTCCTTACATCAATCCATAATTTTTGAATCAGCCCATTTAATTTCTCCTTGAGCTTCTTAGCCTTTGATATTGTGGTTTGTCCACTTGGTGTTTGCAAAGGATCTTGATTCCCATCATTCTGCTTGCTCATTTTACATGTGTGCAAATAAGGAATTGTTTTATAGGTATATGTCTTCTGATGTTGGTTATATTGTAATGACTAATTTTTCAAGGAGTAAGATTATTGGTATAGGTACTCTGAATGTGAAGATATTTAATAGAATTGTCCAAACATTAGGTGATATTAGACACATACCTAGCTTAACAATGAATATGGTAGCATTGAGTAGGTTGGATACCTCGGGTTGTGCTTTTGCGACAAGGAACGAATTTATGGAGGTTGGTAAAGATTTATTGGTTATTATGACTAAGAAAACGATAAATAACTTGTACAATTGATAAGATCCCATTCAAGGTGGAGTTGTAACAACTGCCATTAAGGATAAGGTTAATATTAGTTCAAAGTTATATTTGAGATCTCACATTAGTGATAGTATTATGAGTTTAGAAAAACGGGTCAAATTTAATGAAATGTTTATCATTTTTGATGATGATTACATGGTATTAAATGGTTGCTCTCAAGATAGAATAAGTTCAAATAAAAGTTGTATTTAGTTGAAGAAAAAATGGTGGATGCACCCTACCTATAAATGGGATGGAATTAGGTCGTGTATGGATATACTATGAAGTAATGGTTTGTTTTTATGCTAAGATAGAGATTTTTGGGATTGTCAATTCAAAAGTCGTTAAAAAATGAAAGTCAAAAGTTTGAATAATGGAAATATAAGAGTAAAAGTTATTTCTTAATGATAACTTTTGGTATGTTATGGAAGATAGAAGGTGAACTATTGATGTTTTAAGCTAAACATTACAAATGTTTTGACTTTCTTTTGCATGAGTTAAAAATTGTACACATAAAAGAAATGAAATGAGACATGTGAAAGTGCACCTAAAACACAAAGAATAATATGAGTACTTTTTGGTTTTTATTTGGAGCCTGTGTATTCGAGCTTTAAATTTGATTGTTATTTTGAATTCTTAATATTATTTTGAAATATGTATTAGATATTAAGTCAAGACTTGTATTTAAGAATTAATAATAGTGATTTTTTTTATAAAAAATTTAGGTGTGAACTCGGCTAATTATGAACCATTAATTTTTTTGTTTGATTTATCTATACTACAGCATCTCAGCTTTCCTCTCTTTTACCTATTCGCTTGGCTTTGTTAGTTTTACTGCTCAATTCGCTTGGCTCTTTTGGCTCCTCATTGCCATTGCTCAATACGATAGTCCAATGGTTGTTGGGTGGGCTTTGCTCATGGCTCTGCTTGTCTTTTTTTATTTCTCTTCTTTCGATTCTACTAGTCATAGTTTAAAATTGCTCGATGGTGCTCGTTGATGTTTTTCATTATGTTATGAGCACCATAAAACTGAAACTACTTGTATAATTTTTTTCCATTTCGATTGTAACCGTCTTTGGGAGATGACATTTAGTTTTATAGATGATCTTTAATGGGATTGAATTGATAAATTTTCAAATAAAAATTTTAGTATTTAATTTAGATTGATATCAAATTTGTTTCCCTTTTATTTAAGGATTGGTATGCCTTTGTACGGTTTGTTATGTGCACCATTTGGTTATATATTTGTTCTTTTGTTGATCGAATGACTATTTAATAATTGTTTTTTTTTCTTTTTTTTTGGTTGAAATTACATATGCTTTTAACCCTTAAAGATTTAATTTGCATTGTAACTTATATTTTATTTTGACTGCATGGAAGGAAAAAAAAAACAAATGCAATATGACATTTGTTTCCTTTTTTTTTTTTTTTTTTTGGGCTTCCGCTGTTATGACAATGCCTTCTCATCCCCAAGCCTGCAATTCACTACCAAACTTGCCTGCACACAACAGAAGCGTTGAGACAGATAGATGGCTCACGCTTGCTTTTCCACTTCGGCCTCGTCTTTCCGACTCAAGTCACTTGACTTCTCTGCAGCACCAAACCCTAGCTCTTCTTCCGCTACCTCTGTTAAGTTTCCTCTCTGTTCTCTACCTTCATTTTCCAAGTAAGCTTCATTGTTTCTTCTGTGAATTAAAATCAAATTAAATTTACGTTTCTGTCAATTTTACTAAAATTTACGAAGCCTATTATATTGGCTGCAGAGCGTAAAGTAAGTGGTATATTTGATATGTAATTATGTTCTCTTATTTTGTGGTGAACGCTCAACTCTTTTTTTTGGATTTAGTTCATGGTATGCTTGGTTGTGAGGAAGTGAAGACTTATTTGAATTAGTTCAGATTTTCCCCTGAATTTTAGGTTTTATGTGAAGAGAAGCTAAAGAAATTTAGTTGCTATCACTTGCCTTCTAAAGCTAATTGAATTGGTGAAAATAGTGATTTTGAATTTCATTCTTCAATGTTAACTGATTATGGAAAAATGGAAATTTAGTAAATGACTTGCATTTTCATTTTTACTTTAGTTTTTAAAGTGCTTATAGATTTCACCTTTTTAGCCAATTGGTTACATTTGACCTTTTGGGGAGAATTTAGTTCTCTTCCTTTTTATAGTAGAGTTTGTATATGTATTTCTGGTCTGTTAGTGTGTGAGCAGTATTTGATTGAAATCTTTTCTGTCTCGTGGAGCTATTGGTTGGGAGTGTTAAGAGTAATGACTTGAAGTAAAATGCCTTGATAAAATTTATAAAGATTTTGGGTGTTTCCATCTATTAGGTAAACCTTTTGGGATTAAAAAACACATAATTTTCATAGACTTTGACATGGAATCAGAGTTTTAGTCAATTGGGCCTTAAGAAAAAAAAATTTGAAATGGACCTTACAAAAATAAAAAGAGACAATTGATACAAATAGAATAGAATATAATATAATAAAATTGGTTAAAAATATAAAGTGATGGGTTTTATAAGAGACAAATACTCATACTTAGGGGATGTTAAGAGTAATGTCCCACATTTGGGTTAACCTTTTGGGATTAAAAGGTCTATAATTTTTATAGATTTTGATAGAGATTGTTTGTCATCTCGCTATATTGTTCAATTTAATTTTAAATTTATAAAGCAATCATCTTGTCCAGAAAATCTAAATTATAATGTAATTATTGTAATATTATCGATATAAATTATTAAAATTATGGCTGGTTTGATTGATTGAGAACTTAATTATATTCTAAGGTGATTGCTCTTGTTACTAAGAAATTTGATTACTGTTTTGGACCACATATCTTACGCCTCAAATTGGACATTCAATGGTGATTAGAGAAAATGTCTTTGTTTTTTTCATTATTTTTTCTGTGGATGCCATACAAAAATAAAGTGGTTTTTTTGGCGTTTATCGATAATGGCGGAATGCCCTTATGAAGGCTAAGTTATCTGGTTATTCTCATAAGGGCAAAAATTCCCTTTAGGCTTCCCTAGGCTGGTGTGTGAAAAATAAATTTAATAGTATATATTTTGATCTATTGTGCAATTTTGATTAAGGTATTTACATTTTAGTCTAGTTCATAAGTGATCTAAAGTTCATTGTAAAGGATGTTTTAATGTCCACACATTAACTACTTAATTTTGACTTTTAAAATAATATATATGCAAGATATTGTGTTAGGCTTATCTTCTTCTTTTTTCTCGGTTCTAAAAAAATTCACTTGGTGGGAGGGACGTTTCATCAACAGATAATTGGTCATGTAGATGGTACTAGTCATGAGTTAGCTGGAAACATGAATAAAAGCAACCATTACGTACCTTTTTACCTTCTCTAACCCATAAATTGATGCATATAGGACGAGTCGTGGTACCATCTTGCCTACCCACAACTGGTTATGCGTTAGGCTTATCCAGCACGTCAATAACTCCATCTATCTAACCTATTCTCTGTATATCTTGACTATGTCATCTAGCAGCCAAAAAGGGTGTTATGGCCCATGTGGTTTGCAAAGAATGCAGCCGTCATATCATTTTTCCCGCTAACATAACAAACTTTATTGTTTACCTTGAAAGATAACTTTCCGAAAGTATTGATTAATAGATGAGTTTTATGCTTTGAAACACTATAGGGCTCCAATTTAGTAATATTTTATTTTACTTGTGTACTATTTTGGAGTTTCACGTGATATATAATTAATGATACGATTTATAATGTCTTAAACTATCATTATATTTTTGTGTATTTAACTATTGAATTATTTTCTGTAATATAGAAAGAGTTCGTTCTATATAAAATAACAAGTGTATATCAGACTAGTCGCAAAAAAATTTCTTACTTCTCCATTGGTTATAGTAGCGAACCTTAAGATTTTGATGTTTTTGCAGGAAATTGAGAAAGTTTCGTGGAAATGTAAGATGTGTCCAGACTTCTCCAGTGATGGCTGTCTATTCTGGGGAGTTTTGGGTCTCAAGTAAGAATTCTAAGCAGGGGATTTGGTCCATCAGGTAGGTTTCATATAGGCTGCATAACTAGTTCTGTTTCCTGAAAATGTGCTCACATATGATCTATCTTGGTTTATTTGGTTTTCTTTATGCTTACCTCATGAAATTGTTGAATCTGATGTTTTAGGGATGATTTGCAAGTTCCTCATTCCCCCTATTTTCAAACAGTAGCACAAGGGCAGGGGCCACCACCAGGGATGCAGGAGCGTTTTCAGAGTGTTATTAGTCAGCTTTTCCAGCATGTAAGAAGATTATATGGATAGAAATTCTGTTCTTGAATTGAGCAACAGGCCAATGCTTAGTTTAATTCATTTTTTTCTGTGTTTATTGACAATCAGCGAATAATAAGATGTGGAGGAGCTGTTGATGATGACATGGCAAATATAATAGTTCCCCAACTTCTTTATCTTGATGCTGTTGATCCTAACAAGGTATGTTGCCATTTTTTTCTGTTTGGTTTTATCTGCTTCAATGATTATTATCTAATAATTGCTAATTTGCTTGCAATTTTGGAAGCTTGAAATTGTTTTTGTTCAGATGAGTAACCCATTAGCCTCTTTTGACATAATAAGCAGGATATTGTTATGTATGTAAATTCCCCTGGTGGATCAGTTACTGCTGGTAAATCTCTATTATAGGTTTCCGATCTCGTTTTATTTGAATCATTTTTCGCTCACTGATTTTTTTTTTAATTTTTTGATTCACTTTATTATTCTATTAGGAATGGCAATCTTCGACACGATGAGGCATATCCGACCTGATGTCTCCACTGTATGTGTTGGATTGGCAGCTAGGTAGAAACTCCAATGTGTCTGGCTTTTACTTTAGACGCATTTTCTGTGTACATACATATTGATTGGCTTTTGCGGTAGGCAATTGTTTGCTTTGCGATGATACTATCATTTTGTTTTCTTTCTGAAACAGTATGGGAGCTTTTCTTCTTAGTGCTGGGACCAAAGGTAAACTTGTTCTCCTGATTCATACTCCACTCTATGTAAACTTATTCTGTTTCTTTTGCTGTGTGCATGAAGGAAAAAGATACAGTCTTCCAAATTCAAGAATTATGATCCATCAACCGCTTGGTGGAGCTCAAGGTGGGCAAACTGATATAGATATTCAGGTAGTTGTTTCTGTCATTCTGAACCATTAACTATTTTTGACTTGCCCTTATCCATCAGTCGGGTCTGTTGGGTTTGTTAACTTTGTGTGGAACTCCTTGGGTCTTGGGAATTTAACGCATAGGAAATTATTATAAATTTCTTTTTCATTTGATTGGGGCGTGCATTTGATAATGTATCTATTTTTTTAGTTTTTGTTGCAAGCAAAAAGGTTTACATGTTTTAGGTTCTACCTTAAGTCCAAAGATATTCAGCTGTTCTACCATAATTAGTGCTTGGCACAGGATTGATTGTTTTAGTATTGTTCAATTTATGTTAATGTGAATCTGTCACTACCAATTGTGTACTCGTATTTTATGTTATATGGACTCTTTTAAGTGACTGACTGTCTTAAATTTTTTTATACATATCGGTGATGGTTATTTTTCTCAAGTTTTTATAATTTTTCATTAAATTAGAATGTCGAGTACTCACAGTTCATACCTATTTTTATGTTGTGTTGCTTGAACATGGTATTTCATGAAAATTGCAGATTCCATCTAACATAGCTTTAGCTTTTTGTCATAGACAAACGTATAAATGGTTACAATGCTTGTAGGCAAATGAAATGCTACACCACAAGGCAAATTTGAACAGTTATCTTTCCTACCACACCGGTCAAAGTCTTGAGAAGATTAACCAGGACACAGACCGTGATTTCTTCATGAGTGCAAAGGAAGCCAAGGAGTATGGACTTATAGATGGTGTGATCATGAATCCTCTTAAAGCTCTCCAGCCTGACAATGGAGAAGGGTACAGTGTGCAAGCTTCAGCTAACAGTTAAAGTGATTCTGGTATTTTAACTTTAAAAGTTGCAGATAATAAGGGGTTCTGCTGTAGAGTTTCATCGAAAGACTTTTACAGTATATAGATTTTATAAGTTCCCCCCCTCGTTTTCTTTATGAGCACTAAAGGAACTTTGTTGCTATCTGAAAAAATGTTAGTTTGATAGCATAATTATTGCAAAATAGGTATTTTAGTTCTTATATTAGGTTAAGCTTATTAGGCTCCGTAATTTAACATAAATTGTCATATTAACTCAATTAACATAACATCATCGAAATTAAACCTATTTACTAAGTACAGGTTTAATTTATTAAGGGAACTTAATAATTTCAAACTACAATAAATAAAAAAATTTCAAAAAAAAGATTCATATGTATTGGAATCTCCCTTTTCCATGGTACAAAGTAAGGAAGGAAAAAAATACTTTGATTTAAAAATGATAGAATTTAAGAATGTTTTAGTTTTCTTTGGTTTCAAAATAGATAAAACTCCTCCAATATCTATAAAACAAAATAGATAATAAATCCCTCAGATGTATTTTTATATTTTATTTAAATGAAAACTTATGATTTGAATTTATTTAATTATTTCTTAAAAAAATTGGGATCAATTGTCCCCCAATCTTAAAATAACATTAAAATAATATGATTAAATTTTTTATTTTTAAAAATAGTGGATTATTTTGGCTCTCATCCCATGGTTTAATTTAGAAATAGATTTTCATAATATAGATTATTATATTGGGATAATTATTTTAGATATTGCTATAATATAATTGTTTGAGATGTTAATTTTACATTTGTTATTAATTATTTAGTAGTATTATTATTGTACGAAATTTTTAATAATTATTGTTGCGGATAAGAATATAAATTTTTGAAATATAGCAAAACTTTGTTTTTTTTATCTTCTTATCTTGGGTTAATTATTATTTTTTTATCCGGATAAGTTACAAAAATGTTAAAAATATTTAAATAATTATAAATATGTTTACAATGTTATCTACAACAATAAAAACATATTTAATTGATAATGATCGTTTAATTTTTTAATAAAATTATATCTCATACGTTTTCTTGCAACTATGTAAATGTTTTAACAATTTTACAACGTATCCAATACTTTATGAGCATAAAATGTAATTAACTCACTCAATATTTTATCATAATATCCTAAAGAAAATGCATGTGAACTATATATGATATAATTATGTTAAAAAAATTAAATGATAATTATAGGTTTAACATATTTTTATCGTTATACATAAGTTGTTAGCATAAGTACAACTACTTAAATGTTTTGGTATTTTTATAACTTACTTCGTACACTGTAAGCATGATTACACATGTATTTATAAGGATAATAAGAATGAAATCTTAACTCTAATAAGACTAAATAATACATTTAAACTAATATTATGATAATATTAAATATTTAATATTCTAAACATATGAATTTACATCTATATATATAGAGAGAGAGAGAGGGGTCAACTATGAGCTTTAGTCCTAATACTTCTAACAATGATAAAATTATAACCCAAATATTTTGGGTAATATTATGGTAAATTAACATGAGAGATATTTGAAAATGCCTACTATTTTTGGAAAAAATAAGAGAAGGATGTTCAAGAGGGTCATAGAAAGAATGGAATAAGTTAAAGTCATGGAGGCAAAAAAATATTCTAGGGTTAATAAAAAAATCTCGTTAAGTTAATTAACCAAGCAATCCCTATTATACTATGTCTTGTTTTAGATTGCCTGAGGCTTTATATCATTAACTGCATAGCATAATGGCAAACGTTTTTTTGGGATTTTGGCTTGAAGAAAAGGGCTTCACGTTGGGTTGCATAGGATAGATTATGTAAGTGAAAAGTTTGGAAGGATTTGGGTTTTGAAATTTAATTTCTTTTAATCATGTTTTGCTAATAAAGTATTGTTGGAGGCTTATTCAAGAACTTGATTCATTTGCTACTAAGGTGCTAAGAGGGAAATATTTCTCAAGGAGTAGCATTTTGAAGGTGAATGTACCTTGTTATTCTTCTTTTGTGTGGAGGAGTGTTATGTAGAATAAGAAATGGATGCAAAAAGGCTTTACGTAGAGGATTGGTAATGGTCAAAGTGTGTCA
The DNA here is from genome assembly GCA_033030585.1 of Hippophae rhamnoides. NCBI lineage: Eukaryota > Viridiplantae > Streptophyta > Magnoliopsida > Rosales > Elaeagnaceae > Hippophae > Hippophae rhamnoides. Next base: position 19,987,329 of record CM065428.1, on the reverse strand, counting down.
ATTTATAATGATCATTGGGTTTCAAGTGAGTTGGGACCTAAATTTGTTTCTTCCTTTATTATAGGGAATGAAGCTTTAATGGCATCACTTATTTTGAATGATGGTAACTGAATAGCTAATGTGATCGGTAACTAGATAACTGATGTGGAGGCTAATGTTATACTTCATATTCTACTTAGTGATATTCATAATCTTGACAGATTGATTTTGGTCAAGAATCAAAATGGCTCTTTCATGGTGAATCATAACTAATGATTGATTGAGGAATTAAGACTCTCCAAGCTTAAAAATGATTATAATGTTTCATTGAACTCTTTAGAAAAACATAAGTGGTGAGAAAAGATATGAATGCTTCAATTACATAATAAAGTGAATTTTATGATTTGGAGGGCTTGTAAAAAAGCGTTGCCAACTTAGGTGGATTTGTACTAAAGGAAGATTCTTGAGTCTCTTTGGTGTAAAATATGAAACTATGAAACTATCTTACGTGCAATATGGAGCTATGGTTCTCTGAAAGAGTTTTGGAGGCAGTATTCTTTTTTTACTTGCATAGGTGTTTTGATGGTAATCATTTTATTAACTTAGTTTATGAGTTATTTTTGTCCTCATCTGAAGATATGTTCCAATTTTATGTTATATGTGTTAGGATGTTTGGCATAATAGAAGTGAGGCTCTCCACGAGAAGATTGGTAGGTCTGTTAAAATGTTATTGGTATGGACTAATTTTCTACATAAGGAATTTCATAGGAGTAGAGTAAGTGAGAGGACTTCCTTATCTCAGTTCAATGGCACTAGGATGCTAAATAAATGGAAAAGACCTCATGATAAGTGGTAGAAAATTAATATTGATGCTGCTTTGAGTGTAGTTGATAATATAGTGGGTATTGGTTTTGTGTGTCTGTATAAGGGAGGGCATGTTTTGGCTATGATAATGAGCTATTGTAAGTCAAAGAGGTCTCTTTTATGTGCTAAGTTGATGACAATTTTTCTTGCTTGTAGATGAATAGGAAAGAAAGATCTTCATTCTATTATCATATAGAGCGATTGTCAATTAATTGTGAGCTTTGAACAGTATCTTGGTGCAAAGGGATTACTGGTTATATCAAATTTTTCTATGTTTCTAGAATGTATTATAAAATGGCTAATGGGTTAGCAAACTATGCTCTAAGTTGTAGATAGAGTCCGTGTTGGAGCTATGGTTTTCTTTAGGAGTTTTTGAGGCTTCTTCGGTTGATGTGATTATGTCTAAAGTTTTGAATTAATGAACTTACAGTTTGTTGCAAAAAATCTAATATTTTATCTCATTTTCAAGCCAAATATAGATAAATTATGCTTCAATAATTACAAAAGACACAAAATAGAAATAAGCAACAATAAAAAATTATCAAAGGTGAAGTTAAATCTCAAAGTTGTGTTGAAATAGTCTTGCCAATCATGTAAAAGTAGTTATTGAACTAACCATAAATAACATAAAATAATAGAATATGCTATTTTGTTGAGAATGTTAACTTTGATTGAAGGCATATGTCACACATCATAAAAAGCCCCTAAGAGTATAAGGTAACAATGTTAGCAAAATGTGGTCCCATCAAAAAATAACACCAAAACCATACAAGAAAGATTAGTGATGATATTGATTCATGAAGTAGTGCACAACCACATAAAAAAGAGCTTTTTGGAAGTTAGGAATAATTAATAGTGGATGCGACTGAAAAGTAGCAATGTTACTAGTAATGAGACCTAACAAACAAATATTGGTATAAGTAGCTATTAACATAAGGAGAAGAAAGGTATACTCTAACTGTCCCCTTATGTTAGAGTATATCAAACATGCGTGACTTAATAGTGGGGTATGAAAATTTACGAATAATAAAGAATTTTATATAAGTCATTAGTAGTAGAACTCAAATTTTATTGAGCTCAAATGATAATAATTTGATTAGGCATATTGAAACATATAACGAAGTAATTTACAATCAATTAAATAATAATATCAAGTAGTGTATATAATCCACTTAATAGAAGCAACATAGAAGCACTCCAATATATCATACCACATAAAAGAAAAGAACATAAAACTTTAACAACCAAACCTTTAAAGTGAGTAGTATGTGTCGTAAAAGTGTTTGGTCAATAACACTCCAAATAATTAGACTACTCGGTACAAAACAAGACTACTTTGACAACAAAAGTACATAATAGCGTCTGAATTTGTCAAAAAGTAACAATAGTGATTTAAAAACTAAATGCTAAGAAATTATCCTCATAGTCGGTTCAACATTACAGGCTCAAAATAACCAAAAATAACATCCATAAGAAATATAACATGAGCAAATAAGAACCCTTATATAAAATTTTTAATGATACTGATAAATTATATGTGTAATTAGACAATAAGATTGAAATTTTAATTCTAATAAGACTCTAAATAAGATTTTTAAAATAATAAAGAAACATAACGATAATGATCTAATATTCTAATTATAATAATATTAAATATTGAATATTTTAATTATTATTTAAGAAGTTATCATACATAAACACAATAGATATTACTTAATCGAATTTAATAAGTATTTTTATAAGTATTATTATACTTTAAAATAATTTATATTAGTTAATTACCTTTTAAATTTATACGAGATGATCTCATCATATTAGTTTAATACAAATATGATCCACTTATAAATAAATTGACTGGATTCGATCCACTCGAAATGCATCCACCGTATTAATCGTAATCCTTAATGTAATCAAAATATTTATCTAAAGAGTAAATATAAAGTCTATATATAATAAAATTATAAAGATAATTATTTATAAAAAATATATTTGTTATATGATACTTTGGTATTAAAGACTATAAAAAAAATTGATTTTTCATAAAATATCGTAGCTTTATATATATAAGAGATAAAGAGAAGCTTGTGCAATTATGAACGTAAACTTTTAAGCGTATAATTAAAAGATAAATGAAATATGAAGTCATTGTTGTTTAGTATCTCCTTCTACTAAATATTAGATACAATTAAAGTAAGGTATAAGATAATTTAGTTTTTAAAAAAATCAACAAACAACACAAATTGTGAATAAGAGACAATATAATGACATGAAAAAAAATATGGAGAAAAAACTAACTTTAAGGTATGTAATTGTAAAGTATATTTTAAATAAAATTATTTAAACTATTAATATGATTTAATTAAAATAAGAGATTATATGTCAAAATTTTATTGGAGGAATAATACCATTTACTTTATTACTCATTATTCATAAGATAAAATTAAAAAAGTCAATATTAATTTTTTATTAACGTATGTATTTAAAAATAATAATTTCTCTATTGCCAATTAAAAATTAACGAGTTTAATTTTCTTTTATACTAGGAATCTAAATGAAAGTATTGTAATAATTTATTTATTTATTAAAGTACCAAAATGCATTTTTCTAATTTTGTTTTATTTTTGTGTTTATGATATGGTTGTTTTGAAAAAGAAAAAAAAATAATTAGTTTAGTGTCCCTTCAACTTTATGGATGTATTTATTAATAAGGAAATAAAATGAAGAAAAAGAGTCATTATTATCATTTTGTTTGACTTTCAAGGAATAAAAATATCATAAATTTGACAAAATTAAAATATTATTTTTTATTTTCTTTAATATATTTCAAATGTATGTATAATAATGTAAATAGGATTAAGAGTTACACAAATAGATCACTATTATAACATGTACACAACCACTATTACAATCTAATTAAAGATAATATTTGTGAAATTTTACACTTTCTCTCAACTTAATCATTTTCAACTTACAACTCAGTTCTTTAAAGATGGTTCGAGGTAATGCTTGGTAAGAATATATGTAATTTGATAAGTAGATGTATATAGGACTTCTAAGATTTTGCCATCTAACTTCTCTTTAATGAAATTGCAATCAATTTCTACATATTTGGTTCGATCATGATAAATTAGGTTTCTTGCAATTTTTATTGCAGCTTGATTGTCATAATGCATGTTGATAGGTTCAATAGTTGTGAAGTCCAGTTCATTAAATAGTCTTCTTAACCACATTTCTTCACAAATCTCATGAGTCATAACTCTAAATTTAGCTTCTACACTACTTCGAGCTACTACTGGATGTTTCTTACTTTGCCAGGTTACAAGATTCTCTCACACGAATGTACGGTACCAAGTGGTAGATTTGTGACCCACTAAACAGCTTACCCAGTCAAATCTACAAAGACTTCAATTTTTCTGATGGGATTCTTACTAAAGTACAATCCTTTTCCTAGTGTCAACTTGAGATGACTGAGTATATGATAGACCACTTTCATGTGTTCTTCAATGGGACTCTTCATAAATTGACTTACAATACTCACTGAAAAACCAATATCTGGTCTAGTATGAGATAGATAAATGAGTTTTCCCACTTATCTTTGATAACAGCCTTTGTTAACAAATGCACTATTTTCTTTGATTTTGAGTTTTACTGTAGAGTCCATCGCACTTTCTACTGGTTTACACTCCCTTATTCCAGTTTCTTTGAAAAGATCAGGTACATATTTCCTTTGAGATATATATATATATATATCTTTCTTTGTTCGGGCTACTTCCATTCCTAGGAAATATTTGAGATTGCTTAGATCTTTGATCTCAAATTCCTTGGTTAAGAACTCCTTGAGTTTATTTATATCAATTGTAGAATTACCTGTTAGAATAATATCATCTACGTACACAATTAGGATAACTATTCTATCATTGGAGAAATACTTGACAAAGAGTGTTTGATCTGATTGGCATTGATTATACACATCTCTTCAGAACTTTAGAAAACCTATTGAACCAGACACGTGGAGACTGCTTCAATCTATATAAGGATTTCTTAAGTTTATAGACTTTATTGGTTGAAGCAAGATATTCAATTCCATGAGGAAATTCCATGTAGACTTCTTCTTAGAGATCACCATTGAGGAATGTATTCTTGACATCTAATTGGTAGAGAGGTCAATCCAAGTTAGATGACAGGGAGAGAAGAACATGAACAGTGTTGAGCTTTGCTACAGGTGTAAACGTTTCCTAATAGTCAATCCCATATGCTTGAGTGAATCCCTTAGCCATAAGGCGAGCCTTGAATCTTTCTACACTACCGTTTGCTTTGTGTTTGACTGTAAAGATCCACTTACACCCAATAGCTCATTTTTTCGTTGATAGTTCTATGATCTCCCAAGTCTTATTTTTCTATAAGGTATTGAGTTCTACAATAGTAGATGTCTTCCATTCAGGTACCTGAAAAAGGTTCATGAATGGAATTTGGAACCTGTATCTGATCAAGGTTGCTGATAAATTCCTTATAACCAGGAAAAGAACAATCTATTCCTTGCTAAATAGAGTAGATTCAGGTGAAGTAGTTCCATGGGTTGTAGAGGCAGTATTTTTATGGCTTTCTTTGTAAGTGTGTTGTGCGACGGGTGGCTTCCAATTAGCTGGATTTCTATGAATTTTCCAATAGGTTTCCTTAGTGTGACATGGTCTATAATAATGGTCACACCAAGCTCTTCCTCTTCGAGGATGGTTTTCTGCATTATTAGATTACTGGTGTCCTGGAAAAAAAAATGCAAACCCTTCTCTAGTCATTGAAATGGCAGATTGAGGACCTATCATCATCTTTTTTCAACTCTCCTCTTGGTGAACATCGGAGAAGGCTTCACGAATGTTTGGTAAGGGCTTTGTTCCTAGAATTCTTCCTCGTACATCAACAAGATATTTATTGAGTCCCATCAAAAATTTGAAAACACACTTCTTTTCAACAATCTATTTATACAAGATTCCATCTGCTAGACACTTCCATTCATGAACCTCAAAGAGGTTTAACTACTGCCAATACCGAGTAAGAGAGTTAAAGTATTGGGAAACTGATGACTCTCTTTGACGAGGATCATGAAGGATGCTTTTGGTCTTAAATAGTTTGGACATATTATCAAAACTGGAATAAGTATCTCTGGTCGCGTCGCATATTCCTTTGGCAGTTTCATAGATAAGAAAGTTCTCTCCAATCTCGTTCGTCATGGAATTTATCAACCAAGACATCACCATATTGTTCTCAGATTTGCATGTTTAGTATTTCAGATCATCTTTATTTGGGGCTACTGCAACTCCAATGAGGTAATCGTCTTTTATCTTTCCGTATATAAACATCATGACAGATTGGGACCACTAAAGATAATTGTGCCCATTTAATTTATGATTGATGATAAGAAAAATATTATTCTCGGTGGAACCTCTATTAGAACAGATCATAATAGGTTTTATTATGGCCATTGATGCTCATATTATTGCGATGAGTGATCGTAAAAATGATATTATTTCAATTTGGGATTATTTGATGTGTGGGTCTTTAAGTTATTGGGTTGATTGGACAATTTGGTTATTTTGGGTTTATTGGGTTGTCTAGGCTGATTTGTAACAATGTAGTTGGATTGTGGGTCATTGGAAACTTACTCAAATATGAATGATGGATGACTGGAAGACTAGAATAGTAAATAGGAAATGCCGAAGTGAAGGACAACGACAACCGGGTAAACATGAAGCGCCAAAGTGGAAGACGACTACGATTGGGTGCTTGTAGAATGGGAAATGGGCTCGCAATGGTTAGGTTGACATTCAGATTTCATGATTTTTCAAAAATAGAATTGTCCACAAAGAACTGTGATGTTTGTTGGAGATGAATTAGGTGGTGCCTAGGTTGTGAACAATGGTGGAATTTGTTCATGACTATGATTGAAGTTATGCGAAACTTGATGATTGAGGTCTCGTGAATATGATGGTTGAGATCACACAAGATGATAGCCACGGAAGCAATCGTGCAAAATGAGGTCAGTGGAGATGACAATGGATGAAACTAGATTATATGGAGGATGAAAACACCAGAGATGAAAACGATGGAGGCGGTGGGTAGAGATTAGCTCTCGGGTTCACACCAATTAGCTCTCGAGTTCACTCAAATGGAATCGATGCTAATGAATATCAAATTGGCTCTTGGGTTCACTACTAAGATGGAGAAATTCTTTTTTTTTCACTCAAGTACTCTATTTCATTCAAATGGACTAATGATACCAAGATTTACTCAACTAGGAAAAGTTCTATTTCACTTAAATGGGAAAAGGTCTATTTCACTCAAATAAAGAAATGCTTTGATACCATAAAGAAATTTTGAGAGAAAAAACTAAAATATTATTTTTTATTTCTCTAATATATTTCAAATGTATGTACAGTAATATAAATAGGACTAGAAGTTAGATAAATAAACCATTATTACAGCATGTACACAACCACCATTACAACCTAATTAAAGATAATATCTTTGAAATTCTTCAAACACAAAGAAAATAAATGAGTTTTATATTCTCTTTCTAGTTATTTTGATTTATGCTTTTTCACATTTCTATTAATTTATGTTACAAATTAATAAACATATATTATAGTTTAATATTAATATGGAAATAGCAATATAATCATAATATAAGTGAAATTTACTTAGAAAAATTTAGTCGACATTTTCTTTATCTATTTTTTCTCTTTTGATTTTTGCTTTAATCTCTTTTCATGGAAGTTTGTTCTCTTTATGGGTAAATATTTTTACTTTTTTGTTAGGTTTAATAAATTTATCAATTTGTAATATATTTATGCCTAAATCTTAATTTATACTTTATTTATTTCTAACATATATTTGTTTATAATTTCTGTCATTTTTAATTAATTTTTGATATGTTTTTCAATCCATACCTAGATTTAGATTTTTTTTCTTATTTGAATTGTTGCTATCTTAGAAAATAAGGATATGAATTCAAGTGGATTAATTAAAGAAATAAAAACACCACAAAGAGTAATCCAATAAAATAAATGGAAACTCATGAAAGAGATAATTATTGTCAAAGTTATCCCATATTGAAGAACAAAGATCCTTATATATTAATATATTTATCAATCTTTATTTATTTGTGTCATGTAGCTAGTTTCTTTATCTATTAAGATTTTAATGAATTAATCATACCATCATTCATATGAAAACAATAGTGAAATACTTGTTAACAATATTATCAACTTCTAGCTAGTATATTATTTTTATAACTTATAGGATTATGATAAGACTGAATATTAGTTAAAAATTTGTGAACTTAAGTCTTAAACTAACACAACTTATTCAACCAAATTAGAGATATAAAATAGGTTGTTTCATCATTATCTCATATTCTATTTACTATCTCTAGTGAATTTATGAACTAAAGTTGTCACATCTCATTTAAATGAGAATATTGACATGATATAGAGCCATCTTTTGATTAATTTTTCTAAATTAATAAAAATTTATCTCAAAACTCATAGCTTTATATGTATAAATACTAAAATATCCTTATACATAATTCAATAAATAAAAATAAAATAATATCCCAAAATATCTTTGGTAGAATTCAAGCAACCCACCTCTGGTGACCATTACCAATGAACCATTAGAGTTCCAGCAACCAACTGAATGTATCATGTTAAATACATATGTATCTTTATATGTAACTAAACATATCCATCATAATTTTAATAATCCACTGGATGTAATAAGTTATATCTACCTATATCTTTGTATAAAATATGTTACATCTATCTTTACCATTGTATATAACATATACATGTACCTTTACCTATGTACATAACATCTTACATCTACTTGTACCTTTATATGTAACATTTTACATGCACCTCCAAAGGGATTGTTAGTGTGATGCTGGAGCACCAATAGGATCATCGGAACTCTAATGGGTCATAAGTTGAGATTAGGTAAGGTTGTCGGCAGTAACTGTCAAAGATGTGGTGAGTTATAACCTTAATATCATTTTATTAAAGTTATGAAAAGAGAGTCTTTGTCTTTTTATTAGGTAATTTTGTATAAAATTAATAAGTTTTGGGATGAGTTATTAGTAGTTATGAAATACTGATCAATTTATCAAAAAATAAGATATTTAGGCCAAAAAATGCATTTATATATTCAAAGAGTCCAAGATCCGATAACCAATCAGGATAATAAGTTACATACTCCCTAGGATTGTCCCCAATTTGTAAGCAGCAAAATAACAATATATAAAGAGAAGGAAAATAGATAGCAAAACAAAGAATTGTATAGAAAAGTTAAACAGTCAAATAAACAAATTAATTTAACACAAGTAAGATATATCAAGATAATAGATAAATAAAAAAATCTTGGAAAAGTAGGAAAGCATGATAGTAGAAAAATGAAAGCATGTAATAGACAAAAAGAGATGCTTTCCAATCACAATCAAATCTTACATGTTGGAACATACTTGGATAGAACTCTGATTATAATAACGAAACAACATATCATACAAACATAACAATATAATGAGCACTATTACAAAAGGGGTATTTAAGTCGATATGTAAAGTCGGTTTTTGGAAAAAACCAACTTATAATGAATTTAAAGTCGGTTCGGTGTAGAACTAACGGTACGTCCTACGTGGATAGAGTCAATTGACACGTAGAACCAATGCTACACACGATAAATTCTTTTCTTTTCTTTCTTCCCCAGATAGAAACTATTCCAATCGCTGCATAAATCTCAAAAATCCAAAACCTCCTCCATTTCTCCTTCACTCTTTCTCATTTTCCGGCCACTTACAACCACCAATTCCAAGGCCGATTAATGGGTTTTCTTCCTCTCTAACTAATCTCTTAGATCCCCTATTTTTTTGAGCAAAATACTCAAATTTTTTATACCCATTTCTCACTTACAAAACACCATTTTTTCTTTATTTCCTTCATTTTGTCATTTCATTTACTATTATAAGTATTTCTATTAATTCAACGCACTTATTATTCATATTTTTTCTATTATCAGAAGCTGCTTGATGAGAGGTATTACCAAAGTCTTTATTTATTGAAGAGAAATAACATCATGAATGGGGATAACTTTCTTAAGTAATTGTTGGAAAATTGGAAAGAGACAAAGAACTCAGGTAAGCAAAGTCTCGAAAGAGGAAGCTAAATGAGTTACTACCAGAAGGAACATGTAAGGAACCACCAGGTGATTGTCTGATAGAAGGTTAATAACCTGTAAACCAAGGTGAGGCATGTCGAGTATCCTGGTGGTCTGACCTAAGAAGGTACTCATTGAGCTAAACCAAAATCTGTTTGATGAAACTCTGATTTTACTGACCAGCTGCATAGTTACTAATCATTGTGTCTAGGCATTGAGAATGAGGCAAACTCCTCATGAAGAAGATAAATCTCAAATGGTATATGAGTAGTAGAAGAAGGAGAAGGGTGAATTAGAATAGAGGTACATGTGGAAAATTGGGACACTTTGAGAGGAAGAAGATGAAAACATAAGGACGATCAAAAGCAAAATAATTGGTACACACATGCCTTTTATCTTTAGAAGGTCCAATTACACGAAAAACAAGAAAGCACCCAACTAGGTGATTAAAGAAGGGTAATGAAGGGAAGAAAGAACATGAGTAGTAGAAAGATACTCAATTGTCTTATAGATAATGCATAAAATATCTATAGTCTCACCTTTGATGATAACATACATAAAGTAACCTCGATAAAGAGTCACTAAAGGGAATTTAGAATGAGGATGAATGATGGAACTAATAATATCACTAAGTCGTCAGCCAAGAGTAGAAGCACTCAATTTAAATGCACTTCCATCATATTGATGACTAGGTCTTACCAACCGGTCGGTTATCTCAGTAAAGTTACGAGATGAAATGTTTGAAAACTCACCAAGAAGATCAAAAGTGACAATGAAATGAAGGGTCTTGTACATCTAGAAGTGATACTATCCTAATGACATCATTTCGAGAGAAAGTGATCTCACGCTTTCGTAAAAGAAAGGTAGTAGAAAAACCAGTAGCGCGATACATTGTAGTAGTTAAATAAAACTCCGGAATGAAATGAGGGTGAAAATGATAAGTAAAAGAACATAAAGAGTGCCAACAAAAGTATATAAACCTTTCTCGACTGAGAGGAAACTCATCTATCGACATATATTATTATCCAATAATAGGGGCCAAGTGATGAGAAGGACCTATAGAATTAGAAAGCTACTATTGATCTTTAGAGCATTTGTTGGTTCTTTGGGTTCTTTTGGGGGCTATTATAGAGAAGGGCTAAAAGGAAAAAAAGGTATAGAAATATTTAAAGAGAAGAAAAGTGTTTAAAAAATTATGTGGGTTGAAAAGAGAGGTTAAAAGAGATTTATATAAAACTATGTGTGCTCGTCGATTCCTTATAGCCACATCGTTTGGGTGCTCAACGAGTGTGTAAAAACTCATACTCGACGAGCACAATTGTGAGGGTATGGCGAGGTTCAGCAAAACACCATGGGTAGTTCAAGAAGAGAGAGAAAGGAAAAAAGAGCAAGTATATAATAAAATTTTTGATTGAATTTTTTTGTATAAAATAAAATGTTTTTGAAAGTTTCTTTAGCAAGAAGAATTCAACACAATGATCATTAATATAAAATATGAGATAAATAAGAACAAAAACGAAAAAAATAGGTGCAGAAATACTACAAGCACAAAGAGAAAAGAACAACAAGCTCAACCTAAAAGAAGATCACAAGAAAAAGTGATCAAACTGCATCTCTCTATTTAGAAAATAATTTGTGAGGATAATAGAGTCAAATTATAGTGTATGGTTTATAAAAAACATGTGATGTATGCGGCACTCGAGATATCTTGTTTAGAAATTCTTGAAAAACTAGTAGAGTTATCCACATACATATGACCAGACGAACTCTTAGAATAAAGTTTAGTACTTTTCGCATTGTGCTTAAGGTGCATAATGCACCTAGTTAGACATGATCAAGTGAGTCACAATAGCTACAACCTGAGAAAACAGAATGAGGTGAGCAAGGGGAAGACCTCCTAGTAGTACTCTTAACGTATTTAGAAAACTATCTAGCAAAGTGGCCAATAGTGTCACAAAGATGGCACTATCTTGTAGAAGAGTGAGAGAATCAAGGTCTCTAACTCTAAGGAGTAGTGCGAGGAGAGGAAGAAAATGTTGTAGTGCTAACATTAATTCACACATGAGAATGAGAAATTAACTTCTCACAATGAGACCTCAAATGCCACATTCAGCATAATGATGACACATTAACAAAAACAATAGTTAGGGGCAAGAGGTTGTCATCGACGCAATGAGGAAAGGCAACATGAGGTGAATGATTCACCTTGTTAAAGGAAGGAAGTTGGGACACAACAACCAACATATCTTTTGGAGCGTTGCAACAGTTTTCTTCATTGGATCTATAGTGATAGGCTTGATGAATTTAGGCACGACATCAACTTGAGTAGAGGTGCATATTTATAACCTAAATCTCGTCTTACCTCTAAGTCTTTCTTGTTGCTCAACATCTCATCTAGTTTCTAGGTTCTCAACATCAACTTTTTGACTATTTTCCTTAGAATGAACAAACTCCTCCTCAAGTTTCAATAATTTCTTGCTCAAAGCATTTATAAGGTCTTTATTTTCCTTGATTGAAGACTCAAAATTCGATTGAACTATTAAGACTTTACCTTTTTACCCTTTTTACGGAGTATCTTAATTTCCGTCTCTTTCTTTGAAAGAATATGTTTCATTACTTTTTACTTTTTTCAATCACAATTACTTTCTTTTAAAATGTTATTTACGAGCAACTTGTTTAGGCAAATAGGAAGACCATATTTTTAAAAGTTTAACACAGAGTTTATTTTTCAAATTTTGTATCTTCGAAGTGTTCTTTTATACATAAAATCCCACTTGACACATGTAGAACCAACACGCCTCATCCGAACAAAATAAATCACACCCATCTCAGAAATGATCGATGGTCATATGCATCATCAGCAGACTTCCTCTGCACCCGGGTCGCACCCAATGACCCCCCAGACTGCTTCCACCCCAACCATCACGCATAGGTCACCTACGGCGAATTCCACGCAGTCCCGGCAGCACCCTTCTCCTCTGTCTCTAGCTCCTCACCGCCACCAAACCCTACCGCCACCAACACTGACCGACCATCATGCGATTGGACCTCTGGTTCCAATCTCGTTGGTGCACCCTTCTGGCGAGTCGCCGCGTCTGATGGTGACTCCAATGGCTTTCCCGCTTGCGAAGGTCCGGCTCTCGGATATATTGCCGTACGATGGGTCCCCAGTTGGAAGCTATTCACGGTCGGTAGAGGCGCTTGTCGGGTCGTTGATGAGGCATAATGCTGCGGTAATTGAAGTAGGATGTGAGGACTCTGCTTTGATGAGGTGTGGATTGGAAGCGACGAGGTTATACTTTAGGAGTAGGGCTCAGCAGCAACAGGGTGGTGGGAAAGGAAGCCGTGGGGTTTACATGTATAGAGCTGGAAGGTACGAACATGAATGAATTTGTTTTCTGTTTCAGTTATTGGGTTTAGTGCAGTGTTTGTGTTTTGATTGTTTAGGAATGTAACGGTCATATGATGAATAAATTTCTTTTCTTTTACGAGGGATGGGTTACTTGCATTGCTTTTATTTGAAAGTTTTTGGTTTTATGAGTGAAGATGCTTGGTTATGTGGCTAAGTCTTGAGTTTTGCTAATTAGTGGTAGAGTATTGCATTTAGATGTATTAAAAAAAAACATTGGAATTAGAAACCAGACCTCACAACTCTACTAGTCTCCAATTGGAAAACATGTCACTGGGCTATAGTGCTCGGGATATTGCATTTAGATGTATTGTTTACCTTCATCTGCGCCTTTCCCTTTAGTGACCACACCTTCTGATTCCTCTCTGTCTCCTATTCTAACATCTGGCTCTTTAATTTTATCTCCTCCTCTTTCTACTTCACTGTTAAATTATATATTTCTCCATCTCTTTACTATCAACGTTGATACCACAGTTTTTGCCCCACTTCCTATTTCAACTTCATCTCTTCTACCTGAACAATCATTTCATCCACATGCTTACTAGTTCCAAAACAGGAATAGATTGTTTTCTGCTTCTGCTCCTTCTGTTCTTTCTGAGCCAAAGATTAGTAGTAAATATATCTTTTGAATAAAATTTCTTTCTAGTGGAGCTCTTGAATGTTATAAAGCCAGATTAGTGGCTAGAGGCTGTTTGCAAATTGTTCGTATAGTATTTACTGAAACATATACTCCAGCTTTTAAAATGACCACATTTAGAGTACTTTTAACACTTGCTATTCATCAAGGTTGGATTGTTAAGGAAATAGATGTGAACAACACCTTTCTTAATGGTGACTTGCATGAAAAAGTTTACATAGATCCATCACCTAGCGATGATTCTAGACCTGCTATTCCATGCAGGCTCACAAAGGCCTTATATGGCTTCAAACAGGCTCTTTGTGCCTGATTTTACAAACTAGCAATTGATTTCTTGCTTTGGGTTTTCAAAACGCTAAATCTGATTTTTCTCTTTTCATCCAACATACATCCACTTCCATTCGTTTGGTGCTTGTGCATGTCGATGACATACTCATTACTGACAGTGATTCTATTGCTGTGCAACATCTCATTGCTAGTCCTTGGTATTTACGTCTCCTACACGCTTACTGGTATGCATTTGTGTCAAGCAAAGTATCAATTCCTTTCAACCCGACTGAGGTTTATTTGCAAGCCTTGAAGAGGTTCTTACAATATCTTAAAGGAACTACTCTGTTTGGTCTTCAACTTTCTAAATCCTCTATTTTTGTGCGCTTTAGTGACCGAGCCTCATGTCTTGATGATCGCAAGAGTACCGATTCCTATTGTGTTTTTCTCGACGACAACCTAGTATCTTGGCATTTTGGAAATAGAAAGTAGTTTCCAGTTCTAGCACTAAATAAGAGTATCAAGCCATTGCTTTGGTCACATCTGAACTTGTATAGCTTTTTTCCCTTCTCACTAAATTTTATTTTGTGACAATTTGAGTGCATCATTTCTGGCTCATAATCTAGTATTGCATGCTTGTGCCAGGCATATCTTTGTTCGTGATCTGTGTTTAAGTATGCATTGGTGGCTTTAAAACATTTCTGCAGAGGATCAGCTATTTGATAGTCTTAACAAAGCTTTGCCTGTTAAACAATTTCTGTATGCATGTGTCAAGCTGATGGCCTTGCCACACCCATCACCTTGCGGGGGATGTTAGACTAGTATACAAGATGTGGTTGTCATGTAGCCATAGGTCTTGTTACTTAGCATAACAGTTTCTGTTTTATGTTAGTTACAATTTGATGTCTATATAAAAAAATCAGGTCATGTATCTCACAGCAAGAGATAATTCAATATTACCATTCTAGTCTTTGTTAATTCCTTTACGATATGAGTTTAATTTTTTTAGGAATGTGTATAGTGATGTTTGTGTAAGAGTGTTACATGCAGGTGTGGGATTAGGATTGAGATTTCGTGTTAGTTTTAGCTTGGTTTATGTTTTTTGAATGTTTGGCTTGGACTCGGCAGAATGTTTGTTAAATGTTTGCAAATATATGTTTTCTTTTTATTAAGGGCAAACGTTCTTTTGATAGTTATATTAAGTTAAAATTTTCAATTTACTACTTTTGTTATTTTTTGTTTTTGTTGTAATTGACTACTTATGTTATTAATATATCTTTCAATCATCTCTTTCATTAAAAAAAAATTAACACTCATCTAATTTCTCTCCTTCTAATATAGATATGGATTTTAGATCTTTAGATGAATGTTGGCTGAAAGAAAAAGATAACATAGGGTGAGGGAAAATATTCTTTTTAATTTTTTTTGAATAAACTAGTTGATTAGAAGAGATTGTAATGACATAAGTAGTTAATTGCAATAAAAAATAACAAAAGTAGTAAATTGGAAATTTTCACATAATATAAGTACCAAAATGAACGTTTGTTCTTCTATTAATCATTCGGATATAATCAGATGGGTTAAAATGGGAACTTAGTTTTGAAATCTTCGGTGGAATTGTCATAGTTTTGTCATAGTTATTGGTTAAGCCTTCTAAAGCAAACAATGGATACAATTGGAGTATTGTGAGCATTTGCTCTGAATTCAGCATTCATTATTTAAGCTTCATTTACTTTTTTGATGCAAGGGCATAAGCTTCACTTCTCAGCCTTTTATTTAGCTTTACTTTTAAGTTCATTTCCTTTAATATCCTTTGCTTGCATTTTACTTTTTATATCCTTTTTGATAATTTAGTTAGTTAAGAGAGTGCAATATCAACACTCTGTAAGTACAGGAATGGGCAGATGATGTTTACCATGAGTTCTATTCATTTACTTTTTTGATGCAAGGGCATAAGCTTCACTTCTCAGCCTTTTATTTAGCTTTACTTATAAGTTCATTTCCTTTAATATCCTTTGTTTGCATTTTACTTTTTATATCCTTTTTGATAATTTAGTTAGTTAAGAGAGTGCAATATTAGCACTCTGTAAGTACGGGAATGGGCAGATGATGTTTACCATGAGTTCTATTTTACTTTTGCTTTCTTTGCAAGTTTAGTTTTCTTGGCTTGATTCATTGTAATTCAGTCCTATTCTGAGGTTTGTAATCATCCTTAGAATTAATCCAAAGGCTATATGCCAAGTTGGTATCAAAGCTATAAACATTTCCTGAGTTTCTTTTACATGGCGAACAACAGTTTTGGAGTTTCCCAGATGGTGGCTGAAGAAATTGTTACGACATCTTTGTTGGAGTTTCTATGAGTCCAAGAATAAGGAATGAATCTCGGTTTACAAACTTTGCGAAGGAAGTTTGCCAAGCTCTTACTCAATTTCGTATAGAGTTGTTTGTCGAATTTTAACCACCATTACCCATAGTCCTAACCTCACCCAATCACCATTCCGACAACCATTTGACATTCGTCACACTCAAAACAAAACCTCACGACAAACATAACCCATTTCCTTTCATCCTTCATCGTTGCGAACCCAAAACGCTTTACCACCACCTATGTTTGATCGATCCAACCCTTTCGAATTACTCCAGACTCCCAATTCTCTTTTTCGACCATCAGTTAACTGTCCACCACCTTATGGGAATCTTCGAACCCACCAAACTCCACCCTTATAGAGAAATAATCTTCAACCAATTCATATGCCAAAAAACTACCCACCTCCTAAACCTGACCCTTGTTGTCACCTTTTTAGTCTCTACCAGCTTACGGGGTGCTAACTTTGAGTGTTCTGATTTTAGAACAAAAAATGATAATCCTATATATGGTGGCCACATGAATATCATTGGATTTTTGAACTAGTTGAAGGTTGTAGGAAATTTTTTTAATTATATGGAGATTTCTGAAGAATGCCAAGTGAAGAAGATAGCCTATAAATTAAAAAGGGGAGCTAGCGCATGGTGGGACATAATTCAATCCATTAGAAGGAGGCATGGTGAGCTAGCTGTTGAGCTAGCGCATGGTGGGACATAATTCAATCCATTAGAAGGAGGCATGGTGAGCTAGCTGTTGCTTTGTGGGAACTGATGAAAAGATTAATGTGGGAACTGATGAAAAGATTAATGTATGAACAATTTTTGCCTTTAGATTATCAATGAACTTTGTTCAAACGGTATCATTACCATTGCCCATATGGCAATGTAACAGTAGCTGAATATGCTAATGAGTTTCAAGAGCTTCGAGTTAGAAATGACCTTAATGAGAATAAGTTGCAAGAGAACCTTCGATTTATTACGGGTCTAAGGGTGCTGCTTTTAAGTTTAGTGGATATGAGGCATGTAATGCGTTTTCCTAAAAATATAACTTTAGTTTCTAGGTATGAATTCCAATTAGATAGAAGTTTCAAGTCCTTTTTTTAAGAAACCCTAAATTGAATTCAGTTTAGATAAACTCTCATTAAGTACAAACAACCCTATTTCTCATAATCCAACTCTCTCAAAAACTTAACTGAAATTGAACCTTCCTTCTAAGAATTTGGGAGAACAACCTATGGTGACTTCTATTGAAATCCCACTTTTTTAGGGATTTATATTGTATTTTAATTAGGTGAATCATTAGAATTAAGAATAATTAAGATTTGATATTTGTACTTAATTAGGAATTAATTGGGGATTGTGGTAGTTAATTAGTTATATGTTTTTCCATTTTCCTAAGGCTGCCATGTACTATAAATGTAGTAGAAGTCTATGTACAAATCATATTATAAATATAGTTCATATTTATAGTCTTTCTATATGGTTTCAGAGCTCGGTTCATCTAAACTAGCTTTAATTTTTCATGGTTAAAATAACCCCAAACCAATTAGAGGCATCTTATGAAACTCTAAAAAAGCAGGAACCGACTATATTATGAATTCCAGTGGATTAAATAACACATCTTTGCAATTCACCATTGAAAAACTCAACGGAAGAAATTATAAAGTATATGTAATCTGTAAAATTGCTTATCAATGGTAAGGAAAGATTGAATACTTAACTAGTCAAACGAGAAAATCTGACTCAACTAACGTCAGCATTTTACAACGATAGAGCTCGAAGAGCTCGATAGTGATTGCGTGGCTCGTGAATTCCATATTACCAGCTAAGGTAAGACTTACCTCTTTTTGCCGACAACAAGTGTGGGATGTTGTATGAGAGCTACTACAATGGCTAGGTTTCTTATATTTTTGAGTTGAAAAATCGATTATGAAAAACCAACAGGCTGATAAAGAGTTGATTGATTTCTATATGAAAATGATGGCTCTCTGGCAAGATATTGATTTATGTTCGAATGAAGAATGAGAGTGTTTTGGTGATAGTTTCCGTTACCAAAAAAGGTTGAAAAGGAAAGAGTGTTTGAATTCCTGGTTAGATTAAACCAAGAACTTGATGATGTGAAAGGGAGAATTCTTAGTCGATAACCCTTTCCCTTTGTCTGAGAAGTTATTTCTGAAGTACGTTAGGAAGACAATTGATGAAGGGTCATGAATGATATCTGCGTTGACACTGGTAGCTCTGGTGATTCGCGAGAAGTATCAACCTTTGTTGTTGGAGAAGGTGCGAGACGAAACCAACCTAGTGGTGTCATGAAGAATGAAGCTTTCGTGAGGAAAATTGAGATCTCAAGGGGAGTTGTTGGGCTTGGGCCTAATTGGGTGTCTTCAGCCAATGGTGGGATGTTTCCAGAAAATTGGATTTGGCCTGGTAGGCTTGGGCCATATGAGATCGTTTTTAAGGCCTAGTGGGATTTCCTTAGAAAGTCCACTTCAACGTAGATTTGGGCAAGGTGAGTTTTAGGAATCCTTAGCAAATTTAACCTATGGGTCTCATGATAATAAAACAGGAGTTGGCCCAAACCCATAACGGAAAAGAATTTTTGTGATCATTGTCGTAAACTAGGTCATACAAAAGACATTTGTTGGAAAATTCATGAAAAATCGACAGATTGTATTCCGAGACAAAACAGGATACGAGGCTACCAAATTTCATTTGGCCACCATAAATCTCTAGATACCCCAAGTTCAAGTTTAGAGGAGCATTCAATCCAAAATAGTTGGATCAACTCTATAAAATTTTTCAAAATTCCAAAACTTTGGTCAATCACCCTTGGCTTCACTAGCTTACAAAGATAATTATCTATGTGCCCTAGTTACCACATCACAAGTCAAAATTCCTTGGATTATTGATTCTGGTATGTGAGATCATATGATAAATGCATATTATTTATTCACATCTTACTTGCAACATGCTGGTAATTTTAAAGTTGAAGCATCAGATGGATCTCTCTCATCAGTTGCAAATTTTTAACTCTATTGTCCTTAAATCTATTCTTCATGTCCTAAATATATCATGTAATCTGATCTCTATGAGTCAATTAACTACAGGTTCAAATTGCTCTATTAAGTTCCTTGGATTTCATTGTCTTTTAGGACATTATTAGAGAAGACGATTGGCAATGCTATAGAATGAAAGATTTTACTACTTTAATGACGCCAATGTGAGCGATCATAATCAGATTAAAATTTGTAATTTTGCTCTTGTTTGTAAGGATATGAACTATTATGGCATGATAGATTGGGTCATCTCATTTTTTAGTACTTGAAAAATTTACCCCTATCCATTTGTTTGAATAAAACAATGAATTTTTAGTGTGAAATGTGTGAATTAGTGTACTTTTTTTTTTCAAAAGTTCAATATAAACCATTCAAATCCTTTACTTTAATTCATAGTGATATATGCGGGCTTTCTTGTTTCCCTAATTGCACCTGCATCAAGTGGTTTGTGATATTTATTGATGATCATATTCAGGTTT
The DNA here is from genome assembly GCA_033030585.1 of Hippophae rhamnoides. Taxonomy (NCBI): domain Eukaryota; kingdom Viridiplantae; phylum Streptophyta; class Magnoliopsida; order Rosales; family Elaeagnaceae; genus Hippophae; species Hippophae rhamnoides. The sequence continues at coordinate 19,967,073 of CM065428.1, read as the reverse complement.
GTGGAGTCTATTTATTGAACACAAAAATTGTGATGTTTTCGTTACTTTTCATTCAATGATTTAAACCTAATTTTAAACACAAATTAAAATTCTCTTGAATTGATAATGGGACAGAGTATTTCAACCATTCTTTGGGAAACTATCTCCATAAACATGAGATAGTACACCGAAGTTCATGTGTTCACACTTCTCAATAAAATTGAATTGTTGAATGAAAGAATATATACCTTCTTGAAGCAACTTGAGCTTTAACGTTCACAATGAACATACCTAAACAGTTTTGAGGGATGCCATTTGAACCTTGACTTATCTCATCAATTGCCTAGTCGAGTTTTTTCATTTGAAACCCTACTTTTGAAACACTAGAAAACTTTCCAACAAACTTTCAATCTAATATATCCCTTAAAATGTTTGGTTGTACCATTTTTGTTCATATGCATTCCAAGTTCAAATTAGATCCAAGAGTTATTAAATGTGTTTTTGTTGGGTACTCTCCTACTTATAAAGGATACAAATGTTATGGTCCTTTTACAAAGGATAGTTAGTCTTGATGTTACCTTTTTCGAGAACACTCCTTACTACGAAAAGCCCTCTCTTCAGAGGGAGAATTTGAGTGAAGACAACTCTTTTGGTTAAAATACATGAGTCTAATAGTGAATTCATCTATAGGAGAACACTTGGAACACATGGGGAGATGTGAAACATAAGTAATTAAGGGACGATTATGTATATAGGAAGGCCAAAATTAAAAAGCAGAGAGAACTTTACACTTGAGGCACCAAGAGGGTTAGAATCGGTGGTAGATCCAAGTATATATGAGTCCATACCATGTAATTTTAAGTCACCTAAATCTTTTGAGTTACCTTTGCATTTAGAAAGCAAACTTGGTCTTGTATATTCTATCTTATCTCTAGATTTGTCTCATATGTTACTATGTCTTCTAGTTTTCATGTTTTACCACCAACCTTGATAAAAACAAAAATTTCAAAAAATATTCATGAGGCTTTGAAAGTTCTTAAATGGAGAGAAGCTATTATGGAGGAAATAAGGGCACTAGAAAAGAATAAAACCTGGGATGTTATAGAGCTACCAGTGGGTGTTTACGATAAAGTACAAGGCAAATGGTACAATAGAATGATACAAAACCCGACGAGTTGCAAAAATGTTTATACATACCTATGAAATTGATTACAATGAAACCTTTGCACCCGTGGTTAAATTAAATACAGTTCGGTTTCTCTTGTCACTAGCATTAAATTTGGATTGGCCACTTCAACAACTAGACATAAAAAAATGTATTTTTAAGTGGAGAATTAGAAGTTTATATGATCATGCCATTAGGATTTTGCAAAGAAGGAGACAATATGGTGTGTAAACTGAAAAAAATAACTATATGGTCTCAAACAGTCACCTAGAGTATGGTTCTATAGGTTTGCGAAAGTGATGAGGAAACAAGGATATAAAAAAACAATCAGATCACATAATGTTTTTCCCACGTACTGAAGATGGGAGAAAAACAATCTTGATAGTTTATATTGATGATATAATCCTAACTGGGGATAACTTGGAAAAAATTGAGAGACTAAATAATACCTTGGCAACATATCAAATAGAGAAATTAGTCTCTCAACCAAAGTATGTTCTAGACCTTCTCATTGAGACTAGAATGCGTCGGTGTAAACCAAGTGACATTCCGATCGAAACTCGAAAAAATAAGAAGAGATAGGAGAGTCAGTTGACAGGGATAAAGATTGGTATCAAAGATTAGTATGAAAACTAATATAGCTGTTTCATACTAAACTTGGTATTGCATTTACAGTTAGTGTGGTAAGATAACATATACATTCCCTAAAAGAAACTCATTTTGAAGCGGTTTACAAAGTTCTTAGATATTTAAAAGGATCACCAGACAAAGGTTTGTTCTTCAAGAAAAATGAAAGTAATGGTGTAGAAGTCTTCACTGATGCTGATTGGGTTGGCTTGATAGAAGATAGGTGATTCACTATCGGATATTGTACTTTTGTATGTAGAAATTTAGTAACTAAGAGTAAGAAACAAAACATAGTAGCTAGAAGCAGTGCTGAAGTTGAATTTAGATTTGTAGCATAAGGAATTTGTGAAAAGTCATGGCTAAGAAAATTCTTAAATGAACTCCAGGCTACAACAAAGTCTCTAATCAAACTTTACTGTGATATCAAGACATCAATTAATATTTGTCTTAGTTCAATTCAACATGACAAAACAAAACATGTAGAAGTGGATACATTTCATCAAAGAAAAAGTTGATGATGTAACTAATTGTATGACAAATGCTCTAACAAAAGACCAAATTGTAGATTTCTTCATCAAAAAAACTTTCTTGACTCAATATTTATGATCCAAATTAAGAAAGAGTGTTGAAACCCCATATTTTTAGGGATTTTATCTTGTATCTTAATTAGGTGAATCATTAGGATTATGAATCATTAAGATTTGATATCTGTATTTAATTGGGAATTGTGGGAATTAATTAATTGATATGTTTTTCCTTTTTTCCTTTGGTTGTTATATACTATAAATATGTAGTATAGGTTTATATACAAATCAGATTAAAAATACAATTCAAATATATAATTTCAAATGCATAGAGTTAAATTGTGTATATATTATTTTTTGTATTATTACGTGAATATTTAGCATGTCTTATCTTAATTAGGACATGTATGAGTCTATAAATACTCAATTAGGATTAATGGAAAAATAAGCTTTTTCATACACTTTTTTTATTTTGGTTTCAAAAAGGGTATAAATGTTTTTACCCACCTATAAGTAAGTATTATGTGTCTATGAATGTTCGGTTTTGTGAACAACAGTTATTTTTTCAAAGAGGTTTCTCTAGTTCCTTTTTAGGGGAAGATTAGCAGTAAAGAAAAGGGGAAGCAATGGTTTGAAGAAAAGAGGTGGTGGATTTCTGGTAAGAGGGATTGTTCTTTAGAAAGTGTTAATGTTCCTTTTGAGCTATCTTTTCCCTTGGAAGAACTTGAACTCGAACTTGAAAAAGAAAAACCAGCTAAGCCCCCTTATTTGTTTCACCGGTACTTTGGTAGAAGGAATAAGGATATTATTGCTATGCCCCTATTCTCAAATAATGACTAATATGCTCCTTTTGATGATACTATTATGTCTTCAAATGATTCTTCCAAGATTGATTATGAGGTACAAGTCTCTCCTTTACTTCCTACTATTTCTACTTCTAGCATGTCAATTGATTCTGTAATGCTAGCACCTACTTTTTTTGATCCTTTAGTTAGTGATCAAGGTAGGAGGTATCCTCTTCGAAATTGTAAACAGTCTAGTAGGTTAGGCTTATCTAAGCCTTCATCTAATATTGTTTATCCCATTTATGACTTTGTTTCGTATAACCTCTTATCTAAACCTCACTTTGCTTTTACCCATCAAATATCTTTTGTGTCTATTTCTATTCATTTTCAAGAAGTTCTTGGAGATTCCAAATGGAGAGCTACCATGGTAGAAGAAATGAATGCCTTCCAAAAAAACTATACTTAGGAGTTGGTTAAGTTACCTTAGGGGAAAAAGACTGTGGGTTGCAAATAGGTGTTTACTATCAAGTTTCATTATGATGGAACATGTGAGAGGAATAAAGCCAACGTAGTGGCTAAGAGATATGCTCAAACTTATGGTATTGGTTATTAGGAGGCATTTTCTCTGGTAGCCAAGATGAATACTGTTTGAGTTATACTTTCTATGGCAGTGAATCTAGATTGACCACTACTTCAATTCGATGCCAAGAATGCATTTCTTCGTGAAGAATTGACAGATGGGGTGTATTTTGATCCTCCCCTTGGGTTCTAACTGAAGGAGGAAATGTGTGCAAGTTGAAAAAGGTTTTACACAGGTTGAAACAGTCACCCAAGACATGATTTGGTAGGTTAAGTTGCTCAATGAAGGAATATGGTTTTAAATAAACTCAAGTAGATTATACTCTTTTCTATTAAATGAACGGTGGTGATATTACTTTACTTTTGGTGTATGTTGATGACATGATCGTTACAGATAGTAATGCTAGTGAGATAGAAAAGTTATGTCGTTACTTGGTAATGGAATTTGAAACGATGGACCTAGGAAATTTGAAATATTTCTTTGGTATTGAAGTCTCTCGGTCTAAATAAGGACTCTTCCTATCTCAACGGATGTATATCTTAGATATATTGGCTGAAACTGGTAATTTGGCTTGTGTCTTTGCAGGCACTTAAGGAGGTGAGTCATGGTTTGACGGTTTATCCTAATTAAATTCCGACTAACAAGAAGAGATATCAGAGATTGGTAGGAAAATTGATTTATCTTATGTCGTTAGTATGGTAAGTCAGTTAATGCATAATTCGAGTCAGCGACACATGGCTGTTGTAAACTTGATCTTGGCCTATTCAAAATCCTCCCTATGCAAAGGAATTTTGTTCTGAAGACATGGACACCTAGACATCATGGATTACATCGATTTAAACTTTGCGGGTTCCAAGATAGAAAATCTACTTCAAAGTGCTTTGTATTTGTTGGTGAGAATTTTGTAAGTTGAAGAAGTAAGAAACTTAACGTGTTATCCTTATCTAGTACTGAGGTTGAGTATTGCTCTCTTCACCATGGTATTTCGGAACTTGTTGTTAAAGATTTTGTTGAGTGAGCTTGGTTTTGGTCCTAAATAATGTATGACCTTATCATGTAATAATACTCTAGCAATTGAAATTGCTAATAATCTAGTGCAACATGACCAAAATAAGCATATTGAACTTGATTGAAACTATAACAAGGACAATCTGGATGTTGGTGTTGTTAGAATTCCATACGTCAAGAATAGTGATCGATTAGCTTACATTATGACTCATGTTCCTGGAAGATCTTTTCATATATTACTATCCAAGTTGAACGTGTGTAATATCTATGCTCTAATTTGAAAGGGAGAGTTAAATTGTGTATATATTATGATTTGTATTATTCTGTGAATATTTAGCATTTATTGTCTTACCTTAATTAGGACATGTATTGGTGTATAAATATCCAATTAGGGTTAATGGAAAAATAAACTTTTTCAAAAGCTTATTTTATTTCATGGTCTTTCCGTAGCCTCTAAACCCAATTCCTATGCAAAGGTTGGAATCATGAATTTTTTTAAATGTAATCAACATGGACATGGGTCCAGTGAATGCCATTTGAGGAAGACTGTTCACCTAGTAGAGGCAATGGAGGAACAAGAGGAGTATAAAGAGGAAGCGGAAGAAGAATTTGATGAGATTGATTTTGCAAAGGGAAATGTTGGGGAAAGATTTTAGGTAATTCTTAGAGAATATTGATAGAATAGTGTTGGCTCCAAGAGAGCCAACACAAGCTCAATGGCATGTCATTCTTCGTACGAGATGCACTATTCAAAAAATTATGTGATTTGATTGTAGACAGTGCTAGCGGTGAGAATGTAGTGTTTTTAGGGCTTGTGAAAACAATGAATTTGAGCACTTTGAAGCATTATAACCCGTATAAAGTAGGGTAGTAGGGTGGATTAAGAAAGGAGTTGAAGTGAGTAATTGAAGTTTGTAAAGTCCCATTGTCGATTGATAAATATTATCAAGATGAGGTGATGTGTGATGTTATCAAGATGAATGCCTGCCATGTTTTGTTGTGGAGGTCTTGGCACCTTGATAAAGGCCCTGCACACCAAGGTCTTGGAAGAACAAGAAGATAGTGTTGGTACCCTTAGTAGACAAGGTGGATCAAACCTCAATTCCTTGTCCTAAATAACCCGTGCTATTGAGTTTAATTGGTCTAAGGAGCTAAAATTAAAATTAAAGAGTATTGTGCTGGCTCTCATTGTCAAATAACTATTTGAGAGGGTTGGACACAATGATGAAATAGTAGAACATCTCATGGAATTTCAGAATTTAATACCCAAAGAATTACCAACTTAAAGACATCCGACATCAAATAGAACTCATTTTGGGAGCTCGATTACCCAACCTTCCCCATCACATAATGTCTCCTAAGGAACTTGAGATTTTCCAAACTATGATAGAGGACTTGTTATAGAAAAGGTTAATCAAGGAAAGCCTTAGTCCTTGTGCTGTGCTTGCCTTATTGGTTGGTCCCCGAAGGGACGAAACATGTAGAATGTGTGTTGATAGTAGAGCTATTGATATAACTACTGTTAAATATGGGTTTTCCATCCCTAAACTTGAGGATATGTTGGACAACCTTAGTGGATCCTCCGTTTTCTCTAAGTTAGACTTGAGAAGCGACTATCACCATATTAGGATTAAGCCAGGGGATGAATGAAAGATTGTTTTCAAAACTCAAGAAGGCCTTTAGGAGTGGTAGGCGATGCCTTTTGGCTTATATAATGCACCCAACACTCTCATGCGCTTAATGAATCAAGTTCTAAAACCTTCTATCGGAAAATTTGTTATTGTGCACTTTGATGACATTTTAATTCACAAGAAAGGTTTAGAGGAATATTTATGAGATTTGAAGTCAGATCTTGTTGTATTAAGGGAGAATCAATTATTTCTTAACTTGAAGAAGTGTGAATTTTTGATTGAAAGTTTAACCTTCTTAGGATTTGTCATTGGCTTATTGGGAGTTTTAGTGGATCCTAAAAAGGTACAAGCTGTTGAAGATCGGCCAACGCCAACTATTGTGCAATAACTTAGGAGTTTTCATAGTTTCGCAACCTTTTACAGAAGATTTGTATAGCATTTTAGCTCATTGGTTTCACCCATAATAGATTGTCTAAAGAAATGAGACTTTAATTGGGGTCCTCGTCAAGAAGCTAGTTTTGCATTCATCAAAGACAAGCTTACCAGTGCCACATAGTTCATAATATAGCTGTTATTCAATCACAACTAAAACATCTAAACATGATAAAGTTAAGATCTATAAAAAGTTAATTAAAATAGACATTAATAAAGTTCATCAAAAAGCTAGCAATCTAGTATTGGATTAAGATATCTCGTTTTTAGAGTTCATCATCTTCACCGTATTCTTCAATCTTGTATATAAGTCATAAGGTTCTGTTATTTATTTTGTAACAAATTGGTGGATATAAGGTGTAAGCAAATAGCTCATAAAAAAATAATAATGTGAAAACAGTTTATAGAAAAAAACTTTGGCAGTATAGTATAGCAGTAACTGAACAAGCAAAATAAGAAAAAACAAAGAAGAAATATAAGAAAGTATAGAAGAAAGATGAGGGAAAAAAGGAGTAGATTATAAAAAAGCAATAAGAAACAACAAGAAGAAAAAGAAAAAATAATAGAAATATCAATAAGGAAGAATATATTTGCTTGTGTATTTTGAAAACTACTTGTTGGAAAGAACATAAGGTTGTTGAAAGAAGAAGGAACTGAGAAGAACAAGACCAAAGCAGAGGAAGAGGAAGAAAGAGGCTGTTTAGAAGTTCCACTATAATAACTAGGGTTTTTTTCACTTTTACTTTTTCTGTAATTTTTTGGTTTTCTCAATTTTATTTAACTTAACCGGGCTGAAATATTAATGGGCTTTATCTAAGAGTTTAAGTGGTGTCTTAATTTTGCATTCAAGTCCAATTTTTCCTTTCTTGATATGAAACAAAGGCTATTAGCTGCAATAACCTTATTGCATGGCATCAGTGTTTGAAAAAAAGGCTTAAGTCTCGACAACAAAAGGTGTATAATTTTTTCAGCCCCTAATAAGTTAACCTCAAGGCTACCCAGGTGGAAAAAATGCCCTAATGAAATTTTTTTTTTGAAACCATGCTTTTAGATAAACACCTAATATCTCTATTATGAGCTTGTTGCAGGGCATTGGAAGACTGCGACTCATCTCCCCCATGCATGGCTGATATTTTTAGGTGTATGGGGAAAGCATCTCGTGCTGCTCTCTGTGCAATAGCTAGGCATCTTCGTTTGCGAAGCGAGTAAGGATGGTGATGGTGGATCTTTAACTTTATCTAATTTTCTGTTGTTTCATGACGTTTTTCATTAGATGTCTTACTTACAGAAAATTGCATTATGCAGTGTTTTCAATCACTTGCTTGATGACACTCCATTACCTGCTAACGAAGTCTCATCTTCTGTTCTTGTTGCCACCTACTCGAATGCAACCATGCAAAATGGAAAAAGTAGTATTGGTGGAGGGAAGCCAGGAATAAATGGTGAAATTGAGAAGGGATTGTTGACTCTAATTTTGTCAGACAGTCCTGGTTTACAGGTGCTTCTATAGTTTGATGGACAATAGATGTTTGATGTATATGTTTTACTGGTTGTGATTGTTTTGAGTAGCTTTTATTCATCAACGAAAGTGAAAAGCTAGTACTTTTAATTCTGCTTTTATTTGTATCCATCTTTGTGTGGGGTCTTTTGTTTCATAAGATTCTGTTGTGAATTTGTAAATCATTCTCTTTTACAGGTCTGTGATCCCAATGGTCGCTGGTACCTTGCAGACAATGTGTCTGGTCCTGGAGATCTTTTACTACTGACAGGTAAGGCGCTTAGCCATGCTACTGCTGGCCTTCGTCCGCCTGCATCATATAGGTTGGCTTCCGATTGCTCAAGTATTAGTGGTGGTGGGAGGTAAATGTTTTTCATCCATTTATATGATATCTGTACTGATGTAACTTCTTTCATTAATTGCAATCGATTTTCTGAAAAGGGTTTCTTCTAATTACCTGTCAACTGTTGTGATTGTAGGACATCGCTTGCATTCAGGCTTATGCCACAGGGAAATGCTGTATTAGATTGCACTCCTATTGCAGCAGCTGGTCATGTCATTCCCCAGAGCTATGTTCCAATATCCGTGAGCCAGTTTATGGATGATCTTTCTGCTGAAGAAGATGTATTGTGCAATCATTCTGATAATAACCATGTAAGTTCCAAGTTCCAACCCTAAGTGTCTTAGAAGGTCTCTTCTGTCTTCTATCACTGCATTATGGTTGTTGATAATAATTAATTGTGAAAAGCTTACTTTGTTGTTTTTCTTTATAGATAGACGGTAATTGTTGTGATTTATCTTGTGATTTGAAACGGGGTAGGGTGATTCATACTGTTAAATCATTACGTGACCCACAAAAATCTTACTTTGCTCAATAACCCTAATTGAGCATTTATACAAATATACAATCCTACACAAGGAAGAATATTAATTCCTAATTATATGCAAATAAAAATAAAGAATAAAAGCTTTTCCTAATTAATCTAGGATTAATGTTACACATGTTAACTCTCTTCATGTTGGATCATAGATATCAAGCACGTCCAACTTGGATGGTGAAATATGAAAAAAACTTTCACCAACACCATGAGTCATGAATGTTCGATTAGCTAACTAATTAACACTTTTGATGTGTGGAATTTTAATTACACTAGCAACTAAATTGTCATCGTTGTAGTTTCTATGAAATTCAATGTGCTTCATTCAGTTATATTGCATTAAATTGAATTATTAGCAATCTCAATTGTTGCAGATAGTATTATCACATAATAGTCACTTAACACCAAAATCAAGCTCACTCAAAAGGATCTTTAGCAAAGAGAGCTTCGTTATTGAATGGTGAAGAGTGCAATATTCAGCCCCTACTTTAGACAATGATACCATGTTTTGTTTTTTATTTCTATTATTCTCCATATAGAAATGACTAGATGTCTAGATGTCTAGATGTCCATGTTGAGATGTTAGAATCGTCATAACCTATGATGTCTAGATGTCCATGTTGAGATCACAAAATACCTTTGCATGGAGAAGATTTCAAATTAGCAAACATTTAGTTAAATAAGAAACAAACTAATATCACTATAATCTCTTTTATATAAAAGAATGTGATTTGTTTGGGTTTGTTTAAGATCATATTCTTTTATTAAGTGACTCAATCTGCCAGGCCACACCTAGAATGGTTTTTGAACCAATACAAGGCCTTCCTCACCCTACCCACCTTTCTCCTTCTTAGGAAGGGGATTTATACATATCTCTTCTTTCAAATCTCTATGTAAAAAGGCTTTCTTCACATCATTCTGTAGTATGGCTATTTTGATTCACATCAAGAGACTATAACTTGAACAATATTAATCTTGGTTGCTAAGCATCAATATTCATCTTGTTGTTAGGAGCAGATGTCTCCTTATAGCAATCCCATAAGTCTGGGCAAATTACTTAGTTACTATTCTTCCCTTATTCGTGTCTCCATGTCCTATTCGATTGAAACTACAACCCACAATCTTTTTCTTTTTATGTAACTTGACCAACTGTTAAGTACAATTTTTCTAGAGGGTATTCATTCTTTTATCATGGTGGTTCTCTAATTGGGATTTTTCAAAAATGACTAGGAACATAAAAAGAAATCTTATGGGCAAGAATTAAGTGAATTTTACATAAGTGGTGATAATACACAGATATATTTAAATATCATCGGAGGAATGCTTAAAGAAGCACAACTTGTCAAGTTGTTTATGAACTCAAAGAAGATATCGTGTACCTTGATCACCAACCTATGGATCCAAGGTAGTAGGTATAAAAATAACAAGATAAGAAGGTACATTAGAAGTAGAGTTGTAAAGAGTAGGAGTGGGAAATTGGTACTTCAAAATCAACTTTGGAAGACTCGTTTTATGACATGGTAGTATCATCAACAAAAATATATGATTAGGAGGTGAGGGCATAACATTAACATCGTTATCTCTCCAACCAAATTATCGTTGTTTCACATGAGGTGTTCTCAAAGTTGGTCTTTCCTTCTCAAGTTTGGGTTTCTCCGAATGGATTGGAAAGCTCTAAAGAGCCATCTCATTTTATGAAAGAAGTTTCTCCTATAGGAAATCTACAAATTTTCTTCCAATCATTATTTTCCCTCTTCCTCTGTACCAATCTTCCCTTAAAGAGGAGTCAGAGGTTCCTAGGAAGAAGACATTCATTATCAATAGGTGTATGAAAACAATCCTTATGTGTATCAGGTGGGTGAAAGCCTACGTTATGTTGATTGAGATTTTTGAACTTTGTATTGAAAGAGAAAGGGTTTGGGAAAAGATGGAGAATATTGATCAATGGTTGCTTGAGTTACATGAAGTGTTCCTTAATTATTAATGGGAGATCAAGAGGCTTTTTGAGTCTTCAAGAGGGTTAAGGCAAAGAGATCCATTTTCTCATTTTCTTCTCATTTTGATAGTTGATAGGTTGAATAGATTGGTGAAAAGAGCCAAGAAATTTAACTTGATAGATTGTTTGAGTGTAGGGAAGGAGTGTTGAAGTCTCTCAGATGATACTATCTTATTTGCCTTAGGCAAAGAAGAAAATGTTTTAAATTTGGTGAAGGAGATCGAATTGTTTTGCCATGTGTCAGACTCGAAGATAACTCTATCAAAAAGTTTCATTTTTTGTAGCAATTGTCCCGAAGATAAAGTAACAGTTTTAACAAATTTCTTGTATTGTGTTGTTGGAACCTGGCCATTGAAATACTTGGAGGTAATCTAAGAACAATAGAATTTTGGTCACTTGTTATTGAAAGATTTGAAAGAAGATAAGCAGATGGAAGAGTGCTTTTTTCTTCAAAAGGGGATGGCTAACTTCGATAAATTATGTTTTATCTAGTCTCCCAACTTACTATTTATCAATCTTCAAAATACCTGTGGGAGTTATAAAAAGATTTGAGAAAATAATGAGGGATTTTTTGTGTGATGATTCTAGTGAAGGGAGAGAGTCATTTGGTCAGTTGGGAAATAGTTTAAGGGTTGAAGGAAAAAAAGGGGGTTAGATATTGATAACTGTTGAAATTACATATATTAGGGATTTCATTCGGTATTTAATTAGGGTGATTATTGTTGATTTTGTGTTTTATTAGGAGATATTTAGGAGTAATTAAGAAGATTGTACTAGGTGATTTATTTCCTTATTTGCTTAGCCTAACTTTACTATAAATTTGTATCAAATGGTACTGTACAAGTATTAATCAAAATACAATTTTTGATCATATCAGTCCAAAGCAAGTCTTTATGATATCAGATTAAGGTTTATTCTAGCTTAACTTGCTATGACTAAATTTGAATTCAAGCATGAATTAGAAACAACTTACGAAATTTTTAACAAGAAAATAGAAGCCATCAATGGTAAAATTACCAGGAATGGGCTCAGTCTATGGAGTTCGTTATCAATGGTAAAGGGAGAATGAGATACTTGATCAAAGTCCAATGAGGAAAAAGGATGAAAAATGATGTTGAAAGAAGCTGGTGATTAATCCGCCTTCACTATTGGTGGTTCATCGACCCTCACCATTGGTGGTTCATCGACCCTCACCATTGGTGGTTCCTCGACCCTTGTTATTGGTGGACTCTTGACCTTCGTTATTAGTGGTTCCATTGTAACTTCATCTCTCGTTATTGGAAAGGTATGTCAACCCGAGATATTTGATTTGAGGGATAGGGAATTTCATCTTGGGCTTGAACCCTAGAGACATAATTTAAAGGGTAGGGCATTTGATCTTGGGCTTGGGCCTGAAATAGGTTGTGGGTTCTCAGCCCATTCCACATCTAATCTTGGGCTTGGGCCTAAAATAGGCAGTGGATTCTCAACCCATTCTAGCCATGGGAAAATTGGGCTTAGTGATGGGTGTAGGCGTGGTAGATTTTGTGGGCCCTCAAACAATTCAAGAAGTCTTTAATTCAAAACCATTGGACCAACTTTACAATTTTTCTTCTATTGTGAGGCTTTGTGGCTAAGAAAATTGTTGATAAAACTTCAAATTTCAATGAAGCCACCAATTAAATTTTACTGTGATAACACAGTAGCCATGAATATCTCTGTGAATCCTGTTCAACATTACATGACAAAACATGTGGAAGTGGATGGTCACTTTATCAAAGAAAAGGTTTTGCATGACTTATTATCCAACAAAAGAACAGATTGTCGTTATTTTCACCAAAGGATGTTCTCAGTAGCATTGTGATGATTTTATTTGCAAGTTGGATATGATTAACAATTATGATTCAACTTGAGTGGAGTATTGAAATGACAAATATCAACGTCTTCATTCAATATTTAATCAGGATGATTATTGTTGATTTTTGTATTTTATTAGGAGAGATTTAGGAGTTATTAAGAAGATTGTATTAGATGATTCATTTCCTTATTTTCTTAGCCTAACTTTACTTTAAATTTGTAGATATCAATCAAAATACAATTTTTGATCATATTAGTCTAAGTCTTTAGTAACATTATCAAGAGAAACAAGGCCTTATTAGGAAAGTGACTTTGGAGGTTCCCCTATGAGGAAAGTTCTCTATGACTTATGGTTACAAAAAGTAGATATGAATTGAAAGAGAATGGTTGGGAAACGGGTTGTGGTTTGCATCGAGAGAGTTGTATTGCTTGAGAGTCAATTTGTAAAGACTTGGATTTATTTTTTTTCAATTTAAAATACATAATATGAGATGGAGATAAAATACCTTTTTAGGGGGATCTTTGGTTGGAAGGAGGTTTTCTTTCAACAAGATATCCAATTCTCTATAGGTTATGTTTGGAAAAGAATGCTCCTATTGGAAGGACTCACTCGAAGGATTAAATTTCATGTTTAGAAGGAACTTGAATGATCGAAAAGTAAAAGATTTTTCAAGTTTAATGTTAGAATTGGATAGAGTCAACATAAGAGTTAATAGTAATGATAGAAGGAAGGGGATTGCAGATCCATCTGATTTTTTTTTTGTATTCTTATTTTGAGTTTCCAGTGATTTATTTAAATGATCAACTTTTCAATCACTATGCATATGCATATGTGTGATCTAGCCTAATTCTAAGTAAAGTTAACTTTTTGAAGTGGTTGATTAGTCTTGGAAAATTGAACACAAATGATCGGATCCGAATAAAGCTTTACAAGTTTTGATTTTCTCCAAATTGTTGTGTGCTTTGTGAGAACAACTCAAAAAATATTGATAATTTATTTTTACATTTTCAAGTTACTTATCTTCTTTGGTTAAAGCTACAAAACAATATGAGAATACAATGAGCTATTCTAGAGCCTTGTTAATCTTTATAACTGGAATCCTTTTACTCTTATGGGAGGAGCTGTAAGGCTTGAAAAACAAGGGTGTTATGGAACTGTGGGGTAAGAACTATTCTTTAGGTGTTATGGATGGAGAGGAATAAGAGAATTTTTTATGATAGTTTGTAAGTGGATTATTGATTTAGTGTATAACTTTGTAATCATACTAAATTAATATTAATTATTGTTTCTTCATTTAAAAAAAATATAACCAAGAAAGACACTTGAAAGCAAATGGATCAAGTTTTTCTATGAAATGCATGCACATAGTAGAAATATAAAATAGGACCGTACGTAAGTTAGAATTTTATGGAATTGAAATAAGTTGAGGGGAGAATGAGAAATATAAAGAAAAACATTATAGTTCTCATTAATAATAATAAAATAGTACACTAATGTTGATAGGGAAAATTAGATTATTGAAATTGTATTCCTAATAGAACTCTTAATATGATCCTTAAATTAAATATTAAACATAATATTATCCATAAGTTTTCCCAACTCAATCATGTATGATAGAATCACAAAGATTTGACTCTTTTAAACTCTGTTTGTAATGCATTATAGGCTCGAGAAACAAAGAGAAGATATGTACGAATGAGATATCCAATAAAAACAAGGAGAATGATTGAATAGAGGACCGAACATTTGGCGATATTAGATGTGTTGATATCCATGATGTTCCAACACTCCTTGGCAAGCTAGACATAGATAATATCTATGAACATGTTATGAGTACTAGTGATTAAGCTCCCATCAAATAATGAATCATGTCTCTTTGTGAAGGTCATTTAGTTGATTGAAGTCAAAGGCCCTATGTAAAAAAAATTCTAGAAGTGTAGGGTGATACAGTAAAGTCCCTAAGAGGTAGAAACCAAAAGAGCATAGCACAAGTTGAAATGGTGCAAAACCACTCAATAAAAGGCTTTATAGGAATTGGAATGGACAGTAATGGTGCTAGGTTTGTATAGTTGCTCAGTTAGTTAAGGGTAGTGATGCAGATAGTGACAACACCAAACAAACAAAGGTTGACATAAGTAGCTGTGGGCACAAGTAGACTGGAGACACTCTAACTCTCCCCTTTAAATTGGAACATAAATATCACATATGCCCAACTTGAAAGGTGAGGTGTGAAAAGAATTTCTAATAATAGAACCCTTTATAGGAAAGTAGTAGTAGAATTCAATTTTTGTCGAGCATAAAGAATGACCCTTTAATTGAGAAGCAAAAAGTGTGTAACCAAGTGATCACCTGTCAATCAAATATTAACTTTACCAGTGCATCATAAATTCATAATCCATATAGAATCAGAATCCAAGAGTGGAAAGAGTTAAGTTAAACCATGCATAAAAACCAATATGAACAAATGCTCAATTTTCACATTTTTGACACATAAGTTTGAACAAATATAAAAAGATAGGCATCAAGCACAATAGGAAATATCCACGGTATAATGGAAAGGCAGACAAAGAACATTTTTCCCTTCGTCTAATCACATTTTCAATTTAACTTATAATTTGTAATCAACCTGAACCCTTCCATTAGGTTGTTTTTGTTTCTTCTTCTTAGGTTGTTGTTTCTTCTTCTTCTTCTCAATTTCTTTCACAACCAAGTATGCCTATCACTTTTATTGCATAAATGTGTCAACAACATATATTGTTTCTATAAACAAACCGAGCTTTAGGCTAATTCTAAGTATTAAGGGGACACACCAGTGTTTTAGGCTCACTTAGAGGCAAGGCCCATAAAAGGGTATCGAGGTTACATTTGATGAAATTTGAGACTTACGTCTTTTTCTTGTGAGGTGCAAGCCGTGAGGCGTTTTAACCTTGAGGTTAGGTTTGAGATGGTTGAGGCTTATGTTCGAAAAATTTCAATTTTTTTAAGTTGGGTCGTGAATAACTCATTCTAATCTCATCCAACTTTGTTAAATAAATAAAAAAAATCAAATATTTTAAAAAATAACTAAAAAACGTCAAAAACTCAAGTCATATTATTCAAATTAGGACAAGTTTTTTTAATTCTTCCAACACAATTATGAATTCAATTTTATTATTAATTTGATTATTTTTTCAATTTTTTATGTATTAATCAGTTTGAAATTCAAAATACTTCTATCACAATTAGAAACCCTAGAATATTATTTAGTTTTTAGTTATCTACTTATCCCTCTTCTTTACATAATGGTGAAATTTCAAGATGTTATTCTTCTTTTTCAAAGAAGAAATGTTCTCTAATTGGATTAATTGTTATTTGTAATTACATTAGTTGGGAAGTGATTGAGAATTAGGTTTTGCATTTCAGGGTGCAATATACGTTGTCTATATCCAATTTTGCCAATTTTCTTATTCGTCAAAGGATTTGAAATATATTATCTTGTGAGTACTCATTCACACCTATGAAATCTCCAAACATTTTGTCCAGTCTTAATTTGCTCACTTAATTTCCATTGAGAAGTCTAATGTTGTTTTAAATATTATTGCAACATTGGGTGCAATCCCATTCAATATTTGAACTGATGTGAAGAAAGCTTATTGAAAATTTTGAACATGCAGGTGTCTCGGAACAATTCGAGTAAGGAACCATCATTAAGAAGTGTTCTCTCAGACCCCTTATCGTGAGTTGTTCAGTACCTTGTCACTCATTCTCTTCTTGTGAGTCCAATATTGTTTTCATATTATGATACAGGGTAAACGTCATTTAGTTAGTGATGTTATTTAAAAAAATTTAATTTACTATTTTCAATATTTTTTATTTCGATGGACTATTTTTATTATTGAAATGTCTTTCAATTAACTATTTTGAAAAAAAATTGGCTACTTTCATTGGAAAATTTAAATCATATACGTGGTACGTTAAGTTATAAGGACATGTCATAAATAAGATAATAAAATTATAATTTTACATGTCCGTGACCTAATTTTTTTAATTAAATTGGTCAATTTTTGACTAGAATAATTAATTGAAAGATGCTTCAATAATATAAGTAGTAAATTGATAATTATCATATAATATAAGTTGTTAAATAAATGTTTTCCCTATGATAAATTGAATATATTGTTATAGATTAAGGACCAAAATGATTGTTCTGAACTTAATGTTGTTTTTTCAAGGTTTGTGGGTACTGTTCAACTTTCAGTTTTCTTAGTACATGTTTCGAGATGATAATAGCACGTCATGTTACTGTATTTAACTTCATGCTAACCCGTGGCCGAACCCTTCACATTGAATTAATGCCTAAATCTTTGTATGTTTCTGTGTGTGTGCTGTTCCTGCTCTCTCTCTCTCTCTTTTAAGCAAACAATATTTGTTTTCCTTTTAACCATGGTGTTTAATTAAGAATGGTTTTAGTGGTGCATTTCTCGAAGATGCCTCAGTCATTTCGTGTGGGCATTCATTTGGCGGTCTCATGTTGAGAAGGGTCATTGATACAGTAAGTTATCTACTCTTACTATGTTAGAGGAGGAATAATGATCGCTGTTCTGTCATGTTTGTGTGTGCTCAAATTGTTGATGCTGTGAAGCTTCTTTCTTTATCATCAACTAGGTTCTATCTCGTTGCATGCTCCAGAACTCTTCTGATATGAGTTTAATGAGTAGCTTGGGAACAAATAAAATACGGTGTAATGTGAGAGAGAATGTTATCATTTTTTTCCTGATTGTAGGAACTCAATAATTTCTTGCATGGTTGAAGTAAACATGTAGACTAACAAAGATCATTTACATCATGATAGAGATAGAAATACTTATGTGAACAAGGAAAGGGAAATATGTCTCCTTATGAAGTCAAAGAGAGGGGGAATAATATTGGTTCTACTTGTATGTATCTTAATATTTTTTGATTCTGTTTTGCTCTCGGTTTAATGACAGCCATATTAGGATTGAACCTTTCACTGATCTTATGACTCATACTGTGCACCTTAATTAGCAATTGTTTTGTATTACTACATGGAAAAGAGCAGAAAAGGAAGGGCTAACCAGACTTGTCTACTGAGTTGATGGTATCATATCCTAGATCAGGCTGACTCTGTATATGCTGTAGGCATTTTTTACATTGGTTTATGCACAGTTGATTGTGCGCCATTGTTATTTTAAGAAGTCTTTTTATCTTTCATTCCTTATTTGCTTTAATTTGGGTATGTTTCTTCTATTCATAAATCATAATGCAATATTATTTTGAATCAGGTACAGTTAATTTATGATGACTGCTATTCTTGCTTCTTGTTTTTGTAGTTCATCAGTATTGGATATCCCTTTGTAGCCTTATTATCTTTATTGCGTAATAGATTTATTTCCTCTAGACGGGTGGCTGTAAGAATGATAGCTACTTATGTTGTTTGTATAACAGTCAAGATGTCCCCTCTGCAATTCAGAAGTCGATAAAAGGTCATTGATTCCTAATCTTGGTAAGTGACATTTTATTCTTATGTGTGCTTGTAAGGTGTATAGATGGAGAAATGATAAGAAACCAAATATTCCTAACTGGTTTGCATAAGATAAACTAATGTTGCTTCACCATTTTGGGCCAATAAAAGTTGATTTCAAAAGTATAAGTGGAGGGACCATTTTTGGACCCGAATGATGATGTGTCATAATGTATATGTAATTTGTCTGCTAAGGATCTTTTGTATTTATAACTGGTTCTATGATTTTATTAATGAATAATAATGCATTACACACATTACATATGTGCAAATCTAATTTTATGTACAAATGATATAAAAGCAAATATATGGCTTCTGATAAAGTTAAAGGTTCTAGTAGGCAGGGGCGGATGCATATGTTAGTTAGAGAGGTCTCCTCACTTGATTAAAAATGTTTTGTACAAGTGAATTTTTATTTTTTATTTTTCATGAAAGTTGAATTGTATTTAACATAATTTGTTAATTATCAACTTAAGTTTTAACTTTTAAGCCAATATTCTAAGTGTTAAATGTTTAAGCTCAAATTTTATGTATAAACTCGATTATTATTTTAATTAAAATGCAATAATATTATAATAACCCCACATTTGGATAATCCTTTGCTAAAAAAAATTAATTGTCAAATTTTTCTCTCTAATGTTTATTTATTTATTTGTTAGTTTTTTTGTGTGAACTTCACATTATTGATTATTATTGATTGGTGCTCCCTCTGAGCTTGAGTCCTAGATCTGTCACTGCTAGCAAGTAGCAAATAACTCACTACTGTAATTCAGATGAGACACTCCAATGTATGCTGAGTGAACAAAATCAAGTATTGTGCAACAAACTAGAACTTTTCGGTTTGAAGAAACCATGTGTATGACATTACTTGATATCTGCTTGTAGACAGTCTCTATACGTTTAATTTTCTCTCTCTCTCTCCCTCTCTCCCCCCCCCCCCCCCCCCCCAACAACAACATGTTTCTGTCCAGAACTTGAACTGTTCCTGATTTATGCATGTTATGTGTTATTATCTTTTTATCGAGGTTGATTTCTTCTGCAGTTTTAAGAGCTGCTGCTGCAGCTGTAAAGCATGAGGACAATCGAAGACTTTTTCATAATGCTGTTGTCCGAAAGCGCCGAAAAGATATGGGTGATCAAAATGATTCATCGAGAAGACTGAACAGGGTATGTTTGAACTAGATGCCAGAAACTGCTTTGTTCCATTACACATGAGAGTATTCACATTGTCATGATCATTGTATCTTAAGTTACTAGGGAAGTGAATGGGATGCATAGAAAATTACTCTGCTTTGGCAGAGTAAGTAGGCTATCCTTGATAGATAATTTTTTCAACATGATCTAACCGTAGCTAGTTGATGTCAAAGCTGGCAAAATTGAAGTCCATTTTTATAAAGAGATATGTGGGCATGTTACGAAAGTAAGAAAGATTTTGTTTAAGAACAACTGTAGAGCGTTCTATTCTATTTCCACGGGGAGTTTCAAAAATATATCAGGGAATCTGAAGGTAGGGTGCATGGTTCTTTGTCAATGGAGACAGTTTTCCTTTCTTCTTGATTTAGAATGATGGGATAGGAGTATCTTCATTTATTTCCCTTCACTCATCTTTTTCCAGTTTTCATGTTTCTCTTGTATTTGTCTCCATTGGTTTGTCTCGTTTCTCTTATAATTTCATTGTTCTCATGGTTTGTGCCTCAGCAATTTTAAATTAGTTGAATTATGAACAAAAAATAATAATAATAATAACAGGTGGGGTTGTCAAAAGACACAGAACATGCAAGAAGGTGATAATTTGATAGTATCGTAAATATACGAAAATGAAAAAAAAAAATTCTCAACCTTTTTTGTAAATATCACATGCTCTCCTTTGAAAACTTTTTTTTGTCAATAGTTCAGTGCTCATGTTGGTAAAAAGAATATTGGAAATAGATCTGTTCTATATTTCAGTGGCTTGTGAAATTGTTTGGAAAATTTGTAGGAGTAACAATTATTTCTTGCTTGATCAATTGAATATGGTAGTACGTCTGTTTGTATGTTTCTCGATTGTTATTCATATCTAGGTCATAAATATTATTCATCATCTATTTTTTAGAATATTTCATGATTTTTGGTGGTATTGTGCTTATCCTTTTATTACTCGCACCCAATTATGTTTGATCTAAAGAAAATCTTATTACTACTTAGCTAGAGGGATCACCTTTCTCATGCTACTACTTATTGGATCCCTCAGAGTTTATCTGGTCATGGAACTAGTTTAGTTGATCTGTCAAATTACCACAATTTCCTCTGCGAGTACACTGTTTTCAGTTGATGCAAGAGAATATAAGTAAAGAAAGGGAAAGGTTACTGAGTCTATAACGTGAGCCCAGGTGTCATGAATCGACAAATATTTGATAAAACCACATATAAAATTCACTCAGCTCACATGTCTGCATTCATATAATAAAATGCAGGCATTCACTGATTTTATGAACAAAGAGAGATTATTGAACATCTATTTCAGAGGAAGACTAAATGCTAAATCCACAAGCTTAGAATCTTGAATTGGGTACTAGAAACATTTGACACACTCTAGTGGTTTTTTCCCCTTGGTCATTCTGGTCTATTTCATCTGTATAAAATACATGTAAATATTTCATCTGAGGGTTGTTTCAAATAGATAATGAAACGGGATTGCATCAAAGTTTTGGTTAGGATGAGGTGTATCTTAAATTTTTGGAACTGCATTTCATGCTCAAAGAATATCACAGTTGAATGGCTTTATCTCCAGGAAAATGGTGATATCAGCGATGATGCTGTTTGCAGTGTACAGTATCCATTTTCAGTAAATGAGAAAGTGGTAATTAAGGTATCTCTCCTATATATTCTTTAAGTTGTCTTATACAGAAATACTTGTAATAACAAAGGAAATGCTTACTCCTTCAGGGTAACAGGAGAACACCTGAAAAATTTGTCGGCAAGGAAGCAGTAATAAAGTCGCAGTGCCTCAATGGCTGGTGAGTTCTTGTAACTTTGGTTCTTTTGGTTATGGCTGTATGGGACTTTCTGCTTTTAATATCTAATCACACGTGGTTCTCCGACTTTGTCACGAAATACTTTGTAAGAATAGAAAGCTTCACTGTGTTTAGTTCCTGAATGTTGGAGCCCTCCGATATCTTAGTAGTTACTACCGAGTCATTTCGTATTCTGAAACTGTGCTTTACTATATGAAAAGATAACTAATTATGAAAGCTTGATTTATTCGTTAGTCCAATTAAGTATTTATACATACACAAGTTCTATACAAGTTAGGATAAATAATCCTAGTTTTACAAAAATAATGACACCTTGAAATATCCTAGAATAACTAGAGTGACATTTACAATGCACACACATGTATAGACACAAACACACACGTAAACTCTACCCTCAAAGTATAGATATCACAAATGTTCATCTTGGACGATAAATGATGAAAAGAACTTTCACTTACACCACGAGTCATAATATTGACTAGTTGATCCAACACTTTCGATGCACATAACTTTGATGACATCATAATTCAAATTCTTAATAATATAGTTTCTGTCGATTTTATTGTGCTTCTATTGATTATATCATAATGAATTATAGTAATCTCAATACTTGCAACAGTAACACAACAAAACAATTAGAGTATTATATATTATTATAATTGTAATAGTAGATATATTTGGTTTCCTTTTTTTGTGTTAGAAATTATTAGTACTAAAATAGTTAGAAATTATTAGTAACAAGATATTAAAATATTACTTTTAGGTTTCCTTATTAGTTTAGTAGTTACATGATATTAGGATTAGGATTTTAGGTCTAGTTATTTCTATAAATATGTGTAATATATCATTATTATTATTATGAATGGTGATTAGAATGTCTCTCTTTGATTATTTTTATTTTTATTTGTCTTTAACATATTTCAATTCATCAATATTTTATCTTCCACATTTGTTAGTTTACCTATTTTATATTTCTACTAGGTATTAGAGCTGTGACCACTTTTATTATTATATTTTCTAGACTATTTTATTTTCTCCCGTAATAATGCTTGAAATAATGCTTGATCCTCTCCTTTTGGTCTCGGTCCTTTGAGTTTCTTTGCTCTTATTTAAAAATTAAAGAAAAAATTTAGATCAGTTTTTGAAAGAAAAAACTAGAACCAAAAAAATAATAAAAAATCCAAACTATCTTAGGCTCTACCACCAGTGTAGTCAAATGCTGCCACCACTTCCTCAAACCCAGGTAAAACTGAACTCCTTCCACCAGTCGTAGCTGTTCAACAAGTCGACAACACAGTCTGGAAATCACAAAGTCGAGATGTGGCCTTCACTATTTGCATGTCTCGTTGATGCTGCCTGTGCTACGTCACTCGTCGTCACCCTAGGTGTTCAGCACTGCCATCCGAGTTGTTCACTCTTTCATTACCATCACCGTTCGATCTTCCTTTCACCATCGCCGGTCATCGTCTGCCTGGAGTCATGCGCACTAACTCTCTGTCAATCGTGAAATTAGCTGTTGTCATCAGGTCTGTGCGGTTTGTTTGCAACCGCCAGTGAGATTCAAAATTCCATACTCAGTTCCTTTTATTCCAACAATTATGTCCCTCTTCCTACACCATTGCTGTTCTGAGGGACTCATACGTCGTTGATAAATCCCAACGACATCATCCCCAATTACCCAGTCATTGTCGCCGCTTCTGGGCCATCTCATCTACCACCTGCTTGCATTTGGGTTTATTTTTGGCACTAATCATCAACTGTTACATGGACTCAGGAAGATTGAGTTACGGGTCCAGAGGTCTGATTTTTCATATTATAAAATTCTAAGACACGGGGACACAAATAATAAGAATTTTAAGACATGGATACAGCGACATGCCATATTATATAAATTATTATATATTTTATATTCATATATTAATATTTTATGTATTTTTAATCATTTTCATTTACTCATACTTTTTATTTTTATTTTTAAATTTAAATTATTTTTATTCATTTATATAATTAAATTTGTAATTTGAAATTAACTAGTTCCTTATTTTCTTTCATAAAACAGAAAAGTCTTTATTAATTTTTTATGTTCAATCTTTGTCCATTAAGAAAGATAAATTCAGCCTAAATCCATTTGGAAAAATATCTATCCCCTGTACATTTTTAAAAACTTCGAATCCCAGCCCATGTTTCTTTCTTTTATATTCCACTTTTTTTAACTCGTATTTGTATTATGGCTTTTTTAATTTCTATCATGCCCAGCCCATTGTTTAATGTGCATTAGGGTGTCTTTTAATTAAGATGTCTCCCTTCAACATCTTGCTTGCCGCTGGAAGCATGTTGAGTATGAAAATATTTTGCTACATCCAACACATATACCACACCAGCACCCTCGACACGGGTGTGGGTGGACAAAATGGCGATTCCGGATAACATAGGTCATCAATACTGCATTGCACGTGAAAATTTGTACTTGTAAATTAATG
Source organism: Hippophae rhamnoides (assembly GCA_033030585.1). Classification (NCBI taxonomy): domain Eukaryota; kingdom Viridiplantae; phylum Streptophyta; class Magnoliopsida; order Rosales; family Elaeagnaceae; genus Hippophae; species Hippophae rhamnoides. Next base: position 19,943,118 of record CM065428.1, on the reverse strand, counting down.
GAGAATTATTTTTATTTATAATAATATTTATATTGTAATATTTTAAATAAATCGTAAAAATAATTATTAATTTTATAAACACATAATATGCAATTTAATTTTAGTATTTATATTTTATTACTTTATCCTAATATTTGAGTTTCATATTTTTGCATGACATAAAAATAATATTGTAAAAAGTTAAACTTAATAAGCAAATAAAATAATTTCTTTATAAGTGCTTCATGAATAGGCATATATATATATATATATATATATATATATATATATATATATATATATATATATATATATATATATATATATATATTATAAAGTACTCTTAAGTTCTAAAGTACAAAATTTTATAGATTAAATAATTGAAAGAGTTATTATGAACATTAAAAAACAAGTGAATTTAACTATAATTAATTTAATAACCATTTCTAATAGCTTTAAAAGATATATTTTTTAAGGTGAATGATAAAATAACATAATAAATTTTTTTTTGCTTAAACCTGCCTATTTTTCTTTTTCACACCACCTTGTGTTCTTATATCATTACATAAACTATTTTCTCGTTTTAAGCCATAGATTTGAATCACATCAAATATTGTTTGATATAAAAAATTATTAAATAACTTTACAATAAATTTGAGAAAACAAAAAATATTATGAAGTAAGTTAGATATATAATAATTATTGGTATTGGTTAGCAACAAAGTTACATCAAAATAATTATTTAGGTTCTCTAATTATTTTAATTTTATATAAAAGAAAGTTATGAAATTATAATTAAATAATTCACTATATTTTTTAATGACTTATTTATTATTCCACAAATAATTAATTTTAATTAAAAAATTAAAGTTTTGAAGAAAATATGATCTAAATAATTATATGAAATCTATACTTTTTAATTTTATAAAAAGAAAATTAAAAGTAATTAAATAATCTTAATTAAAGTCTTTTGGAATTCTTATTTTTAATTCCTAATTAAGTCATTATTTATTTATTATTCAAAAAAATAATTAAAAACATTAAATTTTTGGAGAAGTATCACCAAAATAATTATATGCAATCTATAACTTTTTAATTTTATAAAAATGACAAGCATGAAAGATAATGTATGTGTGATAGGTTCCATGATTACAAGTTCATTCCATACCGGACCAAACTGGAATAAGGTTATATGATTCAAATTATGAGAAGAGGTTATTCGAGTGTATCTAAATAGATACTATGTTTACATATGGATCCTTGCGTCGTTACATTCCATTTAGGATTAGGAATAGTAATTAGATTTGCTTTTTACATATCTCTCGTTATTTGGGGCCCTATTTACCTCTTTGGGTTTCTATTGAATCGAGAAATAGGTTTGATTTTTCATCCTTTTGATATAATAGATAGATAAATAATCTATCTAAATAAGACATCCTCTAGATAATTCAAATCAGATGTTCGACTCGGGCCTATATGATCGGTCAATAGAAATAGTCTAACAATTCACCCCTGTCATAGATTTCATACATCACATTGAATAGATATCTTATTCATGGAATACGATTCACTTTTAAGATTCCCTGGCGGTGAAATGGTAGACACACGAGACTCAAAATCTCGTGCTAAAGAGCGTGGATGTTCGAATCCTCTTAAAGACATAATATTGAATATTGAGAATGCTCATTGAATTGAAATAAGTTCAACAGCGGATCACGAAATCTTGGTGATTTGCTCTATCTAATGAATGGGATTTCACTTTGAAATCGTCCGCCCTGCACCCACCCCTGAGTATATGCTTTAACAAGAATCACAAAAGGGTAAATTGATACAATAGAAACCTCTAGTAAAATGCCCATCCGTAACCCAGTAGATAAAGTACATTATATAGTTCGTTTTAGGAATTGGTGACTTATCCATTCAGTGACTTTGGTGCTGAATGTTTCCAAAATGGGTATTATTGGGTTGGGTGAATTCAATAATAGATGCATGTTGGTATTCCAGCCTTCCTTCTCCTTTCAGGGCATATCCGAAAGAGAATCTGGTAATTCTTGGTCGTGAATATCTGAATAGGACGAACTGCTATGTGGATATTTTTCCTTCGGAACAAAATAATTTGAATTTGTCGGTCAATTGGAATGTGTATTATCCATATAGGGCATCTTTCAATCAAGAAGATCCGTCGGCCTGAGACGAAAAGAAATATCTATCTATTTTATTAGTTATTTAGTTAAACCAATTATTCCTTATTGTAGCAGATAGCAACAACCATTTCATCCGACATGCGTATTTTTGATTTTCCAATGGATTTACATATTTCATTAATGAAATTTTTTTGATGTAGTGAGAAATAGGTCTAGTTGTTCATTGTTCGTTGTTCGTTGTTCAAGAATTATTGTTTATGCAGTTTATACCATCCATACATAATGTTTTGATTTAAGATTTCAATTCTTTTATGTTTCAGCAATAGTATATTATTCCATGGCGACTCTTACCACCTAGTCAATTATGTTTTACTTAATCTTTGTTTCATGGCCACATATCTTTCCGGATAAGGAATGGGAAACTTTCTCTTATTACATAAATCCAATTTTCATTTCATCTAGGAAAAGCCATCTTTTTTCTCAACAATGTCTTTGTCATTTGATCCAATAGCGTTCCGTTAGATAGGAATAAATTTGATAAATACTGATAACTCTCGGATGGAGTATTAGAACGGAAAAATCCATTAGATAATGAACTATTGGTTCTACACCATCTCTGGCGAGGAATCAACAATTCGAAGTACTTTTCTTGCGTATTCTTGATAAACTAGCATATATAGAGAGATGTAGGAAGATCTGTTTGGAAAGTAAGAAGCCCTTTTGACATCTCTTCATCTACAAAGAATTCTTGATGTGAAAACACAGAGACAAAGGGCTAATCTTTGAATAGGAAAAAGTGGGGATTTACGGGGTCCTAAATGATTTGACTTCTTCGAAAAAAGCCTTGTTCTTTGGAGGATCTATCTCGTGTCTGATATTGCATGGTTCCACTCTGCAAGAATTCTGAACCATTCTCTTGAAGCCCACCTTCTTCATCATAAATGATCTGCTTGCCTCGAAATGACCTGGCCCAATAAGGAAATCCTAATTCATTGGGCCTTTCGATCCAATCAAATAGAAAGCCCAAAGGGCGCTATATTCTAGGAGCCTAAACTATGTGATTGAATCCTCCTCTATCTATTGCGGATCAAGGACTCATTCCCCTTCTTCAAACTTCAATTCGTATTGCTCATAGAGAAATCTCTGATCAACGATAGAGCAAGACCCATTTTGCATGATATCTAAGGGATTCCTTGGTTCAGGTAGAAGAAGCAATGTCCCTCTATCATTATCAAATTGGCTGCAATCTTTTTCTATTCGTGAGGATCCCACCAGAACGCCTTCTACTTCTAATAGGCCATGCACTAGATCATAATCATTCTCAACGAGTCCATAAGAAGTGATCCCATTTTTTTCATCGAGTTCGGGTAGAGATAAAAGGTCTTGAGTGACCGATCCGGTAGAACAATTCAAAAGATAAAGAAGTATTGTTAATTTCTTCATGCTCGTTCCAAGTTGGAAGTACCATTTGTATAAATAAGAATCTCTTTCGTTATCCTTACATGATTTCTTCTTCATATAGATATAGGATCTATGGTTACTTAGAAGTACATTTTGTGCAACAACCCTTCCTATTTGATAGAAAAGGATCCCATGGTCCTGAACTGATCTTACTCGGGATCGAACATCCCAAGTTTGTCTATGAAGAACAGATCTAATTATATTGGTGTCTATAATTGATTTATTTTATGTAATACTAATCGATAGGGCCTCATTGGTAAGTGCTACAAGATCTCGTACATTGGATCCCATGGTTATGAAGGTTATGGACCTGAATCCATTAGTATGGAACATTTTCTTTTCCAAGTGAAATCCCTTAGTATATGAAAGAGTGAAAAAATGCTTTTGTTGTTGTGGAATAAGAAGTCTTCGTATCTTAATGCATCTATTTAATTTATTCGGAGCTATTAGAGTGGTATTTCCTTTTTCTTTTGGAATATAAGTTGAAGTAATAACGAGAATATTTCTAGTGCAACATCTTTCACAATCCCTGGAGAGATAGTTCACTAATAGACCGAAGGACAAGTAATTCGACTCATTCACATCCAGAGTATGAATGTTTGGAATCCATATTATGCAAGGAGATATTGCTTTTGCTAATTCGAATTGAAGGGTGATATAAAATCAGTCCATTTCCAGCATCATATCCATAGTTGGCGCATTCATCATAGTTAGAAGAAAAAGTTCCATATCAAGGTCACGGTCGATATCATCAATATCATTACTATTATCAATATCGTCACTATCATCAATAAGAAAACCCTTGTTATCTAGGAACTTGTTTCAAAATACTGTAATGAAAGGAACATAGGAGTTTGTTGCTAGGTATTTGACCAAATAGGTTCGTCCGGTTGCTATAGAAACTATCACTAAAATACCCATAGAGAGGGATAGGGCTAAGCAGAGCGAAAAGGGTTTTCCATGATATGGGAAATGAAAACTATTAGTTCCGCAGTGGGTTTGTGAGTAAGTGATTGTCTGATAATGAGGAAGGAATATCCGCCTTTTTGCTAAACAGGATGTATTGTTCATTAGATACTTTTTATGAATGTCAACTAAGTATTGTAAGAAAATTGCTCCTGGTTGTTCATTCATTTGATAACCAGTCATTTTTTTGATAAATGATCATTGCGAGTCAGACTCAGTAGAATTTAATCAATCCCTTTTTTTGTAGTTAAGGTGGAGAACTAAACCAAGAATTCTCTTTTTTTATCATCAATCGAATCACTGTTCGAGACCTAGGATTCTATTTTATCATCAATCCAATCACTGTTCACGTTTTTTTTTTCTTATCAATGAATAGATCTCTTTACTTGTATGACTTAGATGTCTCATATTTCTCGAAAGAAGTGATTCAATTGATGGGATTAGGTATGATACTTATGAAATTGGTGATATTGATGAGATTGATATTCAAATCTTTCTTCTTAGAATGTATTGATTTGATCCCATAAGCGGGACCACCACCCCACAACATGTTGTCGCCAGTAGCAAAACCTCGTATTTCTTCTAGAGAATCTCCTAATTGTTCTAGAGCAACTAGAAAGATATTCTTTAACCAGAAAGAATTCAGTTCAGATGTATGATACCTATCCAGAAGTTTTCGCAACTCAATCATGTATGATGGAATCATCAAAGATTTTACCCTTTCAAACTCTGTCTGTAACTCATTATAGGCTCGAGAAACAAAGAGAAGATGTGTATGAACAAGATATCCAGCAAGAAGAAGGAAAATGATTGAATAGAGCAACTCTCGAACATTTGGTGATCTCAGATGTGTCGATATCTATAATTATTCATTATTTCGATGAATCATTTCTTCGAACAGAAGAAGATTATGTAAACACTTACTCAAAATCTCACTTATCAGATTCCATTGTCTTTCACAATTTTTTCTGAAGAATTCGCCATGATATATCTTATCCATGCATAATATCATGAAAAATAGATACCCATTTTTGGCTACTAGTATAGACTATAGGTCTGAAAAAGTATCTGAAAATAACCAATTTAGATATTTGTATCCTGTCGAAGTAAGGAACCATGACATATATATTTGGAAGATATTTCATTTTGAGAGAATTGAAAAAGCACTATTTCATTGAAAGGTTCTATACATCTGCCCTTTCTCAAGACATTTCTTTAGACAAAGACCCCGTTTTTTCCTCTTTTCGGATGGTAAATGTTTTTCAAAATATAGAGTGCGAATCAAAACCCATGTTTGAATTGAAATTGAGATATTGATGCAAGTTCTTCCCTTCTGAATCAGATAGATTCATATCTGAAAGAGGTTGACAGCAAGTTATACCTTTCGTCACCATTTTGCGAAAAATCGTTAGGTATGAATATGTTAGATATCTGTAATTCGATTGGTGAAATATTATCTTTCTTCCGAAAAGCATTTTTTTTACCTCCGTGCAAAGAAAATATTTTGTTGCGAATGAACAAGATATTGATTGTCTATATGTAAAATCATAATTCTTGATACGGGTCTTTTCCACATAAAAAAGGAATCCTTTGTTACAATATAAGCATAAGTGATATGGATTATTCAAGAATCGCAATCAATTTGTTTTATTTTTATAAAAATAGGATATCAATGAACTTCTATGAAATTGTTTCACAGGATTCAGACAATTGTCTTGATCGTGAGATATCATTGAGATATAGGAATCCGTGTTATCAAAAGATTTCTTGCGATTATTTCTAGTATGGAATGAGTCAATCATCCACTTTGGTATCTTATTGAACAAAAATGGTGATATTGTTCCCTAATTGATCGAGAATTTCGATTTTTGGAAAGTATCATGATCATTCAATAAGAGGGGTTTCAATTTTTCAAATGAACGATTTGAAGACCTATTGACTCTAACAATTGATTGCAGAGTTGATCATTTGGACCTTTCATTTCATAGATGTAGATCTTGGGCCTATGAATGGAGATATTCTTGAAACTCACAAAGAAAAAAGGAAGTGAGTTAGACAAAAAGAGAAGAAACTTGGACAAAAAGAAAGGAATTGACTTAGACAAATTTTTTTGTTGATAACCTCAGACCAATCAATAGAATATTGATTAATACATAATTGATCGAACACTATTTGAAAATGAAAATGGTTCTTCTACTTAGAAATGAAATGTTCCAAATATTCTTGTAAATTCTTGCTCCCATTGGACCATTTGTATCTATATGCATTAGGATCTCGATTCATGGATCTCTCGGTTCGAGAAAGAAAAATAAGAGGATCGAACCATTTATTTTGATTCTTTTTCAAATTTGATAAATGTTGATTGATCGTATATTTCATTCTAGTTCTATGATTCAGAGTATCATTTCCTATTTGATTTCTTTGAATTCTATATTCGAAGTTGCGATCAGATCTATTCATTAAAAATAATCGATTCAATATATTTCTTATGTACCCATATGTGCTATATTGGATTTGAATCAGATTTTGGATCAATTTATATTGATTGACTTCCTCCGTTATGTTGTTGTTAGCAAATACCACTATTTTTGGTTTTGGATCTTCCAAATCATTCCTACTTGAGGTCCGAACCTATTTTTTTCTAATCCTTCGATAAAATGATTCTTTTTCTTCATAAAAAAGAGGGGTAGAACCAATAAAGATTTCTTTTTCTATTCATCCTTGGAGTTGAATACCTCGTTCAAAATTAAATAATCCTAAATGAAGTCTTTTAGATTCTAATTTTTTATTCTTAATTAAGCCATTATATTTTTGTTACCATAGTATTACCATAAATTCATTTTAGATATCATTTTTTATCCATATTTTTTATGTAATGCCTTAGTGATACTCATTTAATAAAAGATATAAATTTTATGCAATTTTTTTATTTTATTGGAAAATTTTCACATATACATTTAATAAAGGGAATTTTGGATATTTTTGTAGTTTCCTCCATTGGAATATTAACTTCTTTTCCCTCCATTTTTGAGTCTATAAATGTTTTAATGTTTTTAACTCATATTCTCTCCAAACTCTCTCTTTTTATCTTATATTCAATTTTTTTTCTTCTATATATCAACTTAAATTGAGATTTTTTTTCACTTTCTAATGATTCTAAAAATGATTAAAGGTTGAGGGTCATTTAAGTTTCAAACATTACACTCATTGGTCTTTATGAGATTAATTTGCTTATAATAGTGGGGCTATAAGTTTGATATATATGATTATATATTGAGTTATGTATACAAATTACTTTTTCCACCACTCAATCTAATTTTTTTTCAATACAAATTGCATATTGCATACTATTTTTTATTTTTTTTAATACAAAATTCTAAAATTGCATACTATATTTATTAACACAAAACCTGCATAAAATTTGAATGAACATTAGTAAGCATGTAGTTACAAGTCAAGTTGTTGAGCTTTTAGGTGATGTGTGAAGAAGAAAGATTGCTGTAAAATGAGTAAAAAAAACATTAAAACATGTATTTAATGATTCAAAGATGTCGGGTAAAGATTGTGTTAATGTTCAAGTGGAGAAAATAAAAAAAAGGCACAAATTCCTTTCATTAAATGCACATGTAGTATACATACGTGAAAAGTCCTTGATAAAATAAATAATTTTATTAAATTAATATCTTTTATTAAATTTGAGTATGACAAAGATACCACTTGAAAATATGAGTAAAAATGTTATTTAAAATAATCCACCCTAGGTACCACTAATGTAGGGAGCCCCATTATGTCATTAAAAATATTATAAAATAAAGTTACAAAGAGATGATTACAGTTTTAATTCATAATTAAGTCATTATGTTTATTATTTATTATCCAATAAGATTTAATTTTAATTAAAAATAAATATATAAATGAGTGGTTAAATAATTTAAATTGAAAGTTTTTGAAATTTTAGTTTTTAATTTTTAACTCTTGTTATTTATTATTTTAAGAAGAATTAATTTTAATTAAAAATATTAAAGTTTTGAAGAAGGATGATCAAAATAATTAAATATAATGTATAACTTTTTTAATTTTATAAAAAGGAAAAATAAAAAAGTTTGATTAAATAATTCTATAATTGAAGTCTTTAAGAATAGAAGTATTTAAGAATAGTAATTTTAATTCTTAATTAAGTAAATATTTTTATTATTTATTATTATAAAAAATTTAATTTTAATTAAAGAAAAAGTCTTTGAATTACTGAGAAGGAAAGAAAATGAGGGAAAAGAAAATCATTCTCATTCACATATTTACTCTCTAAAAACACGGGGAAAGGAAATAAGAACCTCATAAATTTAGGAATTATTCACGTTGGTATTGATTCCTTTTTTCAAATTAACAAGATGTAATTACTAATATATTTCTTATTTTAATATTTTTATTGGATTCGGTAAACATAAAGGAAGGAAATGAGTTTTACATTTCAGTCTCTCTATTCCTATTTATATTTATTCTCATGTTGATTCTAGTTACGGATTAGTAATCACTTCTTATAGTGTGAAATTAAAAAAGTTTAAAGATCCCTTCAATGTTGTGAAAGAGAAATCGTACCTCAGTCTCCTTGGGTTCTATATATATATAGATTGGACTTGTCTTGAAGAATAATGGCTGTGCCTCATAAAGTTTTTCCTTTGTATTTCAGGTATTTACTTACGATTATTGAAAATGGTGAGAATGTCCGACTTCAGTACCGTTCTCTTAGGAAGATACCGAATACACCAGCCACGGATGAGCAAATTCAGAATAGCAGCTCATAGCATTCATTACTATATTTCTCAATCCAGTTTAGTCTAATTAGAAATTGCTTCGTATCTATCTGGCTATTGTTGAAAAAAGCTGTATTGTCTTGTATAGTAGGTAGTTGTATTGAGGTAAAGGCCAGAATATAGGTAGTCACTCTGTTTGAGCCTACATTTTCTGTTGATCTCTTGTAAGTAGTACAGAGAGATAGGTAGCCCTTAGGTTAACAATGAGCAGTGGTTGATGTTAAATGACATTACCAGAATCAAGCATCAGATTTGTCTTAGAGCTTTTAAGATAAAGACTTGCTATTAAGTTCATTACCAGAATTGTTGTATGTATAATAAGGCGTATTAACTATTATTGTGTAATATATAATACATGTATTTCTTAAAATCTTGGTACGTAGATCCTATGTTGAATGACACAATTCTTTGGTCACCTTTTTTTTTTTAATGATTTAGTATATTTCTAGTTTTACTCCCTTGAAATTAAACTTCAAAAATATAAAATTATTATGACGATGAAAGGGTAAAAATTAAAAAAGTAAAGTGATTAAATGGTAGATCTTATTCTGTTTGATTTTAGATCATATATTGAAAAATAATAACCAATTTAAACTAATGGATTTAAAAAAATAATCTAACTCCAATTATTTTTTAATTTGGTTTTGGTTGGATCAAGTAATTTTATGAAGAAGAAAAATTTTCTTTTTCTTTTTATCAATGGGGTATTGTTTATTATTATTTTTAAAGCTTTTGTATTATAGTTTATAATATTTTCAATACTAATTTGATTATAATTTTTAAATTTAAAGATTTTAGATATCAATATCTTAATATCTTTAAATTTAAGTAATTATAATTTAAAGTTTTAAAATTAAAATATAGTTTTAAATATATCAGTGAACTAAGAAAATTGACAAAATATGAATATAAAATAAAAATTAATATATATGTATGGTTTGATTTTTATAAGATTTTAAGAAATAAGAATTAAATCAACACAATATAAATCGGTTTTATAAAAATAATAATAAATACAAACTTATAAAACCAAAAAACCAAAAATATTGAGTTAGTTTGGTTTGAGTTAGATTAATCTCAATAAATTTTGTGTATCTTTATTTCTATGTTAATTAGAATAGAATGATTTATTAAATTAGGAGGACATTTGAATTATATTTTATTTTTTTAATTATAATTACATCGAAGTAAGACTTAGAAATATTTATTTGTTATAATAAAACTTACCACAATATTAAATATCTTTCTAATACCTATGGACACTAATTATTATTTTTTTATAAAAATTACTTTAAATAGACTCATTATTGATACGGTAAGAGGTTATAAATATTATTTCTAACGATTTTAATAAAAAAAAATTATCCAAAGTCGGGTAATTATTTTTTGTTCAGAGCTGTTTAAGAGTAGACTGATCCTATCATATGATTACTCTTTTCGGCGATGAACCATACCCCGCATGCTCCAAAAAGAGCCGAAAGATGCTTTCACTAATCTTATTTAACTTTATTATTTAAAATTTAATTTATAATAAAATCCTCAAACACAATTTCCATTTTCTCATTGATTATATTTTAGTTTTATTTAAAGATTAAAAATGATTTAAAAACTTGATGGGTTGTCACTATATTAAATTGAGGGATATTAAGTAAATGTAAATTGGACATATTACGTGTTTAAATAATTTTAAAAATTAAAAAATTATTTATTTTTAAAATTTGCATCACTTGACAAATTATATTTAAAATTTATATCACTTAACAAACTATATTTAAAATTTGTTCTAATTTAACATATTTCTCATAATATCATTGATTGACTATTCAATAATAACAATGATTGAGAAAATATTTTTATTATAGTTGACTTTCATAATTTTATGCTTGTGGGACAACTCTTCTAATGTTTTCCCTTCTCCGTAGGAGGAAAAGCAATAAATACTCATTAAAATAATAATTTCTCTCACGTTTTGCCTTCCCAAAATTAATAAGATTGCATTAAATTTTGCCACGTGTAGTCGAGTTATTTTACATTAATAATTTATCTTATATTATGATATAAGTCATTTTAGTACAAAGATGAATACAAAATTATGTGATCTTGGGTTCCTTTTAAACTATTTAGGCATATAGTTTGGATAGGAGACCAAAAATGAAAAAATAATTTATATTTATTTTATTAAAATTAAAATAATTAAAAAATTTGTTAATCATTTGTATTATTGTAAAATTCATAATTATTTGTATATGTTTAAACTCAACTTATATGAATTTATACAAAATGATTTAGTTTAACTGAAATAATTTAAATGTACAAACAATTGAAGTTGAGATCTTTATATTGCATCTCTAATATGACTATATCTATTTAGAATGGAGTGATTATAATTTGGGGTTACGAAGATAGAAACATTTAGTTAGGGATACTTTATACCATAACAAATTTTACATGACTAAACCAACTATGTTAGAAATGTTATAAAGATATGTTTAACTTATAGTAGTGTCAGCATATCAATCGATGACGATTTTTAAGATGATCTTAATTTTACCTGTTATAATTGGCCTCTTTATGTAGCTATTTGATATTTGATTTACTTCACGATGCTTGTATTGATGGACTAATAAGCATTGTATTTTAGTATGATATCATTAATTGTGATGTAGGAGTCTTTTAAACTCTAAATTGAAGATAACCTAGGTTAAGGAACCTTAGCTTAGACAAGTATATTGATATTCAAAAGTAAAATAGAATTCAGTGAGAATTCATTACAAAGAGATAATGGAAAAAAGTGAAAAGCCTTTCACACATAAGATTTTATTTGAAAGGTAGGAAACCGTATTTAATCAAAATTATACGGTTTTGGTATCATAAAAGGAAAGAAAACATAAATAAGCTATAAAGCAATAAAGATCCAAACGAAAAATATAAAGATAAAAAAACAACAATGTAACATTAAAGTATAGACTTAACCCTTACGCCATTCTATCATTCTTGAAAATCAGGCCCTCTCGAGTCTATCAACAATGTAACCCCCTCATATGGTAGATATACTCAAAGAGGTCAGAAATTAAAAGTAAAAGACATTTTAAGGTCTTGAGGAAGATTCATAATATATGCATTGTCTCCTGTCTTATGCAAAACTCAAAAAAGTCCCATTTTTCTCTCTTATAGCTCATAATAAGTTCTAGTAGATGTCTTCCCTCTCCCAAAATGTGCCAAAACTAAATCATCCCTCTATAAATTCTTTAAATCTTCTTTTTTATCAATTGTCCCTTTATACTTCAAATTTGACTCTTGTAAATGCTCAATAACATCTTTCAATATATTTTGAATTTTCATACTTGTTTTCATAGATGAAGTACTTTTGAAGTTGTGTATAATAGTGATATCAAGGAAAAAATTGGGAGGTTTAATATAGACTATTTCAAATGGATTTTTCGAGTGGATATGTTAACCATCCCATTAAAGGAAAATTCAGCTCGTGGAACTAGAGAGGTACCTAATCAAATCACCAGTTGTCCTATTGATGACCACAATTTATCCATCAGTATGGAGATGACAGATAGAACTAAATATTAGATGAGTATCAAACCTCTGCCAAAGTCCTTTATGAAAGTGACTAGTATATTTCATATCTCGGTCGGAAACAATTGACTTAAAAACCCTATACAACCTGATTATATCTCTGGAAAATAATTAAGCGACAAAGTTAGCATTATATGCCTTCTTAAATGCTTTTAAATGAGCTATTTTTTAGAATCTATCTACTACCACTGTGACTGAATCCATGTGCCTAGGAGTCTTAGGTAATCCAATAATGAAATCCATGCTTAAATCTTCCCAAATGTTGTAAGAAAAGTATACTTTCAAAATTGATTTAAAGAGGAATCATATGGTTTTTAAATAATTTAACAAATCTTAAAAACAAAAATTAAACCTAAATATTTTGTCACAAAGTTCGTGATTTTAAAAATCTAATATAATAATATATAAGTAAAGATAGATTTAACAAATAATTGGCAAATAGATATTTACATTCATCGAAGAATTTATAGGATAGATTAGTTAGTTAATTATGCTTGTTCAATATTAAATCTAACTCTCTTATTTATCACAAAAATATTAAGATATATATTTTTCTTTAACAAACTTTTTGTATAAATCTCGATGAATAAGTAAAACTTAATTCATTTTATAAATATATTTTACCTACTTTAATATTTTATAAGCATATCAACATTACTACTATAATCTTATAGTATTTTTAGCCAAACATACTAAATTTAATCAATGATCAATAAATTTCACATAGCTTTCAAAAAAACAAATAAAGTTAATCTAAAAATAATACATTTAAATTATACCTTAAGTGTATCCTTATAAAACTTTTAGTATCATTTCTATATCTAGAAAACCTTCAAACAAAATTACAAATATTGTTTATTAAATCGAAATGAAAACTACTCCATGAAATATACTCATTCAATTCTCAAATTGAGAGAAGAACTTTAAAATTATAAAAAGAAAAGAAAAACTAAAAAGAAATTAGAAATTGTAGCTAAAAGAGAGTTGATGGATGATTTACAATTGTGGTTTAGGATCCATTTTATAGGTAAAAAAAAGGAAGAAAAAATGGATTATAAAAGAGGGTATCGCGGCACACTTCTATTTCACACCGCGACATAAGATATATTGTACTCACTAAATCCTCGATCCATTTCACCTGCGTAGTAGTACACAATATTTTCATGTTACGGCTCATATTCCTTTGAACTTTTGGAAGTCCTATTTTTTGATACACCATTTACAATGGTTTGAAACATATGTAAACTTTACATATGTTAATCTTTTATACTTCAATGTTGTAATGGAGTTCTTTCAGGTACTATTATTTTAGTATTGATAAGTTAAATTACTTTGGACCTAAAAATACCTAAAAATAATAAAACATACCTATAATTTTGAAAAGATGATAAAACTATGCAAATATAAATCTATTTTATCATTTAAAGTGCATAAAATGATGTTATATTAATTATTTTATGCACTCATCATAGACTGAAAAATAGGATAATGTTGTACAAATTTGGGGATATCCTTCTTAAGTTTTGACCAAAAATACTTACTCTCCAAAGCTACGATTGTTATCTCTACCTACATGACCAACCAAACCTCCATTGTGGTGTTATCGACTCGAAATTTCCTTTAAGGAAGCTTTAGGAATACACAAATAGTTTCCTTTGACTAAACAATTAGACTAAATAGTGTAATCTTTAAGATACTCTTTGGCTAAAACTTTTCTTCAAATGTCTCCAAAATCCACGTCTTTCCCATAAAGTTCTTTGAGAGTTTGAAAACTAGTGATTTCATTCCTAACCATAATCCAAACCATACTTCTTCTGTTAAGGGCATTAACAATTATGTTGTGTTTTATAATTCCGTGTTTGAAAACATAACTGAATTTTTGAAAGAAAAAAAAGAGCCAACCTAGAATGCATTTTACTCAATGTCTTTTGTGAATTGATATATTGTAAAGATTGATGATCATAGTGTAGAATGAGCTCCCTTTAGATGAGATAATGCTCCCAATGTTTTCAATCCCTTATGATTGCATAAAACTCCTATTCATAGGTAGTCCATTGTTTTTAGCTTTATTGAGTTTCTCACTGAAGTATTCAATAACTCTTCCTTCTTGAAGAAGAGTAGCTCCTATTTTAACCCCTAAAGCATCAATTTTCACCTCAAATATCTAATCAAAATTTGTTAGAGCCAACACTAAAGCACTTGTAATTTTTTCTTTAATCACTTGAAAATTGTTCTCTTACTATTACCCCTAATGAAAATGACCCTTCTTCATGAAATTGGTGATAGGTGCCATTAGAGTTCTAAATTGTTTGATGAATCTATTATAAAAGGTTGTAAATACATGGGAACTTGTAGCATTATGCACATTTTTGGGTGTTGGCCATTCGGTCACAAGTTGAACCTTTTTTTGATCCATTGAAATACCTTCAAAGTTGATCAAAAATCCCAAAAACAGTAACTTACTAGTAAAACAAACTTCACTTCTTGATATTAAGGAAAATATTGTTTTCTATTAGTACTCCTAAAATAGATCTTAGGTGACCTAAGTGCTCATTTTCATTCTTGTTGAATATAAGCATGTCATCAAAATAGACAACCATGAATTTCCCAATGAATGTCTTGAGGACTTCATTCATCAATCTCATAAATGTACTAAGGCCATTACATAACCCAAAAGGAATTACCTACCATTCATACAAACCTTCCCTTATTTTAAGGTTGTTGTCCACTCATCTCATGCATGGATTCTAATCTGATGATACCCACACCTTTAGTCCACTTTAAAAATAATTGGGATCCTACTAACTTGTCAAGCATGTCTTCAAGTCTTAGAATGAGAAAACGATATTTAAGAGTGATCTTATTGATGATCATGTTGTTTATACACATCTTGTAACTTCCATATCCTTCTTTAAATTTGAGTATAATAGAAAATGAGTAAATTTTGTTAAAAAAACAAAAAAAAAATTAAATTCAGTTCACGCGTTGAACCGACTTTAAATTTTAAGTCATTTCATTTCAAGTTGACTTTTAATTGACTTTAATACCCCTTTTTGTAGTAGTGTGGGGTAAAATCCTTGAATTCTTCTAGCATTAAATTCAACAAAAGGGTTGTTCTTAGAAGTATTAGGATGACTTTCTTTTAGAACAAACACAAATACTTTGAAATTCCTCTTACAAGCTTTTTTTAATTCATAATCATAGATACTATAAACCATCAAAGTTGAATAATTACCACCAATTTTTCTTTCAAGTTTTATTTGTTGGAGCATTAGTAATATTTTCTTATTTTTTTACACAAAGGAATAAGTATTCACTTTACCCTTGTGAATAATATCCTTGTCAAATTGCTGAGGCCTTCCCAACAGAATGTGGTAAGCATCCATCTCAATAATGTCACAATCTAATTCATCTTAGTAGTATTTTTCAATGGAAAAAAGGATTGTGCAAATCTCAAGTACTCTAGTCTCAAAATCCTTTTTAATCCACCTTACCTTATAAGGTTTAGGATGTTTTTGTAAGCTCAAACCCATTGCATTTACTAAGTCCCTTGACACTACATTTTCACCAATTCCTTTATCCATGATGACATCATAAACCTTATTGTTGATAGTACATCTTGCCTTGAATAAGGCATGTCTCTATTTTGGAAGACAATAATTACGTCTATATGATACAAGTGAATCTCTCTCCTTCATCACCTTTTGTAACTTCAACTTCCTCCAATTCATCATTATTTGCATCCTCAAATCCATCCTCCAAGTCTTATACTTCATATATAATGTTGAAAGATTTCCTTTGAGGACATTCAATGTACCTATGACCAAGTTGATTACATTTAAACTATTTTCCCATTGTAGTTCTAGAATAAGGATTGAGTTTAGAATCGATAATATGTTATTTGTTAGGATTTTTAGAATTGTTGACGGAATTAGGGGTAGGTTTATAGGTTGATTGGGTTGTATTTTTATTATAAGGATAATGTAGTTTTTCTAGATTTATTTATAGGCTATGTTTCTTGTATAGATATTTAGATGATCTATTGAATTGATTTACATACCTAGTAGCAAGTGTAATAGCTTTTGAAAAAATGAAAATGTTTCTTACATATACCCGACTTCTTAATGATTCACGCAAACTAATGGTATATTTCATCACTTTCTAAGATTCATTGTTATCCAAGTCATTACGAGCTTATAATTCTTGAGATTCATCAATGTAGGCAACCGTACTCCTCAAGCCTTGTTGACAATAGTGATAATGTTTAAATAGAATTTGCTAATAATCAGAGCGCATAAACTGATCATACATGAGTCATTTCATCCAACTCCATGATTTTATAGGAAGTTAACCATGCCTCTTCCTAGTAGATTGAGTGGTATCTCATCATGCATTTGCAGCTCCCTTTAACTTAGATGTTCCCATTTTGACTTTTTATCATTAGGAATTTCCATATATTCTAGGAAATTATCAACTACCTTAATGTAATCTAAAAATTCTCCAATATTAAGTTGGCCAACATATGAGGGTGTCTCATTTTTAGTTTTGAAACTTTGATAATCATTGAAACGTGGTCGAAGTTAAGTGGGTAGTTGGGAGTAGTGTTCAAATTCTTCAAATGGGTGATTACCTAGACTATTTAGGGTTATGAAATTTGGGTAATTATTGGGGTGAGGTCGACAAACTATGGGTAGTTGGGATTGAGGGTCAAGTTTTTCAAATGGAAGGTTACCCAAGCCTTGGTTGCTGTGAAAATTGGGTCGATGTGAAGAATAGTGAATTCCACAACCTTTGTTGGTTTTATATGGTGTTAACAAGGGTGGGTCTGATGCAAAATCTATTGTAGAATGGTTTGGGTTGGTCGAATCAAGCTGGGTAAGTGTTTGGATGGGTTGTTTTGAACTGTTTGTTGTTGAATCCTGAAGTTCCTTCTGTAACTCCACTCAAAAATAAGTGAGAGTCCTATGAAAATCATCGATGAATACTCAAAAGCGAGTCTCATTCTTCTAATCTTGTTCATGTAAGTAAGCTATCAAAGCTTTCACAATAGGCTCTTTGACCATGTTACATTGACCACCATCGACCTTTTTTTCCATATGAGTTTAGAAAAATCCAAGAGATTTGATACCAAAATTGATGTAAAAGTCTTTTAAGCACTAAGTTGAAGATAACCTAAGCTGAGGAAATAAGCTACTATGACTTAGAGTAGTATATTGATATTCTAAAGCAAAACAAAATTTACAAATAATTCGTTACAGAGAGATGATGGCAAAAAGTGACGAGCCTCTCACATACGAGTCTTGTATAGCTAAAAGGTAGGAAAAGGTAGTTAATCAATACTACACATTTTTGGTACCATAAAGGAAATAAAACAAAAATAAGTTATAAAGCAATAAACAACAATATAAAAAAAAATTGACAATGTAATATTCAAAGCATAAACTTAACCCTTGTCAAATTGGTTGGAAGGTTATTTAAAAGGATAAAGAATTTGTCTTTTTTTCAGATGATAGATAGCAGTTTTCTTGTTTAGCTATTCCTGTATTTGTTCAACTTTGCACAATCTAGTGATATGATAACATATAATTATTCAACATAAATCATGGGTACTAAAAAAAAGAGGTAATTGGTAAGGTAAAATAAAAACATTAATCTATATCTAATTACGAACTAGCGATAGAGGATAACACTGCATATAATAGTTATATCAATAGATTACTAAAAGTTAATGAATTGAGTAAATAACATATGTACTTTTCAAAAGTTCACCTATAGGTTTTTATGGAAGCAAATCTAGGATTTAAGAGATTAATATTTTATTTAAGAAGTTAATCGAATATTGGTTCTTATTCAGGTTGAATTAATAGTTTAATTAGTTCTCAATTCTCCTCTCAAAGAGTCGATTGATGTTGTGTTTAATAGATAAATACTCAATTATAAATTAATTATTTAATCAAAATATGTGATGATGTATCTTTGTATTTTATGAATGTCATAAATGTCAAATTAACATAGAAGATAAAAGGTAGTTTTGTTAGTCAAATATTTATTCTTATTAATTTATTAATTTATATATTATTTAGTTTGATTAAATATTTATTTAATTAATTAATAAAAATTAAAAATATTTAAAAATATTCAACGTAGGCCTGTATGTGTTTATTGACATTTTAATAATTTTCTTAATTGAAAATTATTTATGTAATAAGTACTGAATTGGACATTCTTACTGGGAATAGAATTATGTATGTGTGACATAGAGAGCAAAAAGAAGTGAGGGAATAAAATTTTTAATAGCTTATAATTTAGTTGTGTGCATCATTCCTTAATTTGAATGAAATTAGGAGTTACATTGTTAATGAACAAGTGGTTGCTACATGTGTAGTGCCATTTACAAAGAGGGAAGGAGAGAGATGATTTTTCCCACACGCTCAATTGAGAGCAAACAAAATTGTGAGATTTGTGTGTGACAAATTATTACAAAAAAATAATTCCATATTGACGTAACAGTAGTCTTTGGAGAAAGATCAATTTTTTCTATTTACATAACATAGCAGATACCAATTTTAATTAATTCTATTTGTATTTATATTTACATAAAATATATTTATAATCAATGATAAACATCAATTTGTTCTGGACGTAGCTTTCCATCCCTAATAATAATTAATGGTTTTTTATAGCTTTTTTTTTATGGACTTGGATAAATGTGGTAAACGATATCCCAAACAATTGCATTTGTTATATACATACTACTAAACCTTTTTTTTTTTTGGGTTACAAGTATACCACCTTGTGGCAACCGACACACGACACATTTTGCATACGTTGACACCATTGGTCCCACATGGTAACTAACTAGTAAATGCCTATTTTTTTACTAGTGGAAAATGACACAAGAAGATGAATGAATGCAGCATTTTGTTTATATACATTCACATTAACATGCATTGCTTTCAAAAGAATATGAGTTTATCATATAAGAAAACCAATATATTGACTACAATCAGGAAAAAAAAAATAAAAACAATATATTGACAAAGATTTAATCTAAGTTTCCTCAAAGTTCTCTTGCAATAACCACTTTGCCTGCAATTGAAGCCCAGCATCCCTTAAAGCATTTAAAGCTGACCTATACAGCCTATCATCCAAATTTGTTCCTTCAAATTTCATGTCCTGCAAAAGCTTAACTAACTCATCAATTCTACCCATCTTTGAGAAAACACTAACCATTATTCCAGCCATAGCCATATCTATCTTCCCTTCATTGATCCTATACTCATGGTAATATCTCAAGCATGTTTGAAACTCCCTTGCCTTATTGTAAGCACTCAAAACACTTGTGTAACTTACTTTATCTGGTGCCACTTTCCGACGTGCCATCTCCTTCCATAGCTTCTCAACCTGCCTTAAATTCTTAGCCCTTCCATGCATTTCCAACAAAGAATTGTAAATCCATACATTTGGCTTACAGCCTCTTTCTTTCATCAAAGCCACAAGCCTCATTGCATCTTTTATCCTACCAATTTTCCCATACATTACCATGATGCTACCATAAGCAACAATACATTTATCAAAACCCCTTTGTTGCATCTCTGAAAATACCGTTTCAGCTTTAGAATAAAGCCCAAGACGGCAATATATATTTAACATTGAAGCATATGTTACTTGTCCTGCTTCACAACCTTGTAAGACCAACAATTCATAAGCCCTAATAGCTGCATTTAAACCCTTTATCTTTGAGAAGCCATTGACAATTGAGCAGCATATGCAATCAGAAACTCTGAGATTTGCAGCCTTCATAATTTCAATCATTTCAAGAGTCTTCTCTGGCAAACCTTCATCTACATATATTGAAATAAGCTTCAAAAACAATACAGAGTCCTTCAAGATTTTCTTCTTTGCCGCTTCTCGCAACAGATCTTCGGCAACCTTCATTTCCCGAATGCTTGCAAAGGAATAAATCAATGTTGAGTAAACCTTTGGAGTATCTTTGAGATGATGCTCTTTATCTTCCCATGTTCTCAACATTTCAATAGCTTCAAATTCCCTTCCCAATTTGCATAAAGATTGACATACAATCTCGAATATTTGTGAAGAAAACGGAATCAAATCGAATTGCTCGGATTCAAGATCTCTGTACAATACAATGGCTTCCTCAAAATTTCCCAATTTAAAATATGCTTTCATTATCTGGAAATAACATCCAGAATTAGGAAACAAATTTCTAGCAGAAATCAAAATTTCAAATGTAGAAACTGTGCTTCTAAACATATGAAGCTTGTTATAGCTTCTCATGGCTGATTCAAAAGCAAGATCAAAAGCACTTTCACAATCATTAATAGATTTTAAAACTTCAAGAACAGTCTCAGCAACCCTAAATTTTCTTGCTCTAATGGATCTAGTTATTAATTTTGAACAAGTATAAGCATCAGGCACTACTTTATAATGCTTAACATCATGATCAAAAATTGATAAAAGACAATCCCATTTGTTTGACCGAATCAAATACCTAACTAGAAGATTAATCGTTGATCTCTTTGTTCTGAACTCTGGCTTTTTTTGAGCTTTTTGATACCATTCAAATCCAAGTTCTGCTGTTCGATTATCTTGAAATAACCCAGAAAGAAAATCATTTAGATTATCATCTTGATTTGAATTAGGGATTCGATAGGGCTTAGAACAGGAAGGTGTTTGTTCTTCTTCTAGTAAAGGAAAGGGAAAACTAGTGGAATTCAATTGGGAAAATCGGACATTGGAGGTGGAAATAAGCGAGAACGAATTCAATTTGAAGGAAGAAATGAAGTGGATTCTTCTGGAAGAATTCATAGAAGCTAAGGTCCAGTCTGAAGAACTTGAAATCGCCATTAATGTTTGAAGGCGTGGGACTGGAAAATTGTATGGCTGGTGGTTGCTTACTATATATATACCTTATCCTCTACTAGATTTTGCCTTACATTTCGATGGTTTCGTCCAATAGTAATTGAACACTTGGAGATATTAGAAACAGAAGTTTATGGGTTGTGAAGAGCACCACGTGAGAACTAATTTACTTGGTTTATCCAAGTGGTTAGATTTGCCAACATTCCAAATATCCAAATGCTAGACCATTATTTAAAAGTATTACTTATCGTTTTTAAAATATATTTTTTATAGATTAGGTTATTTATTTTTTATCAAAATATTATAAATTTTAAATATTTTTAAAGTTTTTTAAATATATAAAAGCAGAAGGTTTTTAAGGTTTTTACTTAAAAGTGTTAGTTATTATTCTTTACTTATTCTTCAATCAAATTATTTATTTATTATAAAAAATAATTATATTAATTTTAAATTTTATTGACTTAGATTTTCTTTAACATAACATAAGACAATAAATAATTTCTCCTTTTAGTTATCCTAAAAAGATTTTAATATATTTTAAAATAATTTATTAGATATCTTCGCATTAATAAGTATATATATATATATATATATATATATATGAAATACTAAATATCAATTATAATTAATTTTATTTTGTTCTAAACTTAGCATGAATACTTCATTTTATTTATTTAACCAAGTCAATCATAATTATTCTAATTAATTACACTTTATTTCACATTTTAAATTTTTGATGACTTAATCAATTTTTCTTGGACAAGAAAAAGGATATCTAAAAAAAGGAAAAGGGCAAAGAAATACCATATAATACATATGACAAGTCACACTATACGTAAAGCTACTATGTATCTTCTTCTTCGTGACTTCTAAAAGATACTTTTGGAACACCAATAGGCATTATATGGAAAAAAAAATAAAATACTTTTAGGTATTATAAAATCGTACATGAGATTTTCATCTCATACGGCTCCTTGAGAGCCATAAATAAATTTAAAAGCTGGTTGGGATTATTTTATCTCGATATAGTTATAAAATAATATACAATAGATTATGTAGTCCTAAATTAGACCAATTAAATTATGTCTATTATGTTTTAATTTATTATGAGGAATATTTTTATACGTGTTAACGATTTAATAACTATCTTTATACTTCCAAAATGTTTCAATTTATACTTGTACTTATTATTTAAATATACCAAGAAAGATATACGGTCTAATGAGTTTACTATAAACTATTTACCCATGGGTGAGGCAAGTGTATGGATATGTAGAAAACAAGATTTCTAATCTTAATAGGAAAAGGAGGGAAACAGATACCTAATTTAAAGTGAGTAAACAAAATTTTATATTCGATCTCATATATATATATATATATAGAGAGAGAGAGAGAGAGAAGTTACGTTGAATTCTATATATATAAAGCAATTTGTAATTTTACTTCATTTCTAACTTGTTTTTATCATCGTTTAGTAATTTTATTATAAAAAATCATTGCAAAAATTAAAAGAGAGAGAGAGTTACGTGGAATTCTATATATATAAGACAATTTGTAATTTTATTTCATTTTTAACTTGTTTTTATCACGGTTTAGTAATTTTATTATAAAAAGTCATTGCAAAAAATAAAAAAATTGTAAAGTTTTAAATTTTGGTAATTATCATTAACCACACTTATACTTGGTTTAAATATTAATTTCTTCATTTACATTTTAAATTGGCTTAGTTATGTCCCCTTTATTTAAAGTTATTCTCAAAGATAATTCTTGTGTTAGAAGAAATTAGAAAAAAAACTAATAGGTAATTTTAATAATAGGGTTCGAATTGAACTTGATATCAAACAAGATAAAGGTAACTAAATTAAAATGAAACCTCACATGGATCGATATAACATTTGAATAAAAATACATTATAGTTAAATGATATATTTTTTTAATTATATATTAACTTAACCCCTCACTCGAGATGCGGGATTTATCTCATGCCTCATGATTGGAGGTAGAGTCCCCCAACTCCTCCACTTGAAATGCGAAATATGCTCAAAAGAATGCAAGCATACCTTGGGTATCTTATTTTGTGCCCCTAAGTTGGAAAGAGTCATTTGACCTTCCTGCTTGAGATGCCAGATATGTCCCATGCCTCATGATTAGAGATGGAGTTCCCTGACCCTCCTGCTTAATATGAGGGATATGTCTTATGCCTTGTGATTGGAGGTGGAGTCCCCTACCCCCTCACTCGAGACTCCAGATACTACTTCATTATTAAAAAAACAGTAGATCTAACGATTACCAAATCAATCACTCCATCTGATATTACAAATTGTTATCAAGCATTATTACAAATTATTACTAACATTATACAAGTGTATTATTTCTTCCTGATAGGAACTTCATGGTTTTTTTTATCAAGCGCCCTGTGTTTCCAATATTCCACTAATTTGCGCAAACCGTCCCCTTTTTCTTTGTATCTTTCTTGTTCAAGATGTGCTAATTTCAAGTCTTCACGAGAGTCTGCCAAATCTTATGCCAAGACTTTACATCACGATTTCAACACTCATAATTCTTGATCCATGAATTCACCTGCTTCTCGACACATTTCAGCCTCTTTTTTTGCATCTTTTGCCACGAATATGGCCTACAATAAAAATCTTATCGCATAGAATATTAATGAATTAAAACATATCACGAAGAGTAAATACGTCCACTTCATTGTGAAATATTACGTCACAAATACTTACATCAAACATACGCCTTGCTATCATGTGCCACATTGTTCCCTTTCTCTCTTGCGAGCTGTGTAGATAGATGGACCATCTTCGGGCACTCCAAAATGACGATATAATTCTTCTTTGAAGAGATCGTTAACACCGCTAGTCTCACCCTTCTCTTTTTTGGGAGGATATATACTTTGTAAAGGCTTAATACTCTCCATTGACAGGGACCCCTCATTCTGAGATAATTTCTCAATACACGATCTGTTCATATGTAGAGAAGTAGACACCCCACCCTGAGACGACTTAGCAATCATTGGGCGCTTTTCATTTTTTTCTCCCTTTGCGACTTTGGGAGGGGCCTGGTTAACTTCCTCGTTATGAGTAAGAGAAATAGCTTATTTCCTTGAATTAGGTGCAACTTGCATTGTGAGTAAATTTGTTGAATTTATCTTCTCGCTATGAGTAGAAAAAATTTGTTCCCCTATCATAGGAAGTACTCTTATGGACAGTGATTACCCTATTTCAAACAAATCATCCAAATTTACTTTACTATAATCCATTTAAAAACTAAACGGACTGCAATTATTTCTTGAAATTTATCAGGTCACTCAATATTATTATATCAAGTCAACGCGACCTCAAATCCTCCAAATTATGTGTACTATGTGAATGATAAAAAAAAGAGATACTTCAATCAAAGCAAAATATATAGAGGTACGTAGAAATAAATACTACATTTAAAATTAATTTCAAGTCCCAAAATTTTTCATTTACATTTTGTTTTACATAATAAATTAATTAAATCCATCAAGGAGTGGCATCTTCTACCACCCCTTCGGGTCGACGACTTGGTGTGGCCTCTGTATTATAAGGTAAAGCTTGAGGAGTAGCAGCTTCAGATGTCTTGGACCTATTACTTTGAAAAGCTCGCATCAGAGCCAAGTAAGGCACAATTAAGTCTAGCTTTTCAGCCTGAGCTTTGAGGTTGCTCATTATGAAGCTCGCACCACTCGACATGGCAGCCATTTGCTCTTGTAGAGCATCATTCTTTTCCTCGGCCTCTTTTGCGAGTTTTTTGAAGTGTTTAGCTGCTTCACTCTTCTCAAAATAATAGGTGTCCACTTTTCTTAGCTTTTCTACTTTGTCAATAACCTCATTTTCCAAGTTCAAAATTTTTGTATCCTTTTCAGTAATTAAGACATCTTTGTCTTTTATCGACTTCTCATATTTGGCTATTTGCAAGCGGCTAGCTTGAACCTCACGCTTGTAGCCCCTGAGGGATAGCTATCCTTCCTTCGCCAAACACACTGTCTACAAACAAAATAAGTTAAAAAATAAATATATAGTAAGTTTATTTAATAAAAGTTTTAAAGCGGAGAATTAATGAAATTATTCACCTTTAAAAGACGATCTGGTATCAGCTCTCTATAGGTCCCCCTTTCACTCTTGTGGGCTGCTCTCACTTGTGACCTCTTAGCTTCTATTCCAAAATTTTGAAACATATATCTTTTAAGATCTGTTCGCCCAAAGAACCTCTTGTCAAAATAGGTAACGAGGGTTTCTAGGACCACGACATCCTTTAGAACGACCTCGTTAAATTCAAATTCGTCCATATCCATCGCCTCCATTCTGGGGGTATACTCCTTGACTTTTCTCTTCTTTGAAACCTCACGTTTGTAAGGTGAGAACGAGCTCGGATTGCCCAAGGTCGTTGAAGGCATTGCAACATCAGTAGGTGCAGCGACCTCCAAATCTGCAAAGAAATCATCTCGAGTGGGTGAAAGGGTCATGCGCTCCAGATGAGGATAAGTGGGAGCCAGATCTTGAACACCTGAAATGTCAATTAGATCTCTTAAATCGACATGTGAGTAGTTCATCCTTGCAAAATATAAACACATCAATAATTTCACCAACGATGTATAAATATATACGTAACGAACATATATAAATATATACAACATAAAAATAAAAAACAAACTTGATATTCGTTTGTGTAATCTCGCCACACCCCGGACTTCTTTAAGAGAGCTATAGTCAGGATATCGTGGTAACATTCATGCGAGGTATTTTGTAGCTCAATTCGCCTTATTTTTTCTTTACCACTAATATCCAACTTACTAATGAGCTCGCTAGTCCGAGGTTATGAAGTATTAAAATTAGGGCTTCAAGTGTATCAAATTGGGAAATCCACCCCGTCACCCCATATATCCCCAATAATGTAAAAATATTTATCTTTCCAGTAAGAAGTGTTGTCGGGGAGTTTGAGGTGCAACCCATGGCCGATAACACATGATATGTACTTTGTCTAACTCATTCCTTTTTAAATAATATAAAAACCTCAACTCATCATTTTCGAGGTTTATTCCATCTTCTCTAACCACCAAGGAGAGACATAAGAGTGTTCACCATCCGTTTGGATTTATTTAGGCAAAATTAATGTCAAAAGTGCTCAAAGCACGGGCCACTAATTTGGGAAAGCGGCAACGAAGACCTATTTGAAAGGCCACTAGATGGATCACCCACCACCCCGGTGGAGCATCATGAGCATCATATAAATGAGGCATTGGCATTAGCCCTACACGAGCTGGAATGTCATATGTTTGTCTAATTTCTTCTAAATCGTTAGCTGTTAGAACACTAGGCATTTTTCAATTTGGTGTTTATCTTTGGTTCTATGTGTAGGTTCGCCCTTGTTTTCCCTTTTATTTTTTGGGCAAGGTACTTTGGTGGATGTCGACACAAGAATCCTGATAACAGGAATTGAAACCCGTGACGATAAGGTAGACACCGCCTTGGACCCGAGGAAGCAGGAAGAGCGAGAATCTCTTCTTTAACAGCCTTCAGAGTAGGCCTATTATCACTACTCCCTATCATTTCAGGTCATTTGGTTTGTAACGACCCCGAGGGAATACGACTGGGAGATACATTTTTGGTTAGGGCTCCCTTTGAAGACCTACTCACTTCTTTTCCTTTATACAACAACAAAAAAGATAAGATGAATAATTACCCAAATAAGTGAGAAGATCGTATCAAATCAAGAGGTAAGGATATAGCAGCGACTTGAATTCCAGTAAATGTCGTTAAATAAACGAGCTGAAATGACTATCAAGTAAGTTTTGAACGACCTTATTAAGGAATAATACGATTTCGGAGTAATCAACGGGCTTAAATTCTCTGAATAAAATTACTAAGTTAAAAACAGGTAAAAAGAAAAAAAGTAAATTCTTCCACTATTTATAATGGAAAAACGATAAGTTGAAAGGTCTCAACAAAAATAAAATTAATTAAATAATAATGATAATATATCTATGTATTTTACAATTAAAAAACATCGTAATTAGAATTTGCATTGTCTGAGTGGCCGTTATGTATCTAAACACGTTGAATCTATCAATTAAGAATTACTTAAAATGGAACATATGACAGATTATTCCCTTGATTTCTCAAAATCAAGAGAATATAGGAGTTGATATTTGGTAATAAATGTGTAATCGACATATGACCTTAGATGTGTAGATGCCCTGCTATGGTGTAGTGAGGTAATATGACTAGTTCAACGATGACCTGGGCCCAAGAGGTTTGGTAAAACACGTTACCCTGTTGACAAAATACCTCATTATCCAAATGCAAGGTCCTAGACTTCAAGATCTGATGTACTAACTCTATTATGACGACATGATCATGATTTTTCCTTTCTATGAGCAACCTAAAGAAAGTTACTTAGGAACTTAAAGCGACCCACATGTAGCGATCTTCCTTATATGCATATAACAACATGATGTAACACATCGATCTTCTTTCTGTTTATATTATTTTGTATATCATTTTATTACATATAAACAGTATATCTATGTCGCTTATACATACCCTTCTATGCGTGTAGGATGTAATACATATATATACCCCTTAAATAAGGAAAATACAAGATCTAATGCAGTTGTTCAATTTCTTACTTCTCACTAAAATTCACTAAAATCTGATACTTAAAATTCTCTCCAAATAATTACCATTTTTATTTTTATATCAATTTTATAGTTATTGTTGATCATACTAAAAAAATTTACACAATTGATATGTATATTGTTTGAAGTTAAATTGAAAAAAGAATGAACCGATAATGGAAAGAAAAAGAATTGAAATTAAATGTTTTCTTTTATCGTGTTTACATGGATTATTTGGATTTGAAATAAAATAATTGTTTGACAAAATATATTGTTAATGTAATATAATTATTTTTGAGGAGGTTTATTAGGAATATAAGGGAGAAGTGAGTAAATAATTTGATTTTTTTTCCTAAATAGTTTTATTTTTGAAAAATTAAACCCTTTTTTCTAATTAACAATAAAGCATTTCAAAGTTCATATTTTTATATTAAATTACCTAATAAAAATATTAAAGATCATTCTTTGATAACTTTAATAAAATAATATCAAGGTATATACCAATACATCTCAAGTTATCACCACCGAAGACCTTACTAGATCTTGTAGCCAATATTTGTAACTTTATTGGAAGTTCATGTAACATGTTATATACAAAGGTAAAGAAATATAGCATATTACGTACAAATATACATGTAATGTAACATATTTCATCTGATAGATTGCCTAAACTACTGTGAATGTAACATATTAGATATAAAGATACATGTGAATGTAACATGTTACATGTTACATACAATAGGTCGTTGGAACTACAATGGATGTAATATATTGCATAGAAAAAACATGTGAATATAACAAATTATATTTATATTCGGTGGGTCGTTGGTGATGGTCGTTGACAATAATCGTCAGAACTCTGCCAGTGCTGGCTATTGAAGATTAGATTGATATATTTTATAGTCAGATTGGATTTAGATTAAAAAGTGTACACTTTGTTTATATTTAGATTGAAAAGTATATTTTTCGTTCGGATTTGGACCGATAAATTTTATAATCTACAACAATTAAATCAGAATCGAACTATTATTAAAATTATAAATAAATGTATATTTTATAAATACATATTTTATAATGAGTGATATTTAAATATTATATATATCACAATTACATTAAATTATTATTTTAATTTAAAAAATAAATATAAATATTAAATCTTTATAATAATTTAATAATTATCTAATCTTACTTTTTATTCTTTTAATTTTTTTTTGTGTAATTATAAATAATAAATTTTTTCATATATGCACTAATTTAAATTTATGTTGTATATATCGTATTTTATATATGATAATAATTCATAAATAAATTTTAGTATCAATAAGATCTTATTCAATAAAAAAAATATATGATATGCTCGAATTTGAATTGGTTCATACTGTTAAATCTATTTGAATCATATCATATATCGAATTTACAAAAAATTAAACAGTTTTAATTCTCTGATTAGCCTTACTATAAATTTTTTATTTTTGTGATATAAGCCAGGTAAACTATAATATGTTTTTCAAAACTGTTTAGGGAATTCCACTTAGAATAGGTTCAAGTCTTGCTACCAAAGTGCAGATCTCCTTGTTGGTGGGTATGGATGAGTATATTTAGTTTCAAAATCATACACTTGTCAATTATTTATTAGAATGACCCCTTGTTGGTAGTATAATAGATTTTATGGGATATCAAAGCAGGTCATGTATGGATTGGTAGAGTTTGACACATTTATCTCTTCAATCAATTAAGAACTCAATAGATCTCATACCTCATGCATCCAAGTTGTTTCTCCTCTAAGGTTGAGTACCTCATTTAAATGGAACAATCTAGTATGCCTCCAGGTCATTAGTCTTCCTAGGTAGTGTGTCTTGTCTAGGTCATTGGTCTTCTCAAGTTGTATGCCTCATCTAGGTTATTGGTCTTTTCAGCACGTGTGCTTCGTCAAGTCATTAGCCTTCTTAGCTAAGGTTATTACTCAAACGTACTTTTAAATAAATAATATAGTAAATATTTTAAATTATATTTACATAAGAAATAAAATCTTGTATATAATATTTTACTCCTAATATTTATCATTATAGAAGATATAAGGAACATTTAATTTATGATTTTTAATAATTAATTTTAGATGATTTTTTTTATTTGTGATGCTCGGATAAATATTTAAATCAATCACTTCTAAAAAAACTTATAATTTACATATTTTTATTTAATTAAAATATAGTTTAATTATATAAATATTTAATATTTAATTTCATTAAATTACAGTAAATATTACATGAATATTTTTTTAAAGAATAAATCATTGATTACTCAACCAGAGCCTTTATAAGAACTTGTTCAAATTGTAGGACTCCACTAATTATTAACATTAATATCTACGCTGGAATATACATGAATTTGAAGCACAAGTTTAATTATCTTAGATTTTTTTTTTTTACTTATTCATTTTGGTAGGTTTTCATTTAATTAATAAGAACCATTTATTTTTGCATTTTGTATTAAATAAGAGCATAAATGTAAGGGAGAAGCAAAAAGTATAAGAGGTGGGATCTAAAGTATCATTTCATCCTATAATATTATATTATAGAATGTTACATAATTATCAAAACAATAACAATAAAGCATTTTTCTAATAATGACCATCTAAGGTCATGCATCAGTTACGTTCCTGATTCCAATATTTATGTAAGTTTCTAATTTTTAAATTCTAATTTGTTAAGTAATAAAAAAGGAAAGAAGAATTAACAGCACAAATTTGGTATTTATTCTAAATATATTATTTATATTTTTATAAAAATTTAATCCTATTATAATTGAAAATTTGCACAAAAAAATTATTTTTATGTTTTTATTGATTTATTTATATTTTTATTTAATTATTTTTATTCTTTTGATTAAAATTTTTTCAAATTAAAATAACATCCATATAATACAATTAAAAATAATAATTAACTTTGTTTTACCGTTATTTTTTAATAATAATATGATATTTTTCTCATAAATAAAATAGTCATTACTTATAATTGAATTCCTTTTACTGATTTTAGTGAAGTAAACACTCATAATGCGAATTTAAAACCCATCAAATATGAATATTCATATAATATTTTAAATTACAAAATACAGAGCATCAATTTTCTGAGAAAAGAATAAGCGTATGCAAGTGATGAGTGCTCAGGGAAATTGCTAGCCTTCTCAAAAAACTTTCTGAGATTTGTGAGGCCATATAGAGATTCTAAACTCTACCAAAATGTCATATATAAACTAACCAAACTCAACATTTCAATCATTTCAATGAAAATTCAGTGTGTCTTGCCCTGTTTATTATGTTCCAATTCTCTCAAGACTTTCTGATACACTTTTCATCCTGGGCCTAACTTCAGGATCAGCTTCAGTACAAGCAAGAGCAACATGAAAAACTGCAAGAACTTCCTTTTTAGCATGCACTTCTTGAAGTAACATTGGATCAACCATATCTGATAAAGGGTTCTCTTCTTCAAATCCTTTTCTCACCGACCTCACTATGTCTGGAATTTCAATTGAAGTTGACGTATTGGGTGAGAGCTCCGGTGACTTTCCCGTGAGCAATTCAAGCAATACAACACCAAACGAATAAACATCCCACTTTTGAGTAGGTTTATTGTTTGGAACCCTAGCTTCAGGTGCACAATAGTTGTCAGTTTTCTCGGTTTGAATGGACTTCATATAAGGTAGAGCACCACCCATGAAGCCTCCAGATGAAGGGTTATTGCCTGTGATACTGATTAGCTTGTTGAGTCCAAAATCAGAAACGAAGGGTTGGAATTCATGGTCAATTAGTATGTTTGAGGGTTTGATATCTCCATGGACAAATTTTCTTGGACTGCATTCATGGATATACGCCAAACCTCTTGCTGTTCCTTTGGAAATTTTAAGCCTGTTGGACCATGATAGGTTTGTTGAAGGCTGACCATTTCTACCTATATAGCCCAAAATTAATATTATAAATTGAATGTATAAGATGGGTTTGTCACGAAGAATATATAGGTACGATAAATATTTCTAGCAAATCAAGTACTAGCTGCTATTCCTACAACTAATTAAATCTTTTTAAATTTTCAGAGAGATTTTGAGAATATAAACCACAAAGAGCTAACTTTGTTAGTATCTATGTTACAGACTTTTTTAAAGACACGAGTGTACTAAATTTTTGAAGACACATCTGGGTTTTCCAGCAAATTAGAGTGTTGAGTAACCACACTTATGTTCGCAAAGTGTTGCTTGGACACAGTATTTCACAAAAATTGAAATCCCCATTTAACATAGCTTAGAATGAGCAGAAAGTGTTGAGTATTTGTTTTTTAGAAATACGAAGAAGATGGAAAGGAAAAGGGCAAGAATCAGAAGTCGCTTTTTCTAGCAGCAGCAATAAAGTTTACATTTTTCTAAAAGTTGAAGGCAAGAAAAGAACGAAGCAACCTTCCAAACGCTATAATAAAATAAACATGGGAAATTTTAGAAGCATCAAATTAACTTTGAAGAAAAGTTTGAGAGTCATGAAAAAGCTACAAAAGGCATTCCTAGTAGGCTTAGGCAAATGCAATAAATGTGTTACCATGGTATGATAACATTATGTTCCTACATTTCATAACATATTCTCAAATTGAATATTAGTTATATGAAAATGAAACTGCTGAAAATAAATATATTAACAGAACAACCCACAGCTCAATAGCAAACGAAGGAAGAGAATAACTTTAGGAATAAAATACACGATCATCTCATCTAGTGTGTAGCCACCACATGTATCGTATCGTTATGTTGTCCTTTTCAAAAAGGTTTACAAAGTCAATATTCCTTAGAAGTTTAACAAATGAACGAACAACATAGGTGTCTTATGTATTGTGGTATACATAAGAAACCTGTATAGTACATCAACATCTTTTTTTATTAGAAAACCTGGGGAAAACAATGTTTATAATATACTTAAAACTTTTAATCATAAAATTAACGCAACTTATATCAAGCTCACATATTTTTAATATAAGGAGAAAGCGAACTTAAACATTTCAAATCAGGTCAATTGGACAGTTCAAATTGAATTCCAACTAATTAGATACCGTTAAATGTTATTAGGAATTGTTTTTGTTATCATAATTCTTTTGCTCCAAAAGTGTCAATTTTTTATATTAGAAAAATAGACAATTGTACCTACAAAGTGTGACACAAGTTCTCTGGAAGAAAACCATCTCACACAATTCAAAACAATCACAAGTGAATTGAAAGCAGAGACTACAAAAATGAAAGACAGAAAGAAACATACCACGAAGAACAGACGCAAGACTACCATTGGACACAAAATCACTGATAAGAAGCTTTTCATCTGGAGCCCAGTAATAAGCTCTTAACTTCACCACATTTGGATGTTTCACTTTCCCAATAGCCTGTACTTCTGATACAAATTCCTTATACCTTTGCTCTCCTCCTTCACCAAGTCTCCTTACAGCAACTGGTATCCCATTACCTAACACAACCTTATACACAATCCCCAAAGCACTTTTTCCCAAAACATATGCCGAAGCTCTCAAAAGCTCATCGAGCTCAAAGCTAAAACCTTTATCAATGGCAACAAGTTCTCCCTCTCCACTCTTTCCTATCTCTGCTTTACCACAAGCCTCTATTTCATCAGATTCTTCATTGTTGCCAAACCCATTAATACAAGGACAACCACAGAAGAGTTGAGTTTTATCATTGACATTGTGATCTCCAAGTTTTCTCTTCCCGGTACAACTACATCCGTTGGAGTTATCTTTCTTCTTCCAGTAAATGTAAACAATCACTAAACCAATAAAAGTCACTCCAGCAGCGTCAGCCACCGAAATTAGGATTATCAAACCGGGACTCAGACCCTTTTTTGAGTTGTTATCGGATTTCGGACCCGATTTCGGACTACCCGATACTGATTGATCGGAATTTCGGCAAGGTTTTTGGAGGGGAAACCCGCAAAGGTTAAGATTATTGAGAAATGCAGTCGGACCTTGATTTGTAAACGAACCCGTTTGAGGAATTTCGCCGCTGAAATTGTTGTTTCGGAGATCGAAGCTTACTGTTACCGGCAAATCGCCTAATGTTTCGGGAAGCTTCCCCGATAAATGGTTGTAAGAGAGGTTGAGCGTACCGGAAAGAGATTTGAGTTTTCCGATATCTTCTGGAATTGGGCCGGTGAATTCATTGTCGGATAGGTCAAGTTGGACTAAGTTCTCCATCTCGGACCAAATTCCTGCCGGCATTTCGCCTAATAGTTTGTTCCGAGCTAAAATCAACCTCTGCATCTGCTTACAACTTTTGAACTCTTTCGGAATCGAACCCGACAACGAATTGCTCGAGAGATCAACGTTTTGAATTCTCGGGAGATTACAAATCGAAGGAGGTATAGAACCAGAGAGATTATTTCCATAAAGAAAAACGCTATGCAACGACGTCGCATTGAAGAGCTGACTCGGAATTGACCCATGAAAGTCATTATTGTGAAAATTCACTCGCCGTAAATAAAGAAGAGTCCCAAGCTCTGAGGGAATATACCCACGAAGATTCTTGCCGGAAAGAGTGATTCCGACGACTCGTGGGTTGTCGGAGCTTCCTGAAATGTTCATACAGGAAATGCCGGACCAATGACAAGGAGTTGGGTCATTCTCATTCCAGTCGGAGAAAACTGTGTCGGAAGATGATTTATCAATCGCTGATTTAAGAGAAAGAAGAGCGAGTCCATCTTGTGTGAGTGAGAGAGCAAATTTTGAGATGCAAAGTTGGAAGAAGAAGACGAAGATGGTTAGAGTTGAAGAAAAACTGCTCTTCTTCTTCTTCATGAGTTTTTAGTGAGTTAAGTAAGTCTAAATTGACTGGTGTTTTGTTTTCTTTAAGTTGTGTGTGTTTTGGTTTTTTGTTTCGAAGATAATCACAATAACTTATGTGGTTGACGAAAGGAGTAGTTGGGTACTTAGTTGGAGTAGTATTTATGAGAAAAAGACTTGTGAAGAAAGAGTGATTGATTGGTAGGACCTATTGTACAGCCACAAAGATGTAGGAAGTGGTTAACGGAATGGAAGAAGTAGAAGAAAAGCAAAGCAACTAAATGGAGGGTTTTATAATTTCATGTGTGGTATGCTCTTTTTTCCACCAAATTTTGGTTTGCACTTGATCTCTTCTATTATTTTATTGTTTTCTTCATGATGACGGTACTATCTTATTCTATTCTTATGTGTTTTATTTCTTTTTTATTTATTTATTTATTTATAAAATTGTGTTTTATTTCTCTAATTCATTATAAATTGCTATAGAATTTTTAAAAATGATATTTTATCTATACTTAATTAATCACATCGAAAGCATTCAAGTCGATCCTTACCCTATATTGTAGTTTAACGGTTTTTATTGAGTTAATTGATTATGTTTTCCTTTAAAAAAAATGATTTTGTTATGTGAAATAGTAATTCTATATATATTATTAAAATTTGTTGCATTTATTGCTTCTACTTTTTTTTTTTTGGATAAGAATCAACCTGCTTTGCTCAAGAATAGCAATATATATATATATATATATATATATATATATATATATATATATATATATATATATATATATATATATATATATATATATATATATATATGAGTTGCTTAAATGAGGAATAATGTAACTTAAAGGAGGAGATTTTTTGATAACTTATTGTTACTTGTAGATCCGTGCAACTTAGCATTGTTCAATGTTAAATAACAATTTTTCATATAAGTAGTTTTGGAGGGAAATTTCATTACCTAAGAGTGGCATCTCTTTATTTGTTTCGAGTCATTTTTGACTAGTCCTTAGACTATATTGTGAATATATAGGTTTAAAATTAAACATAAAGTATATCTAGATTATATTTTCTTTATAAGATTAATATCTAATAAATAAAATTTGATGTTATCATACATTAAGAGATTTGAATATATTTTTTAAAAATTTATTTGTATTAATTGAACCTTTATAAGTAATCTCATAATACACTTATAAGGTATGTTTTCCATAATTTTTTATACTATTTCAATTAATCAGAGAGCTAACTTAGACATCAAAGTAGATTTGACACCTTTTAGTGTCACTTGTTCTAATTGTTTATTCATCTATCTTAGGGTTGAGTTGGTAGACTTGTGATGAACGTAGTAAACTTGAAAATCAACTTTAATGTTTGGCATCATCTTTGGGAAGGAAATTTAGTGTTATGATCGATATAAGTTGACAAACAACCCAAGAACATTCTTAGTGTTCTTTGTTATATTTATCATTTTTATCACCTTTTTTTTCTCCTAAAGATTTTGCTTGATCCGTCAAGCCTTTACAATTAGTTTACAACAAAGTTTTGAAGAGTACCCTATTCTTCCATATGAGCTGGATCAAGTTTACTCCCAAGACAATAAGCCTTTGCCTCCCAAGAAAGCCAAAAAGATAAAGAAATTCAAAAACCTAAGAAACCCACCATGGAAGAGAGGTAAGGATGCTTAGAGAGAATATTATAGTAGTTAATGTAGCTCTAAATACAACCTTAAAAGTAGACAAGTGTACCTACTCATGTTTCTCACATTCCAAGACAGACTAAGCATCAAGCCTAGAGGGACTAGCATCAAACTCCCAAAAATAACTATAACTCTATCCGTAGCAAAGTCCTAGTCCATAACTGGTTGGGACCTAGGGTTCTGGAACTCCCAGCACACAAAGGGGTGTTAATGATATCAACTAGCTACCAACATAACCAAAAATCACTGTCTAAAATGGCGAGAACAACTTGGACTAGGAGCGTTCACATATTGGGTGCCAAGACTTAAGGGAACACCTCTATACAAGACATCATGCTCACTTCAAATAGGATAGAATTGATGAAGATGTTACAAATTCAGGTCTAACCATCAGTAACCACTAGCAATAAGTAACCATTAGTTGAACACCTTTCCCATAGAGGATATAGAGTATCGAATCCAAAAAATGGAGTTAAAACTCAATAGAGAGAAGAACTACCTAAACTACATAGATTCTACCAAGGCTCATTTTCATCTTGGAGGTGATGTTACTCCTTTAGGGTAGAAGTTCAATCAACCAATTGTTGGCACCTACAAGAAATATGTGGATCCCTTTGATCACCTGGAGCTTTTCGAAAACCAGGTGAACTTACATGCCTAAATTATATTATTAGCTATCGAGCTTTCCCAATAACTTTGGCAGGAAAGGCTTGGATTTGGTCAAGGAATTTGAAACTAAGAACTATTGAAAATTTCTCAGAATTTGCTAAACAATTCCTTACTCATTTCTTAGCCAAAATGAGACTACCTAAAACCTCTACACACTTGATGTGATTGGCTTAGAAAGATAACAAATCTCTCAAGCACTTATTCAACCACTTCAACAATGAAAAGATTGAGGTCAAGGATTTCTTAGACTCACTAGGGATCAATGCCTTCTTACATACCATTCATATAGGGCTTCTATGGAAAAAGTTAGCAAAAAACTCCATATGCTCACATACATAGAGATGACCAAAACCATGACAGTGATATTAACTATAAAGGATATGGCCAACCATCATAGGAACATGCAAACAAATAACTCCTAAAAGCATAAGGGTAAGGACGAACATAGGCTTAATGGAGTCAAGAAGTCCTTATCAGAGTCAAAAAGTTATAAGTAGCCTAGAAGAATCGAGAGCTCCTATCTTAGGAGAAGTTTAAGAAGTTTTATTCCCTTTAACATTACTTAGGAACAACTACCATTGTAGGTCCAGAGCTCAAGGCTCTTCAAGGGAACTAAGAAATTAAAGGGTCCCACGATTAGTTGAGATCAAAACAAGTTTTGCAAGTATCATTACAACTTCTAACATAACAATGGGAATTATTGGGCATTAAGCGACAAAATCGAATGTTAGATTCATATTGGAATGTTTAATGATGTACTAGCAAATGGACCTTTGAATTAAACAAAACCCAGAAACCATAAATAAGAAGCTCAATCGTTTACAGTTAGGTAGCATTTGGTTTACTGAATGGAATTGAAATGGGAATGGAATGAAATGAAATGGAAAGTAAAATTTTTTTTTAGTTTAACCACTGGAATCAAAGAAGGAATCAAAATTATAGTGTTTGGTTTATAGTTGGAATGGAATGAAAAATATTGTATATTACTTTAATACCTATATATTCAGTAAAATTTAAATAATACCATTTAATTATTATTTTTTCGTCAGCAAAAATACATTATTAAAATCATTATTTTTTTAAATAATTATTACTTAAAAATAAAATATTTTATTAAAATTATTATTTTTCTAAATAAGATTTATGGTTTTGAGGTTTGAGAATTGAGATTTAGGGATTTGGGGTTTAGAGCTTAAGATTTAAGGTTATATTTGTGGGTTAAGGTTTAGGATTAAAATAGGGTTTTGGGATTTGGGGTATAGGGTTTAGAGTTATATTTTTGGGTTAAGGTTTAGGGTTAAAATTATTATTTTGCTAAATAGGGTTTAGGGTTTTGAGATTTGGGATTTAGGGTTATATTTGTGGGTTAATGTTTAATGTTAAAATTGTTATTTTTTTAAATAGGGTTTTGGGTTTTGGGATTTGAGGTTTAAGGTTTAGGGATAAAATTATTATTTTTCTAAAAAGGGTTTAGGGTTTAGGGTTTAGGATTATATTTTTAGGTTAAGGTTTAGGGTTAAAATTATTATTTTTCTAAATATGGTTTAGGGTTTTGGAATTTTGGGTCTAGGGTTCAGGGTTTAAGGTTTAGAGATTTAGGATTTAGGGTTTAGGGTTTGGGATTTAGAGTTTAGGGTTTAGGGCTTAATGTTTAGTGTTATATTTGGGGTTAGAGTAAAATTGGAAAAAAAACAATTGAGATGCGAATGGAATGATGATTCCTTAAGGGGGAGAAGGAATTTTGATTCCTTCTCTTTTAGGAATTGATTATATTCTATTTCCACTTTTCAGTCCAACCAAACATAAAATTGGAAGGAATCAATTCTGATTCTATTCCATTATATCCAACCAAACATGCACTTAATGAAATGATCTTTGGAGGGCCTATTAGTAGAGATTCAAATTGCACTAAGAAAAAGCATGTCATGGTAATCCTTGTAGAACAAGAAGTTCTTAGAATTGTGTATAGTTAGGGAAAGGGCAAGTAATACATAATTATGGAAAAATATTTAGTCTTTATTTTAAGGGAAGCTAGAAAATTAATGCATATTTATTATGATGCATTAGTTGTCAATCTTCAGATCACTAACACCAAGATGCACATGATCTTGGTAGATATGGGAATTTCTGTGAATGTCTTATTCGTTGATGCTTGGAAACAAATGAATCTCTAACATCCTCTCTGGCTTGTGATGACACCATTATTCTAGTTTTTAAGAAAAAATTTGACACTAGAAGGAAGTTTAGAAATTATGGTAAGTATTGGAGAATGGCGAGATGTTAGGACCTTAATGATCAACTTCATATTAGTCGATTTCCCTTTAGTCTATAGTTGCATCTTGGGATGGCCCATCCTTTGTGCCGTTAGGGAAGTACCATCAAATTATCACTTGGCATTGAAATTCCCAACAAAAGCTGGAGTTGGAGCAATCTTAGGAGAAACAAAGGTAGCTTGACAATGCTACAATGTAGGAATAAACAAGCATAGAGAATGTAGTCTTGGTGAAACTTAGGAGCAAGCAGTAGTGATACAAATTTACTTAGCTTTTTCTTTATAATTTATATTTTCAAGAAATTGTTAGGTAAGGTCCTAACGACCATGTCAGTACTAACACCTAGACTCATTAAAAGAGTTCAAAGAAAAAAGAAAAAAAGAAGTATTCAGATTCAAACTATGCTTATATTGCTATACAAACTATGCTTTATGATCCTGAGATTCAACTTGCTAGCAAAATGTTACAGCACTTTCTTGAGTACCTAGAAACTCTATTATAAATAAAATCAATAAGAGTTTCTTTAACAATTAAACTTTGAACTTTAGCATGTTTCGTATGCATGCTTAGAAGTGAATATATTCTTCCATCTAACTCTCGAAACAAATCTAACTTAGGTGTAGAGTGCCAAAAGAGTTGGGAGAGAGTATGCTCTTCTAAATAGATCTCGACAATATTGTGAAGAAAAAGTTAAGATCCAAACATATCACCATTATAACTAACAGGTAGAAATTTAAGATTGCCTTCAGTAGAAAAGGGAGAATACAAAATCCTTTATGCCCGACAAATTAAAACTAGAACTTGAAACAAGGAGTGATCACCCTTTAAAGTCTCGCAATGAATGTGTAGAAATACCTACCTAGAACTAAATAACAACAATGAAGTCTCACTCGGGAAGTGTAGGATTGTCAACCTAGAACCCAATGATGATAATGAAGACTAGTATAGAAAGAGTAAGGTTTTCTATTGGGAACCCAATGATGACATGAATATTTCTAGGGAAGTGCATGATTGTGTACCTAGGCCCCAGTAATGAAAATAATCTCACTAGGTAGTGTACAACCACCTACCTTGACCCAGCAATGAGAATGTATCAATGGATTAAGGCATGTTTCAACACTAAGTCTTATATGCAAAACAATGCAAGCGATAACTTTCTTTGGCACCCACAACAACATTAGTCTAAGATCAAGACATTGATATTTTGGGAAGTATGCCACAAAGAGAAATGAGGTACTACCTACTTCATGCTCGATAACTTATCCTTAAATAATTTGGGAAGTATGTCGTAGAGAGAAGCAAGGTAATGCCTACTTCGTGCCTAGAAACTTACACCCAAATACTTTGGGAACTATCTTAAGGAAAGGATTATGGTATTGATTCCTTTATGTATGGCTACTTACACTAGATTCTCGAAATCCATGTCAAACCAATTAGGTCATGCAACATCATCAAAATTTTAGAACTTATGGCTTGCATAACTCCCAAAAAGAAAGTTAAGGACTATACTTATTGAAAGTTTTGGCCTAAAATACATTTTTTTTGCTTGCCACACTCAAGAAGCGTGCCAAGAAAAAGGGATGGGAGACTAGGGGGCTCTTTATAGTATAATCTCAAGATTCGACCATCAAACACTTTGGAAACTTCTAGGAAAAAACAAGAAAAATAAAATATCAAAGCTTAAGAACAATTAATGCATAGAAAGCACCACTCAATACTTAGACATTTTTTTCGTATCTTTGACAAAAAAAATAGAAATAAGAAAGAAACAAATATCATGAAATCAAAGTAGCAAATGTTAGAGTCTAGATCTTGGGTCACCGTGGGCACACGTCATCACATCGACATAATAAGGACCACCAACTATCAAATCCATGGGTCATGACCAACAAAAACTCATTTGTCTATGCCATAATAGACCAACCTCTAGCCCTTAGATCGACCAACTATACAATATTTAGTAGTCCTACCCTAGTCCATCCATCCTTGGTGTCGTCATGTTATGTCTTCGCTTAGTTCCACTTGTGCTTTCATTTATTCCACCAAGTGTTTCCCATAATATTTTTAGGTCTACACCACGATATGACACCGTGAGCACTCTATGCCATTGGGATTTCTTCAATTCTTGGTCATTACCTTAAGCTCTAAAAAAATTACAAAATTTATTTAGTGTTTCACCAACTCGCCAACTTGGCTCAAAGCCTTGTCAAAATTCTACTTCAAGTTTGCATAATAGTTTACAAAGTTTTTTTCAACATTAAATGTTGTCAAATAAATAAATGCCAAGTGCAATACATGAAACACATTAAGAATGCTGAATTAAAATAAAGAAAGTCATTTTGGAGCGCAAAGTACTAAGAGAGTACTGATGAAAATGTGAAGTCTTATTTATTAATAAATGAATAAAGTGTTTTTGGAGCTACAAGCTAAATATCAAGTGAATACAGATTAATGTAGGGATAAAAACTACAATACAAGTCTAAAGGAAAAACAAAAAATTCCTAAGGCCAATGAAGCTCCCTCTCGGTACTATAATCCAAGATCATCACAGTAATGGGGTTTGCATCTTGAGTCTTACAAGTCAACTAGGGGTAAGGCTCCATTGCATTCTTAACTTTCATGGTAACTTGGAGATGACCTCAACCGGGATCTCTATCCTCAAAATTTGATCCATCATTAAATGCATCATACTCAGTTATAGCCTCTAAAAAGTATAAAAGATGACAAAGATGGGGATAAGCCTAGGATATACTTTCTTGATGCTTATCTTGATAGACTCAAATATATAAACCCAAGCCACACCGATATCAATTCTAAAGTCTTTTGAGTTAAGATATTTGTTCATAGCATTTTTAGTAGCCACT
Source organism: Hippophae rhamnoides (assembly GCA_033030585.1). Classification (NCBI taxonomy): domain Eukaryota; kingdom Viridiplantae; phylum Streptophyta; class Magnoliopsida; order Rosales; family Elaeagnaceae; genus Hippophae; species Hippophae rhamnoides. The sequence goes on along the minus strand of CM065428.1, from coordinate 19,900,302 downwards.
TCAAGCTAGAATACCAACCTTTGATTCTCAACTTCCAAACTCCTATAGTGAGATTGTTCATGAGACTAGCTTTCCTACAATTGTTTTTTTTTTGTCTTTCAATACCAACAATCATATATGATTAAAAGATTTTGCAGTTTTTTTGGGCATAATCACATAAGTAGTTATTCTCAAAGAATTATATAAAGTATGAATAGTAACATGTATTATTACTTGTTGTAGTGGATTTATGCTTTTACCATGTTCACTACAGATATATCAATATTAACTTTGAGATAGATGAAAAAACAACGAGAATGAATGACATCAGAAGAAGTCAAATCAATTTTGATACCTAAGTCATTTATTTGAAAACGTTTTAACTTAAATAGTAAAAATAATTAAAGAATTTGTACCTTATTAATCGTTTGAAAAGTTACGAGCATTAAAAGGAATTTACCTTTACCTAAGATATTTATTTGACTTAAATTATCTTATTTGATTTGAACCCTTGGATCGTTGGTTAGATGAATGGTTAAAATTGAATTTGTAAGCCTATAGGCCAAGTCTCCATCAATCTTATTCATCCTAAGTCCATTTAGTCAACTTTTGGGATTTTATAGAGAAAATATCTTACAAACAACCTTTTCTTTAGCAACTGTTTGTTAAATAGATCAAAAAGCTTTTCTTTTTCCTTTCTTCTTGAAATTTTCTTGAATTATACATGAATACTAAGAATATGAAGAATAATTTTTTTATCACATCCATACCACACTTGTGACACCCCATTTGGTAGGCCATGAAATTTTTTGAAGGGTGTGCTCCTTACAGGTGCAATATCTCGCTATAATAAATTTGAGGATTTCTCTCTTAAGAATTTCAAGCCTATTAGTAGAAAACACAAACATAATAGAAAACATAAAGATATATCTTCCAAAAGAACGAGGATAGAGAGTAGAAGTACATAAGGATCTAACCATAGTGACAAACATAGAGATGGAGATCGAGCAAGAGGCAAATTGTTGCATGGAGGTTCTAATAAGGGGACATACCCAGAGATTAAGCCGGTTGATTGGCCAACCACAAATTTACCAATCAACCAACTAGCTAGATGGACCGTCCAGTTGACTAAAAATTTAGACCGACTAGACAACCAGGCCAATTCGAACAAGTTCTAGTAAATAGTCCCCTATTTAATGGTGATGGTACCAGTGGGACCCATACCTCAAGGCTTCCATCTGGCTCTCTTAGTCATAATCCTATCACTTTTTTCAACACTTACAACTCTTCCATCATTGTAATGGGAATTTAGGTGGAGGATTTTAAACCAAGTTTGGGATATTAACTTGATTCAATAGTCTTAATTTTGACTTCCTATTGTTAATCATCTTAGAAGTATGTTTTTGATTCAAATTAATAGTGACATTTTTCTTCTCGACGGTCAATTGGTTCCCAAAAATCCTCCTCTTAGGGTGATTACCATTTTTTTCTAATCAAATTATTTTTAGACTTAGACTTACATTCTCGACTATGGTACAAGAGTTCATGTTTAGAGCAGGAGCACCTCCTAGGAAATTTCTTCTCAACTTCTAGAAAGTTAGTAGGAAGGAAATACAGATATACCCATACAATAAAAAATAAAATTAAAGGGAGTTGTATTGTGTGTATTTACTGCATAAATTAAAACAGAGAAAATGAAATGGTGTGTTTAAGTTTATCTATTTATTATATTTTGTGTGTGAGAGTGATATTAGGCATATTGGGGTTTTGAGTTTCAATGTTATTTTTAGGAACCTAATATTATTCTTAGGATACAAGGTGTATTGGGTATTGTGTTAAGACTCTTGTATCAAGAATTAATATTAGTGTATTTGTTTGTGGTGTTGGGTATGGACTAGGCTAATTTGTCGAACCATGTAAAATTTCTTGTGTTCTTGTTGTCTTATTTGTTTTTCATTTATATGATTTTATAATTATTTTTACTGTGCCCAACAAGTGATATCAGAGCCAAAAGTTGGATGTCCTGAATTGAGATACATGGTAATAACAAGGTTTGAAATAAAGAAATTTGATAGAAAAACTAACTTCAACATTTGACAAAGCAATGTAAAGAATGCACTAGTGTAACAAGGTCTTCTTAAGGCATTAAAGGGAACAAAGCTAGAAGACATGAATGAGGATGATTGTGAAGAAATGAAAGCAAAGACAATGAGTATTATTTGGTTGATTTTGGTTTCTAAAGTAATATATAATGTGTTGAATGAGACTTCTCTATCGAAGTTGTGAGAAAAATTAGAAAAAATTATAAATGTCAAAGTCTATTACATATAGGCTATACTTGAAAAAATAGTTATATACCCAAAGGATGGAAGATTGTGATGATATTATAATCCACATGAATAAGTTCAATATATGTATTTCTAAACTTCTGAGTGTTGAGGAAAAGATAAATGATGAAGACCAAGCGGTGATGTTGTTGTACTCATTACCAAAATCATATGATACACTGATGACAACATTACTCATTGGAAATACTATGTTGACCATGGATGAGGTGTCAATACCACTTTTGAAAACTAAAAATGTGATCCAATCGGTAGTTCCTGTACGTGGGGATGTTCTTGCTACTTAAGAAGATTGAAGAGCAAGTTTATCAAGTAAAGGAAAAAGTAGGCCAAGAAGAAGAGATCCTAGTATAGATGGAAAATGTTTCATGCTTCGTTCAAGAGACAACATTGAAAAGGGCACATCAAAAGCTTTTGTGAAGACTGACTAAAAGATATAAGAAGCCTTGAAAAAAAGAGAAGGAAAGATAAAAAAGAAGAAGAGGTAAATGTCATTGAAATTTATGATTTAGATTTTGATGTCATATGTGTGACTATTGGTAAAAGCTCTTTGAATGATTGGATTTTGGATTCTACATGTTGTTTTCATATGTGTGTGTTTAAACCACGCCTAGCTCAGTGGAAGGCACAAGACATCTAAGGATATCCATATGGGGCCCAGGGGTAGAGCATTGTTGCTCAAGCTAGTTCCTAACTAGATAGGGAGGCCCTTTCCTGACACATGTTTGTTTCGTTCTCCTCAGCTCTTGAACCCAGGACCTAGCCCTTAAGTAAACCTTAGGAAGCAAGCTGGTGCCATCTGGACTATTAGTTCAGATGGTACCAACTTCTATGAATCTGTGGCTAAAAAGGCCAGGTCACAAGTTTGAGGCTGGGGAAGCACTAAAGAAATCCTTTCCTAATTCGCCCACTCACCCACTTGTATATCCTACGAGAATACTTGTGGTGGTGTATGGTAGTGAGTGGTGGTGAAGGGCCTAAGGGAGATATCTTTAGCAAAAAGGGTGCCTTTTGATGTTTGTACCGTGTCTAACTCAATAGAGGGCACAAGGCATCTTGGGATATCCACGTGGGGCCCAAGTGACACCAGCTTTCTTCTCAAGGTCTACTTAAGGGCTAGGTCTTAGGTTCGAGAGTTGGGGAGAGAAAAACAAACACGTGTTAGGAAAAGGTCACCCTATCTAGTTAGGAAATAGCTTGAGTAACAACGCCCTACTCCTAGACCCCACGTGGATATCATGAGATGTTTTATTCCCTCTGCTAAGCTAGGCACAATACAAAAAGTGTGCAAACAAAACTTTGTTTGATAATAATAAGCCGTGTACTTATGGTGATGTTGTGATGGAAAATAGATCAAAGAGTAAGGTCATTGGAAAATGTACTGTCAAGATGAAGATGTATAATGAAGCTATCTGAATAATGGATGATGTAAGATTTGCTTTAGGTTTGAAAAAGAATTTAATTTCATTGAACAGGTTGAATTCTCTTGGCTATTATTTTTCTACAACGAACGAGTCTATAGAGGTAAGTAAAGACACTTTGGTCACAATGAAAAGAAGAAAGAAGGGAAGTTTATAAAAGTTAATTGATAATCATGTCCAAGGTGGAGCTTCATCTAATGTGAATATTGGTTCAAAGATAAATTTAAAATTTTGTATTAATGATGATAATGTGAGGTAAGAAAAATATGTCCATTTTCTGTGATAAAATTATAAATAATAGCTCTTAGGTAGAGCAAATTAGAATAAGATTATTTTCTATTAAAAATGAAGTGATGGTATAACATACTTGTAAATAAGATGTAATGATAATGTGTATTAACATATAATAATGTGGTATTTAATATAGGTGTTTTTTTTTTGGGTAAAAGTAGAGATTGTTGGTAATAGTGATAAAAAATAAAAATAAATAAACGTTTTACGTTTGGGGTGGTGAGATGCAAAAAACTAGTCTATTGCTTTAATTGATTTTTGTTGTGAGCTTTGGTAATAAACGGTGAGAAGCCAAAAGGCTGGTGATATATATACCATTTTGAAAGCTCGAGGAAGGAGATATAGATATACCCATACACAACAAAAATAAAATAAAATAAAATTAAGAGTTGTGTAGTGTGTATTTACTGCAAATATTAAAACAGAAAAAATAAATTAGTGTATTTGAGTTTTTCTATTTATTATATTTTATGTGTGGGTGATGTTAGACATATTAATAATTTGAATTTGAATATTATTTTGGATATTAATATTATTTTTAAGATATAAAGTATATTGGGTATTAGATTAAATTTTTTGTATAAAAATAATATTATGAATTAATTTCTAACTTTTAGCGTAAAATATGCTAATTTTTCAAACTACTTAAAATTTCTTATGTTCTTGTTATCTTATCTATTTTTCATTAATTTGATTTTATAATTATTTATACTGTACCCAATATATATATATTTAAATTATTTAATAATCTGAACATGGGAAGGAAACACAACTACAAGTTACACCACAAATAGTGCATTAGCAAATGGGGTTAAATTTCAATGAGATGATGCGTCTTTGTCACATATTGGTTACTTAGAATTGAGACGAATTTAGTCGGAAGGAAAAGCTAATAAATTAAATATAATAATATTTTTAAAATTTATAATTAAAAAATAATATTTTATAATATTAAACGATGTTAATTTAGTTAGACTTTAATATTAAAAATATTTAATTAATTAGACTAATATAAAATTGGTATCAATTTAATTAGAATTACAGTAAAAAGAGAAAAGCAAATAAATTAAATAAAATAATATTTTTAAAATTTATAATAAAAAAATAATATTTTATAATATTAACGCATTTCGCTTAATCAAAGTTTAATATTAAAAATATCTAATTAATTAGAATTTAATTTTATAAAGATTTAGCTGAATAATTTTTAATATGAAATAAAAATTTAAAATTTAAGATTAATATTTTAATAAAAATATATAAGATAAATATAATAAATACTATTGATTATGAATTTTAATTGGTGTTATAAATAATGTTGTTGGAGGTGAGTCATTTTTTTTATAATTGGGGTCAAATTACAATAAGAGGATTATGAAAGGATATAAGTGTAATGGTATAGTTTGATACTGTACATTTTATTTCTTTATTGTTTTGTTTGTTTTAATACACCAACAGTTTCATTTATGGCAATAATGAAACAAAAACCTTCGAAAATAGAAAAAATTAATGCTATAAAATATTAGGTTTTGTGTAGTTCATTGATATACTCACTTGTTAGTTTTGCACGAAACATGTAAAGCCATCTTTGAAGAAATAATATTAATAATAATAAAAAAGAAATTTGGTGGTTTGAAGATTACTTTATTATTAAGCAGTTGAAATGAAAGAAGGAATATGAGTTTTAGCTCATTCCTTCGATATCATCGAATTGTAATTTGAGTTTTATTTATTTTTAAATTATTTTTTCCTCATTTTTGAGAGAGTTTATAACACCTTTTAGCATAAAGAATTTTTCTATATAATTTTTTTTCAAATATTTTTTATTTAAACTTTAATTATAAGTTTATGTTTTACCTTAGTTTCCTAAAGTTATATCAAAGTTAATAGCTTGCAAAATTTTGTTCATATTTATTATTTGTAAGTTTTGTTCATATTTATTATTTGTATACGTGATATGATTTCATATTAAATAGTGTGAGCTAATTTTGTGGGAAGCAGGTTATAAATACGATTATAATAAAGTTTGATATTGTAAATTCAATAGAAGTAATTTTTCTTTGTAAAAAAATGAAGGTAAAAACAATTTGAAAAAAAAAAGACAATTCCTTAACGAGAATTAGTGATAGATCAAAATAAATTATTAATGATAAGTAGAAAGATATGGATGGAAATGCTATTTTCAATTTACATCTAGCACTTGCAGATGAAATATTGTCAAGGGTGATAGAAAAGAAGACGAAAAAGGAAATATGGGATACCTTGGTTACCTTTTAATTTTCTTAAAAAGAAGAATCTATACTCTTTGAATGTTCGAATCCACATCGATAATCAATCACATCAACATCCTCAATACATTGTTTTCTCAACTTACAATGATGAGTTATACTAGTGAAGAAAATGAACATGTTAAACTTATACTTCAAAGTCTACCTAACTCATGTGATCACTTCATCATAAATTTAACCAACAATACAAAGTTGAATCTAGTATTTAATAATGTTGCATTTGTTGTTCTTGAAGAAAAAACTAGACTTAAAACACAAGGAAGATAGATTAACATCTTCACGAAAAGCTGAGACTTTATCCATTTCAAGAGAAAGATCAATGGAACATGGCACTAGTGAGAGTAACAAACAAGCTAGATCAAAGTCAAGAAGTAATAATAATATCAAAGTGTTATAATTGTGGCAAGATAGGGCACATAAAGAAAGAGTATTGGCATAATAATAAGAATGTTGATAACAAAGGAAAAACTTCTGACTCTACAAACTCTCAAAGTTGTAGCAAGTACATCAGATGATGGTGATGTTTTTTACTCTGAGGCAACTATAGTTTCTAAAGAGAGAAAGCTACTTGCTGATATCTGTCTATTAGATTCATCAGTAACTTGGAACATTATCTCTCAAAGAGAATGGTTCCATGATTATGAACCAATTTAAGAATGATTTGTATTTGTTTTTGGAAATAATCATGCCTTAGAGATCACTAGAATTGGAACCATCAAGCTAAAATTATATGATGGTACAATATGCAACATTAAAGAAGTACAACATGTCAAAGGCACGAAGAAAAATATATTGTCTTTGGGACAATTAGATGAGTTGGTTTCTATATTTAAAATGGGATCATGAATTTTGTATCTATATTGAAAATGGGATCATAAATTTTGTAAATGAAGAGCTTTTTATTTTAAAGATAAAAAAATGGCTGCAAACTTATATATGTTTTTGGGAGAGTCATCGCAAGAAGAAAATACATCAGTTGTGTCAATTAGTTTTGTAGAAGAGTCTATCATAATATTGCATCACAAATTGGACCATATGTCAGAACGAGGAGTAAAGATACTTGCTAAACATAAATTACTCCCTGGGCTTAAATTGGTAAACTTACTTTTTTGTGAGCATTGGGTCACAAGTAAACAATAAAGATTAAAGTTTAGTAGATCTATTTCCAAAAGTAAAAGCATTCTACCCTTGATTTATTTTGATGTTTGGGAATCACCAATATTATCCCTAGAAAGAGCAAAATATTAGGTATCATTTATTGATGATTTCTTTAAGAGATGTTGGGTGTACTCAATTAAGAGTAAGATGGATGTATTTTCAAGAATTAAAGCTTTCAAAGCACGAATAGAACTTGATTTTGGAAAATGATAAAGTATTTAAAGACTAATAATGAAGGAGAATATACTAGCAATGAATTTAATGCATTTTCCAAACAAGAGGGTATCAACAAACATTTCAGTGGGGCATACACTTCTCAACAAAATAGAGTGGCAGACGGATGAATAGAACTCTAATAGAAAGAACAAGAGCAATGTTAAGACTATTTGTTATGTCATTAATCGGTCGCTATCTATTGTAATTGAGATGAAGACACAGATGGAAATATGGACTGGTAAGCCAGCTGATTATTCTTCTTTATATATGTTTGAATGTCTTGCATATGTGATGTATAATATCCAAGAAAGAATAAAGATGAATCCAAAATCTAGGAATTGCATTTTCTTGAGGTATGTTGATGATACAAAGGGGTATCGCGTATGGGATCCCACTATCCACAAGGTTATAATTAGTAGAGATGTGATATTTGTAGATGATGAACTGCAAAGAAAGGTTAATGATAACACTTTTAATAAGCCTATAGAAATTACCATAGTTCAAATGGAGAATAAGTCAAAAATAGAAGATTCTTTTGAAGTAGCAATAGAGCACGGGGAACAAAAGCCAATTAAGACTAAGGTTCTAATAATTTGATAGCCAACTCATCAGAGAAGACCATTAACTTGGTACTCAGATTATGTTATAGAGGGCAATGTTGCATACTATCTTCTAATAGAGGATGAAAAGCCATCAATTTTCCACGAGGCTAAAATTAGCCCAAATGCTTCTTTGTGGATGATAACAATGCAATAAGAGATTAAAGCTCTCTATAAGAATAAAACTTGAAAATTTTATTTCATTATCACAAAAAAGAAAATCCATCAAGAATAAATAGGTCTATAAGATCAAAAGAGATGGTAATGATCAAGTAGAGTGGTATAATGCAATATTGGTGGTAAAATGATATGCTTAGAAGAAAAATATTGATTTCAATGAGATATTTTCTCATGTTGTTTGACTTACTATAATCCAAGTAGTTTTGGCTAAGTGTGCTACATTTGATTCGTACATAGAGCAGTTAGATGTGAAAAATGTATTTCTTCATGGAAAACTTGAAGAAAAGATTTACATACTTCAATCAAATTTTTTTACTAAAAATGGAAAAAAGAACATGATATGTAGGTTAAACAAATCTATGGTTTCAAACAAATTCAGTTTAGACCATTGTACATACTGCAAGAGGTTTAAAGATAATAATGATTTCATAATTTTGTTGTTGTATGCTGATGACGTGTTGGTAATAGGCTCTAACATAGATAGAGTGAAAGAATTAAAGACAAAGTTGGTTAGAGAATTTGATATGGAGGATCTCATACCAACAAACAAAATTCTAGATATGCAAATTCATTGAGATAGAAAAGATATGAAGATTTAGCTTTCTCAAAAAAATTATTTGAAAAAGATCTTTTGTCTCTTCAACAAGAAAATTTCTATCCCACTTCCTGTAAACTATAAATCATCCTCAAGTATGTCCCCTAGCAATGAAGTAGAGATGATGGAAATGTCTCGAGTATCATATGCATAAGCATTGTGAAGTTTAATGTTTGTCATGATATGTATAAGACCAAATATTGCACAAGTAGTGGAAGCACTAAGTCGATACATGGAAAATCCTGATAGAAAGCATTAGGATACTATTAAGAGTATATTAAGATATGTGAAAGGGACCTCAGATGTTGCATTATAATATAAGGGTCTAGAATTTATTGTCAAAGGTTATGTTGACTCAGATTTTATCGGTGACCTTGAAAAGAGAAAGTCCACTGTAGACTATATGTATACACTTGTAGGAGAAGTTGTAAGTTAGATTTCAAAACTGCAATATGTTGTGGTATTATCTATAATAGAAACAGAATATATAGTAGCTATACAAGCTTACAAGAAAATAATAGGGATCAAAATGTTATTAGAAGACCTTGGGCACAATTAAGAGAATATTCTTCTTTATTGTGATAGTTAAAGTGCCTTGCATATTGCAAAGAATCCAGTCTTTCATTTAAAAACAAAACACATAGGAGTACAGTGTCACTTTATTCGAAAAGTAGGGGAGGAAGGAAGCGTGGATATATAGAAAATTCACACCAAGAAAAACCTAACAAATGCTTTGACTAAACCAATCAATACTAATAAATTTATGTAGTGTAGATCATCTATTGGCCTAGCAATTGTAAGCAAAATGGAATGATAAAAAATTTAAAGATTACTTCAATTGGAAGATTGTTGGCTTTACGTGAAATGCGTGAATCCATCTCTTAAGAAGAAATAATATTACTACCAAAAAAGAATTGGTTGGTTTAGAGATTATCTAGGTAATTGAAATGAAAGAAGGAATATGAACTTCCTATAAATAGATGGAACTTATTCCTTCAATATCATCTTAGAGAACAATTAAAATTCTAGTCTTAGTTTTTTTTTCTTTTTTTCTTTAAATTATTTTCTTTCCGTTTTGGGAAAGAATTTGTAATTCCTTTTGAGAATTTTACTATATGATTTTTTTAAAATATTTCTCATTTAATCTTTAGTTGTAAGCTTTTATTTTACCCTAGTTTATTAATATCATTTTTTTTAATATTTAATAAATTATCTTTTTATATAGTTTATTTTTTAAAATCAAACGATATTTTTAATATAATTCGAATATGTGATTTGAAATAAAAAAAAGATTTAATCTAATTTTAAAAAAATTAAACCTATAAAATGTTAAGAAAATTTTGTTGTACGGATGATGAGAGAGAGGCCAAAATGTAGCATAAAATCATGTGATTGTCTCTTTCTTCCACTTCTGTATTGCATATTGCAAAAATGAACAGAATTTGCCCAAAAAACAAAATTTAAGAACATTGATTTTCAAGACATGCTTGTAGCCATCAGCCATTAAGGTCATCAGCAAATTCCTTTTTATGTCGTATAATTTGTGACATCTAACGGGTTCTCGGATAATAATATAAACTATATTTATGCAATAAATTTTACAATAGCATTCCATTCTAATCATTCATAATTAAACCCATTAAATCTATAAAAACTTTATTTTAAGAATTAATATAGTATCCTTCAATTAAAGCTGTCGTAGGAAGGTCATGATTAATTAATCATATTCAACATTTTTAAATAACTGTTGCTTTATTTTCGTCCTATATACATTTTAACAGTCTTATGTATGGTAAATTAATAAAATTTACGGTAATTACCTAAAATGGGTAAAGTTTTATGTTATTTTACTATGTAGTTTAAATTGTGAAAATTTTGTGATAAAAATTTAGTAAAATTGAGAAGTAAATTTAGTAGGTGAGAAGGAAAAAATAAATAAATTTATGTAGTTGTATAAAAATTTACACCAACATATAATCAAAATTTTACCATCATATGTGTAAAACATTTACATGAATATTTTAATCGAAGAAAATTTGAAAGAAATAAAAACGTGAACAATACAATAAAAATATATTCTAAAATTTTGATAATTCAAATTAGATGATAAATATTTGTATCTTTTGAACATACCAATTATGTGAGTTTGCATTTTAAACTTCATATATTTATTCGAAGAAGATGCAAATCGATGCTGTTTTGCGGGAGGATTATGATATTTTCATTATTTATATATGTTTTTTAAATTTTAAATATTTATTTTAATTTAAATGTATACGGTGATTTAAAATTATTAATAAAAATAATATTTTAAATTTTAAATTGAAAATATATAATTTAAATTTGATAAATAAAAATAATAACAAGTAGAAGATAAATTTCTTTAAAGATCGGAACAATAACATGTTATCTTTAAAACAATAACATGTTAGTAGAATATAAGTTGTAATATTGGAATGGATAATTATTAAATAAAATAATAAATCTATGTATAATTAATTATTATAATATTTATAATAATAAATAAAATTTTCTTATATCAGTACCTCTTAATTACACAAACGAACACCACTAATTTTAACCAGTAAAATATTTTGTACGATTGGTCCAAGTTCAAACTTGTATTTCACACTCTAATAATTGGTATTATTTCAATGCTTCAAGTAGAGAGTATAGGATTAACACATGATTGTTTTTATTGATAATGATGCTAACTAATTATTTTATGGTTTAGAGATTATTTTTATTTTATGTTTGAGTGCCGAAATGTGAATTCTCATTTTATGTCTTTTTCAATCATGACACCATACTTAGAAGCTAACAAATAAGGTAGAAAAATAGAATCAGATTGAGAAAGACTGTTTCTATTTCTAAATAAAATAACTGACATTGATGTGGTTATTCTTTAGTCTTGTAATTTTTTAGATTATTAAATTATTGAAATATAATTAAACTTTAGTTTTTTACTTAAATCCAATAAATTTATTATTTTCTTGGGCCAAGATCGTATGCCACGAAGAGTTAAGGATCCCTTTGGTGTTCTGTACGTTTTTCCACAATTTGCTATGCGTTGTCGGCGATTTATGATGTGTCCTTGTACTCAGATACCATTTTTCTAAGAATACTGCTATTTATTACTACTAATATGCAATCTAAATGATCATATATATATATATATATATATATATATATAGAATAAGATTCATATAATAAAAATAACATATTATAATATTTAAATGATATTGAGTTGTGTAATTATTAAGGATGAGTAAAAAAACTACGGGTTTTGTTATCCACGGTTATTCATGGTTATCCGAACCGACGGTTCGATTTTTAATCGATAAATTTCGGAGATGATTTGGGTAAAAATCGAACATGAAACATAAGCTACTGTTCGGTTATAGTTATACTAAAAATCGTACCCGTCTGTACCCAAAATTAATTATATTTAATTAATTAATTTATATATTTAATAAATTAAATTATAAATTGAAAAATTAATTATATATTTTTTTGGGTTTTTTTATATCCGTCCCGAACCGTTACCCGCCGGTAAAAAACTTTTTCCAAACTGTAACGATTTTTGGGTATAGGCTTTATAATTCAATTCGGTGACGGTTTTTGATATAACCGTCTTCGCCCGTACCCATACCCATCCCTAGTAATTATAGCAAAAGATATATTTCTTTTTCTAATATCAAATTAAATTCTAGAAAATCTCTCTCCCTCTCTCTAACCTCTTTGTTTAAAAAAATAGAGAGATCCTCTTTAATAGGTTATCATTTTCATTTAATTTTTTTTAAATAAATATAGATTATGTATATTATTATACATAGATTTTGATCTATTGAAACCACTATGTTTATTTATAAATGAAAACTAAAACAACCGAAGAGGCAAACGTGGTAGAAAGTAACAGTAAAAAAGACGTTAAGGGAAACATGGGCAGAGAGAGACCGATTACAACAAACTCATATGGGCAATTTTTGTCTTTTTTTTAAAATTCACACTTATTTCTAACAATCTACCACTTGATTTTTTTTTAAAATAGTTTTCATTGAACAAACAATCAAAATATAAGATTGTACATAAGGAGATAGTGTCTATTGACATGAACCTATGCATAGTAAAGATGCTTTAGAATACAGTAGAGTAACTCGTAATTTTGAACTCTTTCTCTAACAACATCACACACACACAACCTTTCCAATATGTAGTTTAAAAAGCCTATCCTTTACGACTATGCCTGTCTATCCTAGTATAGTGAATGCTTTAGTAAATTTTACTCAAAATTTCGTTAGAAGTGGCCACATTTTCACATTCACATAGGTGAGTATATCAAGTGTACTCCTATAGCTATGTACTCCACTCTATATAAAGTATAGAACTCATTAAGAGTTAATATTTAACTCATCCTTTTGTCACTTTAGGATTTCACGCTTCTAATAATATGGAATTTTTCACATTTTCATTAATCCATGAACAGGATCTATATAGACACATAAACCCATGAATCCATACATCTCGATCGGAAAAGAATCAATATAAAAATAAAGAATCGAAATTGATCGATATATTTCTCGAAACAAACGAAAAGGAAACGAAAGACGAAACATAAATCATGGATCAACTAAGCCATCTCGGGGACTTGTTTAAGAATAAGAAAGAGGAATCTCATGTAAATACCATGGAATAAGGTTTGATCCTATTCATGGGGATTCCGTAAAAATCCCAATCCAAAAAGAGAAAGTTCGAAAGGATTGGGATTTTTTTGGAGATTGGATGCAGTTACTAATTCATGATCTGGCATGTACAAAATGAAAACCTCATTCTACAACTTAAAATAGCATAATTCATCTCATATCACTTCATGACTTGTTATTATCCACTGAACTTATTTCTTGAGTTCTCTAGTCTGTAAGTTGGGTTACCTTAACGAGTGACTCATCACTCTAAAGGCTTTAGTCCTATTCCTTTTGAGATTTTGAAAACCTTCCCCTTAACTAGTTATTTCATTAAAAATTAGTCAAGTTATCATTAGTACATACATGATCCACTCTTACAACTCCAGTAGAGAGAAATTCTCTAACAGTAATATACTTAAGACGTATTTTTCATCTCTTGCCATTATAGTAACAATTATGAATCTTTGTAATAGCTGCGATACTATAGTAATGGATCAAGACAATTGGAATTGGTCTTTCTCATAAAGGGATCTCAGCTAACATATTTTTTAACTAGCCTACTTCCTCACTAGTAGTAGCTAGTGCTATCATCTTAGACTCCATCGTAGATTGAGTCAAAATAGTCTGTTTCTTAAACTTTCAAAAAATAGCTCCACCAACTATGTTAAATATATCACAACTGGTTGCTTTGGAGTCTTCTAAAAAAGTGTTCCAATCAACATCATTGTATCCTTCTAGGACAACATGAAACCTCTAACAATGTAACCTAAGATTTGTAGTCCTTTTTAGATACCTCATGACCCTTTCAATAGAATTCCAATGTTCTATACTAGGTCTACTAGTAAATCTATATTATAATCTTACAACATAAGCTATGTCGTTCCTAGTGCAATCAGTGGAATAACGTAAGCTACCAATAATGCTCACATACTTAGTTTTTCTAACACAACCTTTGGACCATTTTTGAACTGTGTTCAATGTTTTTGAATAACTTTACACTAGGATCATAAGGAGTACATGCATATTTGTAGTTAAAGTACTTATATTTTTTTAAAAATCTTCTCAATGTAATAAGGTTTATCTAAAGAAAGTCTCTTTTCTTCCAAGGATTACACTCGCTTCTCCGATATCTTTTATATCAAAATTAGCACACAATAAATTTTTCACATCATTCACAACATAAATATTCAAGTCATCCACGTACAAACATATAATAGCGCAAATGTTATTTTCAGACTTATAATAAATACATATGTCACTTTTATTCATTTTGAAATCATATGAGATAACAAAATTATCAAATTTTTTATGTCATTATGTAGGTGCTTATTTTAGATCATATAGAGATTTATCCAATTTGCAAACTTTATTTTCTTGACTAAAGACAAAAAAACCCTCAGGTTGGTCTATGTAAAACTCTTCTTCTAAATCACTATTTAGAAAAGTAGTTTTCACATCAATTTTGTGCACAACAAGATCATGAATAGTAACAAGAGAAAATAAATCTCGTATGAAAATTATTCTAGTGATAAGTAAAAGAGTATCAAAGAAATCTACATTTTCTCTTTGTCTATTCCCTTTGGTTACAAAAAGAGCCTTGTATTTTTCAACACTATCATCTGGTTTCAATTTCTTCTTAAATATCCATCTACAACCTATTGTCTTAATACCTATAGGTAAGTAAAATAAATACCAAGTTTTATTTGACATAAGAAAGTCCATTTCATCATTGATGGCTTTTTCCCAAAGGTTGGCATCCAAAGAAGATAAGACTTCTTGAAAAGTTTGAGGATCTTCCTCTAAGGTATACACATAAAAGTTAAACCCATAATCTTTAATGGTTTGAACTCGTTTACTTTTCCTAAGTTCATAATCTAGTTCTCTATTTAGTTCATTAGTTTTAATTATAGGTAGATTATTAGAGGTTGAGTCCCCATTATTCATCAATTTTAAAAGGAAACCTATGTTCGAAAAAATCAGCATCATTTGATATCATTGTGAGTACAATTTATTTATAAAACCTACATTTGTGCATTCTGGTAGAGATGGTGACATAGCATAACAACATTCTTTGCATTAAAGCATTCACACACTAAATTTTAACATTCCCCTTTTACTCTAAGGCTTATGAAGAACTGTTAGTTTAGTTATTAACTTAGTAAATCTAGTTCCAGAAAACAGTGACAGATTTAGGATTAACATTCAGGAGGGACACTATATATAGAGTAAAAAATAATACTAGTTATTTTTTAGTTATTACTTATTTTTAATTGAAAAAAGATGTTATATGTATCTCATTTTTAATAAAATATGTTTACATTATTGAGTTTTGTTGATATATTAAGTATTAAAAGCTTAAAATTTAAAATTTAAATGGGTTATAGTTTTATTGTATACATTAATTTGTTTACAACTTCATAAATATTACACCTAAAAATCTATTTGTCAAAATTTGAGGTGGGACACGTCCCTCATTATTGGTATATAGATCAACCCCTACCAAAAAGTGTTTTAATCATAATGTCAATAATTTGCTCTTATGTAGGTGTATATTACACTTATAAATGTCCTACAATGACTTTCTCTCTTATAAAATGAAAGTTTATTTTTATGTGTTTTGCTCTTACATAAGAGATAGGATGTTTACTTAACCATAGGAGCATTTACATTATCACAATAAAGCATTAATGCTTCTTTTAAATGAATTATCAACTTATTTAGAACTTTTTAAATCCAAATAAACTCTAAGATGATATGAGTAAGTAAACGAAATTTTGCTGTTATATTGTATCTTAAATAACCTTTGTTGTCTAAAACTCTATAGAGATAGTGATGAACAAAGAAATATACAATAGTCACTAGTGAACCTTCTATCATCACTGCATGATGCCCAATATACATCATTATATGTAGCTATTATAAGACTATTAGGTTGACTAAGTATTATCCCATGATCATGTGTGCCCTTCAAGTATCTAATAAACCTCTTAGCTGTAATCTAATGAACATTAGCGGGGATTTGGAGGAATTGGCACCATTCCTTAATAGAATAGCTTATTTTAGGTCTTGTAAGTGTATAATATTGTAGAACACCCACTACAGTATGACATAAAATTGCATTCTCCAAAGCAATACCATCAACCTTATACAAGGTATGTCTTGAGATCATAGGAGTAGAAGTTGGCTTTGAATCTTTTAACTAAACATGATCAAGATGATCTTTGATATATTGTGGTTGACACAAATGGAAGCCATCAAGAGTTATGGTAACCTTAATTACCATAAAGAAATTTAGTTCACCTAAATCATTTAGAGAGAATACAATATTAAGCTTGATGATTATGTTAGAGACAAAGCACTATCATTTCCAATCACTAGAATATCATCAACATAAATCAAGAAAAAGACAAACACACCCTCTTTGTCATACAATATCATAGAAGCATCTAAATTAAAACTCTTGAATCCCCTCTCAAGCAAGTATCCACTTAACTTGAGAAACCAAGCTCTATAAGCTTGTTTTAAACTATAAATTTCTTTCCTCAACTTGCGTATGTACTCTGGAAAATCATGATGAACAAATCCTTAAGATTGTATCTTGTAAACTTATTGTACAATATCCCTATTAAGATATTCATGACCACTTATTAGATCACCAATAGTTGAAAAATGATCAATTAAATCCTTTGCTACATTGATGTATTACTCAATATTCATAGGACATTTCCTCAAGGTTTGAATATGCCAACAAGATCCATTAAACGTTCTTAAGAATCATCATCAAAAGCTTTAGCTAAAGCTTGCCAATAGTCCAATGCGGTTTGCTTGCATATAAAATAATTGTGTTAAGTTGAAGTAATGGATGAATAGATCCAATTTTTGATTGCACTCTCTTGCCTAACCTAGAGCAAGAACTCAATATTGTCTTCAAAATTTTCATACAATTTGATATTCCATATGCAACAATCAAAATGATAAGTTTTTTAATAGTTTGTGATGGTGAAATAGAATCTTCCTTGATCAAATTTTGAAGACCATAGACATTTATAACATGTTTTAGTTATTCTTTTCAAATCAGATTATCAAGTTTAACTGAAAAATTAGGGTTGATAAGATAGATAGGAAAAGATGAAATCGAAAATGATGAATTGGAGATAATGGAAATAGGAGAAGATGATGGTAATGAAGAAACAAGATTAGACTAATCAACTCCATCTAATTTGACTTGTGATGGAATTGCGAAAGAATTTTGATTATCCATAGCTAATAAGTTTTGATACCATGATAACAAAACAGATAAAGGAGAGGAAGAAAATCACATAAAGCACGATAAAATGTTATAGTATATATTTAATATTATTGTAAGTATAGTTTATTTATACAACTTGGGCAATGCTTACTAGGAGATACTTATGGGTTGCAACATCATATGCATTTTTCACAAAATATTAGTTGAATGGACTCATTTTTTATTCTATGCGTTATTATATATGTTACTAATAAAATTTTAATATATTTGTAATTTAAGTAATTTTTTAATTTTTTTTATTCATATTTTCAAGTACTTATGTCCACGTTTATGTAGATTATTAATTGCACGTGAAATGATAAATAAAAATGAAACAAAAAAATTTAATTCCAAATAAATTACATACATATATTTTAAAAATAAATCTTACATGAAACAAGATATATATTGTTAAATGATAAAACCGTTTATCCTAACTATTCATATTTATAATAAAAAAAAGTGTAATAGCTACTACTAAATCAATATGTTTAACAATAGAGGCATATAATAAGTGATATATAGTATTTTATCAATTTTTTTAGTTTTTTTAAAATACATATACTTCATTTAAAAATATATATAATGTAATGTAATAGAAGACTTCAATAATATGTTTAATTTATTTGAATTCTTCTATTAATATTTTTTAAAACTTTAATACTTAAATTATATTAATACTTTAGACTTTAATATTTTTTTTCATTTTTAATTTTAAAGTAATATTAGTTAGTTAATTTAATATATTTATACATCAACTTTATTCTGTTTTATTTTTTTATTTTAAACAATTTTCATAAATAGCTACAATGAAATGTAAACATGAAAGTTTTAAATTTTGCATTGTAATATGCTAAAAAAGAAAGTTATATTTTTAACCCCCAAAAATAAATTTTCTAGCTCCACCCCTTTACAGACGACATTCTGTTAGAGATAGTGACATAGCATAACATTATTTGCACTAAAGCAACCACACACTATAGTCTAACACTCAGTAACCTACGTATGCTTGTGGAGTTGTGGTCATAGTAGAAAATGGAAAGGGAAGACGACTTTCCATATGATTGTTGGGTGCTACTTGACTTTCCATTACAATTGTAGTGCCATACTCGATCATTTCTCCTCTTGACGCCTCGGAATTTGTAAAAAGGCTTCTGCTTCCTCTTCAAATAAGGCAAAAATCAGATTGGAATCCTAGGATCTACTTGCAATAATAAGTGTGCTTACTAGAGAATTAGGAGGCAATCATGGGCTAGAGAAATTTAAAATTTAATATCACAAAACACTCATTTCATTTAAACCCCTTTTTTTTCCTTTTTATAAATCATTTTTTTTTCTTTCAAAAAAGTTTATTTTTTTTACTCATTTTGTTATTGAATTTGAATGTTAATACGAAAAAATAATTATTTTTTTACAAATATTATTAAACATTTTTTTTTACAAAAAATAGAATTATATATTGATTGGATTGTTTTAAACATACATTTTTTAAAACATGTTGATACCATTAATGAAAAAAACATGTATTTATAAATTATATGCTCCAAATCAACTATTTTTCTAGTGAAAAGGAGGAAAATACAATTATGTTTGATGCATTTATGAAATTTATGGTACAAATAATATACATAATTAACATTAATGATTATAGAGGTAAAATAATTATAATAAAAATGTATCACTATAAGAGATTGTTTTCAAAAACTTTTCCTCAACAAATTTTCTTTTGTTGGCCCATGTTGTAGAAACATTTTCATAACATAAGATATAACTAGGTAAATTCACATAGAAACCCTATCTATGCAGTAAATAAACTATTCAACAGTAAACAATTCACTAACCAATATAGTAATTACAAACTTTAAAAGAAATAAAACCAATATTACCTATATCAGTTGGGATCTCTTTCCTAACTGCCTATTGCTACTATTGCTTGTTAGATCGATAACAATCTAGTTCGACACACAAACTTGACTCTAATCTAAAGCACATACCACCCAATGTGGTGTGATCAGTAACCAAAAGTGTGAAAACTCCTAATCTTGAGGACCACCCTCAAAGCAAACAACCTATTTTTTATTGCACACAACAAGAGATATAAGAACTTAATGCATTTAACTAAACTCACTCTCATAATAAGGTTCTCACAAATAAACAGTTGCATCCAAGCAACTCCTAGTCAACACACGGCTCACAACCCACTTACAAATTCCATCTCGTGTACTCATCACTCACAAGTACGATTTTGCTCATATGGTCACGAATCACTAATATTGAACAACACTTAGTTATTATTGATCCAAAAACAAAAAAAAATGAGATGTTAATTTAACAAAGCTCTACTACATTTTCTGGATACCAAAAAAGAAGAATTATGGGTATTTATAGAACTCAAATTTGTCACCTTGTTGGCCACCTTACCAACCGCCTCACCAAGAGTAGTGGCAAGGGTGGTGGTGAGCTTGGTGACGAAGTGCAAAGTCACATTTTTTTCTTTCCAATTTTTTTTAATACTTTTCATAAATATCTGCACCTGAAACGTACCAAAAACATAAGTGGCAACGTCAACAAGCGAGATAACCAACATTTCACTTAGCATACTTACTACAAAAACCAACCCCATGGTATATGTAAACATGCTTGTATACAAAGTGTTTCTCACTATATGCATGTGTGCATTATTGATCCATAGTAACCAACCTTATACAAATGAATATATAATACTAAGTAAAATAAAACAGACACCGTGTTTTGTACACAGAAAGCCAACACATAAACACGAGTACAACATGACTTACATTCTCCCCCTTTGACTTTTTGTGTCAAAACATTGCATAACTAAATATATATATTCATCACACATGAGATGATCATGAAGATGCACTAAATTTGTTTATTCCCATGAATAACACAACGACACATACCCAAACTTGAAAAACACACCTAAACCAAGTGCATCCAACTTGTGTGCTCCATCCATCTTCATGCAATATCTCATCCACTTTGTCACTCTAAAATGTGAGGATCTCAATACCACTGTACACAGTACACCTGAAGTAATCCATGTAACATGTTCTCACGAAACAGACACATATCCCATGAACGTATTATGCAAAAACAAAATTTGTAGTCTATTCAAATACTATTGTGTTACTCCTACACAGGTACACACTGATAAGCTAAGCACAATCAAAATATAGTATAAACAAACACCCCCTAAACATATGCAACACTCTCCTTAAGTGTATGCAAAACAGATAATCATGATGCAGTGCAAACTACACTCACCTTCCTATACAATAAACATCATATTAACAAACAAACACAAAGCACAAAAAAACACAAATTATGCATACTTCTTCCCCTTTTTGACATGGAAAGTCAAAGCAAGCACACACATAGTAGGCTGATGAGCAGAATCGGGATTGCCAAAAACTTTGATGCCATCCCCGCAACGGAGTCATCCCCGGCAACGGCGCCAAAAAACTTGATAAGCAGAATCAAGATTGCCAAAAACTTTGATGAGCGAAAACCGGCATCGCTGATCCTGCCAATACTTTGGTTTTATATTTATAAAACTCTCGCAAGTGCACGAATCATTTCGTAGAAAAGAATAAGTATACTCCCAAGGTCGATCCTGTCACGATATTTTGGGGTTTTTGTGTTTTTAATCTAATTACAGAAAATTAAACATAGATTCAATAAACATTCATGCAAATTTTATCTTTTATAAATAGTGGAGTATTTATGGATATAATAACTAAGTTAATTATGCTTGCTCATATTATCTAGGTTATTAAAGATATGAATTGATATTTATTGATTCTCCCTTTTTTGTATGAATACCACCTTTGGTGGGGTTAGATATTCTTTGTTAACTAAACAAATCAATTAACACCTATGGGTGGGGTTGATAACTAATTTGGTTAATTAAATTAATTCCTTTTTCTAAGAGATTGAAAATGAACCATTTAAATGCCACCTTTGGTAGGGTTAGACAGTTTAAACTTTATTCAAGATGTCCAAATTAAACCTAAGAATTTAGTTATCCGAGTACTAACTTTCAAGTTTTAAAACCACTCTCGAAAACATGTTGTCAATACATTTTCAGATAATAGTTCTTATAAAAGATTTTGAAATAGAGCTTCACTCTAACTACCGGGCGATTGTACCAACAAATAAAAGAGCACTACTCTAAATCAGACCGGATAACTAAACCTTAAAATCTAATTTTCAAATTTAAGTTTGTAATGAAAAATAATATATTTCTCTCTAACATTCTTAATATAAAATCTTGAATAAAAATAAAATCAATTCATTTTAGAGATTTTTACCTATTTAATATTTCGGAAGCATAACAACGTTATTATTATATCATTTTTACAAACAGCCAGCACAGTTAAATTTAATCACAGACAAATTAAATATAACATGTAAGAAATAAGCATAAAAAATAACTGCAAAGAAAATAAAATCCTTACAGTATTTCGATGCTATTCCCGTAGCTGGAAAACCTCTAAACGGAATTTGCACTCCTATTTATTGAATCAAAAAGCTAATAAATTACAAAAACATAACTAGTTCTTCCCAAAGAGGGAAGAACTCTAAAACTAAGAGAAACTAGCTAAAACATAAGAAAAACTAAAAAAACCTAAAAACTAAGAAATGGAGAGAAAGAAAGAAGAGAGAAGTGTGTTTTGAGGTGTGGTATGAAGTGAAGAGAAGGGGGTATTTATAGGTGAGAATGGAGAGAAAAAGTGGGTGAAAAAATGTTAAAAAATGGTGAAAACGCGTAGTGCACATGGTGAGGTCATTGATGACGTCAGCATGACGTCATGGGGCGGGTGCACGTGAAAAATGGGGCGAAATGGCGTCGGCGCGCGCGGAGGGCAGCTGGGGCGCGCGTGCGTGAACAGTGATAGTGTGCTGCGGCGCGCACGGAACTGGAGGAAGGCGTGCGCGGATGCACGCGGCTCGGCGCGACTGGGCGCTGGCGCGCGTGGGATGGGCTGCTCCGGGCGCGATTTTCTCCTTTTTGACATTTTTGACGTTTTCGACCCATTTTGTCCAATTTTTCCATATTTTTTGACCTTTCCCCATTTATTTATTAATATATTTGTGATGTATTGCTTCCAGTATTCCTTTTTGAGTCTTTAAGTGACGTTTTTAACCAAAAATACCTGAAAAACAATATAAATACTCGTGATTCCGAAAAAGACAAATTTATATAAATATATGATAAAACATATAAATATATATATTTTTAATCAATTAATGTGCATAAAATCATGGTAATTTTAGTGCTTTTTGAGCACTCATCATAGGCAACATAACACATTTCTATACGAAGGAGATAAGTTAAATAGAAATGCAATAATTATAACACTCATACAAGATAGTAGAGAATATTAAAGTAAACCACGAGAACATATTTTCCACCTCATTGGTAGAAATGTAATAATCCTAAAAATCGAATTTTCCACCTCATCGACCACCTGCTCGCCAACTCATCAACCACCTCGCCAATGTGGTAATAACTCTAGTTTTGTACTTTTCTAAACCATTGTGGGGAAAGAATTTAACTATGTAAAACTCATTTATTGATTTTAGCATCCTTAGGTGCTTCAACATGCTTCTAAGTCTCATTGCGTAGGAGAGCATCATACTCACTCTACATAGCTACAACCCATTTAGGATGCTTAGTGAAAAATGTGAAATTGTGAGGTTTTGGTAATATTTCAACAACCAAGGATGTTGTATAAGCTTTAGGTTTACTAATACCATGCTTGCTTCTTATCATCATAAGATGCTAACTATGAGTAGAAGGAAGAGTGTTAGGCAAAGGTACAGAGATGGGAAGATCAACAAAGCGATATAACATTGAGGGATTAAACACCTATGGAGTAGAAAAAGAACTAGGCCAAATAGTCCTAGAAGAAACACTAAGTGTTGTAGAAGGAGAAGAAGTAGATGTAGAAGTAGAATTCATAAGGGAATTAGAATCAGAGATACATGAGTAGAAAGTTTGTGAGAAAGTGAAGAAGAATGATGTTGCATAATGTTAAAAACTTAGAGATCGTGACTCTTAAAAGCAGGAAGATGAATAGAATACTCAAGATAGGAAGGAAGTGAAGAAGAGGTAGTAGATTCTGACTATGAAGAAGAGAATGATGTATGAAGAAAAAGAAAAAAGTAACTCATAAAAGACAACATGAATTGAGATGTTAGTTTTTTGTGATAATGGCTCATAACACATATATTCTTTTTAGTTAGGATAATAACCAAAAACACATACAAGGTAAGTGATGAGTGCATGAAAAACACTAATATTATGTGATTTATTTTCACTTAAATATCATAAATATATTTAAATTTGAATGATTTTATCATTATTTAAGTAAATCTATGTGTTTGGAATCGCATATATTTTATGTTTTTTTTTAGTTTTATGGCTTCAAAATGATTCAAAAGATAAATACTTGAAGAATTATGCCTAAAGTACTCATTTGCAACTTAGAATAAAAAAAAATAATACATGGAAAGCTTATATATGATCTAACTAATTTGTAAGGGTTAAGCAATAAAGAAAGTGTAGAAAAATAGTTTGACTTGGGCCACGACGTGGATAAGTGCTCGCTACAGTGCGATCTTTTCTAGACAAATTGAGGTGAACCAAAACAAGATGTAAGCCACGACATAGGTAAACGTGGGCCATGGCACACAAAGATTTATCCCTCACGTTTCACTTTTCTCTTCTATTCTAAACTATAAATAGGACTTATTTTCTATTATTTCAACACACCAGAATCATAGAAAAAAACGTAGAATAGTTTTATAGTTCACAATTTTTCCCCTCTCTTACCATTATAAGGAGTTTCATTTAAAAATAAATTAAAAAATAAAATCTAGCTTATATTTAAATAATTTAATTTGTTCTAGTCACGAAAGGTTATACTTGCTAACATCCTGTACACATCCATCAATCTAGGTTCAACATAGTTTTATTGCTTTCATTTATTTGCTTTCATTAATCGCTTTAATTTATTTATTTTATTTATCTACTTTTACTTACTTTTTTATATGTCAATTTAAGTTAGACTTCATAATTCCATTCTTTCAAAGCGATAATTTTTAGAATGTTTAGGACTTTTGTTTTTCTTAACTATATTAGAAAATATTTTAACTTTTTAAAACCATAGCAATTTCTTTATAGGTGATCTCAAGAATATACTTGTCACTTACTATATGTGATTCTTACACTTGCTAGTTTTTTATAAATATAAAATTTGACTATTAAGTTTTTATGCATAAGTAACAAGGTTCAAGTTTTTTTCTTATGATTGAGAGGATTAAGGTAAGGATAACATAAGCAACCATAGTTTCTGAGTATATGATAATCAAGTAGTTTGTTATAAAGAATAGAATAAGCACTATAATGTTCTAGAGTTTTAGTAGGTAGACGATTTAGAAGTTAGACTATAGCTCTAAAATTGGTATCCCAGAACTTAGAAAGGTAAACTAGCTTGTATCATAAGTACCAACCAATTTCCATTACACTTCTATTTTTATCTTTCGACCACATCATTTTGGAAATGTGTATAAGGAAAAGAAATACATCTATTGATATCCTTGCTAAAAAAAGTATGGAATAAGCTACTGAAGTTTAGTACCCCCATCAATTTGTATCGCATTAATTTTATACCGAAATTCTCTGTCAATCAATGCTTCAAAATGTAGAAAAACTTTGTGACTCTCAGTTTTATTATGAAACATATAAATCCACCTATATATAGTGTTGTCATCAATAAAGAATAAAAAATAATGCACACTAACAAAGCCTAAGATAAGAGCAGGCTCCTATAGATCAACATGAATGATATCAAAGGTAGACACATACCTTTGATTGATATGATGTGTATGCAATCTATATGATTTACCAAATTGAAATGAACCACATGCTTCATGACTACTTTTAGAAGAAATTTTACAATTCAAATCTAATATAACTCTCTCAACTATAGCTTGATGTGGATGTCCTAATCTATCGTGCCAAAGAGCACTATTCACCATAGTATTATTACAAGTAGTAGTAGGACTAGATTATATCTATATTAGTAGTGAAACTCAAAGAAAATTTGTGAAGTCCATCCTTAGTATCTCCATGTAACACCATATTTCCCTTGGCTAGATCTTTCATAGAAAAATAATCATTGATAAATGAATTGAAATTTGATTATGTGCATAGTTTACTCACTAAAATAAGGTTCTTACCCGGTTGAGGAACATGCAACAATTCATTCAACAATAAAGTATGTTTGACTAACATGAGAAATAGGTAGTGTTTTACCATTACCCAGCACAATAAATTAAGAACCTGTGTAAAGTTTAGGATGATAATAGGCTTTCTAGCTTGTTATGAAATGGTGGTTAGCACCTGAGTCAAGATACCAAGCCTAATCTGATAGTGCTAAAAATACATGGAATATTGAAGGTACATTAGCAAATTGTGTTGTTGGAGGTGCTCTAACTATATAATATTGAAGCATACTTCCATGCTATGTAGGAATATGAGGTAGATGAGATTGAGATCCTTGAGAAGTGTCAAATCCAATCTCAATAGATATTGTTAGGTTGGAATTAGGAGGTACATTTTTATTGTTACTAGGATTGAATCAAAAATAATATCTAGTTGCACTATGAACTTGCTTTTATAGATTTGAAACTTTTTTATATAGCCTTAGCCTCTTCCTCTACCATTACCAGGGGGTCTAAAATTAGATTGATGAAATTTTTACGGAGGCATACCACTAAAATTTTAATTGTGTTGGATCTATTCTTGTAAGTAAGAGGACTAATGGTGTGGTGATTTCTCTTATGGTCACTAGTCATGTTAAGTCTTTCAACTTGTTTCTCATGTGTTAACATAGTTGAGAACACCTCTTCTATAAGAGGCATAGATCTTTTTTGAGTAATGTTTGTAATAAGATAATTTTAATCAAAATTTAGTCATTTTAATGCACACATCACATGATCTCTTACACTCAATTCATCTCTAGCAACAAGAATATATATTGTCAAACATATCCTTCACTTTGTTTACATAATCCTCCATTGGAATACATTTCTTTCTTAGTTTTTGTAGTTGCCATCATTGCTCTATTAAATTAGCTTGATAAAAATTTAAGAAGACTTTATCTAGGCTCTTCTAGTAATTAAATAATGTATCTTTCTTCTACAAATACTTCACTTCAAGTATGTGGAGGTTATTAAGCTATAGATCCAAGTTTTCACAATTGTGTCCTTTTGATCCCATGGATCAAAATTTGTATTGACTTATACAATTTCCTTATCATTAATGATCTTCTAAATAAACTCACAAGGTTTGGTTTCTCTTGCATTGATAAAACCTTGTAAGCCATAGATCTTTATTATGTAGTTTCAACAATTAAAGATAATTGGATCGATTAGGTCAAAAGGAGAAACTTGGATTTACATTAATTGTTTGTAAGAAATTACTAGCTGTAGTGATAGGAGTTTTTGAAAGTTTAGTTTATGAATCTAATTAACCTAGATGACATGAATATGTAATTTTGCTAACTATATCTAATTGAAATTATTAAGTGGTTAGACATGTAATTGTGCATAAATAAATACAACAAAAATAAAAATAGATAAGACATATTATATTTTAAGGATAAATAACCTAGGTCACAATAATTACATAAGAAAAAAAATCACTGGTCTACCAAACCGTCTAACTATCTATTATGAAAAATTAGTTTAATTACAAACTTAAGTCTTAAACTACCCTTTTTAGATAAAGCTCCCAAATTAATCTGCTTACGATCTTTCGCTTTTTCACATTCTCCACAACATAAGTTTATGGATCTAGACCAACATTCTGATATCTCGAGTCACACGAATAATCGAACACATTCAATAAGAATGTAAAAAATTAGCATAATTAGCACAAATGCAAAGTATGTCCCAGAGCAGATTCAACAGTGAAAAACACTAGCTAGAAGATTGAAGATGTAAATAAGATAAATTAAATCAATTAACAAACCCATGAACAAAATTTCAAAGCACAATATCATGAAAAAAATAGTTATATGAATCAATCAAATATAACTACACAATATGTTTGATAGATTAAACCAGTAATACATCTAAAGAAATATGATCTAGTTTTCATAAAACTTTTGAGAGAGAGAGAGAGAAAAAAATAATAATCAAGTGAATAGAATAGGTGTGATTGTTTTGAAACAAAGAGCATTATTATTTTTATATAGCGGAATTGAAACCCTATTGCTAGGTCAAAAGGTAATAACCTTTTTATCCATAAAAGATTTCATAGAGTAGGTAGAAATCAGGGTAATATGGTAATCTACATGTTTGGTTTGAGTAAATGAAAGGATTTTATGTTGGAAACTTATGTGCTCAATTGGTCTAAGATAGGCTCAATCGGTCAAACCAATAGGTCAATTAATAAAAAACCTGAGAGTAGGGAGATCGATGATTGCTCAAATTGTATGCAATAGGTGCCCAAAGTATACGTATCATAAAAAAGTAATATAATGATAAGAAAATATCATTCTCATGGAGATTATATTATTAGAAACTAATATTAAAACTAAAAAGTAAAGATCAATTTTATGTGTTTTGAGAAAGCCAAATTAAAAGAACTAAAAATAATTATTAGTAATTAATTAACTCAAAATTAGCATCTAAGAAGATATATGAGAAAATATCCAAGAATACTTAATCTTTCACTTTTCTAAGCATGTGATCACTAAAATCCCTCCAATATAATTATAAATCAATTATGATCAATTGAATCTGACCTAGCATGTATTTATCTCTTAAGTAAACTATACATTATATAGTAATTAACCTAATCACACTCTAATATTAATTAAATTGCATACTACTCATTAAGTTCATCAATTATGGATCATATACATAAGAATCATACATCTCTACTTAAAAATATGATGCTATTTAATCAAGACAAAAAATTAAATAATTCTCTCAAATCTATTTAATTACCTCTATAGATCAATTGTGCATAAATAATTAATAGTATAAAAATTAGATTAAATAATAAAATTGAATTAAAATCATGATTGAGGTAAAAATATTAGATCATCAAATATATAAAATTGGGTTCATAACATCCCTAGATTAATAAATTAACTAGACATTATTGACTTCACAAAATCTTATATTTTTCAATAAGAAAGAGATACAAATTAATAAAGAAAGGACAAGAAGAGTAAATACAAACAATTTCTTAAATTGTAGCACCAATCTCTTCTTAAATATCTACCAAATTGTATCTCCTCTTGAACTTCTCTCTCTTCTCGATACCAAAAATTGCTAAAAAATTTCAAAAAAGAGTTCTTTTGTTTTATGATAAAATTAGAAGGTTAAATTAAGCTTAGATGGAATATGGACCATCAAATTAACTTCAGATCAAAGGTTGAGATGAAAAAAGGGAAATTAAACAATGTCGGCCAATTAGATCTTGACACTTGGCAAGTGAGGAACACATAATGAATTAGTGTACAATGTGTGGTAAGGTATAGTAGTGCTAGTTAATGTAGGATGAGTTAGTAACATACAACGCTATATGATTCACTAATTTTGATTGCATACACTTTGGTCAAACGATTGGGAAAATTTTGTGACGACACTCGCGTATTTTTTGACTGTTCGGAAAAACTTAGAATGAAATCCATGGAAACACGTGGTAATGATTACATCAACTGGTACACACTACACTCTTCGATTGGCTCATCTTTGCTTGCATGGTATCCATATGGTAACAACTGCATCAGCTAGTATATGCGGTGTGTTTCGGAAACATTTTAAAAAAAAATATTTTCATTCTCTTTCACTAGAAATTACATATTTTAATATTTTTAACCATAAAAGTATACTTATTAAATAAAACGAATAAATATTAAGTAGAAAAGTGAACTGATGACTATACTTTTATAAGGTTATCACACCCCAAACTTCACTCTTTGCTTACCTTCAAGTAAAGCCAAGTCTAACTAGATAAAATAGCATGGGTAGTATATTCACAAATATATATCTATTAATACATGCATATTTAGCGAAAAATATCCCTCTTAAAAGTCTTAAGAATTCTATGACAAAAACATTCACATATTAATCAATCAACATTTCATAAATACAAGGATATGTGAGGTTTTTGACAAATTGTTTCGTGTGTGTGTGTATTGTACATGATATCATCCAACGCATTCATAAAATCAATCTATATGAATATGCTAATCAATTCAATTATAGAACAAGTCTCATAATTTAATTTTTTACATCCCTCTCAACTAATATAAATATGCACTTAGTTAAAGATCAATAAGAGCTTTACATACTCATAATATGAAGTTTAAGTAGGGGTAGATATATAAATATATAAAGACAGTTATGCTTTTTTCACACCTTACCTTTCTTTGTATTCATCACGTAATTATTAGCTATAATTGAATTTTTAGTTGTTTTTTTAGTGCATCCTATCTTATCATTTTTTTTTCATATTTCTTTATTTCACATCTTCTTGTAACTTCAGAACACCCCAAAGCTTTTTTTTTCTTTTTTGTTTAGAAAGGGGTCGTTGTGTTGTCATTTTTTATTTTTCTTTTTTTTAATAGGGTACAATACATATAACCTCACTCTATAGCATAAACCATGATTGTATTTTCTTTTTGTATAAGCTAAAGGTGTAAAGGTAATTATAATGTTTATTGGCTAGGTTTAACATGTGGTTTAAAGATATGAAAGGTTCTTAGTTGGGCTCAAAAAGGTAACTAAAGATATTAACAATAGTTAGCTTGAAAGGTTTAATTGATCCAAATAAGGCATAAATCATCTCTCTTGCTAATTACTATTTAGAATTTCACGAGGGATGACCAAATAGATTTTAAAACATGGTAGATCTCATCAACTCGTATAACTCACCATAAGTTTTCTCTCAATAAGCATATCAAAATCAATTATGAACATGTGCATAAATATTTGATTCAATCTAATCAAAACTAGCAAGCATATCACATGATTAATGTAAGTATCTTAACGAGCACGTTACATTCCTTATCCTGGTCACAGCCAATTTTTATCATTGGGTTCATACATTTCATATCAAGCATGCATGTATTTAGTTACAGTATATTTATAAATTTATATTCAAATCATGATTAAAATCATACTAAAAATTTAAAAATTTCCTAAAAATTGAAAATACGTACTAAATACTAAATTATACATTGTCCCCAATATGTACATACAAATATGAAAAAGTAAAAAAAAAAAGAAAATTTTATTATCTTGTTACACCACATTTGTCGTTAAAACTGCTAAATCTTGTTACGTTATTGCTCTCTACATTTATTTACCTATAAAACAAAAAATAAAAATATAAGTAAAATAATGTTGGGTTATCTCCTAACCAGGGTCATGTTTAATGTCCTTGATTAGATGGTCATATAAAATTCTAAGTTGTATCCCTCGGTGTCCATTTGCTATTGAGTTTACCCAAAAATAATTTAAGTCTTGAATTTTTCAACAATACTTTATGTCCTGGTTTAAAAACACGGTGCTTAATTCTCTTATCATTCTATATTTTATTTTTTTTTGTACTTTTTGGTATTCTTATAAGTACTCCATCGTAGCCCATCTAATTTATGTTTTTACAACATCCTTTCACCTTTTTATTGGACTCTTTCACTTACCTACTTGATTGGGGATGATAGAATAAAGGTGTGAGGTATAACCTTGGTGGCCTCTCAATAAATGGTTTAAGCTTAGATCCTATCTCAAAACTCTCAACAATAACATTAGGTATACATATAGGAGGTGTAGCCTCAAAAGAGTTCACACAATCAACAATATCAATCATGGTTTCCATACTTTCAAAATTAAAGCAGATTGAGTTATTTCTTGGTGAGTTTATTTCATTATTCACAACATCATGTATAATAGTCTTAAGTATGAGCGACTTAATAGATTTTTTTAAGTTATCATCATGATCAATAACATCTATCCAAAATCATCCATTAGTATTATCAATATCAAAGGTTTTAGATAATTTAAAAACTTTAAATATTACTTATTCATCTTGTACTTTCATTATAAGCTCATATTTTTGTACATCAATGAGTTCTCCTCTGGTTGCTAAGAATGGATGATCAAGTATGATAGGAATGTTACGATCCATTTCCATGTCTAGTCTAATGAAATCTTCCAGAAAGATGAACTTGTCTACTTTTACTAGCACATCTTTTACCACACTCTGGGGTATTTTTAATGTTACTGAAGTGAGTTTGGATTTACCTACCCCCAATCTCTTGAAGACCGATAATGATATAAGGTTAATTCTTGCACCTAAGTCACATAGTGCTTTCTCAAAGTTCATGTTCCCAATTGTTCATGGAATGTCAAAGCTATCTTGATCTTTCAATCTTTAGGGTAGTTTTCTAGCAAGGATGGCACTAGAACCTTCAGTTAATGTTATTGTTTCATTATTTCGAAGCTTTCTTTTCTTAGACATGATGTTATTTAGAAATTTGGCATAAGAAGTCACCTATTCAAGTGCATTTTCAAATGGTATATTTATGTGCAGCTTTTTTAAGACATCCAAAAATTTTGAAAACTACGTTTCTAACTTATACTTTTGTCGTCTTTGTGGGAAAGGAATAATGGGTCTGTAGATATTACTCTTTTTTGGCTAGACTATTTCCTTTCCAACGCTCTAGTTATCCACTTTTTCCTCCTCGTCCTTTGGAGTCTCATGTTTCTATTCTAAAGTTTTACCATTTCTCTAAGATATGATGTTGTAATGCTCCTTACCTTCTCTTTTTGGGTTTATAAGTGTGTCACTTAAAAGTTTATCTTGAGGCCTTCAACCTTATGGCATAGGCAAGTTACCCTATTTGGGTCTCTAAATTCAAAATTGAAGCCTACTGAATGGAAACTTTTGTATTTAGTAACTAAATGAAGTCTTTCATAATCCCCATTAAAGTATTTGTATTGTCCTCTATAAATGACTTCTTCCCTTAGGCTTGTGATTATTGTGGTTGTTGAAATTCAGGTGATGGAAATGGTTGACGGTTAAATTGATTACCACCTTGATTGTTGTTATTATATCAAGAGAAATTTGGATGTTGTCTCCATACTTGGTTATATATGTTTGAGTATGAATTATTTTTTTGGTTCATATTACCTATATAGCACGCTGATTTAGGATTATTTGGACAATTATCAAACAAATGAGCTCTACCATAAAAGATATAAGATACTCTTCAATCTTGGACCTGGTTTATATTCACTTGTGAGTTTTAAGCCTTCAAAAGATTCACCAAGGAGGACACTTGATCTATAAGTGTCGTGACATTATTTACCTCATGCACTCTGGCTACTCTTCTTGTGGCTACCATTCTGTCTATTGGCCATTGATAATTATTGCTAGTCATTTTCTCAAGTAAATCATAAGTTTGATTGTAAGATTTGGCTAGCAGAGCTCCTTTAACGGATGCATCAATAATGGTTCTTATTTGAGTACTGAGATCATTGAAAAAGTATCCATTTGGATCCCATGAGGGATACCATGGTGAGGACACTCCTTAGAAATTCTTTGAATCTTTCCCATGCTTTATATAAAGATTCATCTTCAATTTGTTGATAGGAAGTAATATCATTTCTAAGCTTGGTATTCTTTATTGGTCAAAAATATCTCATCAATAATTTCTCCGCCAATCATTCCAAGTTATAATGGAATTAGGTGGCAAAACGTTTATCCAAGCTTGAGCATGGTCTCATAAAGAGTAAGGAAAAAATCTAAGCTTAAATGCCTCCTCGGTCACACTGTTGAATTTGAGTAAACCTTCAACTTTAATAAACAATATGAGATGTAAATGATTATCCTCAGTTAGTAATCCACTGAATTTTCCAACTACTTGTAACATTTGAAACATCACTGGTTTTAGTTCAAACAGATTAACTTGAATGTTTGGCCTTTCAATACTTGTATTCAGCCTTTTCAACATAAGTGATGACTGCTCAAAAAGTACTAAAATTACCATGATTTTATGCACGTTAATTGATTAAAAATACATATATTTACATGATTTTATCATATAATTATAT
This sequence comes from Hippophae rhamnoides, assembly GCA_033030585.1. Taxonomy (NCBI): domain Eukaryota; kingdom Viridiplantae; phylum Streptophyta; class Magnoliopsida; order Rosales; family Elaeagnaceae; genus Hippophae; species Hippophae rhamnoides. The sequence goes on along the minus strand of CM065428.1, from coordinate 19,866,087 downwards.
AAATCTTTATTTTCGGAATCACGGGTATTTTTATTATTTTTCAGGTATTTTCGCTTAAAAAGTAACTTAAAGACTCAAAGAAAAATACCGGAGGCAATACATCGCAAATATATTCATAAATAAAATGAGGAAAGGTCAATAAATATGGAAAAATTGGACAAAATGGGTCAAAAATGTCAAAAAGGAGAAAATTGTGCATAGCACGCCTAGTCTGCGTGCGCCTAATCTCCATTCCGCGCGCACTCGTGCCTAGTATGCACGCACCGTTGCGCCCATCTGCGTGCGTTGCCGCGCCCACACCATAATGACATCAGCAGCATGATGTCATCATTCACTACTATGCGTTTTCTCTATTTTTAATCATTTTTTCACCCACTTTTTCTTCCCCTCCTCACGTATAAATACCCCCACTCTCTTCACTTCAAATCACACCTCAAAAACATCTTCTCTCTTTCTTTCTCTCCATTTCTTAGTTTTTTTTAGTTTTTAGTTTTTCTTAGATTTAGAGTTTTTCTCTTTTTGAGAAGAACTAATATGTTTTTCTTAAATGTTATATTTAATTTGTCTCTGATTAAATTTAATATTGCTCGCTGTTTGTAAACATGAGATAATAATAACGTTGTTATGCTTGGGAAATATTAAATAGGTAAAAATATCTAAAATGAATTGATTTTGTTTTATTCAAGATTTTATATTAAGAATGTTAGAGAGAAATATATTATTTTTCATTACAAGCTTAAATCTGAAAATTAGATTTTAAGGTTTAGTTATCCGATCTGATTTAGAGTAGTGCTCTTTTATTTGTTGGTACAATCACGAGTGAAGCTCAATTTCAAAAGTTTTTATTAGAATTATTATCTGAAAATGTATTGACAACATGTTTTCAGTAGTGGTTTTAAAACTTGAAAGTTAGTACTCTCGTAACTAAATTCTTAGGTTTAATTTGGACACCTTAATAAAGTTTAAACTGTCTAACCCCACCAAATGTGGCATTTAAATGGTTTATTTTCAATATCTTAGAAAAAGGAATTAATTTAATTAAACAAATTAGTTATCAACCACACCCATAGGTGTTAATTGATTTGTTTTGTTAACAAAAAATATCTAACCCACCAAATGTGATATTCATATAAAAAAGAGAGAATCAATAAATATCAATTTATATCTTTAATAACCTAAATAATATGAACAAACATAATTAATTTAGTTATTATATCCATAAATACTCCACTATTATAAAAGATAAAATTTGCATAAATGTTTATTGAATCTGTATCTATGTTTATTTTTACGTTATTAGATTAAAAACACAAAACCCTAAAATATCGTGACAGGATGTTTAGGATTTAATTTCATTTTTAAAAGTTTGAATAATAAATTAAAAACCACATATATTCCCTCCTTAGATCGACCTTGGGAGTATACTTATCATTTTTTACGAAATGATTCGTGCACTTGCGAGAATTTTATAAATATAAAACCAAAGTATTGGTAGGATCGGCGATGCTGATTTTTCTCATCAATAAGTAATGCATATTCATACATAGCTCTATCTGTATCATGCATTAAATCTATCTGGTTCTTCAAATTTAGCTCATTATTTTTCATTTTCAATGAATTAGCCTTTCTTCCACTTGGGTGAAAACCTATTTTTTCAGAATATAAAGGAAAACTTTCTCCCTTACGAAATCTACTTATACAATAGAGCCAAATATGTTTCTAATAGCACAAAATGAGATGTCAAAATTAAAAATAAATAACTAAATAAATAAGTTAAAATTAAAATTATGAAAAATAAATAAAATTAAAATTAATTTCTAATGTTTATAATCCCCGAAATAGCGCTAACAACTTGATTGCTTGCTTTGTGCAATGAGTACGCAAGTATATGTATCACAAACAAGTAATATAATTATAAGAAAATATCGTTCCGACATAGATTATGTTATTAGAAACTAATTTTAAATAAAAAAATTAAAGATCAATTTTATATGTTTTGAAAAAGCAAAATTAAAATAACTAAAAATAAATAACAGTAATTAATTAACTTAAAATTAGTCTATAAGAATATATGAGAGAAAATATATCGGAATATTTAGTCTCTTAATTTTCTAATCATGTGAATCACTAAAATCTCTCTAATATAATTACCAATCAATTACAAGATCAAATAAATATAACTCAGCATGTATTCCTCTCTCAAGTAAACTACACATCATATATACATTAGAATCATACATCTCCGTCGATAAACTAAACATTTTATTTAATCAAGATAAATAATTAAATAATTCTCTCAAATCTATTTAATTACCTCTATAGATCAATTGTGTCTAAAAAATTAATAGCATAAAGTTAGATTAAATAATATAACTAAATTTAAATCATAATTAGGGTAACAATATTAGAACATCATATATGAAAAATTGGGTTCATAAGATCCCAAGATTAATAAATTAGCTAGAAATGATTGAGTTCATAAATATCATATTTTTCAATAAGAAAGACATACAAATTAATAAATAAAGGAGAAGAAGAATAAATACAATCAATCTCTTGAATCTCTATCAAATTGAATCTCCTCTTGAACTTCTCTCTCTCTTCTCTGCACCAAAAATTGTTATTTTTTTTTTCAAAAAATGGCTATTTTTTAGATGAAATTAGGGGGTTAAATTAGGTTCAAATTTGGTCTGTCAGATCAAAGGTTAAGATCAAAATAGAAAATTAAACATCGCCAACCAATTAGTTCACAACACATAGCAAGTGAGTAACATAGAACAAATAAGTATGTGATAGGTGGTGAGGCATAATGGTGCGGGTCAATGTGAGTTGAGTCAGTGATAGGTCACATCTATAGTTCTCTTATTTAGATTACGTGGCACTCTGGTGGAATGAACGGGCGAATCTAGTGATGACGGGCGGCATGTTCGTTGACTACTTAGTAAAACTCGATGTGAAGGCTGGTTACACATGGTAATCACTGCATCATCTGGTACATATAGCATGCTCTGATTGGCTCTTCTTTGCTAACTTGGCATCCACGTGGCAAAGACTCTGTCAGATGATATGCACGGTGTGCTACGATTGGCTCCTATATTCAAAAATTCATGAAACTTCTATAAAAATTTCAAAAAAATATATTTTCATCCCATTTTATTAGAAAGTTCATATTTTAATATTTTTAACACCAAAAGTACTACTTATTGAATAAAACCAACAAATATTAACTAAAAAATTCTATTGATGACTCTACTTTCATAGAGTCATCAATCGAACACGATTGATCCTCGATCTATCTAGACTCTTGATCCATCGACCCTAACTTTAATTTATCTACTTCAATTAGACTTCAACTAGATAGAAACTAGATCATACACGATCAATCCTCAATTGATCTAACACATCAATCGATCGACTAATATATATACCATATTTTCTGTATGTATAAATTCAATTCTAACGTGTTAATAAGTGTCTACCTGAAGCACATAAAATTAAAGCTTAAATTTTCTTCAACTTTGAATAACGGATATGAAAATGCTCCTAAAAAGTAGTTTACACTTAAGCATTTTGTTTACGAATATCGTCAACACTCATAAACCTTACAATCTATCATTTTTCATATTTATGTGACAAAATATTTATCTCAGTACATAATGCTCATAGGAAAAATAAATTTACATAGTTGTACTATTCTCTCATTCAATGAAACTTTTTTTGCTTGAATCATGATAGCTTGTATGTACACTGAAAAATAAATCGACAAATAGGCATATAACTTGTCTCGAAAGACTCATTGTTTATTAGTTCAGTATATATTAATCAACAAGTAGTAACATAACAAATAGAACATATAAAGTGTTATCCCCTATATGCAATAACTCTCCTATTAATAACCATTCTCTCCATTTTGTCATATGAGTAAACATGCAATATATTCAATGAAAATAACTCCACCAAAGTCCTATGACTCTCCAAAATAAAACAAAAGAAAACAAAAATTTATAAAAATTTGATATCTATATATTTTATATATTTTTTAAATTAGGGGTAGTAGACTTATTGAAACATGAGCAAAAAAAAACCAGTTAAGAAATCATTCTTGTTCAAAATTGGACTATCCATTATATACATATGTATATTTCAATTGAGGCCTTAATTTCACAAAAGAGTATCTACCAAAAGATAACTTAAAATTTTTATTTTTTTTCTACGATTAATTAATTAATTAATTATTTTTAACCTTTGATCTTGATTCTTTTTTGTGTGGATGCAATTGCTTTTTTTCTTCTTTCCCTGTTTTTATGGGCTTGGTACTTTTTCATTACACGTGTTTCATCAAAAATTTCACTTAATGTTTTAAAAAAGTTCCCTTTTAATATCATGATATAGAAAATGCTCCTATTTAATACCTATATTTTTACAAGAGTTTCATTTTAGTTCTTTTAAATAGTAATGGGCAACATAAATATTGTGAGACTTTTTGAATAGAAAAAAAATGGAAATTTCACACCTTATTCTTTCTTTCCTTATCTAGTAACTACTCCATTATAACTCCTACTAGTTAAATAATAAGTTCAAAACCTAAATAAAATCCCTCTAACGAAGGAATGGCTAATAGTTATGTTAAACATTTGTGCCTAAAGGATCATAGAAGCAACAGTGACAAAATTTGGGTTTTAATATTTCTATGAGAAAAATGCATCAATAGATACAAAAATGGAAAGAGAATAGGAGAATCCCAAAATATTTTGAAATAATGTTGTGTTATGTATGTTGGACTAGTTTGCAATTGAAGTTGTGTAGGTAAGGTTGAGTCTCACTTGCAATGATCGGCTCGAAATGGGGTGATGCGGTGATTGAATAGGGAAAGGAAGAAGAAGGTGGAAACTTTCCATTTTACCCCTGCCCAAAAATCCCCATAATACTTATTTTTTCCATTATTATTTAAAAAGACTAAATTAAAACTTTTGTAAAAATATGAATGAGTCCTTTTCATATCATGGTAATTAAAAAGGAACCCTTTTAAAACATAGTACATAAGTGAAACTTTTGATGAAACATGGGTATTGGAAAAGTACTAAGCCTTTTTTTATTAAGGAAACAACATGAGCTAGAAGCCTAGTATGGTAACTTTCACACAATTTATGAGGTTGCCCTCTCTACTTACTATGGTAGTTGCACACATTACAATAGACACCCTTTTCAAAACTAGGTGTCCCTTTACAATAAAACTTTAGAAAGTGAAAGATAGAGCTCAAACACAATTTTACAATCAAGGTTACCTTAATCTATAGAATCTTATAAAAGAATTCACAAACTTCAAGCATGACACACACACACACACATATATATATATTCAATAAGTGTGCGAGTAAATTATTATCAACAACAATCACCACACGTGAAAAACATGAAAATGCATAGGTCGAAATACCCATTTACACAATAAAGAATCAATCATTTTAAGTTATGAGAATAAGTTTGTAAGTGATAGTAATATTTGAAATCCTTTTCATTGTTAAAATAGATATACTCTCATTTTTTATATTTTTATAATTGTTTTTAAAAAACTAAAGAACCAAAAATAAAAATAAAAATAAGAAACAAACAATCCTACTAATGTACTCACCTAGGGTTAATTTAGCACTCAACACAAAGGTACATAGGTGAACATTAAATGACGGTTAGGTGATTGCAAAAAGACAATCTTTCTTAACCTAAATTTTCTTGAATTTTGGTTTCTCTATACCTTTGAGTTGGAAATCAACTATCTTAGTTGTCATTGGCATGTTCTTGGACTTACCTTTAGATTTCATATTCATCTCAAATAAAGATGTAACATACATAATAGGATGGTGATAATTAGTCCTAGAATTAAATGTATTGAGTTTCACTTGCCTTTTTAAACTTATAACTTCATGCTTTCTAGTAGAATTATTGGAATATTGAGTCCTATAACTAGAAGCATGTAAGGTATTATTAGAATGGGTAGCTATAAATGAGAATATACACTTGGGTATTATATGACCTTCCATTCCACAATGATGAAAAACATGCACAAACTTAATAGTTTTTTCTATTTTAGGTGCAATGGTTCTTTCTATATAATTAGTAATAGTGGGACTAGAGTTAGAAGACCTTACAAATGCAATTTTTGAAATTGAAAGTGTGAAGATCTCATCCTTATAACCAAGGCCACTTGTATCATTATTTGATTTTCCATTAGGTGCAATGGTTCTTTCTATATGATTTTTCAACGCCAATTGTTAAACTCTTCATAACTTCATTTGAATGTTTAAGTTCTTGCACTACCTTCTTGTTTTTCTATTTAAGATCTATAAGACTCGAATTCCAAACATCAACAAGTTCAGACATTTTAATTTTTTCTTTTTCTACAATTGAAGAGTTAAGTTTATGGGATTTGACTTTATCACTTAATTTGTTTACTTCAACTAGTAACCTATGTTTTTATCTCTTGTAACACACTAAGTCTATAAATAGTTCATCAAGGTTATTAACATTAAATTTAGTAAGCAAAAATTCAAGATCACTTCCTTCACTATCTGATCCAATGTCTAACTTACTAGAGTGTCCACCAATAATTACAATAAACACTAGGTAGTTGGTGCCATAATTTTTGAGTCATTGGGATTGTTATTGTCACTTTATGAGTCATTATGGGTAGCACTGAAGGCCTTTCCAGTTTTCCTATTTTTGTTAGCAAACTCAGTTGCAAAATGGCTAATTCCATTACATTTAAAACATTTTGGTCAAGCAAGTTTAGTTTTCTTACCTTTAAAACTTATAGGTTTAAGTTCGCTTGATTAATGATCCTTTGTATGGCTTGATTACTAGTTACTCTGTGAGTTGTTATGGTTGAAGATTTTCTTAAGTATTTTGGCTAAGAGTTTCAATTCTTCATCATCCTCATTATTACCATTATTAGTAATGGTGTTTTTGAAAGCAACATCTTTGTTCTTTATAGGTGTTAAAAGGCCCATTTCAAAGGTTTGAAGTGAACCAACGAATTCCTTAATTTTGATGGTATCTGTATCCTTACTTTCATCAATATAATCTACACCTTTGTTCCTGAACTAACCTGAATTTTATCAATTTTATCTCCAAGATTTGAAGAGATGTTAGCAATATCACATAGTTTAACATAAAATTCAGAATAGGTCTCATTTTCTTCTATCCTAAGATTTTCAAACTTTGTACCAAGCATACAAAGTTTAGTTAGTTTAACTCATATAGTGTTCTCATAGGCAACCTTTAAAGTATCTCAGGCACACTTAGCAATTTCAACATCAGAAATATGATGGAACTCATAAAATGATTGATGACACAATGAAAGTAGAGTGGTCGACGCACTTTTATACTTAATATTTACTCATTTCATTCAATAAGTGATATTTTGTGGTTTAAAATATTAAAATATGATCTTTCTAATGAAAAGGGGTGAAAATAAAATTTTAAGATTTTTTGGGGTTTTTTAGAATATTTATGGATTTTTATGAAGTTTTAACATAAAACCAATCAAAAACTGCCAAGTGGATGCTACGCAAGCAATGAAATTGACGAAGTAAGCCATGTTGACCACAAACAAGAAAAGAGAACCAATCGTGAAATGCCACATATACCCTGTGACACAATATCAGACCATGTGTCAACACAACATTCATTCTGAGTTCGGCGCTTTGTCAACACTCTTACCAATCGTCATCAACTGATTCATCCATTTATTCCATCCAAGTGCCACACAAATCTTAATCACGAATCAAGTTACACCATATGGCACTAACTCAACTTTTGTTGACCGGACTAGTCCTCCCATGCCACGTATCGCGCGTTCATTTACCTAGTGAATAATGTGTGCCATGTGCCATATCCCTATTGGTTGGTGTTTTTAATTTTTCACTTTTTCATCTCAGCCCTTAATCTGAAGCTAGTTTAATGGTCCATATTCCACATGAGCTTAATTTAACCCTTAATTTCCCCATAAACCCTAATAAGTCAAAATTAAAATACTTTTTATCAAAATTTGGAATCAAAAAGAGAGAAAAACATAGAAAAATTCAAAAGGAGATACAATTTTGGTGGAGATTCAAGATGAAATTGGTACTACAATTCAAGTTAATTTTATTCAAAAGGAGATTGTATTTCTTCTTCTTCTCCTTTCTTTATCAAATTTTATGTCTTTCTTTAAGAAAAATATGAGTTTTATGAACAAAATTATATCTAGTTAATTTATTAATCTATGGGTCATATGAATCCAATTTTTAACATGTGATAATATAATATTTTACCCCAATTATGATTTCAATTTAATTATATTATTTCATCTGACTTTTATGATATTAATTATTTAGCCAACAATTGATCTATAGAGACAATTAAATAGATTTGAGAGAATTATTTAATTATTTATTTTGATTAAATAACATGTATAGTTTTCTAGATAGAGATGTATGATTCTTATGTATATACTCCATAATTGATAAATTTAATGAATAGTATGCAATTTAATTGACATGAGAGTATGATTAGGTTAATTACTATGTGGTGTGTAATTTACTTCAGAGGGGAATACAACTAGGTTAGATTTAATTGATTATGTAATTGATTGATAGTTATATTGAAGAGATTTTAGTGATTCACATGTTTAAAAAATTGGATGATTAAGTATTCTTAGATATTTTATCATATATCTTCTTAGTTGTCAATTCTGATTTGATTAATTATTGTTATTTATTTTTAGTTCTTTTAATTTTTCTTTCTTAAAACATAAAAACAAAAAAAATTGATTTTTTTATGTTTTAAAAATTAGTTTATAATAATATAATCTCCGTGGGAACAAACTTTTCTTATCATTATATTACTTGTTGCAATACATAGACTTGCTTATTCATTGAACACAATTCGTATTTGATCAAGTTTTTGATGACATTGTCGAGGATTATAAACATTAGAAATTAATTTTTTATTTTACTTTATTTCAATTATTTTTCTTTATTTATTTTTCATAATTTTCATTTATTTAGTTATCTAGTTAGTTAGTTAGTTATTTTAATTTATTTAGTTTAGTTAATTTCCTTTATTTATTTTTTTAAATTTTAATTTATTTATCTAGCTATTTATTTTTAATTTTTGTTTATTTTAATTTAGACATCTTCTTTAGTGCTATTAGAAACATAGTTGAGTCTATTGCATGAGCAGAGTCTGTAAGAAAGAAATTTTTCCTTTAGATCTCGAAATCAAGCATACTTTGAGATCAATAAAAAACAAGAAGTTGTAACCCAAGTTAAAGAAATAGCTAATCCATTAGAAATAAACAATAATGAGATAAATTTTATCTACCAAATGGTTTTCAGTTCAATCCCTTAGAATAACAATAATCAGGGTGGTAATCAGTTCAATCGTCAATCATTTTCACCACATGGTTTTCAACAACCACAATAATCATAAGCCTAAGAGAAGAAGCCTCCTATGAGGACAATACAAATTCATTCATAGGAATGATAAAGGATTTCATACAGTTAGTAAATGCAAAAGTGTCCACCCAAGAGGTTTCAATTCAAAATTTAGAGACTTAAATGGGAAAAATTGTCCAGGCCATCAGTCAAAGACCTTAAGGTAATCTTCCAAGTGACAAAATTATAAACCCAAGAAGAGAAGATAAATAGCATTGCTATGCCATAGCCTTGAAAAGTGGTAAAAATCTAAGGGAGGACCATGAGACTAAAAAGGATAAGGAGAAACATAAAATTAATAAGGATAATGAGGAATTAGTGCATAAAGAGAGATAAAATTAGTGGATAAAGAAAGCAATGAATAGGAAATAATTCAGCCAAAGAAAAACAACCTCTACAAACCCATTATTTCTTTCCTTCAAAGAATACAAAAGCAAAATTTAGATACGCAGTTTTCAAAATTCTTAGAAGTCTTTAAGAAACTGTACATATACATATCATTTGCAAATGCACTTGAATAGATGTCTTCTTATGCCAAATTTCTAAAAGACATCCTGTCTAAGAAAAGAAGGCTTGGAGATAATGAAATAATAACCTTAACTAAAGGTTGTAGTGCCATCCTTTCTAGAAAAATACCCAAAAAATTTAAAGATCTAGGTAGTTTTGACATCCCTTGCACTATTGGGAACATCTATTTTGATAAGGCACTATGTGACTTGGGTTCCAATATTAACCTTATGTCATTATCAATTTTAAAGAGATTAGGAGCTAGTAAAGCCAAACCAACTTCAGTAATATTAAAAATGGTAGATGGATCAATTAAGAGACCTCATGTGTGGTAGAAAATGTATTAGTAAAAGTAAACAAGTTTAACTTTCTGGTGGATTTCAAGATATTAAATATGGAAGAGGACTGTAACATTCCTATCATACTTTGTCATCCATTTTTAGCAACCATAAAAGAACTCATTAATGTACAAAAGATGAGCTTACAATGAGAGTACAAGATGAAAAAGTAACATTTAAAGTTTTAAAGCATCTAAACTCCTTGATATTGATAATGTTGATAAATGTTTAAGGATAAATGTTACTGATTGTGATGAAAACTTAAAAGAATATGTTGAGTTTCCCACACTTCAGACTATTACACATGATGCTATGAACAATGAAGTAAACTCACTAAGAAATAACTCAATATGTGTTAATTTTGAAAGTATGAAATATATGATTGATATTGTTGATTGTGTAAACTATTTGGAGACTACACTTCTCGTGGGTAAACCTAATGTGGTTGTGGAGAGTTTTGAGATAGAATCTAAGTTCAAGCCATCTATTGAAGGGCCACCAATTTTAGACCTCACATCTTTATCTTACCATTCCTAATCAAGTGGGCAAGCGATGTAGTCCAGTAGAAAGGTGAAAAAGATGATGGAAATACATAAATTAGATGAGTTACGGTGGAGTGCTTATAAAAATGCCAAAAAGTACAAAAAGAAAACAAAAATATGGCATTATAAGAGAATTAAGCACCATGTTTTTAAGCCATAACATAAATTATTATTGAACAAATCAAGACTCAAACTGTTTCCGAGCAAACTCAAAAGTAAATAGAGATAGAGGGATACCTTAGGCCTTCATATGACCGTATAGTCAAGGACGTTAAACGTGACATTGGTTGGGAGGCAACCCAACATTATTTTACTTATATTTTTATTATTTTTGTTTTATAGGTGAATAAATATGAAGAGAAATGGTAAAAAGTGATTGAACATTCCAAATAATAGATGTGGTATGCCAAAACTAAAGTGGTTTTCTTTCCTTTTACTTTTTCATATTTATATTTATATATTAAGGAAAATGTGCAATTTAAGTTTGGGGGAGGGAACTTCATTTTATACTTTAGTATTTAATATTCATTTTAAATAATTAGGGAATTCTTTTTATTATTTTTACGTTGTTTTTAATCATGGTTTGGGTAAAAATTGATAAATATATGGAAACTAAATGTATGCATGTTTGTTTTGAAACATATGAACTCAATGATAAAAACTAGTTGTCATGACTAATATAAGGAATGTAATATGCTCGTTAAGATGCTTACATTAATCATGTGATATGCTTATTAGTTTTGATTGGATTGATTCAAATTTTTATGTACATATTCATGATTAATTTTAGTGTTCTTATTGAGAGAAAATTTGTAATGAGTTATGCTAGTTGATGAGATCTACCAGTTTTTAAAATCTATTTGATCATCCCTTGAGGCAAAACCCTAACTAGTATTTTGTAAGAGAAATTATTTAAGCCTTATTTGGATCAATTGAGATTTTCAAGCTAACCATTTTAATATCTTTAGTCATCCATTTGAGCCTAACAAAAAACCTTTCATATCTTTAAGCCACATTTTATGCCTAACCAATAAGCATTACCTTTACCCTTGCACCTTTAGCTTGTATGAAAGAAAAAAAATACAATCATGTGTTATGCTATAGAATGAGTTGAAATGTAATGCACCCTATAAAACAAGAGAGAGAAAGTAAAAAAAAACTCACAACACAACTATCTCTCTGAAAAAAAAGATTGAAAATAATTTTTGGGGTGTTGTGAAGTTTCCAAAAAAAGACGTGTAATAAAAGAATATGCAAAGAATGATAAGAGATGCTAAACTAAAATATCAAATTAAAACTCAATTGTAATTAAAAAGTGCATGATAAATAAAAAGAAAAATTAAGGTGTGGAAAGAGCCTAAATGTCTTTATTTATTAACCCCTACCTAAACCTTACATTACAAGTATGTAAAGTCCTTATTGATCTTTAGCTAAGTGCATATTGATATTAGTAAAAAGAGATGTGAAAAATAGACTTATGAGACTTGTTCTAAGATTAAATTGATTAGCATGCTTACATAGGTTGGTTTCATGAGTGCATTGGATGATATCATGTGCAACACACACATGAATCAATTCGTCAAAAACCTTGCAAATCCTTGTATTGATGGAACGTTGATTAATGAATATGTGAACCTTTTTGTCATAGAATTTTATGACTTTTGATAGGGTTATTTTTTTTTGCAAAATATGCATATATTAATAGATATATATTTATGAATATACTACTCATGTCATTTTTTTAGTTTTACTTCGCTTTACTTGAGCACAAGCAAAGAGTTAAGTTGAGGGATGTAATGACTATGAAACTAGAGTCATCAGTGCATTTTTTAACTTAGTATGTACTCATTTTATTCAATAAGTAGTATTTTTTGGATTAAAAATATTAAAATATGAACTTTCTAGTAAAAAGGGGTGAAAATATAATTTTTAATGCATAACCAATCAGAAGATGCCACATGGATGCCACGTAAGTAGCAGAGCTATCAGAGTAAGCCACGTGAACCACACACAAGTAAAGAGGCCCAATCATGAAATTTCGTGTGTACCATTTGATGCAGTGTCATGCCACGTGTTAACATGGCATTCATTTTGAATTCGGTGCTTGGTCAACACTCTCACCAAGCATCATCACCTAATTCATCAATTTATTCCACTTAGGTTCCATGCAATCCGTAACTGAGAATCAAGTTGAGCCACGTGGTCCTGACTTAGCTTTCGTTAATCGAACTAGTCCTCTCGTGCCACGCATCACACGTTGATTCACCAAATGAATACGGTGTTCCATGTGTCGCGTCCCTATTGGCTGGCACCGTTAATTTTTCTCTTTTTCATCTCAACCGTTGATATGAAGTTGATTTAACAGTCTAGATTCTACCTGAGCTTAAATTATCCCCTTAATTGCCCCATAAACCCTAATAAGCCAAAATTAAGATAATTTTATTAGATTTTGGAACCAAGAAGAGAGAAAAACTTAGAAAAACTCAAAAGGAGATACAATTTTGGTATAGATTCAATAGGAGATTGGTACTACAATTTAAGAGATTGATTGTACCTCTTTTTTTTTATCAATTTTTATGTCTTTCTTTATGAAAAATATGAGCTTTATGAACAAAATTATGTTTAATTAATTTATTAATCTAAGGATCTTATGAACTCAATTTTCAACATGTGATAATTTAATATTTTACCTTAATTATAATTTCAATTCAATTATATTATTTAATCTAATTTTTATGATATTAATTTTTTGGCCAACAATTGATTTATAAAGGCAATTAAATAATTTTGAGAGAATTATTTTATTGTTAGTCTTGATTATATATCATGCATAGTTTCTAGACAGAGATTTATGATTCTTATATATGTGATCTATTATTGATGAACTTAATGAATAATATGCAATTTAATTGACATGAGAGTATGATTAGGTTAATTATTATATGGTATGTAGTTTACTTGAGAGACGAATACATACTAGGTTAGATTCAATTGATCATGTAATTGATTGATAATTATATTTGAGGAATTTTAGTAATTCACATGTTTAGAAAATTAAGGGATTAAATATTTCTAGATATTTTCTAATATATCTTCTTAGCTGTCAATTTTAATTTAATTAATTATTTTAATTTATTTTTAGTTCTTTTAATTTTACTTTCTTAAAACATAAAAACACAAAAAAATTGATTTTTATATTTTTTAGTTTTAAAAATTAGTTTCTAATAACATAATCTCCGTAAGAACAATCTTTTCTTATCATTATATTACTTCTTGTGATACATATACTTGTGTATTCATTGAACACAATTCATGTCTGATCAATGACACATCACTAAAGATTGCATTAATGCTCTAAAGATGGCCTTAATGCCCTTTTGATTCCAGTTACGACCAATTTTATCCTCAGTGGTTCATCCATTACTAAGCTTAAGTATAACTATATTATCTTTGGTAACCGTAGGTGATTCTTAACCATAAATGAAAAAAATTCACATGCTCTCATCTAGGAAATGTGAAAAGGTTCTCATACGAGCCTTCCGGTATGGGTAGTTGAGCCCATCAAAGAAAGAAGCACGACTTGTAGAAGAATTGTCTCTCAAATTATCTATAACAATGTCATGAGCAATACTAAGTATATCTAGTGACCCACTCTAAAACTAATTGGATTTTTAAGTTATGAATCTAATTAACCTAGAGGGAATGAATAAGTAATTCTACTAATTATCTCTAATTAAAAATTATCAAGTGGCCATACATGCTATCGTGTGTAAATAAATAAAGTGAAAATAAAAATAGATAAAACACACGATATTTTAGGTGGAAACAACCTCGGTCATAACAATGAATTAAGAAGAAAACTATTGGTCCACTAAACCAGCTAATTATTCACTATGAAAAATTAGTTCATTTATAAAGCTATGTCTTAAACTACCCTTCATAGATAAAGCCCTCAAAGTAATTACTTACGATCCTTTAATTTTTCATAATCTCCACAAGATAATGTAGGAATCTAGACCAATATTCCAATATCGCGAGTCAAACGAGCAATCAAACCCATTCAGAAAGCACCTAAAAAGTTAGCACAAATATCATAAGTACGAAGTGTGTTCTAGAGCAAATTAAACAATAAAAAGTCCTAGCTAGATGATTGAAGATATAAATCAAATAAATTAAATCATCTAGTAAATCCTAGAATGAAAGTTTAAAGCACAATATCATAAACATAAGCAGGCATATGAATCAATAAAACATAACCATACAATATGTTGGTAAATCAAGAATACACCTCAAGAAATATAATCTAGTTTTTATAAAACTTTTGAGAGAGAGCACAAAATAATTAAATGAATAGAATAGTGTGTTTTTTTTAAACAAAGAGTATTAGATTGTTTATATAGTAAAATTGAAGCCTTAATGCTAGGTCAAAAGGAAATGACCCTTCTATCTATAAAAGATTTCATATAGCAATATGGTAATCTATAAACTAGGCTCGATTGATCGAAACCCTTTTTCGATCAATCAAGTAACAGTTAGTAAAAAAATCCAAGAGTAGATAGATTGAATAGGATCGATTGAGCCTATATTGATCTAGACTCTCGATCGATCAATCCTAACTTCGATCAACCTACTGCAATTAGAATTCAACCTGAGAGAAACTACATTGTATATGATTGATCCTTTATCAATCTAACACTTTGATCTATCGACCTAAGATTCAATCAATCGACCAATATATATACTATATTTTCCTATGTGTTTAAATTCAATTCTAACGTGTTAATAACTGTATAACTAAAGCACATCAAGTTGAAGCTTAAACTTTTTTCGGCTTTGAGTAACAGACATGAACATGCATCTAAAAACTAGTTTACACTTAAATATTTTATTCATGAATACCGTTAAGACCCATAAATCTTAAACTTCAATCATATAGAGTAACTTCATCTTCGAACCAATGGTGAGAGGAGTATCTGAATCATTCTTCAAAATGGCTCTGATACCCTATCAAACAAGAAAACTGATCATAGAACCATGGAAAAATAGAGAGAATGAGTAAAGAGTGTTTGATAAAATGCATTGTATTGAATGTAAATGTTTTCTTACTTTATACAGCAGCTTACATCTAAAGCAAGAATGCCAATCAATCAATTCAGCTATAACTTTGCACATGTGTCAAACTAGCTCAAGGCTACTGCAACAAACTCTAGTCTACCATTAAATTATTATCTACTAATTAATTAATTGTACAATAATTAATTAGTTGTATAATAATTAATTAGTTGTATAATAATTAACTTATTCCATTTAAAAGTTCAATACGATGTTTTAATATAATTAGGATATTCAAGACCTATTCTACAGTTTTTCAAAAAAACAAAGAGTTTACATTTACGATTTTTAATAATCTTTTAAATTAACCTTTTTATTGATTTTTTTGTTGCTATATTATATAGTAAAAATTTATTTTTTAATTCAAATAGAATATTAATTTTATTATTAAAAAGCTTATATATGTGAGTCTTTACACCATATGTTTTGAAAATTTATAAAATATGGATTTCATTAACCTAGAGAAGGTGAATATGTTATTTTTAATTTTTATCAATTTATAATTTAATAATCTAAATAAAGCGTTCAGACATGCAATCGTGTTTAAAAGTAAAGTACGAAAATAATAACACACGATATTTTTAGGTGGAAACAACTTAAGCCACACTATTTCCTAAGAAGAAAACCACCGGTCCACCGAACCACCTAACTTTCCACTATGAAAATCAAATCTTCAAATACAAACTTGGTCTTATGTTACCCTCCCTAGGATATTGTCCCAATGTACTCTACATACGAGCCCTTGTTCTGTTTTTCATAGTTTCTAAAATTAGCGTGAGCGGTTTCCAGACCAACATTTCAATAAGTTCCCCACCAATCAGATCGTTCACAAATCAACTGCAAAAAAAGGTTAGTACAAAAAGAAACACAAGTTCCCGTGTGTGTTCTAGAACGGATTTAACAATAAATAATACTAATTAGATTATTCAAAACATATGTCACTTAAATCATATCAACTAGCGAATTCTAGAATAAAAAGATTAAATACAAATTCAAAAAAATATCTTCTTTAAAATTTAATAATCAAATGAAATAATTATGATCGTTCATGAAATTATTTAATCTAAATATCTAGTTTAATTAAAAAAAATAAATTAATTAATGCAAAACAATATATATTAATTACCTGCCTTTGTTTTGCTGACTTTTGCCGCTCAATTCTTAATATATATATATATATATATATATATATTAACTTGTTGCTTGTACTTAACGAAAAGTATATATGTTATTATATATAAACTTCATATCAACAGGTGCTCAACCCCGATTGACACTGCTTTCAATTTTTGTTTTTTTTTTTTTGTTTGGACAGTATGGCAATTCTTCTTCAGCAACTTCAAATATTTTTTTTCGGCAGCTTTTAATGCTTCAGTGTATTCACTTTCTGTTATGCCGCTAAACTCTAACCATAATGTATCTATATATATAGATAATAATAATACTTAATGGTATTAGTTTCAGTGTTTTGTTATTAACTTTTCAAACTACGTTAACAACAAAAACTTAATATTATCTTAAGATATATTATAAAAATATTTAATTAATAATTTTATAAATTAATTAAAATTTGAATAAATATTTTAACATAAAATATAATTTCAGATTTATGAAAATGTGTTATTAAATGCATGAATGCAATCCAATGTATCGTAATTATAAAAGACATACATGAAGTACGAATATCTGAAACTTGAATATTTGTTCGACTTTTCTTGATAAACTTGATAGCAGGCCTAAAAACAAATTTACAAATAAATATTTTATCTACGAAAATAGCCAACACTCATTGTCCTTACAAACTCCCGCTTTGGCATTTTCGTGTGGCAAAACCTCTCACTTACTACATGACACTTATAAAAATAAGATAAAAATACAATGAGGTCCCAGACTCCATAGTGTAACTATCCTATGGTTCAGTGAATCCATCTTCGCTACAACTTGACAAGCCTGTAAGTAACTGAAATGACATTGACAAAGCATAGAACAACTTGGCATGAAAGCCTCATTGTACATTAGTTCAGTTTACATAAAAATAAGCGAAGTGTAAAGAATAATCATGTAGTGTGCATTCATATCAATCAAGCTTAATTAAATATGTTCTCCCCCTATATGCATAACAAAATAAACACATGGAAGTAAAACACATTATTTCTCTCACCCTTTTTGACATACGAGAAGGACAAAGTATTAGACAAAGTAATAAAGTTAAACTCCTTCTAAAGATATAGCAATGTAAAAGTAGAGTAATACATAAATGCAATATGCTTTAAACTCCCTCTAATTTCTATGACTCTCTAACTTAGAAATGAATTAAAAAGGTAATATATGAAAAGAATATGGAAATGAAAAAATCTAATTAATTTTTTAATTTTTTTTAATAAATAGCCATATAGGGTATTAAACCCATTTAATCACAAATGAACACATCACCAATTGAAAACTCATCATTTTTTAACTCCAATTTTGATTATTTATCATATAAATAAATATGTAAGTATAAGAGTCACACAAACACATATAATGGCATATTGACATTTACTTAAAGTAGTATATATGTTTAAACTTCACAAATATGTCAATTAATTCATTTATGACCTATCAAGAAAGACTCAAAAAGAAAAAAAATATCACCTATCATGTAAAACCATAATTGAGTCATCAATCTCACAAATATAAAATATATTTACTAAAAGAGGACTTCATTTTTTTTATTATTTTTATTTATTATTATTATTTTTATATATATAGGAGGTAAATGATATTTTTTATAACCTCTATTGGCTCTTTCTTTTTGTGCATTCAATGGACAAGATTTATAAGTAGTCACTTTCTACAAAATATTATTTTTTTTGCACGAGCCATAAACCTAGCATGATGACTTTCACACTAGTTGTGAGGTAGCCTTCTCCGCTCACTACGGTAGCTTCACACATCACAGTAGGTAGCCCTCTCAATACTAGGTGCCTCCATACGGTAAAATTTTAAAAAGCAAGAATTAAAACTCAACACAATTTTACAATCAAGATTAGTTGAAGTCCTAGAGTCTTTCAAGAAAATTCATAAACTTCAAGCATAACATATATGTGTGTTCGTGAGTGTGTGAATAAGTTCGTGTCAATATCGATCATCACATGTACAAGAATATGTGTGTATGCATAAGCCAAAATTGTAAAATAATTTATACAATAAATATCAAAATGAGTTGAGTCACTAAAAATGAGATTATGTGTATAGAAGTATAAAATAAGTCAAATACCATGTTGGCCACACAAGGATGCAAAATTTTATTTTTTTTGTAATAAAATTTGAAATTCAATTTGAGGGAGAAATTCCTAAGGCACTTCAGAGATACTCAAATCTTTGAGTGTCTATGGCTTTAGTGAATATATCAGCTAATTGTCTCTCAATAGGTACAAACTCAAGTGTCACTATTTTCTCTTCAACTGATTCTCGAATAAAGTGATGCCTAATGTCAATGTGCTTAGTTCTAGAATGTTGAACCAGGTTCTTAGAAATACATATAGCGCTAGAGTTATCACAATATAAGGGCATCATACCTTGTGGTTGACCGTAGTCCTTGAGCATGTTTTTCATCCAAAGCATTTGTGTGCAAGAGCTTCCTACAGTAATGTATTTTTCTACTACTGTAGAGAGTGAGATAGAGTTGTGCTTTTTACTATGCCACGATACTAAGTTGTTTCCAACGTAGAAACAATCACCTAATGTGCTCTTCCTATCATCTTGATTGCCTGCCCAATCGGCATCTATAAAACCACTTACTTCACAAGTAGTGTTAGTAGTAAAATATAAACCATAATTACTTGTTCCTGAGATATACCTGATGATTCTCTTTACATTCTCTAAGTGTGATTCCTTAGGGTTAGCTTGATAACAGGCACACATACCAATACTAAAACATATGTCAGGTCTACTTTTAGTGAGGTAAAGTAAAATACTTATCATACTCCTATAAAGGGTTTGATCAAAACTTTTACCTTGAGTGTCCTTTGTAATTTTTATGCTGGTACCTAAAGGAGTCCATAATAGCTTGCTAGTTTCAAGAACAAACCTCTTAACAAGGTTATAGGCGTACTTGTTTGAGAAATAAATATATTATCACGAGATTACTTGATTTGCAAACCAAGGCAGAAAGTCATTTCACCTACCATGGACTTTCAAATTCATTTGTCATAACATGCACAAAATCATCCACTAGGGTACTATATGTGGATCCAAAAACTATGTCATCCATATAAATTTGAGCAATAAAGATGTCATCACTACTCCTTTTAATGAATAGAGTCTTATCAACTCCCCCTCGAATAAATCCCTTGTTCAAAAGATAGTTGGTAAGTCTCCCATATCATGCTCGTGGAGCTTGTTTCAAACCATAAAGAGCCTTTTTGAGTTTGTAAACATGATTTGGAAATTGGATCCATAAATCCTTTTGGTTGTTCCACGTAGACCTCCTCATTCAGAAATTCATTCAGAAAGGCAGACTTAACATCCATTTGATATAATTTGAACTTCATGTGACAGGAAATGGAAAGTAAAATCCTAATTGACTCTAGTCTAGCTACAAGTGTAAATGTTTCATCAAAGTTAACTCGTTCTACTTGCTTGTAGCCTTGAGCTACTAACCTAGCCTTATTTCTAACAACAATGTCATGCTAATCAGATTTATTTTTGAACACCCATTTTGTTCCAATAACATTTTTGTTTTTAGGCTTAGGTACTAACACCCACACATGATTTCTTTCAAATTGAGCTAACTCATCCTGCATGGCATTTATCCAAAATTCATCCCTAAGGGCTTTATTCACATTTTTTGGTTCAAATTGAGAAATATAGCATAAATGGGTTACCTCACTTATTTGTCTTCTTCTTGTTACCATGCTTGCATTAGGATTTCCGATTATATTCTTAATAGGATGATTTTTTGAAATTCGAGTTGGATTTATCATTGATGAAGTTGATGCTTCTTATGTCTTTTCTTTTCTTTCCTTTAACTCTTCTTCTTTTATTCCAATTGTGTCACTGGTCATTGTTAATTGAGGTGTTGTGGAATTTTCTTCATTTCCACTTCTTCACTTGTAATCTTCTTACCTCCATCATCTATAACAAAATTTATGGATTCCATAACTACATTAGTTTTACAGTTGAAGACTCTGTAAGCTTTACTATTTAGGGAATAACCAAGAAATATACCTTCATCACTTCTTAAATCAAACTTACCCAACTGTTCTCGATCTCTAAGTATGTAGAATTTACTTCCAAAAACATGCATAAATTTTAGATTGTGTTTTTTATCTTTCCATATCTTATAGGGAGTTTAGTTTGTACCTGGGCGAAGATATACACGATTTATAATGTGACATCCAGTGTTTATAACTTCAGCCCAAAACCTTTTGGAGACTCCCTTGGCATGCATCATTACTCTTGCCATCTCTTGAAGTATCCTATTTTTCCTTTCAACTACTCCATTTTTTTTAGGTGTGATAGGAGCAGAGAATTCATGAAAGATACCATGTTCTTTGCAGAAGTCAGCATACTTAGTAATTTCAAACTCTTTTCCATAGTCTGTTCTCAATCTCTTGATGGTTACTATTTTATCACCTGCTTCAACCTGCACTCTTGTACAATATGAGATGAAGAACTCAAAAGCATCTCACTTGTCTCTAAGAAAGTCTACCCACGTTTAGCAAGAAAAGTCATCCACTACAACTATGATATATTTCTTACCTCCAATACTTTTTGTTCTCATAGGACCCATAAGGTCAATATGTATCAATTCCAATACTCTGTTTGTATTTATACTCTTGATATTCTTATGAGCAATCCTAGTTTGTTTACCCAATTGACATGGTCCACCTACAGGTATTTCAATTTTTGAGAGAATAGGTAAACCACACACAGTCTTAGTTTTACTTAATCTAACCAGATCTTTAAAATTCATATGACCTACCTTTTCATGCCACAAGGTAGTTGAGTCATTGATGAGTGCTCAAAAAGCACTAAAATTACCATGATTTTATGCACATTAATTGATTAAAAATATATATATTAATATGTTTTATCATATATTTATATAAATTTGTCTTTTTCGGAATCACGGGTATTTTAATTGTTTTTCATGTATTTTTGCTTAAAAATGTAACTTAAAGACTCAAAGAGGAATACTGGAAGCAATACATCACAAATATATTAATAAATAAATGGGGAAAGGTCAACAAATATGGAAAAATTGGACAAAATGGGTCAAAAAGGTCAAAAATGTCAAAAGGAGAAAATCGCGCGCGCTAACTCATGATGCTGAGTCGCGTACAAGAAGACGCCCCACGTCCGCAGACGCATCGCGCCTTGCTCCAGATCCGCACGCTTTTATCGTTCTAACTACCCTTCTCGGCCACGCTTATTTCGCCCCATTTTTCGCGTAGCCCCATGACGTCATGCTGACGTCATCAATGACCTCAGCAATTGCACTCCGCGTTTTCACAATTTTTTAACATTTTTTCACTCACTTTTTCTCCCCATTCTCACCTATAAATACCCCCTTCTCTTCACTTCATACCACACCTCAAAACACATTCTCTTCTCTCTTTCTTTCTTCTATTTCTTAGTTTTTAGTTTTTCTTAGTTTTTAGTTAATTTTTCTTAGTTTTAGAGTTCTTCTCTTCTTGAGAAGAACTAGTTATGTTTTTGTAATTTATTTGTTTTTCGATTCAATAAATGGGAATGCAAATTCCGCTTAGAGGTTTTCTAGCAACGGGAATAGCATCGAAGTAAATGTATTGACAACATGTTTTCAGTAGTGGTTTTAAAACTTGAAAGTTAGTACTCGGATAATTAAATTCTTAGGTTTAATTTGGACACCTTGAATAAAGTTTAAACTATCTAACCCCGCCAAAGGTGGCATTTAAATCGTTCATTTTCAATCTCTTAGAAAAATAAATTAATTTAATTAACCAAATTAGTTATCAACTTCACCTATAGGTGTTAATTGATTTGTTTAGTTAACAAAGAATATCTAACCCCAACAAATGTGGTATTCATACAAAAAAGGGAGAATCAATAAATATCAATTCATATCTTTAATAACCTAAATAATATGAGCAAGCATAATTAACTTAGTTATTATATCCATAAATACTCCACTATTATAAATGATAAAATTTGCATAAATATTTATTGAATCTATGTTTATTTTTATGTTAGTAGATTAAAAACACAAAACCCAAAATATTGTGACAAGATGTTTAGGATTTAATTTTGTTTTTAAAAGTTTGAATAATAAATTAAAAACCACATACATTCCTTCCTTAGATCGACCTTGGAGTATACTTATCATTTTCTACGAAATGATTCGTGCACTTGCGAGAGTTTTATAAATATAAAACCAAAGTATTGGTAGGATCGGCGATGCCGGTTTTCACTCATCAAGTTTTTGGCGCCGTTGCCGGGGAAGGAATAGCGTTTTTAATTTATTTATCAAAATTTTAAAAATATTTTTGTGTTGTAAATAATTGTGATTTTTTGTTATTGTAAAAAAATCAAAAAATAAATTAATCAAATTTCAAATTTTATAAGAAATAATAAAATAATAAAATAAAATAAAAATAATAATTATAGCGTGAATAGTAAAATAATTTAAAATTTTGAAATTTGAAGTAAAAAAATTTTACCGTTCATGAATTGTAAAAAACAAAAACTTACCATTCATTAAATTAAAAAATATTTAAAAAATAAAAAAACAATTATAGCGTTAATAGTAAAATAATTTTGAAATTTAAAATTTAAAAAAAAAACTTAAATAAATTTTAAATAAAAAAATAATAATAAATTATTATTTAAAAAAAATAAAAAATAAAAAATTTTCAAATTTCTTAAAAAATAAATTTAATTTAAAAAAATAAATTTAATTAAAGAAAAAAGAATTATAAAAAAATAAAAACTTAATTTTTAATTTTCATTTAATTTTATGTTTTTTTATTTTATTTATTAGAATCTTAATTTTAATTTTTTTTAAATATAAAAAATTTTATTTTATTTTCTTTTACTTTTTCAATTTTATTTTATTTTACTTTTTTTTCAATTTTATTTTATTTTATTTTTATTTTATTATTTTAATTTTAATTTTTTTTCTCTATTTAACTTTTTTTCTTTATTTCTTAATTTTCATTTAACTTAATTAACTTAGGTTTTTACTAACTTAATTAATTTAGATTTTTAATTAACTTAAATTAACTTAATTAACTTAACTTTTTAATTAACTTAGATTTTCATTAACTTAATTAACTTAATTTTTTTTAACTTAATTTACTTTGTTTTTTAATTAAATTAGATTTTTATTAACTTAATTAACTTAATTAACTTAAATTTGTACTTAAATTAACTTAATTAAGTTAGCTTTTTAATTAACTTAGATTTTTATTAACTTAATTAACTTAGATTTTACTTCATTTAACTTAATTAACTTAATTAGATTTTCATTAACTTAAATTTTTTACTTAACTTAATTTAATTAACTTAATTTTAATAGCATGAAAAGTAAAGATCTAAGAGAATTCTATCTAGGAGACTAGTTCTTGGAAGTCTTTGTGCCACTAGTCTTTCCTGGGAACGTTGTTTTGTCTAGGATAATGGTTTTTAAGGAGCCTTTGCACCACCATTCTTTCCTGGGAGCACTCTTTGTTAATACTGATTATGTTATTTTATATTTTAAAAAAACAAAACAAAACAAAATTTTTTTTTTGAAACTATCTCCAAAATTTTAAAGTTTTAATTACAATCTAAGGAGTTAGTTGCTTTGTTTGATCTAGGTACAATTGTGTTTTGATGCCTTAATTATTTGATTTGCACCTAGATATGGGTTATCTAAAACCCTAAAGTATGCCCCTAGTTTTAAGTACAGAAAGAAATTTGAAAATCAATAAGGCATGACTGAAAAAGTATAGATAGACAACCTTGTCTTACCTGTAGGTTTGATTGACTCAATGATGAGGGGACATTGAGTTTACTTAAAATGCAATCCCCAAGTTACGTCTTGCTACGATGTTAAACTAAGTGTTGGATGGGAGGCAACCCATCATTTTAGGTAATTTTCTTTTATTTGTTTTATTTACTTAATTTTATTGTTTATTTCATTTTAATTACATGGAATAATTTTTAAATTGTTAAAACTAAAAATATTTGTTGAGATGTTAGAAGTTCACAGCGATCTGTCTGTATACACTTTAATGATGAATATGATGGATGCATCTGCATTTCCCATTACTACTTGCACATTCTCAAGAAATAGATAATATTTCTTCTCTTTCCTCGATATCTTTAATTTACAGTTGTTACATTGAGGACAATGTAAGTTCTAGGTTGGGAGTGGTGAAAAGTTACCATGCTTAATTAAAAAATATTTTTTGCCAATTTAAAAATAAAAAAATAAAATATATATATATATATATAATAATTTTTATTTTATTTTTATGTTCACATTTTTCATTTTTTTTTGTGTTTGGTTTTATTTCTATTTTGTGTGATTTGGTAATTTTTGGAATTAAAAAAAAAAACTTTTCTCACAAAAATTTAACATTTCTTTAAATCAAATTTAAGTAAATAGTTAAGTCTTTTGTACTGTTAGATTAATTTTTGAAAACATATCATGAAATATTTTGTAATTAGTTTTTGATAATTAGTTAGTTTTTGTCATAACTAGTATTTCTTGATAAGATGTAGAAATTATATTAAATCCAAAATCGGTGTTTATGAATTTTTTTTAGTGGAGACTACCTTTGTGAGATATAATTTGAGCCTAATTTCCTTTATTCAGAGTGAAATATATTTTTTTTCTACTCCAAACACATTTCTTATTTCTTCAAATTTTTAGATGATCTCTATAGGTATTAGCATTTAATGTATGAATTTTTTCTCATCTTAATAGAGTATCGTATATTTTTTTTATTTTTTCTTAGATTAAATTATTTGAGTAGAAATTAATAGTATATGCTTATATCTCATTCATGCATGACTGCTACAAAAAAAAAGAGACATATCTGGGGTTACCTAAACCAAGATCAAATAGAAAAGCCACAAAATTAACCACTCATCAAAATCCAAAAAAACAATGTACAATCTATACATGGGTTGACTCTCTAAAATATATATATTGAAAAATATCTTCAGAAAAAAATAGAGAGA
Source organism: Hippophae rhamnoides (assembly GCA_033030585.1). Taxonomy (NCBI): domain Eukaryota; kingdom Viridiplantae; phylum Streptophyta; class Magnoliopsida; order Rosales; family Elaeagnaceae; genus Hippophae; species Hippophae rhamnoides. The sequence continues at coordinate 19,839,921 of CM065428.1, read as the reverse complement.
TAAAGAATATATAGTATAATCTACATACTAAAACCCACATTGCCTATAAAGTTTTGAGTAAAGGTTAATTACAAAAGAAAAATATAGGAAATAATTCCCTAAAAAGTCATTGCACTCTCTTCATTTGTAAAAGGCATATATCTTGAAATTCTTTATTAATGAGTTTGATTTATGCATGAAAATAATTTTTATATATGATATCTTTATAATTTTTACATTTGATTCCTTTCATGAGATCAATGTTAAAATAACACTTTGAGCCTTTATTCTTTATACATATGCGAACATATTAGTTCATTTCTATACATTAACTCTTTCTCATATAAATTAGTATGAGTGTTTGAACCCATAGGATTCAGTTTTTGGAGAGTATTGACTAGCAAGGAATAGAGTCGAAGCGAATTCGGATTCTAGACACTGAAATTGGGTGAAATTAAATTGATACATTTTTGATATGAAATATGAAAATGATTTCGACTAATTATTATAATAAATCATGATTGTTTAAAGAGATTAAAATAACTTATGCTTGAGATTTTAATTATGATCTTAAAGGAGATTAAAAAGTATGAGACATTTTTGTGATATGTTGTTTTCTTTTATTCTTAAAAATTAATTTTTGATTTTGTTGTAATTTTAGTTTTTTAAGTTGATTGTTTTTATTATTTCTTTTAATTTTTACATTTAGTTCAATGTTTGTGGGTATCATTATTGAAAACCCTCACGAGACTCAAACTCGTCCACTAGGGCAACCTAGGGGTTTAAAGGCTTGTTGCATAGGCTAAATGCAACCGTGTCAATCCACGGAAGTGATTTAGGATAGTTTAATTTTTAGTTTTTATCGCTTCTCTTGCTAAGGGACTAGCAAGAAGCTGGTTGGGGGTTGTGATGAGTGCTCAAAAAGCACTAAAATTACCATGATTTTATGCACATTAATTGATTAAAAATATATATATTTATATGTTTTATCATATATTTATATAAATTTGTCCTTTTCGGAATCACGGGTATTTTTATTGTTTTTCAGGTATTTTGGTTTAAAAATGTAACTTAAAGACTCAAAGAGGAATATTGGAAGCAATACATCACAAATATATTAATAAATAAATGGGGAAAGGTCAACAAATATGGAAAAATTGGACAAAATGGGTCAAAAAGGTCAAAAATGTCAAAAAGGAGAAAATCATGCCGCAACACGCCCCACGTCCGCATGCGCCCCAGCACGCTATTACTGTTCCCGAGCGCGCCTGTGTGCGCCCCAGCTTCCCTCCGCTACCATTTCGCCCCATTTTCATGCGCAGCTGCCCCCATGACGTCATACTGACATCATCAATGACCTTAGCAATTGTACTCCGCGTTTTCACAATTTTTTAACATTTTTTCACTCTCTTTTTCTCCCCATTCTCACCTATAAATACCCCCCTTCTCTTCACTTCATACCACACCTCAAAACACATTCTCTTCTCTCTTTCTTTCTTCTATTTCTTAGTTTTTAGATTTTTTTAGTTTTTCTTAGTTTTTAGTTAATTTTTCTTAGTTTTAGAGTTCTTCTCTTTTTGAGAAGAACTAGTTATGTTTTTGTAATTTATTTGCTTTTCGATTCAATAAATGGGAGTGCAAATTCCGCTCGGAGGTTTTCTAGCAACGGGAATAGCATCGAAGTTCTGTAAGGATTTTATTTTCTTTACATTTATTTTTTATGCTTTATTCTCACATGTTATATTTAATTTGTGTGTGATTAAATTTAACTGTGCTGGCTATTTGTAAACATGATATAATAATAACATTGTTATGCTTGCGAAATATTAAATAGGTGAAAATCTCTAAAATGAATTGATTTTATTTTTATTCAAGATTTTATATTAAGAATGTTAGAGAGAAATATATTATTTTTCGTTACAAACTTAAATCTAAAAATTAGATTTTAAGGTTTAGTTATCCGGTTTGATTTAGAGTAGTGCTCTTTTATTTGTTGGTACAATCGCCTGATAGTTAGAGTGAAGCTCTATTTCAAAAGTTTTTATAAGAATTATTATCTGTAAATGTATTGACAACATGTTTTTAGTAGTGATTTTAAAACTTGAAAGTTAGTACTCGGATAATTAAATTCTTAGGTTTAATTTGGACACCTTGAATAAAGTTTAAACTGTCTAACCCCACCAAAGGTGGCATTTAAATGGTTCATTTTCAATCTCTTAGAAAAAGGAATTAATTTAATTAACCAAATTAGTTATCAACCTCAGCCATAGGTGTTAATTGATTTGTTTAGTTAACAAAGAATATCTAAACCCACAAAAGGTGGTATTCATACAAAAAAGGGAGAATCAATAAATATCAATTCATATCTTTAATAACCTAAATAATATGATCAAGCATAATTAACTTAGTTATTATATCCATAAATACTCCACTATTATAAATGATAAAATTTGCATAAATATTTATTGATTCTACGTTTATTTTTATGTTAGTAGATTAAAAACACAAAACCCAAAATATTGTGACATGATGTTTAGGATTTAATTTCGTTTTTAAAAGTTTGAATAATAAATTAAAAACCACATACATTCCTTCCTTAGATCGACCTTGGGAGTATACTTATCATTTTCTACGAAATGATTCGTGCACTTGTGATAGTTTTATAAATATAAAACCAAAGTATTGGCAAGGATCGACGTTGCCGGTTTTCGCTCATCAGTCATTGCTAACTAGGTTACATGTTACTGTGGGTGATTTATCAATATAATAACAATTGTCATGTGATCTGATTCCCTTAATCATACATTCACCCTTTTGATCTATTATAATACAATGATTATTTGTAAATTGCATATTAAAATCACTATCCCATATTTGACTTATGCTAATCAAGTTTGCCTTAAGTCCTTCCACATATAAAACTTCATCAAGTTTAGGGATATCCTCTATTTGAACAGAGCCTTTTCCAATAATTTAGATGTTTTACCATCACCAAAGGTAATTGTCCCTTCATTGTATTCCTTAAAGGTTTTAAACAAAGAACGATTCCCCATCATATGTCTAGAGCATACACTATTAAAAAACCAAGCGGTATTTGATTTAGCTTTAAACGCTATATGGGCCACAAAGCAGTGCAACTCAGATTTCTTAACCCATATTTTTTTAATTTTGGACATTTGAGTTACCGGTTTCTTATGTTCCTCTTTTTGTGTAGTTCTTGTAGAAAAAACTTTATGTTTTGAAATTTTTTGAGGTGCCTTAGAAACATTTGTACTTATGATAGAATCATAAGCATAAAGAAATCTACACTTAGGTCTAATATGTCCTTTCCTACCACAATGATGACAGATGGGAACAAAATGAATTTTTTTAGAATGATAAGCTACAGAAACTACCTTCCCTGCCTGAGCAATAATGGGTTTTACAAATTAAGTTTTAGATGAAGAAGGTGTTGACTGTTCATCTATGTATCCAAGAACTCTCTTATATCCATGTGGTTTTCCATAATCTAGGACTTTGATTAATTTTTCAACACCAATGGTCAAATTCCTCATTGTTTCTTTAGCAATACTAAGTTCTTGCCTAAGATTTTTGTTTTCCTCGGTGGTTTCTGTAAGTCTTATATTTAAGGTATTAATATGATCAAACAATTCTTTTTTATCTTTTTCTAGGCTAGAGGAATTTGTTTTGTGAACATTGATGATATCATTAAGTTTAGTTACTTCCACAAGCAATTTATCTCTCTCTTCCCTGGCACCTAGACAATCTATAAATAGTTCCTCATAATTCGATACATTAAACTTAGATAGTAAGATAGAAGAGTTTACTTCCTCATTTTCTTCATCCGAGCTAAGGTCAGAGTCATTTTGGTGTGCTTTGGTAGTTGCAGTGAAGGCACAATAATTAATGTCATCATCCTCTGAGTTACTAATATTATCCTGCTCACTTTCTGTGTCACTAAGTGTAGTATTAAAGACTTTTTCAAATTTCTTTTTATTGTTAGCACAATCTGCAGAAATATGACCAAATCCCCCACAAGTAAAGCATTTAGGACTAGTAGGCTTACTTTTCTTACCATCAAGGCTAGGAGGCTTGATTTCCCTTGACTTTCGGTCATTCGAACGGCTGGATTGTCCCTTATTGGAACGATTATTCTGTTGACCCTTCTTCTTCATGAACTTCTTAAATTTCCGTGCTAACAAGACTAGTGACTCATCATTCATATCATCATCACTATCAAAGATGTCCTTTTTGGAACTTTTGAATGCCACATCCTTATTTTTCTTAGGTAGATCAAGAGAAAGCTCATAGGTTTGGATTGACCCGATAAGTTCATCAATTTTAAGTGTGTCTACATTCTTGCTTTCCTTTATTTCCGTAACTTTCATCTTGTAGTCTGCTATTAAAGAGCTTAGGAGTTTGCGTACTTGTATAGGTTGTGGAATTTTCTCACCAAGGTTAGAACAAGCATTAGTGATATCACAGAAGCGAGCATAGAACTAACCAAAAGTTTCTGTGTTGCTCATTTTAATGGAATCAAAATGAGATGTTAGCAATCTCAATTTTGTTTGTTTCACTTGGGAGGTTCCCTCATGAGCAAGAGCAAGTGCATTCCATGCATCTTTAGCAGTCTCACAATCGGAGATGTGACGAAACTCATCCATTGACACTACAACAAATATTGAGCTTAGACCTTTTTGGTTTGCCCCACTAAGGGTGCGTTCTTCAGGGGTCTAGTCTCTTCTTGGCTTTATGATTGTTACACCATCTTTCATTACCGAAGGTGGTTCCCAACTATCAAGAATAGCATCCCAGACTTTTTCTTGTTTGAGAAAGGCTTGCATGCGAGCCTTCCAGTAAGGGTAATTAAACCCATCAAAGAGTGGGGGTCTAACAGATGACCCACCTTCTTTCATTTGGTCCATAAGTAAGTGTGTGTCCTTAAGGATCAATCTCACTAAGTATGTTTAGTGTCAGCTCTCATACCAATTGAAAGTTTTAAAATATGGACCTGATTAACCTAGAGGAAGGGTGAATAGGTTATTTTTAGTTTTTATCAATTTATAATTTAATAACCTAAACAAAGCGGCCAGACATGCAATCGTGTGTAAGAGTAAAGTGTAGAAATAATAACACGCGATATTTTTAGGTGGAAATAACCTAGGCCACAACCATGACCTAAGAGGAAAACCATCGGTCCACCGGACTACCTAACTTTCTACTATGAAAATCAAATGTTCAAATACAAACTTGGTCTTATGCTAACCTCCATAGGATACTACCCCAATGTACTCTACTTACGAGCCCCTGATCTGTTTTTCATAGTTTCTAAAATTAGCATAAGCGATTTCCAAACCAACGTTCCAATAAACTCCCCGACAATCAGATCGTTCACAAATAAACTGCAAAAAAAGAGGTTAGTACAAAAAGAAACACAAGTTCTCGTGTGTGTTCTAGAACGAATTTAACAATAAATAATTCTAACAAGATGATTCAAAACATATGTCACTTAAATCAAATCAACTAGCGAATTCTAGAATAAAAAGATTAAACACAAATTCAATAAAAATAACTTTTTTAAAATTTAATAATTAAATCAAATAATTATAATCGTTAATAAAATTATTTAATCTAAATATCTAAAAATTTAATTAGAAAGAATTATATTAATTAATGCAAAACAATATATATTAATTACCTTTATACTGGGTGCCTTTGTTTTGGTGACTTTTGCCACTCAATTCTTAATATATATATATTAACTTGCTGCTTGTGATTAACGACAATTATATATGTTATTATATATAAACTTCATATCAACAAGTGCTCAGCCCCGATTGACACTGCTTTCAATGTTTTTTTTTTTTTTTTGTTTCGGTAGTATGGTAATTTTTTTTCAGCAACTTCAATTTGTTTTTTATTTCGGCAGACGCTTCAGTGTATTCACTTTCTGTTATGTCGATAAACTCTAACCTAATCTATCTATCAATCTATCTATCAATCTATCTAATAATAATATTTAATGGTAATGGTGTAGGGTTAAATGTGTTTTGTTATTAACTTTTCAAAAGAGGTTAAAAACAAAAACTTAATATTATCTTAATATATATTATAAAAATATTTAATTAATAATTTTATAAATTAATTAAAATTTAAATAAATATTTTAACATAAAATATAATTTTAGATTTATGAAAATATGTTATTAAATACATGAATCCAATCCAATGTGTCGTAGTTATAAAAAACATACATGAAGTAAGAATATCTGAAACTTGAACATTTATTCGGTTTTTCTTGATAAACTTGATAACAGCTTTAAAAACAAATTTATAAGTAAATATTTTATCTACGAAAATAACCAACACTCATAATCCTTACAGTTTCAAAACTCATTTTCTTTACGTTTTTAACGCTCAGTATCTATTACATTCATATAAGAGGGGAGTCACCTACTATATTTATTTGATATTTTATTTTCTTTAATCATTTTTTTTCTTTCGTTCCTTTCTCTAATCTAATATCTATCATATATTTCTATTACCAGTGAGTTTACTGTTTAAAGAGTAAAATATTATAATATTCCCATTTTTGCATATATTTAATGTTTTTCATCTCTATTATTTGAGCTAAAAAATCATACTTTAATCTTATTTTAATAAAAAAAATATTAAAAGACAAAATAAGTTCATTTATTTATAGTTCAATTAGAAAAATAAAAATATTGATAAGTCCAACAAAACACTTGTATTTCTCACTACAAGCATAATCAAAAATTAAAACATAAAAATAGGAGTGACTAAATATTTCACGATCAAAGCCAAAAAAAAAAAAGGTGTGAGCTTTACACTTCCTATATGAAATGCATATATCATTATCCAGTGGCTCTCTCTATCTTTTGAAAAAAAATGTCGTTCATCCGTGACTATATTTTTTTTTAAAGAGAGATAAAAACATATCAAAAAGAAAAGTAAGAGCCAAAAATGAGTGAAATTAGTAATACAGCATGAATTAGATGTTATAAATTTTTATCTTTCTTTAAAAATGTCTACTTTTTAATACTTTAAGAGTATTTATTCTAAAGTAAGAAAAAAAAAATAGATAGGCTCGAAGTATCTCTTTTCAAGAAATTGAATCCCATTATATGGATTCGTATTAATTTTCATATATCTACTAAAATCTTTTTTTCTTTTAACTATAAAAATAACATCAATAAATTTTTTAACCACAATAAATTAATAATGTTTTAAAATTATATTCAAATTATATATTTTTATTTAAAAAATAATAATTTAAATATGATATTTTATTAAATATACATTTTAAACTCTTATTTATTAAATAATATAACATAAATTTATTATCTTTATAAACACAGTATACTTCTAAGCTGTTTCATATTTTTTATTATTTATAAATTATAATTATTTAAAATTATTGAATTAAATTTTATTTTTATTATTATAAATTTTATACATGTTATTTACGTAATTTTCAACTTTGATATTTTTAACCACCTGATCTGATATCACTTTGATGAATGATCATGATTAGATTCTAGCTATTGTCCCCGTTGTGTTGTGATGTCTAAAAATACTGTTTTTTTAACCACATCATCTCATATCACTTTTATGAAGTTTTTAGTCTCCTTCTTTCTCTTCGAAAGAGAAGGGTACGAGTAAGAGTGAAATTTTTTTACATAATTTAATAAGATTAATTTGAAATAATATAATATAATTTATTTTTATTTTTATTAAAGAATTAAATATAATATGATATGATAATTTAAAATTAATTCATTAAATTAATATTTTAATATTATTTTATTTATTGAAATAGATTTAATCGAATTTAAATTAATTTATAAAATCATATTTGTTTAAAATAGTATATTTTATTAATTTTTTTGAGTAGATGGCAGTGAGATTATAAGAATTTGAAATATTTGAAATAATAAAAATATTTTTATTAAAAATTTAATTCAATATTATTTATTTATTTATTAAATAGTTTAACATGATTAATATGATTTTACATTTTAAAGACTTTAAAAAAGTATAAAGTTTTTGGTGAGATGATTGGTCTTGAAAAAATGAAGAAAAAGAAATTGAGCTGGTATGGTACATTTACTAAATAGATTGATATGATTAATATGATTTGCCAACTTAAAAGAGCTTAAAAAAGTCTAAAGTTTTTAGTGAGAGAATTGGTGGATAAAATGAAGAAGAGAGACAATTTTACTTTTTATTTTTCATATCCATCCCAAGCTAAATTTGTTTAGGAAAAAATATATATATATATATCTTCTCTTTCTTTATCTTTCCTTCTTTGTGCTGAAAAATCAATATTCAATTAAAATAGTTTATAAAAATATAAAAAAATAATACTTTAAAATTTATAATAATAAAAATAATATTCTAATAATATTAAATAATTGATTAGAATTCAACTTGAGATTAAATATTAAATATGATTTTTTTAAGTAAAAATATTTACAAATAAATTTTACATAATTTTATTTTTATTTTTATGATTATAAGTAATTTTAAAGTGTATTATAAATATATTTTTACAAAAATTTTGTATCTTCTATCTCAAATTGTCCTCTCTTTAATTAAAAATTATCACAACTTTTGACTTTGATTTTTTTTTCATATAATTTTTTCATTCTAATTAATAAACGATCGAAATTAATAAAAAAAGTATAATAAATTGATGGATCAAAAATATAATTGTTTGACGTCTGTAAAAAAGATATAATACAATGTTTTATTTTATTGACAGACAAGTTGTGATGGAATATATGTAATATTTGTGGAAAATAAACTCAAATAAAAAAAACGGACAGATTTTAAGACAATATTGAATGGGGAATTGAAGGGGCAATTCCAGATCATTTTGAGCAAATGAAGAGTCTAATTTGTGTTTTTTTAAGTCTAGTTTTTAATGTTGAAGGTTTCAGGTCATTTGGTATTACCTACAATAAGTTATGAAAGTTTTAGCAAGGAAGGGTAAGAATTTAATGCCTGCTTAAAGTCGCTTTTTTTAATACGAATTTTAAGAGTCTTGTTTAGGTCTATAAATAGAGTTGTATTATGTTGTAAGAAGGTAGAGGAGAGAAATAAAAAGAGTGTTTGATTAGTAAGAAAAAAAAATTGTTTTGTCTCTCTTCCCTCCACCAAAATAGTTATAAAATATCAACAAATTGGTATCGAAATGGACGGCGAACGTGATGGGACAAATGCCGCTACCACGACTAACGAAGGCGAACTACGAACTGGAGCATTCAAATGAAAGCTCTTCTTGGATCGCAAGATGCGTGAGTGGTCGAAGAAGGTTTCAAAGAACCAACAAATACCACGGATATACGGAGGCTCAAAACAAGGCGCGTTGAAAGAGGAGCGATCGTAGGATAAGCGCAAGACTATACATGTTGTTCCGAGCCATTGATGAGTCGGGCTTTTGAGAAGATTGCCGAGGCAACTACTTCAAAAGAAGCGTGGGACATTTTAGAAAAAGTGTTCAAAGGAGCCGAGTAAAAGCAAGTAAGACTCCAAACTCTACGCTGCGAATCGAGTAGTAAGAAGATGAAGATGTCGAAGGTGTATCCGACCACATCTCGCGTGTGCAAACAGTGGTAGAATCAACTAAAACGAAATGGAGAAATTCTAACCGATGCAAGAGTTGGTGGAGAAAATTTGGGCTCAAGGTCATTAACCGAGAATTTTCGAGAATGTCAAGCCAGGCAATCGAGAGTCGAAAAATTGAGGAGATGACCGCGAGTGATCTCGCCGGTTCTCTTCGAGGCGCATGAACAGCGGAAGAAGAAGAAGAAGAACGAGTAGCTTGAGAAAGCACTCGCAAGCCAAGGTATCTATCAAAGATGAAAAGGTATTCTATACTCAAAACTTTCGTGGCAGTAGGCGTAGCCGTGGTGTCGCAGTAATGGTCGCGGTGGCGCGAGGCCGCGGTCGAGATGCACACTGAGCGAGGAGAAGGGCAGTCAAGCCAACAAAATTGGCGAGGCAGAGGACGTGGCCGCTGGGAGAGGCGATCGGTCAAATCATTCAAATGTTGAGTGCTACAATCAGGCAAGTACGGGCACTACGCAAAAGAGTTGAAAATCAAATATCGAATGCTATAATCATGCAAGTACGAGCACGCATGCAGAGTGCTATTCTCGAGAAAAAGGTAGAATAAAACGCGAATCTAGTCGGAAGAGGAGACAAGAGAAGATGGTGTTCTCATGATGGCCTACAAAAATACCATTCCCGATGGGCCGACACGGCGTGGTATCTCGATACCGGCGCTTAGTAATCATACGTGCGTGCACAAAAACCTCTTTGGCGGGAGATGCAAGAGATGTAGGACGGGCACGTGTCATTTGGAGATGCGTCAAAGATTCAAGTGAAAGGTCAAGGTACAATATCATATTTGCAAAAGAATGGTTTAAAGGGATTAATCGAGAATGTTTATTATGTACACGATCTCAAGAGCAACATCCCGAGTAATGGACAACTCATGGAGAAAGGATACTTTCTGTGTTTATGAAAATCAAGTATTACAACCGAAAGACAAGAAAGAGTGAGTAATAGCACGAGTCGAGATGGCGAAGAATCGAATGTACAAAATCAACCCGTGTTATGTGCGAGAAAGGTGTTTCATGCGAAGTTAACGTAGAAGACAAGGCGTTCTCGTGGCATTTGCATGAGTATGGTCATTCTGGCTCACAGACGTGGTTTACAAAAAATTGTCGAAGAAAGGAATGGTACATACGGGTTACCCGAGATTGACTACATTGAGAAGTTTTATGCAGGAGCAGGTACTGGGAAGCACTCGAGACACTCATTTCAATAGCGTAATCACCGAACAACAGATCATCTCGCATTAATACATACCGACATTTGTGGGCCAATCACTCCCCGAGTCATTCAAATGGGTAAAAAATATTTCATTACTTTTATCGATGACTATTCCAAAAGACTCGGGTTTATTTCCCGAAAGAAAAATCAAGCATTCGAAGTGTTTAAAAGTTCAAAGTAATGGTAGAAGGCAATCGGCAAGTTTATTAGAGCTCTACGTTCCGATCGGCGCGGGCGAATACAACTCGGCTGCAAATTTGCGAGATACGCGCAGAACATGGAATAAGAAGGTTCCTAATCGCACCGTACTCTCCTCAACAAATCGCGTGGCAGTAGAAAGAATCGGACCATTCTCGACATGGCTTTGATCACGTCGAAAAGTAAGAAGTTGCCAAAAGAATTTTGGGCGGAAGTCAGTGCAATGCGCACGATGTGCAAAACCGATGTCCACGCAAGTTTAAGATAAAACTCCACAAGAAAATTGGAGTGGTAGAAAGCCGACAAGCCTCACACTTCAATATTCTAGTGGCTTATGCACACGCATCGGATCGTGAAGAACAAAGCTAAGATAAGAGCAAGAAAATTGTGTTCATTGGTTACACGAGAAGACTAAAGGTTTCAAGCTTCTCGATCCAATAAACAAGAAGGTAATAATAAACCGAGATGTTAAGTGAATGAAGCAAGCGAAATGGACTGGAAAACTCTTCCGAGGTGATAGTAGAAAGTGGAGAATCATCAACCACATCAACAAAAACCTCGAGATCGAGATAGAAAGAAGCCCTCAAACAACCTGATAACGAGGAAGAGCCAAGACAACCAAAAATGCAAAGCATGCAAGATTTGTACGACTCAACAAGCGAGGTACATTTAATTTGTCTTTGGCGGATGCCGAAATAATTACATTTGAAGAAGCGGTACGACGAACGGTAAGTGGCAAGTGTACCACGATGAAGAAATAAAAGCACCGAGCTGAAACCGAACTTGGGAGTTGGTTGAATTTCCAAAAGGATGTCACCATAGAGTAAAATGGGTATACAAAAAAAGATGAATGCTCAAGGCGCAGATAAAGCGATACAAGGCAAGGCTAGTCAATATCGACAAAAAGGGGATAGTATCTACGACAAGTCTTTGCCCCAGTTACATAAGAATGGAGCATTTATTCGCCTTCTCATTTCTCAAGACAATTCAAATGGAAAATTTTTCAAATGGATGTCAAGTCACTTTTTTGAACTTATAGAAGAAGAGGTGTATGTAGAGAAACCACCCTGCACACAAAAATTGGGGAAGAAAAGAAGGTGCTAAAATTGAAGAAGGCACTTTACGGACTAAAGCAAGCACCTCGAGCTTGAATACCCGCATCGACACTTACTTCAAGAAGAACGGTTTACTCAATGCCTATATGAACATGCTTTGGTGACGTGAAGAAAGAAGAAGGTAACTTGTCAAGCTTTGTAGCTCTTTACGTTGATGATCTTATATTCAGCTGTGAATAAACGAGAGATGATAAAAGATTTTAAAGAGGCTAATTTTAGAGTTCAAAATGACGATTTGGGTTTGATGAAATATTTCCTTGCTCGGGAGGTTAGACAAGAAAATACCGGGATTTTGTATCACAAGAAACATATGCAAAAGAAATTCTAAAAAAGGAACAAATGGAGGAAAGGTAACCCAAGATTGACACCAATGGAACTCCGTGGCTAAACTTTCTAAGTTCGACGCGAGAACGAGTAGATGCGACCAAATACCGAAGTTTCGCGGGAAGTCTCGTTATCTCACATGCACGAGACCACATATCTTACGTTGTCGAGTTGGTAAGTCGGTCATTAAGAACCGCCTATACACATTGGAAAGCGTTGAAGAGAATTATGCGATATATCCTAAGTACTAATCACTCGGGTTATTTTTCTCGAGAATGTAAGAGTATAAATCAGTGGGATACTCGATAGTGACTCGCGGAGACATAGATGATCGAAAGAGTACATCAGATACGTATTCTTTAATGGGAGACACAATGTCACACGGATGTCAAAAAACAACCCATCGTGACACTCTCGACATGCAAAGCGTAATACGTGGGCAACATCACAGGGCGACATGCGCTTTGGCTAAGGAAACTTTTTAAGAGAGTTGAATCTCGCATACAAGAAGAAGCAACCGAGATCCGAGTTGGAGCAGGTCGCCAATTGAACTCGCAAAGAATCCAAGACATCACGAAAGGAGCAAGCATATCGATGTTAAATTTCATTTCATTCGAGAACAAATCCGTGGAAGGGGAGTGTGGAAGTTGAATCATGTAGCCAGTCATGATCAAGTAGCCGACATGTTCACAAAGCCGTGCTACCCACGGTTTTTCTGGATAAATGCAAGATGGCAAGAGGGCATGAAGGGGATGGAAGAAATTTGAGTTTAAGGGAGGAATTTCAGGAAAATAAACTCAAATAAAAAAACGGACAGATTTTAAGACAATATTGAATGAGGAATTGAAGGGGAAATTCCAGATCATTTTGAGCAAATGAAGAGTCTACTTCGTGTGTTTTTAAGTCTAGTTTTTAATGGTGAAGGTTTCAGGTCATTTGGTATTACCTACAATAAGTTATGGAAGTTTTAGCAAGGAAGGGTCAGAATTTACTGTTCTGTTTAAAGTTGTTTTTTTAATACGAATTTTAAGAGTCTTGTTTAGGTCTATAAATAGAGTTGTATTCTATTGTAAGAAGGTAGAGGAGAGAAATAAAAAAAGTGTTTGATTAGTAAGAAAAAAAAATTATTTTGTCTCTTTTCCCTCCACCAAAATAGTTATAAAATATCAACAATATTTGTGTGTGTTTACGCTATTGCCTTTCTTGTATTGTACTTCACTTTCTCTCATTAGTAGCTATTGCCTTCCTTATTGTACTTCACTTAGTAGTCCTTCTTTTCTTCTATTAGTCTTTGGATAAATAGCTAATTCCTCATGCTAATGTCAAGCTTGTCTCACATTTTAGTTTCAAAATTTTGTTGGAGATTCGCACCACATTTCATTCAAATATGATTTATTCTCAATAAGTTCCTTAAGAAGAAAAAATCTATTCCATTTTGTTAAAATAATGGCCGAAAACCCAATATCACTTAAACCCTATTTTGCCTTTTATATATATTCTTCCTTTTCATCAGCCATTTAGTTTCTGCATTTTGAGCTGCGCAGCGTGATAAGCCAAAGGAAAAAAAACCTATACTTTCTTTTCTCTCTTCTAATATATCCTTTTGATTAATATATTGGAGACCCATTGCCTTCTTCATTATGCAAGACTTCGGAGACCCAGGCCAAAAGTTGCTATGTGCGTAGGCCAACGCTAAAGACAAATATATATTTATATATATCAGAGGAGCTGGGATGATAAATGTTGATTTTAGCTTAGAAGAGAGTAATTATCGTATCTATAGTAATATTTAATTTAATAATAAATTTGTTAATTTATTTTACTATATATTACCAGTAAATTAGAGAAAGTTATTTTGTGAGTATATTTTAGACTTTGGTATATTTTGTGAAGCTCTTTGAATATTGGTGTTTGTATCTCCATTTGATTATTAGTGGTTTTTTTTCTCGGTGTGTCGTCGTTAGTGGAGTAGACTTTTCACATTTAAAAGTTAAACCACTTAAATCATTGTGTACCATTTATTTTTTTCTCATTATTATTTTACTATTACCCATAATATATATTTGTGCAACCAAAATTGGACCCGATCTTCGCTTCCGCAAGTACTAATTTATAATAAATTGATATCAGAGTATTGGGTTATTCTGTTATTTATTGGAACTGATCAAGTTTGCTCTTTTGGATTTATTTTGAGCTTCTTGTTATCTGATTGGTTTCATATTTTCTGAGTTGTGCTTTTGTTTATGTAATATTGGGTTTTTTGTTATGGCGGCAAAATATGAAATTGGGATATTCAATGGTATAAATAATTTTAGTCTTTAGCATATGAAGATGCATGATGTATTAGTTAAAGAAGGGCTCGTTAAGACACTTGAAGGCAAGGATAAATTGCCAACAAAATTAATAAATGAAGAAAAAGATGCAATGATGAAAAATGCTCTCAGTTCTGTTAAGTTATCCTTGTCTGATGAGGTATTACGCGAGGTTGGTGATGAGGAATCTCTTGCTAGGTTATGGCTTAAATTGGAAAATTTGTATATGACCAAGTCTTTGACAAGTTGGTTATATTTGAAACAACATTTGTATACATTCAGAATGTCAGAAGGTACATTTTTACACGATCACCTTGATGAATTTACTAAAATTATTTGTAATCTAAAAAACGGTGGTGTTAAGATTGATGATGAGGATCAGGCCTTAGTTTTATTGTGTTCTTTACCTCATTCATTTGAACATTTTGTTGATACCATACTATATAGGCGAGTCATTATTTCTTTGGATGATGTCAAAGCAGCTTTGAATTCCAAAGAGTTGAAGAAAAAGGTGTCTACAAACAATAATGATAATAGCAGTGATTTATTTGTCAGAGGTAGAAATAAAGAAAAAGGCACAAGCAATAATAGAGACAAGTCTAGATCCAAATCTAAAAAAAGAAAAGATAAATGCAACTATTGTCATCAGGAAGGGCACTGAAAAGTAAATTGTTCGTAACTCAAAGGTAAAGGAAAATCTACCACAACGTCTTCTATAACTAATGATGTTGCTAGTGTTGCAAATAGTTCTAGTTTTGATGGTGAAAATGTTCTATCAGTATCTATTGGTTCTCCTGAGGATATTTGGATTCTTGATTCGAGTTACGCTTACCATATGTGCGATAGTAGAGATTGGTTTGCTTCTTATCAATCTATTGATGAGGGTGTTGTCTTGATAGAAAACTATATGTCCTACAAGGTTGTTGGTATTGGTACTGTTCGAATTAAGATGTATGATAGTATTGTTAGGGCTTTGAAAGATGTTTGCTATGTTCCAGATTTGAAAAAGAATTTAATATCTTTGGGTACTCTTGATTCACAAGGTTACAAGTATGTAGCTGAATGTGGAGTTTTAAGAGTTTGTAAGGGTGATCTCATTGTAATTAAAGGGCAATTGTCGCGTAGCCTCTACATGCTTCAGGGTAGCACTGTTATTAGCAATGTTTCAGTTTCGTCCTAATCAGATCAAGATTCAAATACTACTTGATTATGAAATATGTGGCTTAGGCATATGAGTGAGACAAGGATATCTATTTTAAGCAAACGAGATTTGCTTTGTGGTCAGAAAACTAGGAAGCTTGATTTTTGTGAGCACTGTGTCTATGGAAAGCATCAAAGGGTCAAGTTTAGTACAACCACCATAAAATGAAAGGTACTGTTGATTATATTCATTTAGATCTTTGGGGTCCTTTTCGTGTTGTGTCTAAGGGTGGTACCCGGTATATGTTGACTTTTATTGATGACTTCTCTCGTCATGTTTGGGTGTATTTTTTGAAGAACAAAAATGATATGTTCTCAAAATTTGTAAAATTCAAGGCTTGTATAGAAAATCAAACAAGCAAGAAAATCAAGCATTTTGAGAACTAATAATGGTTTGGAATTTTATGAAAGTCAATTTAATGAGTTTTGTGAAAGAAATGTGGCATGATGAGACACCGCACTATGCGTCATACACCACAGCAAAATGGAGTAGCAGAACGTATGAATATGACTCTCTTAGAAAGAGCTTGTTGTATGCTCTTTCAAGCTGACTTGGATAAATCATTTTCAGCTGAAGCTTGTAACCATGCCGACTATTTGGTGAATCGGTCTCCATCAACTGTAATTGAGTTGAAGACTCTGTTTGAGGTATTCTTTGGTATTCTTGCTAAATATTTTGATTTGAAAGTTTTTGGTTGTCCTGCTTATACTCATGTTAATGATGGTAAACTTGAGCCTAGGGTATTGAAATGCATATTTTTTGGGTATCCTTCTAAGTTGAAGGGTTATAAATTATGGTGTGTTGAACCCAAGTCACCTAAATTTTTGATTAGTAGAGATGTTAAGTTTGATGATTTTTCCATGTTGGAAAAGAAAAGGAGTCTATTATTGCAGGTAAAGACCACAATGTTAGTGAGCAGGTGGAGCTTGAGAGTGGAGCTCCTAGTCAAGTGCAAGAAGGCACTTCAGATTAGTCATCTGTGGATGAGATAGATGATTCTGATCATGATGTAGCAGAAGAGCAACATGAGCTACCATATAGTATCCCTAAGGGTTAAGGAATATGAGAGATTTTATGCTCTCAGAGGTATGCAGATGTAGACTTAGTTTCTTTTGCATTGTCTGTGGCAGAGTCTATTGTGGTGCATGAACCTTCTAGTTATTATGAAGCTACCACTTGTGATGAGTCTGTTCAGTGGCTAGTTGATATGAATGAAGAGATTGAATCACTTCATAAGAATCATATTTGGGAATTGGTGAAATCTCCTAAGGGCCAGAAGATTGTTGGAAACAAATCGGTCTTCAAGAAAAAGGAAGGTATACCTGAGGTTGAAGCAAGGTATACTTGAGGTTGAAGCAGCTAGGTTCAAGGCACATGTTGTTGCAAAGGGCTATTTTCAGAAGAAGGGTATTGCCTTTAATGAAGTATTTTCACTTGTTATAAAACATAGCTCTATTTGTGTGTTGCTTGTTATGGTTACATTGTTTTACATGGAATTAGAACAACTTGATGTCAAGACAGCCTTCTTACATGGTAAGCTTGAGGAACAAATATATATGCATTAACCAAAGGGTTTTGTTGTTCCAAGTAAGGAAGATCATGTTTGTTTATTGAAAAAATCTTTATATAGGTTGAAGCAATCCCCTAGGTAGTGTTATAAAATGTTTGATTCTTTTATGATTTCACATGGTTACTCTAGGAGTGATTATGATAGTTGTGTTTATTATAAAAGATTCCATGATGGTTCATCCATTTATTTTTGTTTTATTTTGATGACATGCTTATTGCTTCTAAGAATAAGTCTGAGATTCAGAAATTAAAGTCTCAACTTGGTGGTGAGTTTGAGATAAAAGATTTGGGGGTAGCGAAGAAAATTTTGGGTATGGAAATTTACAGGGATAGACAAGCGAGCAAGCTTTATTTGACTCAAAAAATTTATATTAAAAAAGTTCTTGAACGCTTTGGCATGAAAGAGTCTAAACCTGTGAGTACGCCATTAGCTACGCATTTCAGACTTTCTTTGGATTTTTCACCACAATCAGAAGAAGAAGAGCAATACATGTATCAGGTTCTATATGCTATGGTTTGCACTCGTCCAAACATTTGACATGTAGTTAGTGTTGTCAGTAGATATATGGGTAATCTTGGAAAGGGTCACTAGCAAGAAGTGAAATGGATACTTCGGTATTTAAGAGGCATATCTAATTTTGGTTTGGTATATGATGGAAGTTCTAATACTAGTTGCAATTTTATTAGTTATGTGGACTCCAATTATGCTGGCGATTTGGATAGAAGAAGATCTCTGACAGGTTATGTCTTCACTCTTTCTCATTGTGCCATTAGTTGGAAGGTTACTTTACAGTTTACGATTGATTTGTCTATGACAGAGGTAGAATATATGGCAGCAACAGAAGTAGTGAAAGAAGCCATTTGGCTTAGAAGTTTGGTTTATGATTTGGGTTTACAGTAGAATACTTCTGTTGTATTTTGTTATAGTCAGAGTGCGATACACTTGACCAAGAATACTATATATCATGAAAGAACCAAACATATTGATGTCAGATATCACTTCGTTCGTGACATTATCTCTCAAGGTGCTATTGTTGTCAATAAGGTAGTCACTACAGAGAATCCAACTGATATGTTAACCAAACCAATTCCATTTAACAAGTTCAAGCATTGCTTGGACTTGATTGGTGTTTGTAGTAGATGATCACACTTCGAGGCTTTGGACGACGGTTATTTGGTAATTCGAGAAATTTCATTTAAAGAACTTGTTTTCTGTTTTGAGACAAGGTGGAGATTTGTTAAAATAATGTCTCAAAAAAAATGAGGCCCAAAACCCAATATCATTTAAACCCTATTTTTCCTTTTATATATATTCCCCCTTTTCATCAACCATTTAGTTTCTACATTTTGAGCTACATAGCTTGAGAAGCCAAAGAAAAAAAACCTATACTTTCTTTTTTCTCTTTTAATATATCCTTTTGATTAATATATTTGAAAATAGTATATATCATATGTATGGTAATATGACTTTGACCACGTAAGCCAACGCTAAAGACAAATATATATATTTATATATATCAGAGGAGCTGGGATGATAAATGTTGCTTTTAGCTTAGAAGAGAGGACATATCATATGTATGGTAATATTTGATTTAATAGTAAATTTGCTAATTTATCTTATTATATATTACTAATAAATTAGAGTGAGTTATTTTGTGGGTATATTTTGGATTTTAGTATATTTTGTGAAGCTCTCTGAATATTGGTGTTTGTATCCTCGTTTGATTATTAGTGGATTTTTTTTCGGCGTGTCATCGTAAGTAGAGTAAACTTTTCACATTGAAAAGTTGAACCACTTAAATCATTGTGTACCATTTAATTTTTTCTCATTACTTATTATTTTGCTATTACCCATAATTATATATTTGTGTAACTAAAATTGAACCCGATATTCGCTTCTGCAAGTAATAATTTATAACACATTTTATATTTTATCTTGCTTAGATTGAGAATTACACCTGGGCTCATTCTAGCATTTTATCAAATGAAAATAAAAAAAAAAACTAAACATACAAAAACTTGTGAAAAATAAGATCAAAAGTAACCCAATTGTGTTGGGAATAGGTAATTGCTTTCTACTATTCATCAATTTTGGGCTTGGCAAAAACTATTATTCTATTTGGGTAATGTTTTCCTTCATTCCATCTTGAAATAACTAAAAGATTTAACTTATTATAAAAATTTCTAATCAATCATTTCCGGTTGGATACAAACCGAATTAAATTGACTCATAGGATGAACTGAACTGATTCATTGATTTTGGGTTCGGTTCGCTTCATGTATTACCTACAGATTAGTAAATCAAATTCTTAACTCATTATGAATACTATTTTAATTTAAAAATGTAAAAATTCTTTTAATAAATAAATAATAAAATGCATAAAACCCGATGCGATCCAAATTATTATTACAAATTAGGGACATGACCTAAAATATTTAAAACTTAAACTGATATGTCCCAAACCAACCCGAATAGAGTACCCATAAGGCACTAGGGGTGTCCATGGTCCGATTTTGCCTAAAACAATTTAACCAAACCGGACCATTCATATAGTTGAAACCGGACCGGATCGAACCATTTAGCTATCTAAAATGTTATAATCGAACAGTTTTGGTCCAGTTTTGTTAACGGTTTTGAATAGTTAATAATACATAAATATGATTCAGTTTAATATGATATAATTTAATAGGATATAATGAAATGTGATGCTCATTTATCATCATACATAGATAGATATTATTGTTAAATACATAAATCACTAAATAAATACATAAGATGTTATCAAAATCTAAAATAAAAAAAAGATTAGACATGAAGAAATGAATTCCAAATATCTCGTTTACACAGAATTCTTAAACATATACAAACATCCAAACTCATAATAAACAACAATATATCATTAGATAATAATATTTAAACCTTACCCATTATTAATCATTAACGATCATTGTAGTGTCTTTACTGAACTTTACAATAAAAAAAATCAACATCTTTATAAATCTCTAGGTCATCATTGTATTCTGGTAAGAGGACATAGTCATTATTAATGGAAGAACGGAAGCAATTTTGACTACATACTAATGTCTCTACCATTTTAGGATTCAAAGAACTCCTAAATGGATCAAGAATGCGCCCTCCTATGCTAAAAGCTGATTCTGATGCAACAATTGAAACTTGAATTGCTAACACATCACGTGCAATGAGAGAGATGATAGGAAACCTAAAAGAATTTTCCCTCCATCATTTTAATATATCAAACTTATCCAACATGACATTTTCACATGGGGTATTCAAATATTTCTCAACCTTGGTTTTCAACTCCAAACTATTTTTCTCCTCTAAGCGTTTAAGAAATTTCAAATTTCTTGCTTCTTCAGATGAAGGAATCCTTCCTATTACATCTTGTGATCGAGTCACATTAGATTGAAAATCCTTTCCATGCACTAACATATAGTAAGCTTTGAACAGATCCATAAAAGTATTTTTGACATTATCTCTCAATTTTTGAACAATTTCTAAATCATAAATCTCTTCAAATAAGAATTCCAAATACTCTAATTTGTACCTTGGATAAAGTACAAATGCAACATACAACATCTTATTATTCTTATCTACATTTCCCCAATACTTCTCAAATTTGTTTTCATACTAGTAGCCATATTTTTTAACAACAAGTCATCGGAACCACACCATGTAAGTATTTGAGATTGAATGTTATGAAGTTTTGTAAAATATAAATTTGATGTGGTACATAAAGATGCACTGAATGCTAAAGTAGAGTCATAAAAAGTCTTCAAAAACTTGACAAAAACACCAACATTCTTCCAATCATCTAATGTTGGCAGCCCAACATTCGATCGCTCCTCATAAAAATAAGAAATAAAGCTTGTTCCTTCCTCTTCTTCAAGATGATCAAATGCTTTTTGAAAATCTAAAGAAGATTTTAACATTAGATATGTGGAGTTCCATCTTGTAGGCACGTCTAGCACGACAATTCCATTGGACTCAATATTTTCCTTAATAGAACACATTTTAAACTTTTGTAATCTCAAAGGAGAGGATCTAACATATCTCACAGCGCAACGAATACTCATAATAATACTATGAAGATATTTAAGTCATTCTCTTACAATCAAATTCAAAATGTGAGCACAACATCGCACATGAAAGAACCCTCCACTCATAGCAAGTCCATCATTCCAATTTTTTAGCTTCCTTTTCAAGTATGACACATCAGTATCATTTGAGGAAGCATTATCAAGTGTTATGGTGAATACCTTACATATACCCCAATCACGCAAACTATGTTCTATCACTCTCCCAATTGTATCGCCTTTATGATTCTCAACTTGAAAAAATTTTATAATTCTCTTTTGTAATTTCCAATATTTGCCAATATAATGAGTGGTTAGACAAATATAATTAATATTTTGAATTGAAGTCCAACAATCACTAGTAAGACAAACTCTTTGCTTTTCACTTATGAAAAAGTTCCTCAAACTTTTTTTCTCATCTAAATAAAGTTGAAACACATCTCTAGAAATTGTTTGACGAGATGGCACATGAAACTTAGGACAAATTTCAGATATAAAATCTTTAAATCTCTCACCCTCAACAAACCTAAAAGACAATTCATCAATAATAATCATTTTCACCAAAGCAACTCTAGCACATTTTGCATCAAATGATACAGCAACTAATTTATGAGTTGTCATATCATCCTCTCCTTTTTGTATTTAAAAACTTAACATCTTTTGTCCTTTATCTATTTCTTTAGGAATCTTCTTACATAAATATTTGAAGTGATATATCATTGAAGTAGTTTCATTCCTTGTGGGATGAGCAGTATAACTTTTTTTTTACAATAATGACATATAGCTCTAGGATTTTCCACATTATAGGGTAAAATATATGAAAAATGATTCCATATTTCTGACCTAATTTTTTTTTGGTTTCTTCATATCAGATTTGTTATCGAGGTGAACATTACTTACTTCTATTCCCCTTTTTGAAGATGAGTCATTTAAATTCTGTGGTGGATTTTCCATTTCATTGGGATGAATTTCAGGTTCAATGTCTTCACTCATAGACATAGTAAAGTTTGTAAATTGACTTGGTCCAATAAATTCATGTAAATCATCACCTATATATATATAGAATATATATTGGTACATATTCTTAATATATTAAAATATTACTTTTTGTACTTAATCAAAAATCATTTCAAAACTAAAATAATATCAGTCACTAAAGTGTACAAAGTTGGTAATTTTGTACAATTGAATGCTAATAAAAACTTTGTTTTTTATTATTTATTAAATTTTTCTATTAGTTACATTTAAAATATAATTATCTGCATAAATATTTAGTTTATGGCTGCATATATGATATCAGGCGTTAATGATTTAATAATACAGTTTGGTATTCAGAAACTTTATGCAATCTATAACAATATTAATTTAAATATTATTTATGTACATTTTAAAAATTAAGAACTAATATGATTTAATAAGAACCTATAAAATTTATATTATGTTTGGATTCCTAAATACTAGCCCATGAAATTGCTAAGTGGTCTCTTTTGGAATGCAGAAAAGAAGTTTTATTGAACAAGATTTTCCCCCAAGTATCTGTAATATAATCAACTTAGAAGCTTGTAAATATAGTTAGTATTATAAAATAAACTAATTACTAAAAAAGATTGATAAAACATGTATATCTACAATAAAAATTCATAGCGTAAATGTGTAATGCATATATGCAGTGATGTGTCACTATTAGACTGGATATTAAATTACAAAATTGAAATGTTGAAATAATTGTATAACTAATGTAATATATCAAGTTTCATGAGAAAAATTGTTTGTCATATTGACACGTAATAAATTGAAAAATAAATAAGTGAATCTAAAATCTACTCCCACTATCTTTACCCACCTACCGAGTTAAAAAAAAGAAAAGAAAAACACAGAGCTTCAAAACAGAGAAAAATTGTAGCAATCAAAAGTTGGAAACATGGAAATAAGTAAAGACCCTGCTCCCCATGGTTTGACAGGTTAAGTAAAGACAAGGAGAAGAAATATGCTACTAGCCACTCAATTACAAATCAATTAGAACTAATGATCCCAAAATTTGAAAGATAAAAAATATTATGAATTCATCAATATGAATACACATTAATCTAAAATTCATGATCTCATAATTCAAGTATTTTGAAACTAGATAAGACCTACACTAAACTATTATAACTAAACAAATTTAATAGTAAAAATCAATTTATTCGATTACTGGAATAAATCATGTTAATAAATTATATATAGAAAGTTATATTAACAAATCATGTTAATAAAAAAACACATTTTATTGTAAAAATCAATGTATTTTGTGAATATATTAATACAATTTGTTTAAACACTTTTTAAATGTAGTAGAATAGTCATATAAATAAATAAATATATATTGGATACAAATGTCCTTAAACCTATGACTTTTTTTTGGGAAAGAGAAATTTATTATCTAAACCAGTCCACAGTGGTTGTTGTTCACTCAGAACTAGGCCTGAGAACACTCTCTAAACCATCAACAAGACATGAATTTGACCTGCAAGTTGAATTAACTTTCTAGATCAAACAAATATTAACTTTCTAGAAAATGATGCCTTTGTTACCTCTATTCTTACTAGACTTGTACCTCTTTAAATTCATATTGATCAAACATTAATAAAATGAACTATATATATTTAATCTATAAAGAGAACTTAATCAAAATAATTAAGCTTTAAAAGAGGTAATTAGTTTCCACCATTTAAAAAAAACTGAACTCTATGAGAAAAAATTGTTCAAACTTCAAAGTTCAAACTAACAAAAAAATGATATACCATTCTGATTTCAGAGTTCAGACTTGCCATTCAGTTTATTCAGGAAAAAAACTACTACCAGTAGTAGTAGACCACATACCTATTTCGTGATTTTCGTCCATGGTTGTCATGACACGACACGAGGAGAGGTGGTTAGTTGCTGGTGGAAGCGACGTGATGAGAGGTAGCTAGTTGCTGGTGGAAGCAACATGTGGAACAATGGCTAGCTGTTGATGGAAGTAACGTGAGGAACGGTGGCTAGCTGCTGGTTGAAGCGACAACAGCCAGACCAAGAGCCTAGATGACGAACGCAGATCGTAGAGGAAATGAGGCATTGTGAAATTTCTAGGGTTAGGGTTACGGCTTAATTCCTTAACTCGAAAACAAAATATATATATACCCCGGTTTATAATATTTTATATAAAAAAATTATTTATTTAATAAAACTGGTCTGGTCCGGTTCGACCAGTTTATAATATTTTATAATCGGACCGGACCGTTTTAAAATCGGTTTTACTTAATTCAGACCGGACCGGACCGTTTCATATACAAAACTGCTTGGTTTGGTCCAGACCGAACCGGCTTTTCGGTTTAAACTAGTCTGGTCCGATTTTTGGACAGCCCTACAAGGCACTCATCTATTGGGTCAAACTACAAGCTTTCTATCATCCCTAATAATCCTAACTATTTACTTTATATGAAATTAACAACAATAGATATTATTACTATTGAATAACCAAGTAAAGTTAGAAATATCCAAGCACATGCACCTAATGAAAATAATCCAACAAATAAACAACCATTTCCTAAAATGGACATTAACAAGCAAGAAATATAAAAGCAAGGATAAAGGAAAGATTACACTAATAATTTATAATGATTCAACACAATTAATGTGGTGGATTTATTCTATTCCTTAAATCCTTAAAAAAATGAGTTTCTAGTGAGAATACAAGTACATTAATAGACCAACTTGAAGAGAATCATTCACTATTAAGAATATGACTCAAATCGATTACTAAAACTCTCACACGCTAACCGTGGTGAAAACCTCTTCCTCACTTCTCTAGCCTGTTCAAAGAAAAAACTATTTTAACCTTAAGAGACACATTGAGATAACATATATATACTCTCATAAGTTCTACTACAAGAATTTTTGATCCCTTCAATGAAAACCCAATACCCTTACACTTTAATTCACTACTTTGTTTGCAAGCAATCTAACGGAAAGTCTAGGTGCCAAGCCAATACTAGGAGTGCCACAAAGATACACACTATGATGGGATCAAAGCACGCTTGAAGACAGATTGATTCCACACGAAGGCGACTGATTTTCTTCAATAATCGCCTTAGTGTTAAACAAAAATTATGGTACCTAAATTTTTCTTGTTTTTCTCCTATCACATGATGCCACTTAGTCTAACTTTTGATTTTTGATCACTTATATTGGTTCCTAAGCATCTTATGGATTTGCATCACCAAACTCACATTTCTAATATATGATTTGTTTGCACACACAATATATTACACAATATATTATTATAATGGGTACGAGATAAGTCATACCAATTTACATCTCTTGTGAGTTTCTAATACTTTTCTCTATAATATTCAAAAAACACACTAGTAAGTGTCACTTTTGGCACATTTGTTTGAAATAGTAGAAACTAATTAGAAATCAAATATGTGAGAAAATTTATCTTAACTGGCTACTCATTTTTTCAAGTATATATTAGTGTCTATGGATATGTACGTGGGTTCCTAGGTACTCTAATTAGTTATAAATTTATAAAATATTTTAAAAAATATGTGCGCTCAGTATCCAAATATATATATATATATATATAAATTAATGGCTATTAGTGTTCTAAAATAAAAAATAAAATAAGTTACTAGATGAAAATTTAAGAAGTGGCTCTAATTGTTGACTCCTAATAAGATGAGAATGACAGGGAAACAAATATTGAAGGAGGGGTGAGACACTTTGGAGGAAACATGAGAATTTGAAAGAGAGTTTCATAATTGGAAGAAGAATATGTGACTTGCTTGTAAGAGGAGGCTTAGTTGGTCCCACTATGTTAGAGTGCCCTTTGGGTAACGATGTCCAATATATTCTTATAGCTTCATGCAAGACTTAAACTTGGCCAGTCTAGTCAATCTCAGACTTACTGCAGTGCCTTTTCTCAATTGTTAAAAACTTCTTTAAATTGGCCACATCCATACAAATCAGTTTCTCACTCACTTCCTTCGGCTTATTAGTTGAGTTCTTTCTCACCTTAGCCTTTTAGTTGTGTCACGTCTTAAACTATTAGAATGAGAGAGTACTAATCATAACTATTGAGTGTGATTTTGTTAATTTGATGGGTCTCACTTCTCTGCAAGTTTGCATGGATTCATCTAACTGGCTTCAGGTATGCCATGCTTGTTGTAAATTGAATTTGCCTTTTCATATTTAATTAATTACTTTCATAATTTATGTTACATGGTATTTTTATGACACTCACAGTTATAAATTTTTGAATATGTATTTGAGTATTGAAGATGCTAATTTTTCTCAATTTTCTATAAATTTCAACCAAATTATTAGAGTATCTAAGTCAATGTTGATATCATTTTGTTTGAAGATATGTATTTCACCTATCCAAATAACATAGTATAGCCTTGCACTTGGTTTTTTTTATTTTTTTTATAATAACAAATGCTCCATTTTCTTCATTAAATTTAGATGATCAATCATTTAAACCTTCACTAACAAACTGCTTAAGGTTAAAAACCAATATTCTCTAAGTTCTTTATTATTAACCTATTTTCTAAAAAGCTTACGCTATCGAACTAATAGTCTTCTTATATTTGATATATTGGGTCTTAACAATTTGCTCGGGTGCCATTCCATGAAAGAGAGCCCATTTTAGTAATTAAAAAACCTAGATATCTAGTAGTATTGTAGGATATGTTGCTTGAAAATCTTTATTTTTTATGAAGTATTCATATTCAAATAGAATGAACATAAGAGTT
This sequence comes from Hippophae rhamnoides, assembly GCA_033030585.1. Taxonomy (NCBI): domain Eukaryota; kingdom Viridiplantae; phylum Streptophyta; class Magnoliopsida; order Rosales; family Elaeagnaceae; genus Hippophae; species Hippophae rhamnoides. The sequence goes on along the minus strand of CM065428.1, from coordinate 19,812,489 downwards.
GTTACTTAGACATTATAATTTATTATAAATTAAAAAAAATGAGAGTATTTAACATTAGTCAGTATACATATCCAACAATTTACAAGTCTCATTGATTAAAAGAGTGCGTGTAATATATCTTAATGTCACATTTTTAATCACTGTCCATTAATCAAAAATCAAGAGTATTATGTATATGATATATTTGGTTGTATATAAGTTTGTCATGTATTGTTTATTTCTCATCATGTCAGGGTTCTACTCATAAAGAATCTGGCGATATGGATTCTTTACCATCTTCTGGAGATCACATGCTAAATTATTCAAGGCCTTTAATGGAAAAGAGACTAAGACCACCACATGACCAAGCTCTCAAGTGTCCAAGATGTGACTCTACGCACACCAAGTTTTGTTACTACAACAATTACTGCCTTACTCAACCAAGGTACTTTTGTAAGACCTGTAGAAGGTATTGAACCAAAGGCGGTACCCTAAGAAACATCCCTGTCGGCGGTGGATGTAGAAAGAACAAGAAAGGTGCTACAAAGAAATTATCAAACAATCATCAAATACCAATTAATCAAAACCCTTATGGTTCTTCTTCCACTCACAACCCAACTGATCTTCAGCTTTCATTTCCTAATGTGCAATATTCACACCTTTATAACTACTTCGAAAACAATTACAATGCAATGCTTGAGATTAGTATTACTTCTATAAGACCTATTGATTTCATGGAGAGCAAGTTTGAGGGTATAGTTGGGAATTCAAGGAATTATGACTATATGGGGAATAATGGGGATTTGGGCCTGGTGGGTGGGATTAGTAATATGGGTAGTGTTTGTGGATTGGAGTAAAGTTTTCATGGTGTTTGCTCTACATATGGGATGTCACTCGAGGGTAATAGTCGAAATTTCAATGTAGATACTTGTCAAAGGTTAGTGTTACCAGATGAAGCAAATCAGGACCAAAATACTATTGATGTGAAACCAAATCTAAAGATTTTGTCACTTGATTGGAAAGATCAAGGCTGTTCTGATGCTGGAAAAGACTCATTTGGGTATCATAATGGTTTGGGATCATGGAATGGTGTCATGAACAACTATGGACCCTCCACTACTAATCATTTAGTCTAAAATTATTGCAACTACTTCAATTAATTAATTAATCTGATTTATTAATCTTTGCCAGCACTTTTGGTTTGATTAGTTAGATGCTGATTATCCAGTGTAGACTAGTAATTTATTTAGCTTCTTAATCTATCCTAGTACATGTAAGCATTTGAGGGATAGATTTGTCTTTTTCCTTCTTTTTACGTTTCCTTTTTGTTTGGAGCGTCTTGCTATGTATGAAGGTGGTGTTAATTTGAAGACTAAGAGAGTTGAACGAAGTTTTGAGAGTCAAAAGTAACTGCTTTAGAAATTTAAAGGTGCATATTTTTATTTATTTTTTACTAATTCAAGACGTAGGTTTTGTTGGAATATATGATAATCTCTCTTTTAAGAGGTTGATTATCCCTAAAAGCAAAGCATTGAAATGATTTAATTTTAATGATATTAAAAAAATAATATCCATGATACAAAGCCATCATTGTATATATAATATATTTACATGAATATGTGTTGATTACATTGAAGTTTTACATCGATGTGTGTCAGAAAGCTAAATAAGTAAACATAAAAAACAATAGAACACAACTATGTGAATTAACACGGGCTTCAGCTCGGGCTTGATGCTTGTTGATTCTAGATAGTAGAGATCAAGTTGGGTGATAGTCAAGAATTTATTATTGTGTTATCTATAGTACAGGACACCATGTCATACTTTATGTTCAAACATTAATTATTTTTACTCTTTTTAGCTTGTATCTTCAATAGAGGTGAGAGAATAAAATTCTTGAAAAATGAACCATGTTTTTTCTCGATAAACATTCTCATTTTTATTTAAAATTTTGAAAATACTTTCAATGAGGACCGCATTCCTCACTTGATTGGAGGGAAGTACTACAAGTCCATATAATAAGAGAGTTAGTCTTTAGATGCTCATCCATCATTTAGGCCAAAATAATCTTCCATTTTTCCTTATTTTTCTCTAAAGTTTCAGCTTGCGTTCTTAAGTTTTGAGGTTGTTGATAAGGTTCTTTTTTGCTAAAGATTTTCTTTCATTTTTCCTCATCTCTAATCAATTCTATTCTTTTTAGGTATGTTTTCTATATTCCTATTTCCTCCTTTACATATTGACATTTAACCTTACTTTGATCAGGTGATTTCATCATAATGTAGCTGCTTTCTTGTACCTTTTGTATCTACTTTGTGCTCGTCATATTTTACTCATATATCCATTATGCATAACAATGAAATTTTTAATAAAACAAATGGTTAAGTTTCCCTTCATTCCATTTCCTCGAGTACATCAACTTTATGGGATAACCCCTAATATTCTTACTATAGCTTAAAAGAAAACTCAAACTCTTTATCATACGCTTCTTCTTCATAAGATGATACGCCTATGGTAACAGATCAAGATATCGTAAATGTACTTGAACCCTCGTCTAGTTCTGCATTACCCATACCGTGCGTCTTTGGACCCACGATGCCCATATATTTAAGTGTTCCTTACTTACAAATATCATCTCTTATAGATTGTAGAAAAAAACCTCATCAAAAGGGGATTGAAGAGACAAAAATTTGAATTATGAGATGAATGAAAAAACCACTATGTTGTGTGCTGGTGGCCAATGATATAGAGAGATTGAAGGCCACCTATCAACTTCCATTATTTTTTCAAATAATGATCCTCATATGAGTGTTAGATATAATGATCCTCTCCTTGAAGGCTAGATCACTTTTCATGAGAAGATTCTTTGGCTCAAGCTTAGATTTCCCTTGTATGATTTTGTTAGAAATTCTTAAGAAGGATACAACTCGCCCCTAACCAACTTTTTTCCTAATGGTTAGAGGTATTTGTTGAGTCTAACCTTAATCTATAAAAAACTCGGTGTAAAGTTAGAGATGTTCAAGTTTAAGGAAGCCTATGTTTTGAAAATAAATCTCTAATCCATCTTGAGTGTACATTTCTACCAAACAAGATCGAGGTGTGAATGTCAAGCTTCCACATAACGAAAGGAACTTGAAGCAATATTTCTTTTATGTTTCAAGTAGGTGGGAGTCTAAATAGGGTGACAACTTAATAAAGAGTTCATGGATAGACTTTAGAGCTATAATAAGGAACATAAGCATCTTGGCCCTAACTTTCGAGACAAACGTTAGGCTATCCTCAATTCAGAGTTACCTACTTGTACCTATCTTATGGAAAGATCTCCTAACCACTCCTTGGTTAATAGCTTGTGATTTGGTGAATCCAAGCTTACTGCCCTCCCCCCTTCCTCGCCAAGAAATTAAGGAAACGTGAGGCTCTTACTCACCATAAAAGACCTCATCACGAATTTGGAGCGAGTTTTAATGTTGTTCCAGATCATAATGATAGTTAATTAGTTAATGCCATATTAATGTTTATTCTAACTTGGTTTGGTCAATTCATACTGATTTTTATATTACTTGTTTGTGCAGATATAGAGCTAGACTTGAAAAAGATACTTGTCAATTGTACTAATCTAAGGCCTCGAACTCATAAAAAATAATGAGCTCTTCCAAACCCAAAAGAAAAAGTGCCAACACAGAGCTTTCTCCCTCAAAGAGACAAAAAAGAGGGATTGTTAGTGAGGAGCCTACTATTTCAGGAGCAATGGTCGTAAACTTAGTAGCACCCACAACTAGTCTTAGTCCTCGCTACTCTTATACTTCTAGAGACATGGGGATAAGTGTTGTGACACTTTAATCACTACTCTAATGATCAAGAATTTGACATCCTTTTTTTTATCACATTGTCCAACATCTCTCTACTCTTTTAAATAAAATAGCATTAGAGGAATCATGTAGAGATGAGTGTTAGATTTGAGCCTACTCTACCACAAAAGCATGCTTATGAGTGAAGGGTTGCCCAAGGTTATATGCGTAGCAGAAGTCTAATACCTTTTCGATGTGGGACTTAACAATGAGGATCCTCTAACATTGGCCAGTAGGAGGATGGTTAAGGTATAGTCATATCTGTTTATAATTTTTTGAACTAATTTTGCTTGTAGATTATTTTAATTGAAGAATTTTCCTATCATATGTACAGGTTTTATTATTGACTAAGTTGCATAAGTTGAGAGAGACTAAGAAATTAAGGGTCACACTTCATATAGAGCAGAAGAGCCACTTATCGACATGATAAAAGTTGGCTATGAAGATGGCTTAGGCAACCCACTAGGGGAACGAGGTTGTAAATAAGGGGAGAAACTTAATTGTGTTGCAAGGGAGTTGAATAAATGTATATCTAAGTGAGACAATGAAAAAGAGATTGAGAAATAGATTAGAATCGATCTAGATCGATCTGGGCATGACCAAGACCAAGATAGGCCCGAGATGGAAAATTCCAAGTAGGAACTTGAGAGTGCCAACAAGCATTTATTAAGTAAAACTCAAATTGGCTACAATATGGCAATGGACTCATTCAAGGATCTAGCTAAAGAGAAAGGGTTGGCCTAGTATTACTACAAAATCTTGGACATTCCCCCACTTCTACTGGTTCTCCTAGGCATGATGTTAAGGAAGAGGAGTAGGATAATGAAAAGGATGAAGAGAAGGAGACACGTGCTATAGAAAAAGCTCCAAACCTCAGTCATTTTTTGTAATAAATTTTGTACATGCATCAAGAAATTTAAGATATTTGATGTACTTTTAGTTCTATAATTTCCATGGACAAATCCATAAAATGTTTATGTGCTTACTTTAGGAGTGGAAGTGGGACACTAAATTCCTTGACTCCTCGTCTTTGATTTGTACCATTGTATACATATATTTTCTCAATAAATCCAACATATTCATTATGAATTATTATTCCCTATGTGTTTTATATATTTATTCTATATTATATAGCTATTTAAGAACAAAATGAGAAAAAGAGACAAAAAAATGTATTTAGAGCAAAACATGAACACTCTATCAATTCAGCTTTGATCAAGATTGATTAATGAGTCAAGGCAAGAATGACAAGATTTTATAGATCAATCAAGAAGGATATTAATGGACTAAACATAGGTCGATCGATTGAGCTTCGATCAAAGATCACTCGAACGCTCTCGGGTTAGAAATCGTATAGGTTAGATCGATCGAGAAAAGAAATTAATCGATCGACACATCCCATTGATGAGTGCTCAAAAAGCACTAAAATAACCATGATTTTATGCACATTAATTGATTAAAAATATATATATTTATATGTTTTATCATATATTTATATAAATTTGTCTTTTTCGGAATCACGGGTATTTTTATTGTTTTTCAGGAATTTTGGCCTAAAAACGTAATGTAAAGACTCAAAGAAGAATACTTGAAGCAGTACATCACAAATATATTAATAAATAAGTGGGAAAAGGTCAACAAACATGGAAAAATTGGACAAAATGGGTCGAAAAGGTCAAAAATGTCAAAGATTCGGAAATCGCTGTCAGAGCTCAAATACAAGGCTACTTAGTCATTTAAATACCAAATTGCTACGCTTCGGCCGTCTCAAGGCTTACTTACTGTCGCAAGGGGTCACAAGGCGTTTCATTCAGCTGGGCCACGCAGCGTCATTGCTCACACGCGCCGAGGCCGCTGCGCAGTCGACTCTGACACATAGCCGCCCAAGAATACCACTCACCGCGCGCCTAACGTTGCCACCCCATTTTTCATGTGCAAGAGTTCTCGTGACGCCATGCCGACGCCATTGATGACCTCAGCATGTCCATTTCACGTTTTTTAATTTTTTAATATTTTTTTACTCATTTTTTCTCTCCATCCTCACCTATAAATACCCCCCTTCCATTCACTTCAAAGCACACCTTCAAAACTAACTTCTCTCTTCTTTCTTTCTCTCCATTTCTTAGTTTTTAGTTTTTTTTAGTTTTTCTTATGTTTTAGCTAGTTTTTTTTAGTTTTTCTTATGTTTTAGCTAGTTTTTCTTATGTTTTAGCTTGTTTCTCTTTTAGAGTTCTTCCCTTTAAAAGAACTAGTTATGTTTTTGTAATATTTTAGCTTTTTGATTCAATAAATGGGAGTGCAAATTCGCTTGGAGTTTTTCCAAAGAACGGGAATAGCGTCAAGTTCGTAAGGATTTTATTTTTTTACGCTATTTTTATGCTTTATTCTTACATGTTATATTTAATTTGGTTCCGTGGTTAAATTTAACTGTCGGCCGTTTAGTAAACATGATGTAATAATGACGTTGTTATGCTTGTAAATATTAAATAGGTAAAAATCTCTAAAATGAATTGATTTTATTTTTTATTCATGATTTTATATTAAGAATGTTGTAGAAATATATTATTTTTCATTACAAACTTAAACTCCGAAAAATTAGATTTTAAGGTTTAGTTATCTGTTCTGATTTAGAAAGTAGTGCTTCTTTATTTGATGGTACAATCGCCCTTGCAGTTAGGAAGCTCTATTTCAAAAAGTTTTTATAAGAATTATTATCCGAAAATGTATTGACGACATGTTTTCGTAAAGGGTTTTAAAACTTGAAAGTTAGTACTGATAACTAAATTCTTAGGTTTAATTTGGGACACCTTGAATAAAGTTTAAACTGCCTAACTCCCACCAAAGGTGGCATTTAAATGGTTCATTTTCAATCTCTTAGAAAAAGGAATTAATTTAATTAACCAAATTAGTTATCAACCCCACCCATAAAAAGTGTTAATTGATTTGTTTAGTTAACAAAGAATATCTAACCTCCCACCAAAGTGTGGTATTCATACAAAAAGGGAGAATCAATAAATATCAATTCATATCTTTAATAACCTAAATAATACGAGCAAGCATAATTAACTTAGTTATTATATCCATAAATACTCCACTATTTATAAAAGATAAAATTTGCATGAATGTTTATTGAATCTATGTTTAATTTTCTGTAATTAGATTAAAAACACAAAACCCAAAATATCGTGACAGGATGTTTAGGATTTAATTTCATTTTTTAAAAGTTTGAATAATAAATTAAAAACCACATACATTCCTTCCTTAGATCGACCTTGGGAGTATACTTATCATTTTCTACGAAATGATTCGTGCACTTGCGAGAGTTTTATAAGTATTGGCAGAATCGGCGAATCCGGTTTTCGCTCATCACCCATCAACACCCAAATCTGATGTGTTTTAGTACCAAATTTTATTCCTAACCATTGGATCAAGAAAATTTTAACCTAACTCAAATTAGGCCAGAGCTTACACTAAATAAACAACCCAAAGAGTCATCAAAACATAATAATTTTAACAAGAAACACATAGAGATCAAAGAGCACATCTAGGAAAACTTTTGAAGAAGATTGTGAAGTGAAGATTGAAGATTTTATAAGCTTTTCTTACTCTTTCTCTATTTAGTTTTCCATGATTATAATGATGATTTTTTTACAATCCATGTTTAGCTATACTAATAATGTGATTGTGAGAAATTTCAAGCCCTTAATTATGATTTAATTAATATAATATCATGATAATGTTAGCTTTAATTCTTGATTTTTGATGTTTTTAATTCTATATTTGAATGCCAAAACTATATATTGTGTGGATGGACGCTGTCTAGTTGGCATATGGGCTTGGTTCTGTCATGGTGAGCCATATATTAATTGGAACCTATTTGGTTGTAAGTAAGGTTTTGTTTACTTTAGCATTGAAAGATGCCATAAGAGCGTCTTCTCAGATGAGAAGTATCCTAGGAGTTTGTGGCCATGAAAGGCATTTTAGGATTACCTTAAATTCATTCCATTATGTTGATATCGATATTCATTTGGGCTTTTCATATTTAAGTCAATTGGGCCATTATGATTGAGTTGGTGTAGGTTTAGACTTTATCACTCAAATAGCCTACAAGAGCATTAGAGGGAATGGTGGTTAAGAAGCCAGTTGGGTGGCCAATCGAGCCTTATGGTTCTCAGTTGAGTGTTGGAACTCTTTGATTATTTCATTATTTCTAGAAGAAAAAATGATCTCTTTTTAAAGACCATGTGAAAAAATATAATCTAAAGAATGGATGAACTTTTTTAAAGACTTTGTAGAAGAATTGGATGAATGGAAGAGCGGATGATCCTTTATCTACAAATTCAGTTTGGATTAGATAGTTGGATGGTCTTTTTGTACACTCATTTTTGTACACCTACTTCCATATTTTTTTTAGAACAAGTTTGGAAGGTGGTGAAACGGGCATAGACCAACTATGTTTTGTGTTTATCCAACAAACAAGGCCATTTTTTATCTATTCAAAGCAGTATTCTACTGGCTAACTCCTACTCGCATTGGAAGAAAGGTGGGAGCACGTGCAACATTGGATGGCCACCAATTTTTGGTGAGTGGATGATCATCATATGGTATTTTCAATAGTGGTCTTGAATTTTTAGGTGATGCACATATTTTTCTATTCATACAACTGATCTTGTAGAACTTGTAGATGAATATCTAGAGAATATTATGAATGTTGTTTTTCAATAATAATTTATTTATTTCTCAACTAGTAGAACACACCTCTTTTCTACAAATAGTGTCATATGTTGATGCCATTTTTTGTCAAATATGATGGTTCTATTAAAATCTATGAAATAAAAGAGCTCATTATGACCTCATACCACTAAAATATAGTGGCTTTTGACACTCAGATGTTTAAGTCAGTTATGAGATTTGTAAAAAGTAAAGGAGCTCAATGTCTCACTTATTGATGAAGAGGAAAGTGGGTTTGAAGTGTACATTGGTGAATATGTATAGGGATTAGAAATAACCTAATGTGTATCTCTTACTCAATTGGATAGACTTTCTATAACATTATAATTATCTCCATGTAGTTATCTCTTTTGAACAATTAGGGACTATTTATTAGTCATTTTTTATAGAGCTTATTGAATAAATATGCTTATCTAGTAACTCAATGTTTATTGGATTGACCCAAGAGGCATTAGTTAGAAACATTCATCGCTCATCATATAACAAGCATTAATTTACACGAAACATAATTTAAATATTTTAATACAAATTTGATTTAATAAATATAGTGTAAGATGAATAGAAATATCATTTGCTTTTGGATGATAAGTATTTAGTATAGAAACATATTTTCAAGTAATTTTAGTACTTTATTTTTGGAGTTTTATTTATATAATAATTTCACAATTTTAATTGGAAAAAGAGGAAAGAAATAAAAAATTCTAACATTTAGGAGCAATTTTATATTCATATATTTGAAGATTTCATTTTCTCTTTCATGTACTTCTTCCTATAATATTAATCTCTTAGAAGCATTCAACCTAAAAACAACATCAAAAATACCCCAAGTTTTAAAGTATCATTAAAAATACTCCCAAGGTTTTAAAAAATTCAAAAATATCCCTCAAACATAACTGAAGTTAAATATAATAGAAGTGAATGATAACCTTTCATAAATAAAAATGAAAAAAAAAATAAAAAACCAAGAAGTAATAAGAATTCAAGGAATATTAGAATTAGAAATATAAGACATCTCATTATATTTTTTATAAGAAATTGTAATTAGTAAAAATAAATTTGAAAAAATTCAAAAGGCAAAAGTAAATCTTAAAGAAAAAGATGGATTCGAGGATCCATCATTTTCATCATTAAGAAAATTATTCCCAAGAAAATATATAATTTATTATGAAATAAATGAATATTAATATTACAAGTACAAAAAGAAGGTATAACATACATTAATTGATAAAAAAACTATTATGAAAAAATTATCAAAAATTCCTCAAAAGGATAATAAAAAAATTTGAATACATTCATTTAGAGGAATCCAAATATTAGAACATGTAAAATATGAATTCATAAAAATTGAGAAGATATTCCAGGAACTTCGTCAAATAATAAAACCGAAAATATTGACAGACTTTGAAATACCATAAAAATGGTACTTAGATATCAAGAAAAAATCTCTAATAACAAGAAGAAAAAGTAATGTAACAAGAAATAGTAACATATCTTAATTTACATTTATAGAATCTGAAAAAGAAACTTCTAATAAAGAAAAATAAGTCATAGAATTAAAACAAGAAGTTCAAATAAGGAAAGCATTAGTTTATGATGTCATATTAGGAAGAAAGTAAGGTTTTAGGATAGATTAAAAAATATACAATTGGAAATAGATGGGAGCTTAGTAGGCGTAGTAAAAACTCAAATAACATTAATGAAGAATTTTAAGACTTCTAAAAAATGGACTTAGTCCAAGAATCAAACATGAAGTATCTACAAGACATAATTAAATACAAAAAGAATTAGTAAGAGAAATAAAGGAATGTAATTATAATAAATTACAACAAAATATACATATAGAATTTACATAACTAAGAAAAGATGTCTATAATATACATAGACACAATGGTATCATTGGTCATAAATACTATCCCTTAAAAGGATTACAGGAAGAACTACCTAGAAGATCATACGCCTTGATACCTAGAAATGAGAGGAGAAAAAATAAAGAAAAAGATATAAGTTCAATTTAATGGAATATTTAAAATAATTAAAAGAATAATTTATGAACCCCGAAAAAAGAGATAAATAAAAATTAGTAACTATGTCAACTTTAATAGATAAAGAACTAGAAAAACATTATAATGACAAACTTTGTACAAACAGAGAGGAAGATGATATGATAATAATCAATGAAACTGATTCTGAATCATAAATCATGACCCCAAAAGATCATATAAAACCAATTTCATTATTAGTTCTTTACTAAGAAAATATCTAACCCATAAAAGGAAGAAAGAAAAAGACAAAGATCAAGAAAACCTAATACTTCTAATACAAGAAAACAACCACCTAAAATAGAATAAGGATTACATTGGGGAACTAGAGGTAGTATTTAACCAAAATTTAAGCTCCATATATGAAAATTATAGACATGATCTTTTAGATCTAGATTGTGTGAGAGAAAAACCATAGATTAGTGGGCTAATGGTATAAGTGCACTCATGAAAACCTCTCAAACTACACAATTAAACCCTTCAACTTGTAGAGTTTTAGTAGCTAACAAAATGATAGGAAAAGTTAAATTTTGGTTTTTCAAATTTAACAGACCAACAACATTTATTAATGCAAGTGAATACATCCATAGGAAGAGAATATTTAAACATAATAATAAATGAAATATATAAGGAATTTATTGGAGAAGATATAGGAAGAACTATCATTGGATCTAGTGAAAATAAAATTAATGAAACTAAATGACATTTAACAAATATGAAAATTTGTAGCATGTGTTACATAGATTCTCTTATTTATAAATATGAAATGTATTATCATAAATTACTATCATCTATATGAGTAATATATAAGTAAATAATTTTTCAAAAATTACCCAAAATGTTACATAAAACCTTAACATAAGGCTGAAATCAAAGAAATAGGGAAACCATACCAGACACACTAGAAAGAAGAATAAGAAGCCTTAAAAACTGGATAATTATTAAACATCAAGAGAGACAAGAATATAAATAAATATGAGAAAATGATAAAATCTGTTTTGATATAAGAGATTTTAAAATGCATGAAAAATATGGATGTAATATAAAACTCTACAAAAAGAAAAATAAAAAATAAAAAAAATACAAGACATTTAAAAGATATAAATTCAAGAAACAAGATTTCCAAAAATATAAAAAAAGATTTAATATAAAATCCTATAGAAAAAGGCATTTTAGAAGAAAAATTTACAAACATTCTGAAAACAAGAACTATTGCCAATCAGGGAGAAAGAAATGTAGGTGTTGGAAGGACATTATGCTAATGAATGCTCTAACAAGCGTCAACATAAGAAGGAATTTAAAAAGAAATTTTCATAGAAATAAAAATCTTAGATGAAGCTTTTAAGATTGAACTAGAAGCAATTGAGGAATTAGACATAGATGATACTTATAATATTTATCTATTGGAAGAAATTGATAAGGAAATAATTGACTCAGAATATAGATACTTTTTATTATAAGATGAATAATTTGTATAGTATTACAAATCCAAGTAGTACCTATATTAAGATATGATTAAAATTTAAAAGCTATGCAAACTTTCATTTACATGCATATATAGATGCAAGAGCTAGTATGTGTGTAATAAGTAAATATGTATTTCCAGAAAAATACTGAAAAACAAACACCAAACGAATTAATTATAAGAATTATTAATAATACTATAATATATCTTAATAAGATTTTAAAAGACACAGATAGGAGACAATTTTCGTATTCCTAAGATATATCAATAAGAAATATGAGTTAATTTATTAATAAGAAATAATTTTCTAAACTTATATCATCACTTTGTACAATATTTAGACAAATAAGTCTAACAATATTAGGTGGTGAAACCATTTATGTACCAAAAATAATAAAAGAATTGAGTATATCAAACCCAACTTTTATTTAATAATACAAAAAGCGAAAATGTGGTAAGACAGATAAGAAGCAACAAAAACCTTATTTATAAAATATTTCAATAGATATAGAAGAGAAATAAAACTCTTTTTCTTAATGAAATATAAGAAGATAAAGTCCTAATAGGTATCAGAAAATTATTAAAAAAAACTAAGCATAGAAAATCTTTTAGATCAAAAAATTAATAAATCTAAAATAATTGCAAATATAAAATTAAAAGATCCTAACAAGGTTATAAGAGTAAAACTAATGATTTATACTCCATAAGGTATGATTGAATTTGAAAAACAAATTCAAGAACTCTTGAAACTAAAAATCATAATACCAAATAATTCACTTCAGTCTAGTCTCACATTCTTAGTAGAAAAAAGCTTTTAAAAGAAGAAAAAAAGAAAATATTAATTAAATTCAAAGCATTGAATAAAGAAACTACCGATGATGGATACTTTATTTCAAAGAAAACTATTATCATAATAAAAGGAAAGAAATGCTTCTTGAGTTTTGATTGTAAAAGTAGATTTTGACAAATGAAACTAGATGAAGAATCTCAAAAATTAAAAAGCCTTTACTTGCCCAAGAACAATTTCAATGAACTACTGTACATTTTGGATTAAATAAATATTATTTAGATATTATTAAGATTCTACAATAATGCATGAAAGAAGGAATTGTACTTTCTGAAAAAAAAAAGCAATAATAACTGAGCAGAAAATTAAGCATTTAGGGTTGAAAATTAAAGATGGAAAACATAATCTACAACTTCATCTACTAAACAACATTCATGGATTTCTTAGTGAATAGAAAGACAAAAATCAATTATAAAGATTCATAGGATATTTAACATATGTTGAAGTATACATCAATAAACTTGCAGAAATGCGAAAACCCTTATAAGAAAAATTGAAAAAAAGATTGTCTAAAAGTGGACAGTATAAGATACTCTGTATATGAATAAGATAAAATCACAAAGGGAAAATTTGCAAACTTTATACCATTTAGGTCCATATGATAAAATGATAATTGAAACAGATGTTTTACAAGAATATTAGAGAGAAATATTAAAAGTAAAAATAAATGACAAAGATGAATATATTTGTAGGTATACTTTAGGATTTTTAATGGTCTAAAATTAAATCATCATAGTAATAAAAAATAATATTTAACTGTGAAGAAAGCTATTAAAAGATTTTCAATATATGTCATAAGTTTCAGATTCATTAATAAAACTAAACAATAATTTTGGTTATTTTTTATGAACTAATATTGTTGGTGATTATAAACAAGGAAGATTAGTCAGATGGTAATAGTGGTTTAATCCCTACAATTTTGATGTCAAACTTCTCCCGGAAATAAGAATAGTTTAGAAGATGATTTTACTAGAGAATTAACATCTCTAATTATTTTTATGCTTACAAGAATGGAACATCTTAATATCAAGTTTAAGACAAGGGAAAATGAGATAAAAATCCTTAAGAATCAACTTGAGCTTTTATACCTTAAGAAATCTCTTATGGAGATAGGAAATAAATAAGAAGAACTTGATTGTTCAAAACAACTCTTTGAGTCCAAAAACTCTAAAGAAGAATCTTCATTAAAAATTCAATTTAAAGAAGGCAAAACTTCTAAAGAAAGAATTCAAGATAAAAAGGAATAATCTAAAAATTCAAAATAGAGTAACATATTTGAAATAAAAGATCTCAATTGGGTTAATGAAGTAGAAAAATAGATATATGGTCTATAATAGACCAAAACCAGTAATCTACAACAATTAGGCAAAAGTAAGTAAATCTATTCTTAGGTTTAGTAGAGTAACACATAAAACCTACCAACAAAATAGATGTTGAAGATAGTTATGTCAACTACAAAGTACCAAAACTAAACTCTAAATGAGATACTAAGGAATTACTCTATAGCACTATAATAACAACCAGTAACACCCAACAGATTAACAACTCTGGGAAAAGTAATATGGCTTCCAATATTATTTAGAGAGACATCTATCCTAGAAACATCAAAGATAGTACGGCATTCAGTGCTATTCAGAGAAACATCCCCCAGAAATTCATTAGTCATTGAAGATGAAAATGACCAATATAGAAATCTCAGTAAATTATAATGGTTGAGTCTCTACAACTTGTCAAGAAAATCTACCCTAAAACACATAAAAGATATGAAGTTCTATATTATAGAAAACGAATTTCTTATAGGGAGTAAATTCAACATTTTGGAAAGACCTGATCTAATATTTATATACAAATCTTTCTATGTAGTACTAATAGAAAACATATATCCAATAATTAATTTAAGTGAATTAAATTATTTCCCAAAAGATTTCAAAAAAGTAATCAAAAACTTCAAGAAAAGAGGAGGTGACAAACCTGTTTATCTTAGACTTTTCAATTCACTAATGAATTGGAATGAGGAATGATGCATATGTCCTTACCACTTCATCAAGCTAGGGATTTCCAATACAAACATAGAAGTTTCTAAATCAAGGGCACTTCTAGAAAGAATTCAATATAGATGAACTCTATGTATTAAGAGGTCAAATATTAGGCCAAACTTACTACGAATTAAAAAAATGATAATTCTATTAAGATCAAAGTAAATTATTCAATCATCAAAGTTATCATCACTTCTCATAGTAGCATAGCTCTCCCAGAAAAGAATGGTGAAAAAATCACCAAATTTGAGACAAATTTTAATAACAACAACATGAAAATTGGTTAAGAAACAAGGATTGTATTATGCTTCTATACTATAAAAGGCACCAAAGATCATAGGTGCATTTACTTTATCAAGGATTAAGAAGACGAAGATACATCATCATCATCATCATCATCATTCAAAAGACCGTCAGTAGAAAATGGTAAGGAAGAATAAAGAGGAAAGAACTATCAGTAGAAGTTGGCAAAGAAAAATAAAGATGTAGACCTCTATCTTTAATTGGTAGTATGTGCCAAGAAAAAGCAATAGGTGGAATTGATAAAGCCAAAAAATAGTAGAGCAGATGAATTATTAAAGTAAAGATAAAATAATAATTCTTATCTTGTGAACAAAGATTCTTTATGCTATAAAAGTAACCCTTATTTTCATTTGAGAACATAAAACTCAAAAAACACATAACTTCTAACATAACAATCCCCTCTATCCAAAAATCTCAACTAGTAATTATGTATCCAGTATTTATGAGTAAAAGATAATATCTTCAACGCTCTTAGTTGGCCTTTGAATTGTAATATTATTATATTATGAATAAAATGGAATGTAGCTATTCTTTTCTAATAAGTCTAAATTAGACATAAGTAGTATAATAAGAAAAGATATACAGAAGGGAAGATTATGATAAACCCATTAAATTCAAGTATAATAATTATAACTCTCAAACAAATTAAGGATCTTAACTGTTTAAATATTTACTTATATCAATTTATAATATTTATAAACAAGAATATGAAGATAAAAATAACACAATGCCATGATAAGAAAATAAAAAAAATTATCTTTAATCAATAATATACAGGAATTAACAAATAACATTAAATAATAGCGTTAAAAAGCTACACAAATTTGATATCAGAGCAATAGATTTAAGGATATCAACATAATATCAATGATATTAACTATAAAGTTTAAAAATATATAATATTTTTACAAATGTCAAAAACATAAGTGAATATACGTTAAACTTTAAGGGTATTTTAAATAATTTTTTGTTCAATCAATGTCTTAGGTGCCATTTATATCCCTCTATCATTCTTCTTTTTTTTTTCTTTCTAAATAAGAATTTAAATTTAAAATATTTATAGTAAATATTATGAAAACATTTTTATTATAAAGTAAAAAGTATAGATAAAGACAATTGTTACCATTAAAGCAAAAAATTGGGAACATTTGTACAAAAATAAGATGGATACAAATATATATAATTATATAAGATTTAATATTATGTACACATATTTATTTATTAAAAAAATTATACTTTTATATTATGGAATGAAAAAAAGTAAGAATATTTTTATTTTAATAGTTTAAAATAATTAATTATTTAATATTAGAAAAATAGAAATTAAATTTTTATCTTTAATATAATATAACTTTAAAAATGTTATCAAAATATTATTAAATAAATTATTTTTAAGTCTTTAAATTTCATTAAAGTTGAAATTTATTTTTGATATTTTGGAAAGGTAGAAAGATATTATTGTTATTTGCCTCCACATTGAGTGTACTCCCATTCGAAAATCAAAGTGGGATCATATATGCATATCATGGATTGGATTAGGTACTAAAACAGGAAAGAAACCAACATAATTGATTATTTAAAAAAAAATCCAATCAAATAAAAGCTATAAATTAATCCAGACTGAAACCTTTTAAATTGGGTTAAGTAGATGAGTTTTTGTGCGTGTGTTTTTTTGCGAGAGTTAAGTTTATTTTAATTTTTGTTTTTAATATTAATAACTAAATAAATATTACACAAAATTTTATGTTTTAATATTAATAACTAACTAAATACTGCACTGAAAATTATATACTGAACGTATCAACCAGTACCTTAGTACCTTAACTTTAGTGAAGGTAGTAATATATTTTTTAAGGGATACATTATTAGTCTTTTCTTTTAAAAAAATTACAATTTAACTTAAAATGATTATTAAAAGAAAATTTTAACTAAGTTTAACCAAGTATGGTAAATGTAAAACAGTATTAAGTAAATTTATTTTAATAAAAATGATAAAACTATTGTCATTACCAATTCTTATATGTCATTTCACATTTTTTAATTTTTTTAAAATATTGGTGATTGAAGTAAGGAACTAATAATGTGTCTCTGAATAGTTTATCATTACTTTTCCACATGCCAAGATACGATCCAAAACGTTCCCTAATATTGTAATTCTATACTTTAACACATGAATAAAAATAAAAATTTACTATTTAATCTAACATCAATTAAAACATAAACTAAAGAATGCTTAATTTAAATAATATATATGTGATTAAAAAAATATTAATATAACTTATATTTTTATGTTATTTTCAAGTTTAATTTAATAAGTTATCTACCCATTTAAATAAAATAACCATATATGACAAATATTAATACTTTTATTTTTTATTTTTATATAATAAAATTATAATATAAATAATAAAATAATCTGATTATCATATAAAAGTATAAGGGATCACCTAAATTATTTTTCCAAGTTTGTACATTTATATTTTTTCATATTTTACAACGTTTTTCAAAGTGTTAATTATATGTTTTATTCTTAAATATTAGTGTTATTATCTCATAGCAATTATTTTATATAGAATTTTTTTTCTTATTTTTTATATATACATGAAAGTTTTTCTCCTTCATAATTCATGAAGAGTTGTATTATGATAGGAAAGAAGAATTAAAAGAACCAAACAAAAAAATTTTGAACAGATAAATGATTTTTATTAACTTTTATGATATTTTGATATATATTTATTTTATTGTTTCAAATATTTTTTATATTTTTCATTTAAATGAATGAAATATTAATTTATCTAAAAAATATTTTATCCCTTAACAATTAATATAAAACTTTGTCCCAAGTATAAAATTAATATTATTACTGAGTATATATTTTTAGTATTATTGTTATTATTTTACCCTCCATATTATAATTTGAGGTTTATTTGTTTTAATTTTTAAATTTAAAAGTGTTAAATTTCTTAGGTAATTGAGTGTAAGCTCTTAGAGAATATTTATCCAAATATATGACACTACACTTTGTCTAGAGGACACATGTCCTTTTAATTTTGTCTTGTTATTATTTTTTAAAATGTTGGGGAGACCTTTACTTTTGTTTAGATTTGTCATCTTTGGGTGTTTTTAGAGTACTCATCTCATTTTTGCTTCTTCAAGTCATATGATAGAACTTGGGATATTTTGTTTCTTCCTTTTCTTAACTTTTCTTAAGAGAAACTTTCAGAAATAGAATTAGAGTTTCTTCACTAAATTCCAACTAGCAATTCAAGCTATAATTCAAGTGATCTTGGTATGTTTCAAAGCTTCCTTACTTTTTATTTCATTATATTTTTGATTTATTGTATTTAAATATTTATTTTTACACAAATAATTTTGAGATTATAAAAAATATATAAAACAAGTTACTTGTTGTGATGTTTGTGAATTTTAAAAAAATTGTTTTTAGAAAATTAAAATAAAAAAGAAGAAACATTCAAAATGATATAGGATTTGAACCATATCTCTTAGAAAAGTATGAATGTCTATTTTATGATTAATTTTATGGTTTTATTTCAATTTTTTTACTTAAAATCATACACATTTAATTAAGGATGGTTTATGAAAATCATGATGAAAATTCTGTTCATAACTAATCTATATTTTTGTTATTAGAAATGGTTTTACACATTGAAATTGTATAATTTATATTTTGTTTTAAAACATGAAATATCTAGTTTTAAATATATTTTATATTTTATCATTTTGACTTTTTTAAACAAAATTATAACAATTTAACTAAGAGTATATTCTTTGAAAACTATGCCAAAATTCATGTTTTAAACTAATCAGTATTTTATGTTTTTGGAAGCATTTTACATATGATAATTGAGGGTGTTATATCTTATTTTAAAGATTGAAATTTTAATCATTTTTTACATAAATGAATTTTGATATTTCTATTAAAAGTTATACCAAAATATATGAGGATGGATTTAGGAGTATCCTGAAATTGTTTAAAAGATAATGATAAAAACATTGGGCCAATTATTATCAATTTTAGAATACCTTTTAGTTTTAATTAGATAAACAAGGTATGATGTTATTCTTCTTTTTGACATAAGTATAATTATATACGAAGGGTTAAGCACACATACTCTACCGTACATGTAGAGAACTAAGGTGATGTTTGGTTCACAGAATGAAATCGAAATTGGAATGGAATGAAAATAATTTTGTTTGGTTTGACTATTGGAATCAAAGAAGAAATCAACATTACGGTACTTAGTTTACAACTGGAATGGAATGAAAAATACTGTATATTACCTTAATACCCCTATATTGAGTATAGTTTAAATAATATCATTTAATTATTATTTTTTCTTTAGACAAAATACATTATTAAAATCATTATTTTTCTAAATAATTATTACTTAAAAAGAAAATATATTATTAAAATTATTATTTTTCTAAATAGGGTTTAGGGTTTTGAGGTTTGGGATTTGGGATTTAAGGATTTAGGGATTTAGGGATTTAGGATTTATGGATTTGGGATTTGGGATTTGGGGTTATATTTATGGGTTAAGATTTAGGGTTAAAATTATTATTTTTAAAAATAGGGTTTAGGATTTAAAGATTTGGGATTTGGGATTTTAGGTTTAGGGTTTTAGGATTTGGAATTTGGGGTTTAGGATTTAAGGTTATGGTTTTGAGAGTTGGGGTTTAGAGTTGTAATTGTGGGTTAAGGTTTATGATTAAAATTATTATTTTTCTAAATAGGGTTTAGAGTTTTGGGATTTGGGATTTAAGCTTTAGGGTTTTGGGTTTTGAGTTTATGGTTATATTTGGAGTTGGGGTAAAATTGGAAAAAATTGAGATGGAAAAGGAATCATGATTCCTTAAGGGGGAAAAGAATTTTGATTCTTTCTCCTTTATGAATCGATTCAATTCCATTCCCATTTTTCAGCTCAACTAAATACAAAAATAGAAGAAATCAATTCTGATTCCATTCTATTCCATCCAACCAAACATAGCATAATTGTAATTCAGTACTGTAAGTGAATATTTAGTTCCTTTATAAAGCTTTGAAAATATTATTTTGAATTTCATGTATACTCAAGTAAATTCAGTTAGTACATGTAGACAACTAATTGTAATTTAGTAGTGTAAGTGAATATCTAGTTCCTTTATAAAGCTTTGAAAATATTATTTTGAATTTCATGTATACTCAAGTTAAAGCTTTGAAAATATTATTTTGAATTTCATGTATACTCAAGTTAAAGCTTTGAAAATATTATTTTGAATTTCATGTATACTCAAGTAAATTCAGTTAGTACATGTAGAGAACTAATTGTAATTTAGTACTGTAAGTGAATATCTAGTTCCTTTCTAAAGCTTTGAAAATATTATTTTGAATTTCATGTATACTCAAGTAAATTCAGTTAGTACAAATTACATGTCTTTCGAAAGTGCATTCGTTAATTTAACTAGAACATTGAAGAACATATTATATATCAATTTCAATTAATGCACTTTCAAGATGATGGAACTATGAGAATTATGTTATTTCCATTTTTAGAACTAGATAGTTAAAATAATTATACACTATAAGAAATTGGGTCTTTAAAGGCAATCAAAAAAGGGCTAGGTGGGCTAAGGGACTGGGGATGGGTGGGTGGGTGTAGGGTAAGATAGGGTAGTTGGGAGTGTTGGTGGGATGAGAAAAAGGCTAAAAGAGGTGTCAGGGTTTGTAAATATTTAGAGAAAAGGCATAGAAGTTTTTATAAGCACTCATTTTGGATATAATAAAGGTATATTTAAATAGAATTTTTGTAGATTTTATTAGATTTTATAAGTTTGATTGTGTTCATTTAAGATTTTTTAAAAGTTTATATAAATTTAAATGTATTCAATTATCACTTTTAGAAATTTATAAAAGCATTAAGGTATTCAAAATGTAGATAACTTTTAAAAAATTTACTTAAACTTAGACTTTTAAAGATTTTAAATATTTTTTATGTATAAATAAATCTACCACCAATAACATCTTGTCTCCTGAGATTTGTTTAGATTTTTTAACTAATCTTATTTCATTCTTATATATATATATATATAAGAAATTGATTTATGCAATTTCTTAGTACTAATCTAAAAAATTTATTACATACTACCTAACCTAGTATGTTATTAATGTTTTTTAAATAATTATAATATTCTAACCTTAAAGGAATAATTTTCTTATAATAGCTTCATAGAAAAAGGATCTCATAATAATATTTTTTACTATAAGTTAAATTGTGTAGGTGTTGTTTTTTCATTTAATGCAAACCCGTCAAAGCATAGTGAAAAATATGAATATAATAAAAATTTAAATATATCGAAATTTATGAAAAATTTAACAAAAGTCTATTAAAATATAATATAGTATATGTTTGAAGTTTTTTAAAATTTATTAAAATCTTTAGATTTTTTAAAATTTAAAATCTGTTAACACTTCCTAACAAAAAAAAATGATGTAAGTGATAGAAATTTGATAAGAAATAAAAAGTAGGAAAGAACTAAAGAAGAAATATGGCTCAAGAATCTTCAGCTTCGTGTGAAATATTGACTTTGTTCTCTTTTGCGCCAATAGAAAGAAATATTTTCAACTTTTTTGTTTTTTTTCTTTGACGATCGAGTTATAATAATCTATTTTTATATTGTTTTGAATGTATTTTTTATTGCATCAATTATATTGTTTATGTTATTCGCAGAATTGTAATTTTTTTAATAATGATTTTTTTTATTTATGAAAATAATATAATGATAGCTTGCAAGTTCTAAAATAATATTTTTGTCATCAAAAAATTAAAATATTTATTATCACATTTTTGTTATAAATTTTTAATTTATTTCGTAATAATAATATTTAAAAATAAATAAAACATAGTAGGAATGAAACAAAATTACCAATATATCTTAACAATGCATATTAGATCATAAGTTTATCTCTTATAAGGAGTACTTGTCTCTTTGTAGTATAATAATATTTAAAAATAAATAAAACATAGTAGGAATGAAACAAAATTACCAATATATCTTAACAATGCATATTAGATCATAAGTTTATCTCTTATAAGGAGTACTTGTCTCTTTGTAGTATAATAATATTTTTAAAAAATCTATTTCATGTGAAAACATAATTATGATTTATGATAAGTATT
Organism: Hippophae rhamnoides; assembly: GCA_033030585.1. Classification (NCBI taxonomy): domain Eukaryota; kingdom Viridiplantae; phylum Streptophyta; class Magnoliopsida; order Rosales; family Elaeagnaceae; genus Hippophae; species Hippophae rhamnoides. The sequence goes on along the minus strand of CM065428.1, from coordinate 19,790,066 downwards.
TGAACAAATGAGATCTAACAACTCAAGTCTAATTAATAGTACGAGTTGTACGGCGACTCATCTTAAATGACCTACCTGACTCCGCGCTCACAATGCACCAACAAAAGGAAGACCCACCAGAGGGAATCATGCTAATCTATAAGATCGATCACCAACTCGAGCTATGGTAAACCTCAAACCATAAAATGTATCACTTTTTATCAATTATACCCCTCTGACATCTCATATATGTATACATTCTATGTAATTGACTTTTGTACAAATAATGTCCTATAAATAGATAGATCTTTTAAGGAATCTACACATTCAATCAATTACTTTGACTTATCTCTAAGTTCTCTCTCTAAAAATCGGAATAATCCCAACATTTTGGCACCCACTGTAGGGCTTAGATTATGAGATCGAGTTTTAGCTTATAACCCCATACCTTCTAGGATTTGCCCCGAATTCTAAAAGAGATTTAAGAGACTAAACATCACCTATTACTTATAACTATGGTAGGAACATGTGTTGAAGGACAATTAAGAATAGCAAACAAGAAGGCCACAACAATAACAAACAATGCCTCGCCATTCCATAACAAGGCCGTAGTAGAGACTATCACTCAGCAAGAGTTGGCCCGTCAAATCCTCAAGGTAAGAAGAGAGCTTAAGGAGATCAGACTAGAAAATAGGTCCCTACACTCACAATTAGGTGGAGAGCCTTTGAGGATCTAAACCTGAGCCTAATTGATAGAAATAGGCATGAACGCGTCTCACCCAAGGTAAATTAGGGTGAACATGAAGCTGAAAGGAGCCCTCTTTCTAACTCAACAAGACCTAGCAACAATCAATGGTTGTAGATGAGGAAAAACTGGGAGGCGCGGTTTCAGGCATTGGAAGAAGCTAAGAAAAGGTAAGTCTAGGCGTTGAAAGTAGTCAATTAAAGGCATGAGAAAGGTAAGGCCCCTTATGATGTGGGTAAGGACTATGAACAACTTTATGTCTCCCTATTCTCCAATGAGATAGAAAATAATGAACCACTAACCTAGTTCAATGCTCCTAAATGCCATGATTACCTGGGAACTAAAGACCATGTCATGCATGTACAAAATTTTAAGACGACTATGGCCCCTATGAATCTCACAAAGGGAAATAAAAGATGCCATGATGTGTAAATTGTTTGTTGCTACCCTCTATGATGGCACCCAAAAGTGGTTCAACAACTTGACACCCTACACCATAACCTTTCTCACAATTTTCCAAGTTGTTCATCACCAACTACGCCTATAACAAGCCTCTAAGGAAGGAGTTACATCACCTATTTTCTATTATTCAAGAGAGGGGTGAGTTTACCAAGGAGTATATGAAATGATTCAAAGAGGAAAAGTTAGAAATTTCTAACTATCCTAACTCTATATTTTTAGAAGCCTTTAAGCGTGGCCTATTAAGGAACTCTGATATGTTCATAGAGCTTACCAAGACAGTTCCTCATACTTTAAAGGAAGTATATAAAGAGGCAACGAAATTTGTCAATCTTGAAAGAGAGTTAGGCCTCATTAAGGGTCATCGAGCCGATATGGAGGTCATGCCAAAGAAAGAAAAGAGGAGGGTAAGTCTTGATAGAGGAAATTAGGGTAGTTGGATCAACATAAACAAGCGTTTTACGCCAAACAACAAGGGAAGTGGACAATGGTCAAACAATAGAGGGACTTAGGGGAGATCACTTTCACCTTTTAGAGGGCCTACATTGAGAGTGAATTTGGCTTAGGATGTATTAAGAATGGAGGATGGGCCAAATGTCAGATGGCCTCTAAAGATGAATTCTCCACTTAGGGACATAACTAAATGGTGTGCCCTCCACATATATGGGTCATGAGACAAGAGACTGTAGACAAATCAAAACAAAAATAGAGGAGTTGTTAGCCATAGGGTATTTGAAGGACCTTATAAGAGGAAATGGTTAAAGAAGAGTAAATCAAAATAGGCGAGAGGTGCCAAAACTGCCCACTCCATCAAATAGTAGGAGAGATACCCCAATGAGCCCAAGGTCAAAACTATCCATACCATACATAAAGGGCCTGAAGTTAGTGGGGTCTCAAACAACTCATGCAAAAGGTTCCTCAGGGAGCTATGTCATGCCTCGTATGTGTACGCCTTATAAAATACGAGGTCTTCTATGAAGATCATTTTCACTGAGGAGGACAAGACCTTGTCCCATCATGAAGACCCTTTAATTATTACTTTGAGAATTAGGTCCTACGATGTATACCGGATCATGATTGATATGATAAGCTTATCGAATCTTCTTTTTCTAACCACTGATGAGCAGAATCGGGATTGCCAAAAAAATTTGATGAGCGAAAACTGGCATCGCCGATCCTGACAATACTTTGGTTTTATATTTATAAAACTCTCGCAAGTGTACGAATCATTTTGTAGAAAATGATAAGTATACTCCCAAGGTCGATCTAAGGAAGGAATGTATGTGGTTTTTAATTTATTATTCAAACTTTTAAAAACAAAATTAAATCCTAAACATCCTGTCACGATATTTTGGGTTTTGTGTTTTTAATCTACTTACATAAAAATAAACATAGATTCAATATATATTTATGAAAATTTTATCTTTTATAATAGTGGAGTATTTATGGATATAATAATTAAGTTAATTACGCTTGCTCATATTATTTAGGTTATTAAAGATATGAATTGATATTTATTGATTCTCCCTTTTTTTGTATGAATACCACCTTTGGTGGGGTTAGATATTCTTTGTTAAGTAAACAAATCAATTAACACCTATGGGTGTGGTTGATAACTAATTTGGTTAATTAAATTAATTCCTTTTTATAAGAGATTGAAAATGAACCATTTAAATGCCACCTTTGGTGGGGTTAGACAATTTAAACTTTATTCAAGGTGTCCAAATTAAACCTAAGAATTTAATTATCCGAGTACTAACTTTCAAGTTTTAAAACTACTTCAAAACATGTTGTCAATACATTTTCGAGATAATAATTCTTATAAACACTTTTGAAATAGAGCTTCACTCTAACTACCGGCGATTGTACCAACAAATAAAAGAAGACTACTCTAAATTAGACCGGATAACTAAACCTTAAAATCTAATTTTCGATTTAAGTTTGTAATGAAAAATAATATATTTCTCTCTAACATTCTTAATATAAAATCTTGAATAAAAATAAAGTCAATTCATTTAGAGATTTTCACCTATTTAATCTTTCGCAAGCATAACAACCTTATTATTATATCATTTTTGTAAACCGCTAGTGCAGTTAAATTTAATCACAGACAAATTAAATTTATCATGTAAGAATAAAGCATAAAAAATAGCGCAAAGAAAATAAAATCCTTACAAGATTGATGCCATTCTGCTGAAAACCTCCAAGGAATTTGCACTCCCATTTATTGACGCAAAACAATATAAATTCCAAAAACATAACTAGTTCTTCCCAAAAAGGGAAGAACTCTAAAACTAAGCAAAACTAACTAAGAAAAGCTAAAAACTAAGAAAACTAAGAAAAAAACTAATAAAAGCTAAGAAATGAAAGAAAGAAAGAGAGAAAAGAATGTGTTTTGAGGTGTGCTTAAAAGTGAAGGGAATGTGGTATTTATAGGTGAGGATGGAAAGAAAAAGTGGGTGAAAAAATGTTAAAAAAATGGTGAAAACGCGTAGTGGAATTATGGAGGTCATTGATGACGTCAGCATGACGTCATAGGGGCGGCTGCGCGCAAAAAATGGGGTGAAACAGGCGTGGGCGCACGCGGATGAAAAGTACCAGCGCGCGCAACTTAGGGCGGATGAATAGTACCAGCGTGCTCGGCGGCACGATTTTCTCCTTTTTGACCTTTTTGACCCATTTTGTCCAATTTTTCCATATTTGTTGACCTTTCCTCATTTATTTATTAATATCTTTGTGATGTATTGCTTCCAATATTCCTCTTTGAGTCTTTAAGTTTCATTTTTAAGCCAAAATACCTGAAAATTAATAAAAATACCAGTGATTCCGAAAAAGACAAATTTATATAAATATATGATAAAACATATAAATATATATTTTTTTAATCAATTAATGTGCACAAAATAATGGTTATTTTAGTACTTTTTGAGCACTCATCACAACCCTCAACCAGCTTCTTGCTAGTCCCTTAGTAAGAGAAGCGATAAAAACTAAAAATTAAACCATCCTAAATCACTTCCGTGGATTGACACGGTTACATTTAGCCTATGCAACAAGCCTTTAAACCCCTAGGTTGCCCTAGTGGACGAGTTTGAGTCTCGTGAGGTTTTGAATGATACCCACAAACATTGAACTAAATGTAAAAATCAAAAGAAACAATAAAAACAAACAAATTAAAAATTAAATTTACAACAAAATCACAAATAACAACATATCACAAAAATGTCTCATACTTTTTAATCTCCTTTAAGATCATAATTAAAATCTCAAGCATAAGTTATTTTAATCTCTTTAAACAATCATGATTTATTATAATAATTAGTCAAAAATCATTTTCATATTTCCTGTCAAAAATGTATCAATTTAATTTCACCCAATTTCAGTGTCATGAATCAGAATTTGCTTCGACTCTATTCCTCACAAGTCAATACTCTCAAAACACTGAATCCTATGGGTTCAAATACTCATACTATGTTATATGCGAAAGAGTTGATGTATAGAAATGAACTAATATGTTCGCATATGTATAAAGAATAAAGGCTCAAAGTGTTATTTTAACATTGATCTCATGAAAGGAATCGAATGTATAAATTATAAAGATATCATATATAAAAATTATTTTCATGCATAAATCAAACTCATTAAGAAAGAATTTTAAGATATATGCCTTTTACAAATGAAGAAAGTGCAATGACATTTTTAGGAATTACTTCCTATATCTTTCTTTTGTAATTAGCCTCTACTCACAACTTTGTAGGCAATGTGGATCATAGTCTGTAGATTATACTATATATTCTTTATCTCTCTATTTTTTTCTGAAGATATTTCTCAATATATATTTTAGAGAGTCGACCATGTACAGATTGTACATTTTTTTATTTTAGTGAGTGGTTAATTTTGTGGCTTTTCTGCTTGATCTTGGTTTAGGTAACCCCAGATATGTCTTTTTTTATAGCAGTCATGCATGAATGAGATATAAGCATATACTATCAATTTCTACTCAAATCATTTAATCTAGCAAAAATAATAATAAAAAAATATACGATACTCTATTAAGATGAGAAAAAATTCATACACATTCAATGCTAATACCTATAGAGATCATCTAAAAATTTGAAGAAATAAGAAATGTGTTTGGAGTAGAAAAAATATATATTTTCACTCGAATAAAGGAAATTAGGCTCAAATTATATCTCACATGAGTAGTCTCCACTAAAAAAAATCATAAACACCGATTTTGGGTTTAATATAATTTCTACATCTTATCAAGAAATACTAGTTATGACAAAAACTAACTAATTATCAAAAAATAATTACAAAATATTTCATGATATGTTTTCAAAAATTAATCTAACAGTACAAAAGACTTAACTATTTACTTAAATTTGATTTGAAGAAATGATAAAATTTTGTGAGAAATTTTTTTTTAATTCCAAAAATTACTAAATCACACAAAATAGAAATAAAACCAAACACACAAAAAAGGTGAACATAAAAAAATTATTATATATATATTTTTTATTTTTTTATTTTTTTTATTTTTTTTATTTTTAAATTGTCAAAAAAAAATTTTAATTAAGCATGGTAACTTTTCACCACCTCCAACCTAGAACTTACATTGTCCTCAATGTAACAACTGTAAATTAAAGATAAAGAGAATAGAGAAGAAAGATTACCTATTTCCTGAGAATGTGCAAGTAGTAATGGAAAATGCAAGTACATCCATCATATTCATCATTAAAGTGTAATGATCGGTCATGAATCCTAACATCTCAACAAATATTTTTAGTTTTACCAATTTAAAAATTATTCACATGTAATTAAAATGAAATAAACAATAAAATTAAGTAAATAAAAGAAATAAAAGAAAATTACCTAAAATGATGGGTTGCCTACGTCCAGTAGCTTAGTTTAACGTCTTAGCAAGACGTAACTTGGGGATTGCATTTTAAGTAAACTCAATGTCCCCTCATCATTGAATCAATCAAACCTACAGGTAAGACAATGTTGTCTACCTATACTTTTTCAGTCATGCTCTATTGATTTTCAAATTTCTTTCTGTACTTTGACGGTTTTAGATAATCCACATCTAGGTGAAAATCAAATAATTAAGTCATTAAAACACAATTGTACCTAGATCAAACAAAGCAACTAACTCCTTAGATTGTAATTAAAACTTTAAAATTTTGGAGATAGTTCAGAAATTCTTTTTTTTTTTGTTTTTTTTTAAGATAAAATAACATAATTAGTATTAAAGTGCTAAGAAAGAAATTGGTCTATAAAGGTTAATTAAAAACCATCCTCCTATTGGTAACAACGTTCTCCGGTGAAAGACTAGCGAAGGACTCCAAGAACTAGTCTCCTAGACAGAACTCTCTTAGATCTTTACTTTTCATGCTATTAAAATTAAGTTAATTAAGTTAAGTTAAGTAAAAAATTTAAGTTAATGAAAATCTAATTAAGTTAATTAACTTAAATGAAGTAAAAAATATAAGTTAATTAAGTTAATGAAAATCTAAGTTAATTAAAAAGCTAACTTAATTAAGTTAATTTAAGTAAAAATCTAAGTTAATTAAGTTAATGAAAATCTAAGTTAATTGAAAAGCTAACTTAATTAAGTTAATTTAAGTAAAAATCTAAGTTAATTAAGTTAATGAAAATCTAAGTTAATTGAAAAGCTAACTTAATTAAGTTAATTTAAGTAAAAAAATAAGTTAATTAAGTTAAATGAAAATCTAAGTTAATTAAAAAGCTAAGTTAATTAAGTTAATTTAAGTTAATTAAAAATTTAAATTAATTAAGTTAGTAAAAAACTAAGTTAATTAACTTAAATGAAAATTAAGAAAGAAAAAAAAAGTTAAATAGAGAAAAAAAAATTAAAATTAAAATAATAAAATAAAATAGAATAAAAATAAAATAAAATTGAAAAAAGTAAAAGAAAATAAAATAAAATTTTTTATATTTAAAAAAAATTAAAATTAAGATTCTAATAAATAAAATAAAAAAAATTAAATTAAATGAAAATTAAAAATTAAGTTATTCTTTTTTTATAATTTTTTTATTTTTTTATTTTTTATAATTTTTTTATTTTTTTATTTTTTATAATTTTTTTTATTTTTTTTATTTTTTTTATTTTTTTTAATTATTTTTATTAAATTTATTTATTAAGAAATTTGAAAAAAAAATTATTTTTATTTTTTTTAAATAATAATTTATTATTATTATTTATTTCAAAATTTATTTAATTTTTTTTTTAATTTTAAATTTCAAAATTATTTTACTATTAAGCTATAATTGTTTTTTATTTTTTACAATTAATGAACGGTAAAATTTTTTTTATTTTTTTTACTTCAAATTTCAAATTTCTAAATTATTTTATTATTATTTTTAATTTTTAATTTTTTTTTAATTTTTTTAATTTTTTTTAATTTTTTTATTATTTCTTATTAAATTTGAAATTTGATTAATTTTTTTATTTTTTTACAAAAACAAAAAATCACAATTATTTAAAGCACAAAAATATTTTTAAAATTTTGATAAATATATTAAAAACGCTATTCCTTCCCCCGCAACGGTGCCAAAAACTTGATGAGCAGAATCGGGATTGCCAAAAAAATTTGATGAGCGAAAACCAGAATCGCCGATCCTACCAATATTTTGGTTTTATATTTATAAAACTCTCGCAAGTGTACGAATCATTTCCTAGAAAATGATAAGTATGCTCCCAAGGTCGATCTAAGGAAGGAATGTATGTGGTTTTTAATTTATTATTCAAACTTTTAAAACGAATTAAATCACAACATCTCGCCACGATATTTTGGGTTTTATGTTTTTAATCTACTTACATAAAAATAAACATAGATTCAATAAATATTTATGCAAATTTTATCTTTATAATAATAGTGGAGTATTTATGGATATAATAACTAAGTTAATTATACGTCATATTATTTAGGTTATTAAAGATATGAATTGATATTTATTGATTCCTCCTTTTTTGTATGAATACAACCTTTGGTGGGGTTAGATATTATTTGTTAACTAAACAAATCAATTAACACCTATGTGTGTGGTTGATAACTAATTTGGTTAATTAAATTAATTCATTTTTCTAAGAGATTGAAAATGAACCATTTAAATGCCACATTTGGTGGGGTTAGACAATTTAAACTTTATTCAAGGTATCCAAATTAAACCTAAGCATTTAATTATCCGAGTACTAACTTTCAAGTTTTAAAACTACTATTGAAAACATGTTGTCAATACATTTTCAGATAATAATTCTTATAAAAACTTTTGAAATAGAGCTTCACTCTAATTACCGGGCAATTGTACCAACAAATAAAAGAGCACTACTCTAAATTAGACCGAATAACTAAACCTTAAAATCTAATTTTCAAATTTAAGTTTGTAATGAAAAATAATATATTTCTCTCTAACATTCTTAATATAAAATCTTGAATAGAAATAAAATCAATTCATTTTAGATATTTTCACCTATTTAATATTTTACAACCATAACAACGTTATTATTATATCATTTTTACAAGCAGTATACGATTAAATTTAATCACGCAGACAAATTAAATATAAACATGTAAGAATAAAGCATAAAAAATAATTGTAAAGAAAATAAAATCCTTACAAGATTGATGCCATTCCCTTTGCTAGAAAACCTCCAAACGGAATGTGCACTCCCATTTATTGAATCAAAAGAAAATAAATTACAAAAACATAACTAGTTGTTGCCAAAGAGGGAAGAACTCTAAAACTAAGCAAAACTAACTAAGAAAAGCTAAAAACTAAGAAAACTAAGAAAAAAACTAAAAAAAGCTAAGAAATGAGAGAAAGAAAGAGAGAAAATAATGTGTTTTGAGGTGTGTTTAAAAGTGAAGGGAAGGGGGGTATTTATAGGTGAGGATGGAGAGAAAAAGTGGGTGAAAAAATGTTAAAAAATGGTGAAAATGCATAGTGGAATTATGGAGGTCATTGGTGACGTCAACATGACGTCGTAAATTGGCTACTACACAAAAAAATGGGGTGAAATGGGCGTGGGCGGGCGGTAGTACGCGGATGAAGAAATAGTACCAGACGGCCACCAATTTAGCCATCTTACTGGCCAGTGCACGGGCTAGCGTGATTTCCTCCTTTTTGACCGTTTTGACCCATTTTGTTCAATTTTTCCATATTTGTTGACATTTCCTCATTTATTTATTAATATATTTGTGATGTATTGCTTCCAGTATTCCTCTTTGAGTCTTTAAGTTGCATTTTTAAGCCAAAATACCTGAAAAACAATAAAAATACCCGTGATTCCGAAAAAGACAAATTTATATAAATATATGATAAAACATATAAATATATATATATATATATATATTTAATCAATTAATATGCATAAAATTATAGTTATTTTAGTACTTTTTGAGCACTCATCAACCACTACAAGAGCCTTAGGGGTGAAAGAGACTGATATTATAAGGATATAACTACCCTTGGTAGGATTCAATAGTAGCACCACCTATGTTATAAGGACTATGGTGTTACCTGTCATGGTAAGAAGGTCAATAGTGATGACTAATTTTGTCATTATTGATGTCCCAACTCATTACAATGCCATCTTGGGTAGGCCGTGGATACCCAAAATGAAAGTTGTCCCATCCACCTTCTACCAAGTGATCAAATTCCTCATTGAGGAGGGCACAAAAGAGATAAAAGGAGAGCATTAGAAGGCCAAAATCTGTTACAATGCCACTATGAAATAGCTCACCCCCAAGTATTAATCACCATAGGGCCTCCCTCAAAGAAGGCCAGGGTTAAAGTTCTAAAGAGGACTATCCATTTAAATAAGGTGTAAGACCTGCTAATATAGGGTAAGGGTGAGAACCATGCTTTAAAGATAAGTGCAAACTTAACAACAGATATGGAGAAGTAAATTTCACATTTCCTTAGCAAAAATTTTGGCATCTTCATATGGACTTTGATAGATATGCCTGGGATTGACCCAAAGGTTATAACTTATAGGTTAAATATTAACCCAGAGCTAGACCTATCCAATAAAGCAAGAGAAAAGTTTTTAGGGATAGGAATGAAATGATTAAAAATCAAGTTATCACCCTCAAAGAAACAGGAGTTATAAGGGAAGTTAGCTACCCTACTTGGTTGTCAAATGTGGTGTTGGTAAAAATGGCATGTGGTTCACCTCGTATGTGCGTGACCTTCACAGACTTAAACGAGGTCTGCCCTAAAGATTGCTTCACCCTCTCAAGCATTGATTAGTTCGTTAATTCTGCCGCTAAATTTTGACTGATGAGTTTCTTCGATGCATATTTTGGATACCATCAAATCAGAATGCACCTTGAGGATGAGGAAAAAACACCCTTCATCATTGAGGAAAAAGCCTTCTACTATACTAGAATGCCATTTGGGTTGAAGAATGTGGCCACCACATATCAGCGCCTCATCAACAAATATTTTGTAGATCAGATGGGGAGAAACTTGGAGGCTTACATGGATAACATGATAATGAAATCAGCACAACCCTTGAGCCATGTCAAAGACCTAGAAGAGGTGTTCTTAGTAATTCATAGGTATGGTATTAGACTTAACCTCAAGAAGTGTATCTTTGGTGTTACTGTAGGAAAGTTCTTAGGGTATATTTTATCTGGTTGAGAGATTGAGGCCAACCTAGAAAAGATATAGGCTTTGGTCAACATGAGGCCACCCACCAACTTTAAGGGGGTCTAACAACTAAATGGAAGAATAGTGACACTAAACCTGTACATCTTCAAATGCACAGACAAATGTCTACCTTTTTCAAAATTTTGAGGCAAAACATGTCAAATTTTTAGAACGAAGACTGAGACAAGGCCTTGAGGAAATCAAGCGATACTTGAGCAATCCCTCTATCTTGGTCAACCCTCTCCTTAGTGAGACACTTTACTTATATTTGGCAGTGGCTCCTCAGACTTGCAGCACCATGCTCCTAGTCGAAAGAGACAAGGTTTAACACCTTATTTACTATGTCAAATCCTAACAAATGCTTAAAGCAGATACCCAACCCTAGACAAGTTGGCCTTTGCCCTCAAAGTCAACGCACAAAATCTCAAACATTATTTTGGCTCGCACAAAGTGGTAATACTTACATATCTACCATTGAAAATCATACTAATGAGGCTATAAGTAGTAGAAAGACTGGCATAGATCATCATAGAATTGGGAGAGTATGACATTAAATATAAGGCTAAAACAACCATCAAAGGACAAGCAGTGCCCGATTTTGTGGCTGAATTTAGTAAGACACCAACAATCCTCAGTAATGAGAAGTATAAGAAGTGTGTGGGATGGATCAAAAGGATAGGCTGACCTGGAAAGTATTCATTAATAGAGCACCTAACTTTAACGGTATCGGGCTAGGGGTGGTCATAATTGATCACAAAATCAATTGCTTTAAGTATATTATCAGACTTGATTTCTAGGTAACTAATAATGTCGTAGAATATAAGGTGGCTATATTTGGGGCTATGACAGCGAAAAGGCTCAAGGTAGATGAGATCACCTTGTATAATGATTCTAGACTAGTCGTCAACTAGTTCTTGGGGACATTTAAAGCTAGGGATGGAAAGATGATGGGGTATTTAGAGAGGTTAAGGAAGGAATGCTCAAAATTTTCTAAGTTTGAAATCAAGAAAATTGCTTAAATTAGAATGGTTGTGCCAATGCTTTGGCCACTTTGGCATTGGTGCGAGGGACCTACCACAACCGAGTAGTGTTGATAACGATCCTGGTATAAACAAGCTTGGAGGAAGCCAAAAGAATAGTCGAGTGTGTGCATACTCATACCAACCTATAGTTCACCCTGACCTATGACTTCCTAGAAAGGGAAGATCTGCCTAAGGATCACAAGCTTGCAAAGGAAATCAAGGCTAAGACAGGTCGATACATGATCGAAGCATGTAGGTTATACAGAAGAACCACACTCAGACCCAACCTCTTATGCATAGCTAAGTAGGGAGCTGAAAGATTGATGTTTGAAGCACATAAGAGTGGGTGCAACTCTCATTCAGGTGGAAAGAGACTATCATAACAAATCATGAGGTAGGGCTATTATTGGCCCATTATAATGGCAGATTGTATAAAATACACCCAAGAATGTAATAAGTGCCATAGATTTGCTCCATTGTCACACATGCCTCCAAACACCATGATAAAGGGGGTGAATTCCTGACCCTTCTACAAGTAGGGGCTGGACATAATAAGACCCCTACCCCTAATTAAGGGTCAAAAGAAGTTCCTACCAGTGGTCACTAATTACTTTTCAAAATTGATCGAGGCGGAACCCTTGGAAAGAATATAAGAATAAGAGGTGATTCATTTTATATGGAAGTCTATAATTTGTCATTCAGTCTACCCGAGGAGCTCATCACCAATAACGATAGGCAATTCACAGGTCGTAACGTTAAAGAGTTCTCCCTCAAGTACAACATCAAGATGTTCCACTCAACGTCATATTATCCCCAAGCCAATGGTCAAGCAAAATCTTCCAATAAATTAATTATCAACCTATTAAAGAAAATGTTAGAGAGTGAAAAGGGAAGATGGGTTGAGAAGCTGTCTAGCACGTAATGAACTATTAGGACTATCCCTCAGGGACGCACTAATGAGAACCCATTTTCCCAAGTCTATGAGAGCGAAGCAGTAATACCAATTAAAGTTACAATACCCATTATCAGGTCAACCCTGATAGAAGAACATAATGAGGCAAGTAGAGAAATCAAACTACCCTTGTCGAGGAGAAAATGGATGACGCTTTGAGGAGGATGATTGAGCAAAAAAAAGAGTATCAAATTAGTACAATAACACCATGTGCTACAAAGTGTTTTCCATGGGTGATTGGGTTCTCAAAAGGGTCTTTCATAACAAGAAGGAATTGATGGTTGGTAAAATGGGTGCAAATTGGGAAGAACCTTACCAAATATTTGAAACAACACTAAAAGGGGCCCACTTATTAAGAAACATTGACAGAGTTGAAGATGGCATCAGTTGGAAGGCAAGACACTTAAATAAATATTACTTCTGATGTATCTCAATTTAATAACTTTATGTAACATCATTGTATGAATACTTATGAAGAGACCTCCAGTCTCTCCTTAACAAATGATTTTATCCCAAAAGCCTCATACTATTATAGGTCAAAGGCTGATCACCTCAATTATGAACTAGGTAGAGCATCCTAACACTTACAAAAGTCATGAGTTGTTCACCTCGGTCAAGAACTAGGTTAGCGTTCTAACATCTAAGAAAGAGTTGAGAACTTCAGTCAGGAACCAGGGTGACCTCCTTCTTCTACTATTTTAGGTCAAGGGTTGATCACTTCAGTTAAGAACTAGGTAGAGCACCCTAAAACTTTCAAAAGTCACAAGTTGTTCACCTTGATCAAGAATTGGGTTGGTGCTTTAATATCTAAGGAAGAGTTGAGCACCTCAGTCAAGAATCAGGTTGAGCTCCCTCTTCCACTATTTCAAGTCAAGGGTTGATCACCTCAGTTAAGAACCAGATAGAGCATCCTAACACAAGCAAAAGTCATGAGTTGTTCACCTCGGTCAAGAACTAGGTTAAGCTCCATCTTCCACTGTTACAGGTACAGGGTTGATCATTGATGATTATTAAATGAAATCGTAAGACCAACATTGCAAATACCGATCTTACGAAAATTACCCTTTTATCGTTTTATTATTTGTAAAACTCTTGCAAGTGCACGAATCATTTTATAGAAAATGATAAGTATACTCCCAAGATCAATCTAAGGAAGGAATTTATATGGTTTTTAATTTATTATTAAAAATCTTAAAAACAAAATTAAATCCTAAACATCTTATCACGATATTTTGGTTTGTTTGTTTCCTAATCTAATAACATAAAAATAAATATAAACATAGATATAAATTCAATAAACAATAATGCAAATTTTATCATTCATAACAGTGGAGTATGTAATGATATAATAAATTAAATTAATTATGATTGCTCGTATTATTTAGGTTATTAAATATATAAACTAATATTTGTTAATTTTCTCTTTTTGATATGAAAGTGTTCTTAGGCGGGGCCCAAATTCTTTTGTTTAATATTAACTGACTAATATCCTTAGGAGGGGCCTATTAATTAATTAAATATTAAATTTTAGCATTATTTCTAAGAAAATAACAAATCATCTAATCAAAATTTTAGTAGGAGTCAAATAATTAGACTTTATTTAAGGTGTCCAAATTAAACCTAAGAATTTAATTTTACAAGTATTAACTTTCAAGTTTTAAAATCAATACTGAAAATATATCCTCAATACATTTTCGAATAATAGTTCTTATTTAAAAATGTTTGAAATAAAGTTTCACTCTAACTACTAGACGATTGTATCAACAAATAAAGAAAACTACTCTAAATTAGACTGAATAATTAAACCTTAAAATCTAATTTTCAGATTTAAGTTTTTAATGAAAAATAATGTATTTGTCTCTAAGATCCTTAATATAAAATCTTGAATAAAAACAAAATCAATTTATTTTATAAAAGTGTTTTACCTATTTAATATTTTGCAAGTATAACAATATTATAATTATATCATATTTACAAACAACCAGTCATGTTAAATTTAATCATAGACAAATAAAATATAACATATAAGAATAAAATATAAAATGATAACTATAAAGAATCTATTAAAATAATACCTTAAAACAATCCTTACAACAGTTTGATGTTAATTTTGTAACTGAAAAACCTCCAAACAAATTTGCATATCTACTTATTGAATCAAAAACTAAAAATTTATAAAAACATAACTAGTTCCTCTCAAAAAGAGAAGAACTTTAAAAATAAAAACTTAAAAAAGAAACTTTCTAGAGAGAGAAAGTTAGAGAGATAAAGAGCTCAGAAAATTATGTGTGTTTTGGAATAGGGAAAAAATGTCCTTTTATAGATGAGGAATAGGCCAAAAGGGGGGAGGGGTATTTCAAAATTTGAATATGGATGCGTTTGGACAGGTTTGTGCGCATTTGGGGCACAAAAATCTCAAAAGATGGGCAGTTGGCACGACAGATGGGCAACTGGTGCATGCAAGACTAAGCGAGTAGTGAGTAGGCGCACGCACGACACGGGACTCGGCGTGTGACTTGGTGCAAATCGAATGGTGGGGGCGAAACTTGGCACAATGGGTGGCTGTGCGTGCGATTTTTGCCTTTTTGACTCATTTTGTCCAATTTTTTCATCTTTTTGACTTTTTCTCATTTATTTTCTCAATATATTTGTGATGTATTACCTCCAGTATTTGTTTTCCGAGTCTTTAAGTTATTTTTGAACTAAAATACCTAAAAAATAATAATAAAATACCCGTGATTCCGAAAAGATAAATTTATATAAAAATATGATAAAATCATACAAATATAAATCTATTTAATCAATTAAAGTACATTAAATCATGATAATTTTAGTTTTTTTAAGCACTCATCAATTTAGTTAAGAACTAGGTAGACCGCTCTGACACTTTAGGGGTAATAGCTCAACCTGAATCTTGATAATTTTCTTCTAGATATTAGTCATTATCTTGTAGGGGATCTAGTTCAATACGAACATCAAAATTTCCAATTTTTTTGCAACTTCCATCATCTTAAGGAAGACCCAATCAGATCACTTCATATAGAAGCTCACCCAATAAGACTCTTTGTCCACAAGGGCATCCATTTTAGTCATGGTCCTTCTCTCTCGAGTTCGAGTATGAGATAGATACTCCTTACAGAAGGAGAGTATGCACTTAAGCTTATCTTCGAGTTGGACAACTCGACTTTCAACCTTTGCACCTCGATTTTAAGTCTTACATTTTTCAATTTCAAAGCCTGAACTGAATGCCTGTTAGCACGATCATAATACATAATGTTTGAGGAAAAAAGATGGAGAGGGACATGAAAAATATTTGACAAGATTGTGTGAATCCAACAAATGTCCTAAACACCCTTTTATAGAGGATGGTGTTTGAAAAATATTAATGACACATATCCCAAAAATAAGAGGGTAGATCAACATCATAAATGAAAATAAAAGGGATATAAATACACTACTAAATAATCAACAATAGTTCCTAAAATTAAGTTGATTTTCATTAACAATTGAAAAGAAAAAATTACAAGACATAGCCTGCAGCCATACAAGTATGAGTGGCATCAAGCCTAAAAAAATGGGGTAAGACCTAAAATATACCCGAGTCTCAAGTCATCACAACATCATAGTCCCTAGCCTCACTCTCTACACCAGTCACCTTGGTACTATTACCATTATCACCCGAGTTAGAATCCTCTTCCTTGTCCCCATCTTGGGACTGGATAGGATGGTACTAATGAATGATCAGGATGTCTAAAATTTGGTAATAATACTCACCCAATTCTCAGTTTTTGGCTTCTTTTTTAAAAGAGTCCATTGTTATCTCGTACCCAATTTCTATGCTCGAGGTGAGTTGCTCGACCATAACACTAAGAGCTTAGCTTTTTCCTTAACCTCCTCAAGTTTGGCTATTTTTTGATTACTGGCCTCAAGTTTTATCTTAGCCTCATCGAGCTCCTCTACACGTCTTGTGTAGTCATTTAGCTCAAACACAACCTTCGTGAATTTCTCTAACTTATCTATGGCCTTGCCCTTTCATTTAATGGCATTGGCTAGCAACAATGTGTACTTAAACCAGGTCAAGGCATACTTCTCTTTCTACTAAGTAAGTTCATGCTTTAAGCTTTCCACCCCTCGATTCCTATTCAACCCAAAGAGTAGCAGTGCCTAAAAATTTCAAATGATAGGAGATCAAACATCACAAATATACATTTATAATAAATAAAAGCACACACAGAAAGAAGATATTGGCATACCTGGTACATTAGGTGACTAATCATAGCCTCTGAACTCTCCCCCTTACATATGGTGTCAAGTTACTTCTCGTGCGCCATAACAGGAAGATGACACATATAATGGTCGAGCTACTTTGGTGTTATGCTTTGACATAAAGCCACCCCATCCACAATGGTCGTAAGGTTATTAACTACACTTTTCCTTTTTCGAGAATCCCTTACAGGCTGAGTAGATGCTGGGGGAGCTAAGTAGAGAGGGGATATATTTGTTAGCCTAGGGAGTTTGGTAAGGGATCGAAGACATTTAATGGCTCAGGCTTCAGCGCGGGCTATTCCATAGTAACTTTCTTTTTCTTTTTTGAAGAGGTAGATAGGCCCCCTTACTCCTCTTCCTCCCTTTAAAGGATTCCCTCCATTCCACGAGAAGGGTAGCTCTTTTAGAGCTAGTACCCTGAGGAGCCTTGCTCTTAAGTCGAGCTAGGAGAGCCTCAATGTCAAACTCCATAATATTTGTAAAAATAAGAGGCGATGAGGTGTTAATATAACAAGATCACACCAACCAATAAAAGGAGGAAAGAAATGTTCAAATCTGAGGGCTAGTTCACAATCGCCAGGGACCACCTCAAACCTATCCCCATAAACTGTGGGAGTGATCTTACGCTAGGGAGAATCTCTAGGCTTATGGATAATTCTGATAGGGAGCTCCACTGAACCATACCTCATTAACCAGTATGCAACAAAGTATAAGGTATTCAATAGATGCCTCCACAGACTTTTCTTAGATAGATAGTTCTAGATATCAGTTAGATGTTGTTTTGCATCCAATGTTAAGGTCGTGATGAAGGAACCCATGTTCCTTATCATGACCTTAGTATTATTCTAGGTGCTCCTAATCAACCTAGTGTCATTGGTTGGGGATTCTCACCGACCTAAGACATAGAAGAAATATTCCTCCCAATTCTTCTCATTCTCAAGAAGGGCCATATTTATACCTCTATCCTTCTTCATAGACATCCACACCCTCTTCGGGTATATTGGGTTATATTTCAAAATGCATGCTTTGTTAAACTCGAGCATTTCCAAATCCATACCGAGCTCCTAGCATATTATTGTGAGGAAAAGCAGATACCTTCATCCATTAGGCATTAGCTAACCCAACGCGAGCTGAGTCCTTGCCAAAAATCTCATTATAAAAGGGTATAGAGGAAATCTGACCCCCAAACATAGAGCCTTCGTGAAAGATCATCCACCCAACAGTTGGGGAAGCGGTCATTATCACATGCACTACCATTAGAATCATTATTTCTCACAGGAGGGGATGTTATATGTTTTCTCAACCTCTCCTCATCCAAGGTGACAAACCACTAGTCTTAACTTTGGCCAACCAACCCTTAGTACGACACTCGTGGCTCTTCAACTCTTATATTCCTCTCCTTTTCTCCATGAGCTAGCCACTCAGGACTAATGTCTGTGGGCACATTTAACCTAATAGTTGGCATGGCTTGAGAAGGGCTGAGGTTGATATTACCCTTCGTGATCACTTGAAGAATTTGTCTCGGTAGAAGACCCTATATCATCATCAGTGTTGAGGAATTTTGGCCTCTCCAAAGCCCAAGGTCTTTTCTCTACGCATACAAAAAATATCACAAAACATAAAAAAGGGTAAAACACAGGAACAAGAGATTACCTAGGGTCGAGTTTGAAAAGAAAGGAAAATGATTCTTTAAAACCAACTTGAAAAGAAAGCAGAAAAGTGTAAGACTCGAAGTGTTGCAATCTTAAAACTCGAGCAAATAAGCTATATGCTGAGTTGATTTCTTACCATTGAACTATGATAACTGTATTTTATATAGTTATTTTCATCAAAATTAGTAATGATAAATGCTATGTTCGTTTAATATTTATTAATTTTTGTTAAATAAATTAATATTTTCCTTTTATTTGCTAAAAATACATTTTTAATAAAATTAAATAATTTGTATCAAAAATGTACTTAATTTCATAATTTTTTGTCCACAAATATAATTTCAAATAGTATAGTTCTTAATTACAATTTATAAAAATTGAAAATATAATTTAAATTAAATTTGGGCTTAAATAGAATTATTAAAAGTTTAAAAATTTAATTTAAAATTAGTAAAGGGCTAAACTATAATTTAAGAAAGTTTAAAATGTAATTTGAAATATATTTATGGGTGAAAATATAATTAATAAAAGTTTAATTTTCGCGCAGGAGAGAAGAAGGCCACGCACAATATTACACTCGCCAAACGTCGACCGTCCGATCAATGGATGAACGGCTCAGATTCGGGTGTGTCCATCAAGCCCGACCAAGGAGATTGGGGACAGAGATATTCGTTTTGGCGCAGTGCAGGCGTACCTGGCCCCACGCGTTGCGCCGCGTTAGAGTGGGCCCCATACGGCGATCGCGCAGAATTCCCGAGGCGATCGGGCCGACCGCCGTGATCGATCGACGGGGTCCCGGATTGAGCGCGTCCATCCAAGTTGTCACGCACCGAGCCGTCGTGTAAAATCCCGTGACGTGCGGCAGTAGGTAGAGTGCATCCTCGCATTTGCTGCACAAGAATCTGCCACGTGTCCCACGAATATTTTAGCTAATCAAAGTCCGACACGTGGCTATTTACAATGCGCGCGACCGCGCTGGATCACGCCCCGTTTCCAGTCATTGCCTCACTTTTTCGCACCCCAATCCCGCGCGCCGCTCCTACTGCAACCCGGTTTGTGCCAGGCAATGATGTGCTGCCACGTGGCCTTAGGGAATCTTTCAACGAATCAGAAAGCGACACGTGGCAGCGTGGAAGAGAATTAAAACAGAAACACGCAGCGTCCCTCGATCCCATTTTCGATACAATTTTTGTCCCCCACGCGTTTAATTTATTATTTTTGCCACACCTTTTTGTCCCCCGCGTAGATTTAAATTTAATATTTTATTGATGTATTTTGTTTTGCTATAAATAGGAGATAGTTTTTAGTTGTAAAAAAAGTTTAGTTTGGTTGGAGAAGAGTTTTTTTTTGGTTTTAGAATTTTTGTGTTGTTCGGTTTTGGACTGTAGAACACGCAGAAGCCATTTTTGGCTTTTGTTGTGTTCTGCGTGTGCCAAATATTTTCGTATGTGATGTTTTAATTTTCCTTCTTCTTCTTCTAATTTTTTTGCATATGTTGTAATTTTTATTTTAATTTAATGAAGTAATTTAATTTTTCTATGGTTGCATTTGATCTAAATTTATAAAGCTTTGATTTTAACTATTTTTGATAGATTTATAAGACGTTCGATTTGTTCATTCTATTTTGTGCTTAATGCTTTTTGATTATTTACGAATTTTATCAAAACGATTTGTGGCTTAAAAATAAACTTGAGAAAGGCATTTTTGTGTATATTGCTCGTAAATAGAATGACATGTATGGATGGGGATAGGAATATACCCTAATTGTATGTGTGGCCATTGAAAACTTAGAACTTAATGAATCTTATTAAATTTAATTTCATAGAGATATAGTGAATTAATTTAACGAGGTGTGTTTGTATGCGAGTTCTAAGGAAGAGATGTATGAATAAAAAAAAAGAAGTTTTCGGTTGACAAATTAAATGTACTAAAAAATATAAATCCAAAGAAAATAATATGATTGGAGTGGATTAGTTTGGTGAAAAATTGCAATCCTAGAGTTCTCTTATTTTACTTTTAAACCTTTTCTTAATTAACGATTGTTTTGGATAAAATCAGAGAAAAATAATTTTAGTACTTAACAAACTATAGTAACAAATCTCCGTGGGATCGATCTTTACTTATAAATGTTATTACTTGCAACCGTGTATACTTGCACGAGTTCGTGTGTTGAAAAACACACAACAAGTTTTTGGCGCCGTTGCCGGGGATTCGTTTTACTATTTTCATTGTTGATATTAATACCAATCAATCTGATTTTAATTAAAAAAAAATTATTTTTGTGCGTTTAATTTATTTTTCAATTTTCTAGTGGGTTGAGATTTTGTTTGACACACAAATCTTACCTCACAAAAAGAAAAATAAATCTATTTTTTTTGCTTATTGTTTGTGTTTATTTTAATTTTCAATTTTCTCGTGTATTGAGATTTTGTTTGACACGCAAATCTTAATTCACAAAAGAAAATAAAAATAAAAAAATAAAAAAAATTTATGGTTATTGTTTCTTAATTTATTTTTCAATTTTCTCGTAAGTTGAGATTTTGTTTGACACACAAATCTTAACTTACAAACAGAAAAACAAATTGAGAAGTCAAGCTGAAGACTATAAACAAGCGCTTCTTGGGAGGCAACCCATGTGTTTTAGTTTTTTTTTTATTATTTTTTTTGCATGTATTAAATTTTATATTTTGTTATGTTATTTTTTCCCTTCGTAGGTGCAAATTGGAGGTAATGAAGCTATTTTGGCTTAACCAATCAAACAAACCAGGAAGTTTCTTAAACCCATCTCATATGATCTTTAACTTTCACACATTGAGGACAATGTGTATATTAAGTTTGGGGGTGGTGTATATACTTAACCGAATTAAAATACTTTCTGGATGTGATTGCTTGTGAAATTTATTTTTTTTTTTGTTTTGTTTGGTTATTTGAAGATATTTTGCTATGAATAGTGATTTATTTTTATTTCCTTGATTAAAATGATGCATGATTCTTTGAAAAATTTGAATATTGTGTAAGCGATGAATAATTTTTACGTATGTTTCATTTTTACAAGAATTAATATTCCTGAGCACTAGTCTTGATTTTTGAATTGCTATACTAATTTAGAGAATGTTTATGTGATTATTGAATTCGATTTATTTTTGTGGTGCCACAGTTCTTAGAATTTATTTGATTTTCTCTCGAGGCGAAATTATAGATAACATTTAACTAAGAAAATGATTTAGGCCATCTTTGGATCGTTTGAGCCTTTCTATCTACCTTTACATGCATTATCCATAGTATACCCCTTTTGAGCTTCAAAGTTTATATATATATATATTTCTCATTTCAAAAGCCTATCTAAAAAGTATATATATATATATGTGTGTAGATATACCTATTGTTCTTATTACACTAACATGTTACAATTGTTAGTAAATGTTGAAGGATATATCGAAAAAAAAGGGTTACTAAAAAAAAAAGAAAAAAAAAGATTCTGAAAAAAAGAAAGAAAGAAAAGAAAAAAAAGCAGAAATAAAAAAAACAAATATGGTGTATGTGATGATAAATCCCAAATAAGGTTGTAATTATTGCGATGATAGAATTATCTTTTTCAATCCTGAAATGTTATGCTCGGGAAGAGTTTTAAGCAAAATATTATCCTTCATTTCTACCTTTACCTATGCCATACATTACAAGCTTAATAAAGTCCTATTGATTTGGTGTTTTGTGTTTGTCTACATTAGTGGAGAGAGAAATGAAAAATAAACTTATTAGTTTTGTGATTTCATGAAAATTTGTTTGATTTTATATTTGCATAAACTGATCTGGATTTTATGTGATGAACTATGAAAAGACTTCACACACACACTAACATTCCTTGTAAAAAGGTTATATACTTTTAAATTGATTTTGATGCTTATATAAAATTCTTTTATTTCTTTGAGTTATGTTATTTGGAATGTTTAAAAAGAAATATTTTGAAAATCACTATTTTAAATGCAGTTATCTTTGTTTCATTTTCTTCCTTTTGCTCGAGGACTAGCAAAAACTTAAGTTTGGGGGTATTATAACTGTATTTTATATAGTTATTTTCATCAAAATTAGTAATGATAAATGCTATGTTCGTTTAATATTTATTAATTTTTGTTAAATAAATTAATATTTTCCTTTTATTTGCTAAAAATACATTTTTAATAAAATTAAATAATTTGTATCAAAAATGTACTTAATTTCCTAATTTTTTGTCCACAAATATAATTTCAAATAGTATAGTTCTTAATTACAATTTATAAAAATTGAAAATATAATTTAAATTAAAATTGCATCCAATGTTAAGGTCGTGATGAAGGAACCCATGTTCCTTGTCATGACCTTAGTATTATTCTAGGTGCTCCTAATCAACCTAGTGTCATTGGTTGGGGATTCTCACCGACCTAAGACATAGAAGAAATATTCCTCCCAATTCTTCTCATTCTCAAGAAGGCCCATATTTATACTTCTATCCTTCTTCATAGACATGCACACCCTCTTTGGGTATATTAGGTTATATTTCAAAATGCATGCATTGTTAAACTCGAGCATTTCCAAATCCATACCGAGCTCCTAGCATATTATTATGAGGCAAAGCAGATACCTTCATCCATTAGGCATTAGCTAACCCAACGCGAGCTGAGTCCTTGCCAAAAATCTCATTATAAAAGGGTATAGAGGAAACCTGACCCCCAAGCATAGAGCCTTCTTGTGAAAGATCATCCACCCAGTTGGGGAAGGGTCATTATCACATGCACTACCATTAGAATCATTATTTCTACAGAGGAGGGGATGTTATATGTTTTCCTCAACCTCTCCTCATCCAGTGGTGACAAACCACTAGTCTTAACTTTGGCCAACCAACCCTTAGTACGACCTGTGGGCTCTTCAACTCTTATATTCCTCTCCTTTTCTCCATGAGCTAGCCACTGAGACTAATGTCTAGGGCACATTTAACCTAATAGTTGGCATGGCTTGAGAAGGGGCGGAGGTTGATATTACCCTTCGTGATCACTTGAAGAATTTGTCTCGGTAGAAGACCCTATATCATCACTTGTGTTGAGGAATTTTGGCCTCTCCAAAGCCCAAGGTCTTTTCTCTATGCATAGTTGCTACAAAATATCACAAAACATAAAAAAGGGTAAAACACAGGAACAAGAGATTACCTAGGGTCGAGTTTGAAAAGAAAGGAAAATGATTCTTTAAAACCAACTTGAAAAGAAAGCAGAAAAGTGTAAGACTCGAAGTGTTGCAATCTTAAAACTCGAGAAAATAAGCTATATGCTGAGCTGATTTCTTACCATTGAACTAAGAAAATTTCTATGGCTCGAACTGAGGCAAGAGAGCATTTTCTCTCTAACTTTTTATCTAGTGCATAGGAAATAATGGAATGGCTTAGCCTAGGCGCTTCCATATATAGAGACCCATGTTTTCTCTCTTCAATCAACTGATATGTATTTATTAGGGGAGTTAAAAAGTTTGTATCTATTACCCGAGAATTACTCTTTCACCTCTGTCAAGAGCTTGAGCTAAAAGAATAGGGGTACTTTATGTATTGACATATGGACCGACTAGGAGCTTGACCCATCTAACAGGCCAAGTCTAATCAAAATCCTGAGCTACAATACGAGTTATACCAAATGACCTACTTGACCTCGCGCTCACAACGCATTAATAAAAGGGAGACCCACCCGAGGGAACCATGCTAATCTATAAGGTCAACCACCAGCTCGAGCTATGGTTGATCTTGAACTATAAAATGCATCATTTTTTATCGTTTAAACCCCTTTGACATTCCATGTATGTATATATCCTATGTAATTGATACATGTATGAATAATGTTCTATAAATAGATGGATCTTTTAAGGAATTCATACATTCAATCAATTACTTTGACTTCTCTTTAAATTCTCTCTCTAAGAATCAAACCAATCCCAAAAAAAAGTATTAGTCTCTATATAAGCTTCTTGAAAATTAAAAGTAAGTATTATGTCACCAAAACTTCAAGAGCTCAAACTCATATTTAGAAAGGAAAAGCTTATTCTTTAAAAGAGTCACGTGGTGTTTGATATTTTTTTCAATCTTCAAATCTTTGTAATCTTGGTTTCTCCTTTGCATGCATTACAAATTTTTTTTTATTTTGATTGATATTTTTAGCCATGAATGAGGAGATTCCAATGAGAATATGATTTAAATCAAAATGGGAAAATAAAATTAATTAATTTGTTCTCTAAAATTTAAATTTAAATGAGTAGAAAAACAAAGTTAATTAATTTTGTTCTATAATTTAAGTCCAATTATTCGATTGTTTTGTCCTATTTTTTGATGTGCTTACTTGTTCCACAATTATGTGATAAATATGCTCATAAAAATAACTAGAAGTATCTTATTATATAAAATTTAAATTTATTGTCAACGTATTTATCCACCACTAATAACGCACAAGATAACATATTAAAATTGAGATAAGTGAATTATTTTCCCATAATTGTGTTTTAAGTCATTTGTATTTTCAATTTAGTTTACTTAG
Organism: Hippophae rhamnoides; assembly: GCA_033030585.1. Classification (NCBI taxonomy): domain Eukaryota; kingdom Viridiplantae; phylum Streptophyta; class Magnoliopsida; order Rosales; family Elaeagnaceae; genus Hippophae; species Hippophae rhamnoides. The sequence continues at coordinate 19,764,765 of CM065428.1, read as the reverse complement.
ATAGCATGGTATGTATATTTCTTATCCTACAACATCCCAATCTTTTTAATTTGTATAAGAGGAAAATTTTGCAATTCATTTTGTATGTTACATCTCATTATATTGGATAATTAATGTGAAAGTTTAAATTATGAATCTAATTAATTTAGAGGGAGTGAATAGATAATTTTTTAATTATGTTTAATTAAAAATTATCAAACTACCAAACATATAATATAACCCATGATAGTTTAAGTGAAAACAATCTAGATCACAATAATAACATAAAAGAATATAATCTAGTTTTTGTAAAACTTACGAGAGAGAAAACATAAAATAATCAAATGAATAGAATATGTGTGATTGTATATATAGGGGAATTGAAACCTTAATACTACGTTAAAAGACAATGACCCTTCTATCCATAAAAGAATTCATAGAACAATAATAAATAGGGACAATATGATAATCTATAAGTTTGGCTCGATTAAACAAAAAATTTTAAGTTGAAAACTTACGCGTTCAATCGATTGAAACCTTTTTCGATAGATCCACTAACAATTAATAAAAATATAAGAGCATGTAAGCATGTAGATAAAAAACGATCGATTGAACCTAACTTTGATCGATCTATTCCAATTAGATTTCAACTCGAGAGAAACTAGATGATACATGATAGGTACTTGATCGATTTAACCCTTTTATTGATTGACTCGAACCTCGATCAATCGACCTGTATATATATATCATATTTTCCTATGTATAAATTCAATTCTAACGTGTTAAGTACATACCTAAAGCACATCAAATTATAACTCGAACGTTTCTTTGACCTTAAATGATGGACATGAAAACACACTTAAAAACTAATGTTTTGTTTACAAATACCTTAACATTCATAAACCTTACATAATGTAATTGATGGTTTTCTAAAATTAAATTTAATGGAATCCATTTAATTAGAAAAATTCAAAATTTAGGATTATGAAATGTACCTTATACTTTTTATCTTAAAATGATATAGTTTATATTTTTAAGTATTATCTTTTTCTCTTATAATTTTCTTTGAAGTTGATTGTTAGTAAGTAACTTAGGTAACTAATTGTAATCAAATGTTTCCTATATTTGGTTAGAATATCGATTTATGTCCTTACGAAACAAAATTATGATGATCATGCTATTGTATTTTATAATTTCATTTAGTTGAGTTTTCTTTTCTATAAAATAGAAATGATAAAATGAATATGCACGTCGCATCCTCATCTAAAGCATTTTTCTATTTTATCCATAATTTTTAGGGTCCATTAAATTATACTTTAAATTTGTAATTATAGCTTAAAATGTACACATTAATTATATATTTAAAATTAACATGTATAATATTATTTAAATAGAATCCTAAAATATATATTTTAAAATGTATAAAATTAATATATACATTTAAAAAATATAAGAAAACTAATGTAAATCCTTGAAAAAAATTTAAAGTATGTCAATATGATCTACAAATAAATACATATTATTAAAGTTATAATTTATAGTTTTCTTTTAAAATATTTATATTGACTCAATGGTAAAGTTAAGGTGTTCTTAAGTTTTGAAAGGTGAATTCAGTTTTGGTAGTAATGAAAAGATTTTGCTAGAATAGTACACTATTTTTACATTAATTGATGCATATTTTTCGTTGTTGATTTACGATTAAATCTTTTATTAAAATAACATAAGTAAATTACGTGAGTTTGATTAGGATTATTAATAGTTGAGTAATTTTTTATAAATTTAAATCAATTTTAAATTTTTTGTAATTTTATATATTATAATTATATTAAAATTAAAATCATCGAAGACGCAAAAGCTAGCTCGCCTTTTGTCGTTTTCGAACTTTTCCACCCACCGAGACTAGTGGGAATCTCTGCTTTGGAATCCATTGATTATCCTTTTCCCATTATAATAGCAGGAACTGAGATCTCGAGCTCTAGGGATCGTCGGCTTAGGATTTTGATTATCTATAATTGTTATTCATGCCCACCATTTTCTGTAGCTAATCTCTTTTCCTTTCTACTCTCAAAACTTCCTATTTTCCTTGTTCGAGAGGGATACAGAGATTTAATGAAAGGAGTAAGACGGAAAGGGCAGAGAATCGTTGGGAGTTTTGGGAATGGGAGGTTAGGATAAAGTAACTTGTTTGTTAATTCGATCAGAATATTTTTTCCTAGACCTCCCATTCCATTAATTTCCAGCTTTTCTTCCCCTTCCTTACTTTTCCTGTATTGATTTATGCTTTACTGTTTTGTTTAGTTCAATTTTGTCAGTGTGTTTGATTTGGTGTTTTCAACCCTTACCCATTTACATGATTGAATTATCAGTTTTTTTTCTTTCTAATATTCGAGTTGTTAATTAATCGTTTTTACTTGCTTTCAAAGTATTGTCTGTGACTATTTTCTTAAATCGTTGTCTTCTTGATTTAAACCTTGTATACCTTGTGGGACGGTTAAACATGGTACTGTACTGTTTTGATTTGATTTCTATGCTTTTTATTATGAGTTAATAACTGATGACAAACCTTTTCAGCCTCTACAAACTTACTCGAACCTCATGTCTCTCTTTTGGGTTTATATAATCTCGAGAGCGAGTACTTAATTGCATTGCATCCTTTTTTTCCACAGTAATTACATGTTTTGAAATGATTTTAAGTGAAATTTTATGAATATCAAATGGTTAACTATTTGAGGTTTGCATTTTTGGCTATGATAGTATAATAGATTTTTTATTGTTGCCAACAATTTTTGTTATTGTATGGTAATTGACACTCACTAATATGATGTCAAAGCCATCCATTCAAGTTCTTGTGGTCTTCGACTATGTTATATGGATTTTTCATTTTTCATGAAGTTGGACACGATATGTTCATGGATGTGCGTGCTTGATATTTTAAATTGGTGAAAATATAAAAAAAATTGGAAAAAATTGACCTTGCTAACACTTAAATATGTATCAAAAAATTTATAACACTCAGTGTCCTAAAAAAAAGCCATGTAACATAGCTCTTAGATTAATTAAGATTTCCTCTTCAAGAAAAGAGAGGTACTGTTTTTATGAGCACCTATGTAAATATTTTAGTAATGTTTGTGAGCTTTTGTTTTTGTGGACTTTGAAAGTGTCCAAAGCTTAGGTAGTTTGATTCCTATAGTTAAAATTCATATGGGATCTTTTTTTTTCCTTTTCATGAGAATTTTTTAATACCAATCTATAATTTGAATCCTTTTTGATATAATCTTGGTGAGTTATTCCTTATTTTTGGTGAACTTATTATTTGTTTAAGTTTGGCTAACACTTCACTTTGGTGGTGTGTCAACACTTTCATTGATAGTCGTTTCCATTTTATGACACTCTCTTTGCATAAATACCGAAATCTGTTGCTTGTTCTGGTGTAACCTTTCCCTTCGAGACACATTCTAGACTGGGTCATCCATCTCTTCCTTTACTTAAGAAACTTTCTCTCCAGTTTAGTAAGGTGTTTTTATTAGATTGTGAGTCTTGTCAATTTATAAAACATCATCGTCTTAGTTCAAATCCAAGAGTTAATAAATGTGCTAGTGTTCCTTTTGAATTAGTTCATTCTGATGTTTGGGGTCCTTGTCCTATTTTGTCTAAACCTAGATTTAAGTATTTTGTTACTTTTGTGAATGATTATTCTCGTGTAACTTGGTTATATTTAATGAAGAGTTGTTATGAATTGTTTTCTATTTTTTGTGCATTTTGTGTTGAGATTAAAATCAATTTAATGTTTCAATTCGTACTTTGCGAAGTGAGAATGCCAAAGAATATACATCAGTTTTGTTTCAATCTTATATGGTTCAAAATGGCATGCTACATGAAACTTCGTGTGTTGATACTCCATCTCAAAATGGAGTGGTAGAACGTAAGAACATACATCTTCTTGAAATTGCATGTGCCTTATTATTTCAAATGAATGTTTCTAAACTATTTTGGGCCGATGCAGTTTCAACAACATGTTTTCTTATTAATCGCATGCCCTCATCTGTTTCATGGTGAGATTCCTTACAAAATGTTGTTTCTTAATAAATCATTATTTTCGGTTGACCCTAGGATATTTGGTAGCACTTGTTTTGTTTGAGATGTCCGTCTGTATGTTACTAAATTAGATCCTAAGTCTTTGAAGTGTATCTTCCTTGGTTATTCTCGTCACTCCAGAAAGGTTATAGATGTTATTGTCCTAGTCTTAACAAATATCTTGTCTCAATTGATGTTACCTTCATAGAAGACACACCCTATTTTTCGTTTTCTCCTCCTCTTGCACGTCAGAGGGAGGATGGTGATTTGTTAGTCTATTCTATCACATCATTTGAACTTGTCTTTGATTCAGTTCCTGTCAGGCCTCCTATTACTCAAGTCTACTCCAGACATAGACTTTCTGATTCATGTCCTGCACCTGCTCTTTCGTCATCAGATCCAATTCTGAACGATTATCTTCCTATTGCATTACGCAAAGGTAAACGTTAATGTACTTATCCTATTTCTTCTTTTGTTTCTTATAACTGATTGTCGTCTTCCTCTTGCTCTTTTATTGCCTCTCTTGATTCTATTTCTATCCCTAAAACTATTCACGTAGCCATATCTCATCTTGGTTGGCATCATGCAATGATATAGGAAATGAATGCTTTGGATGACAATGGTACTTGGGACTTGGTTGATTTACCTTCGGGGAAACAGGCTGTCGGATGCAAATGGGTGTTCACAGTTAAGGTTAATCCAGATGGGTCAGTTGCTTTATTAAAGGCTCGTTTTATTGCTAAGGGATATGCTCAAACCTATGGAGTAAACTATTTTGACACTTTGTTCGGTTGTTTATTTCTATGACAGCTACTTACCATTGGCGCCTTTGCATCAACTAGATATCAAGAATGCTTTTTTTCATGGTAATCTTCAAGAGGAGGTGTTTATGGAGTAACCTCTTGGTTTTGTTACTTAGGGAGAGTCTAGGCAAGTTTTTCATCTCCGTAAATCTTTGTATGGTTTGAAGCAGAGTCCTCGTGCTTAGTTTGGAAAATTTAGTCAAGCTATAGAAACGTTTGGTATGATAAAAAACAAGTCTGACTATTCTGTGTTCTACAAACAATCAGAAGCTGGTATCATTCTTTTAGTTGTGTATGTAGATAACATTGTTATTACTGGAAGTGATACTACGAGAATTTCATCTCTTAAGTCTCTCCTACATACTCAGTTTCACACGAAGGATTTGGGGATGTTAAAGTATTTCTTGGGTGTTGAAGTCACAAGGAGTAAAAAAAATATCTTTTTATCTCAGAGAAAATATGTCATGGATTTATTAACTGAGACAGGAAAATTATGAGCAAAGACTTGTAATGCTCCAATGACTCTGAAGATCTCTTTAAAGATTCTGAGAGATATCGAAGGATGGTTGGAAAGCTGAATTATCTTACCATGATTCGTCTAGATATTGCATATTCGGTCAATGTTATTAGTCAATTTATGTCATCATTAACAGTTCATCATTGGGTAGCGTTAGAGCAGATTTTGTGTTACTTGAAAGGAGCACCTGGACGTGGTATCTTGTATGCAAATCATGGACACACTCATATTGAATGTTTTTTAGATGTAGATTGGGTAGGTTCCAAAGTGGATAGAAGATCCACATCAGGCTATTGTATTTTCATTGGAGGAGATTTGGTCTCATGGAAAAGCAAAAAGTAGAATGTTGTGTCACGATCGAGTGCAGAGTCAAGACACAATCTACGTTTGAGATAATGTGGATATATCAACTCTTGGATAAAGTAGGTCTTAAAACTTCAGTACCAGCGAAATTATGGTGTGATAACGAAGCTGTTCTTCATATTGCTTCTAATCCTGTGTTTCATGAACGAATTAAACACATTGAAATTGATTGTCATTTTGTTCGCGAGAAAATTCAACAAGGTTTGATTGCTACAGGATATGTGAAGACTGGAGAACAACTAGGAGATATCTTCATGAAAGCTTTAAATGGGGTTCGAGTTGATTATCTTTGTAACAAGTTGGGCATGATTAATATCTATGCTCCAACTTGAGGGGAGCGTTGATATATTAGTTGTGTATTAGATGTCTATCACTAGTTGAGTTGTATATTAGGTGTCTTAGTTGTGTATTAGTTGTTAATCACCAAATAGTATCCCTAGCTTTGTATATAAATATGTAGTATCTTTGAATGAAAAATATAAGAATCAATTCTAAGATTACAATATGCAATGTATAAAGTTTAGATTTTGGGCCCTGATCCCATAGAAGATGTTATGACATCTAACGTTCCTAGTGACTGTTATGGCCGTCAAAGATTTCTTCCATGTTGTTAGAGTTCGTAATCTAGTTTCTTGCAAGATCTCATTAATAAGGATTCCACCTCTTCCCATCCTATTGGAAAAATCTATAGATGAATACTTTTTCACAAATTTGTTCCAATCCTCTGACATATTTGCAAATTGTTTCAACGATGTTTGGTATCATCATATAAAATTTCGTTTCTACCTCTTACTCGTTATGATTGTGATTTTATATCTTGCTATCATACACCATGAATTGTTATTACTATGTTGTCATCCTTTTTTCATGTAGTTGATTACTCTAAATTAAAGTTGTGTACAACTTTATTTTTACCTTAGGAAAAACTACAAAACTAGCACCCTAATAACAACAAAGCATCCTTAAACTTGCTCCTTTTGTAGTCGCTAATATTGGCGATGTTGGCCACCATTTCCTATTGGCCGATACTTGCCCTTTTTAAGTTCATTTTTACTTACTACTCCTTCGTTTTGTGGATTTGATTCATTTGGAAATGGTTTTCTTGTGAATTTTTATGCAGAAGACAGACCAAGATTTAGAATATGGAATGCGACTTTACAGTACCTTGTTGAGTGTCTTTGCTGACATATTGTCAGGGTAAGTGGTCTTAAATTCCAGCCTGCAGTTTCTCTCTGTCTCATTTCTCGCTAGCTTAACTTGAAAGCTTTTAAATCATGTGGTTGTCGACATTCAAATAATCATGTTTAGAACTGTTAGTTGCCACCATGGGCCTGTTTGTGGTTTATGTCTGTTCTACAAACTTGGTACGTGTTTGGATTTGTATTCTATGTTTTTAAAACTATTTTTTTGAATCAATAGAAGACAACAAAATAGCATAGTTTTACATGGCAAAGTACATAATTTTGTCTTTTTATTATTATTTGAAACTGTTTCAAAAAATAGAGAATTCAAAACCAAAGATTTCTTAGCTTGCTCAAGTGTTTCTACCATTATTGCGCCCTTAATTATAGTGCTGCATTCAACTTTTAACCAGAAAGTATATGATAATTATTGCTATGATCAATAATGACCATATAGGAGTGTTATTTTTTGTGACTAATTGCTTAAATTGTCATCCTATTTTCTGTGGCCTTTCAATTGTTTGAAGCTTGTTAAATTTCAATCCTATGATTACGCGCCCTTGGATGTTCTTTTTACCCTTTCTCAATATGGTATATGAACATGTTTATTGTATTCATTTCTTATATGTTCACTTGCATGTTAAAACTTTTAAAACAACACCAGTACCTCGAAGCGCCTGGGCAGGCTTATAGTGTACACAAATAAGCAATAAGTTTTGACACATGGGCTAATGCTTCTTTGCTTTAAATTCATTTTGTTTTTATTATTATTAATGTCACACTATCTTTATTTTTTTTTAAATCAAATGTAGAGATACATGCTTTACTTGTCCTGCAAGGTCTGCTAGGTAAACTTAACTTACATATGGGGGAGATACTATGGATTTAAATTATAGGCATTTGACTTTGGAAAAGCTATGATAGGTAATGCTCTTTAAGGTGTCATGATTTAACTTTTCCTTTCCTGTTGTCAGACTCAGTGGTCTGCTTGAAGTCCTTGTATCCTCCTTTATGAATTTTCTCTTATATGGATAATGAGTGTGAATAATGTAGTAAAGATAATGGTTGATGGGATATGTGATGTTTGAATCTTGGATCAATAACTCTAATATCATGTTCAAAGTTATGACAATTAACATTGAACAAGAGTGTTATGTAAGTTTTAAGTATTCTTACATGTTATTTGGTGATTTGGTTCAAGTTCTTATTCCAATTATGCATATGAGAGAGCATGTGAGAAGTTATGGCATTTAACATACTATGAGATTTTAATCGATGTCAAATTATTCATTCAAGTTGTTGGAGTTGAATAATATGGTTCAAGTTATCCTTGAATCCAATCGATGTATATATTCCACAACTGCATATGAGCGTTACAATAATGTAACAAGAGTCAAGTATTCATTGACCTTTTTTACGGCCTTAGACTTTTTAGGATTTCGAATAGCTAATGATTTGTTTGAATTAAAGATTTTATCACCTACACGTGGACTTCATATGTTTTCAAACGTCCTTTAATTGAAAATTTTGTCAAAGAAAATGCATTTAAATGTTAAATTTCTTGTTTTGATGTCATAAATTTTATGGTTAGTTTTTGCAATTGACACAATCTAATATGTTGTCAAAGTCGGTGATCTATTTTAAGTTCTTGTAGCCTTTGGTAAAGTTTTGTCAATACCAAGTGCTAATAGACACCTAAAGGAATATTTGGGTTAGGAGGAATGCTAATGACACTTGTTTATACATTTCTTAATATACTTTTTTACTACTTTATTTGACATGTGTTATTGGACTTTCCAAAAGATGTATTTTTTATTAAATTTGTATAGCACCAATGTGACATTAAAACTATTTAGATGGGTATGTTTTTTTTGTTATTGATTGGATTTTATTAAAATACTAAAAATCGTTTAGATGTATGACACATAAATAGTATTGTGTGATATATCAGTGTTATTAAGAGTTTTTTTATTTATTTAAAGAAAATCTTAATTTCAAAAATATATGATACATGTCAAATAAAGAAGTGAACGAGGTTAAGAAAGAGTATTAAGAAGTGTTATCAGCAATGAGAGCCTACTTTTAAAGTATTGGTTATGTGATTAATCTCGTCCTACTAATTCCATGATGTTGACTTTGCAAGTGTCTAAAGCTTACATAATTTTATTAGTATAGTTAGCTTCTTGTATGAATACTATTCTGGTTTAATTTACATTTTATTACTTGGATTAGAATAAAACTATAGTTTTGAACCTTTATTTATCCTTCACGAGATTTTGAAACATACTTCAGATTTTCTTCTAATATAATCTTCAAGACTAAACTCCTATTTAGTGTATAATTTTGGAAGAGTTTTGCTAAAACTTATACTGACATCCATTTCTGGATTTATAAGATTCGCATGCAATATAACAATGAGGGGATGCCATATCCTTTTCGAGTGTAGGAATAACTTCCAGTACTTGTATGTACATACTCCTTCTCTCACATGATATGTAGTACCTATTACATGTCATGCGAGAGAGTAGGTATATACAACAAGAATATTGAAAGCTTTTTTCTGGTGTAACACGTCTCAAATTTATAAGGTTAAGCTCTATACTAGTTTTGCTTAAGGTCAAATTATGTTATTGATGTCTCTTTACAACGGTTCTAAAGTGTAGCTTAGAAGAAGTAATCTTTTGAGATTTGCCACACGAAAGGAAACATCTTTCACAAGCTTGTCTGTTCTTCATATCATACTTTGGATTTGAGATTTGTACCTATTTTTGCGGATTAATAAAAAAAATACTCCTAAGTTTTAAGGAATTTTCAGAAAATATTCTTAAAGTTTCAAAAAATTCAAAAATATTCCTGAAATATAACGGAAGTTAAATTTAATGGGAGTGAATAGTAACATTTTTAAAATGGAAGAAGAAATAAAAGACATCTCAAGATGTTTTTCACAAGAAATGATAATAATTTTTTTTTGAAGAAATTTCAAAAGCAAAATTAAATCTGAAGGAGATAAATTTAAAGATTTATTATTTCTATTAAGAAAATTATTTCCTATGAAAAACATAATTTATTATAGCATAAGTAATAAAGAAATGAGTATTAAAATTTTAAATGTAAAATAAATGTATAATGTATTATTAATTGATAAAGAAACTATATTAAACAAGTTATCAAAAATTCTTTATAAAGACAAAGAAAAAATTAGATATATTTATTTAGGAAGAATTCAAATATTAATAAAAGTTCATTTTAAAGAAGGAATAGGTACACTAATAAAACTAGTATTATTAGATAATAAAATAATAAATAGGCAATATGTCTTATTAGGAATGATCTATAGTAATTTAGGATATCAAAAGTTAAAATTTACAGCATATCAAAAGTTAAAATTCATAGCATATTTTAAATTTTTTATTAATATACATGATAAAAATCTAAATCTAGTATTAAGCCTAGTTTATGAATTTTAGAGAGAAAAATTGAAAGTTTATAAGATATGGATCTAATTAACGTAGAGAGGGTGAATATGTTATTTTTTAAATTTTATTAATTTATAACTTAATAACCTAAATAAAGCGGTCAAACATGCAATTACGTGTAAGAATAAAATACGGAAATAAAATAATAACACATAAAATTTTAGATAGAAACAACTTAGGTCACAACCATGACCTAAGAGAAACACCATCGGTCCACTGGACTACCTAACTTTTCACTATGAAAATCAAATGTTCAAGTACAAACTTGGTCTTATGCTATCCTCCCTATGATACTGTCCTAATGTACTTTACTTACGAGTCACTACTCTATTTTCACAGTTTTTAAAATTAACGTGAGTGGTTTCCAAACCAACGTTCTAATAAGCTCATCGCCAATTAGATCGTTTACAAATCAACTACAAAAAAAAGTTAGCACAAAAAATACAAGTGCATATGTGTGTTATAGAACTGATTTAATAATAAATAATCCTAACTAGATGATTCAGAATATATCATCCTTAAATAAGATCAACTAGCAAATTCTAGAACAAAAAAGATTGAGTATAATTTTAGTAAAAATAACTTCTTTAACATTTAATAATTAAATCAAATAATCATGATCATTCATAAAATTATCTAATCTAAATATCTAAAAATCTAACTAAGAAAAATTAAATTAATTAATGCAAATCAAATATATATATATATATATATATATATATTAGTTAACTTTGCTATAAGTTAACTATACCCCTATGCCTTTTTGGCTTCTGCGTTTCAATTATATATATATATTAAATCAAGGTTTATGGTTAGAACTTGTTACGATATATTCTTTTTTGTAAGTTATATGGATAGATTAATTAACTTTGTCGTAATAACTTAACTGACTATACTACTATGCCTTTTTCCAATACCTTCTGCATATATATTAATTACCTTTGATGTCGGGGTTGTTTTCTTTTTTCTTCACTAGATTTTTATTGTTTCTTTGGATTCAATCGGCATCCTTTTCTTTTTCAGCATATGGATTTTTAACCCTAACCCTATATATATATATATATATAGATAATAACAATGAACTAGAGTTAAATACATTTTGGGTTTAATTTTTTAAAGCCCATTAAAAACAAAAATTTAATATTATAAAAAATCATACACATTATAAAAATATTTAATTAATAATTTTATAAATTGATTAAAATTTAAATAAATATTTTAGCACCAAAGATAATTTCAGATTTATGAACATGTGTTATAAAATGCATAAATACAATCTTATGTGTCGTAGTTATAAAAAACATACCTAAAGTACGAATATCTAGAATTCGAGCATTTGTTCGACTTTTCTTGATAGACTTGTTAGCAAGCCTAGAAACAAGTTTACATGTAAATATTTTGTCCACGAAAATAGCCAACACTCCTAGTCCTTACAAAAATTAATAAAAAAAGAAAATAATTTATTTTCAATGTATTATCTAATAGTATATTATTTAACAAATAGTCGTAATAATTTAACATACGGATAGAAATGGAAAACTTTTAAGGAACTTGAACAAATAATAAAATCAAAAATATTAACACACTTTGAAATACCAGAAGAATATAAATTAGATATCAAAGAAAAACCCTTATAATAAGAAGAAAAAGTAATGTTAAAAAGTATAGCATACCAATGTTTACTTTTATAAACCATAAAAGATAAATTTCTAACTAAGAAGAAATTAAAAAAAAAAACTAGAAAATGAAGTCTAATAAAGAGAAATCAAGAATCAAACATAAAATATTTACAGGAAATAATAGATATACAAAAAGAGTTACTAAAGGAAATAAATGAATGTGATTATAATAAACTACAACAAGATATGCAGAAGGAATTTTTAGAATTAAGAAAAGATGTATACAACATACATAGAAATAATGAAATAATAGGTCATAAATATGATCCCTTAGAAGGACTAAAAGAAGAATCACCTAGGAGATCAGATTCCCGAATTCCCAAAAATGAGAAGAAAAAATGAAGAACAATCTTAAGAATAAAGAGATAATTCTAAATTAATTGAATATAGAAAAGAATTAGGAAAAAAATTCATAAACCTTGAAAATAGGGACATAGAAATATTAGTTAGTTTATTGACACTAACCAATGAAAAAATAGAAGAACATTATAATAAAAATTTTGTATTAACAAAGAAGAGGATGATATGACAATAATCAGTGAAACTGATTCTGTAGTAGAAAACATGACCCCAAAAGGTTATATGAAACCGATTTCATTACTAGTCTCTTACCAAGAAGGAACATATGACCCATATATGGGAGAAATAAATAGGTAAAGAACAAAACAACCTGATTACCACAGATAGAAGAAGACAACCACCTAAAATGGAAAAAAAGGTTGCATTGGAGAACTTGAGGTAGTATTCCACCATAGTTCGAAGTCCATGATAATTATAAGTCTGAACTTCTAGATTTAGACTCTATAAGAGATAGAAAGAAAGCCTTAAATGAATGTGCTCATACAAACCTCCCAAACTACCTAAACAAACCTGTCAATCTATAGGGGACTTATAGCACATAAAATGATAGAAAATGTTAAAGTTTGGTTTTCAAACTTAACATATCAACAACATTTGTTAATGCAAGGATATGCTTCCATAGGAAGGGAATACTTAGATACAATTATAAATAAAATATACAAAAAAATTATTAGAGAAGATAAAAGGAGGACTAAACCGAATCTAGTGAAAATGAAATCCATAAAGCTAAATGGCATCTAACAAATATGGAAATTTGTAACATGTGTTACATAGATTATTTTATTTATGAATATGAAATGTATTACCATAAATTTTTACCCTCTATGCAAACAACTTATAAAAAAATTCTAAATATTACCTAGAACACTACATAAAACTTTAATAGAAAGTTAGGAACAAAAGAATAGAGAAACTATACCACATACTTTGAGAGGAAGAATAAGATGCCTTAAAAATTGGATCATTATTAAATGCCAAGAAAGAAAAGAATATAAACAGATAAGAGAAAATGATAAAATCTGTTGTGATATAAAAGATTTTAGAATACCAAGAAAATATGGATGTAATATAAAATCTTATAAACAAAAATATAAATTCAGAAAATAAAATTTCTAAAAATATAAAAAGAGATTTAATAGAGAAAACTATAAGAAAATATATTTTAGAAGAAAAAAGTATAAATCTTTTGAAAAAAGGAATTATTGCCTTTAGGAAAAAAAATGCAGATGTTAGATCTGTAACAAAGAAGGACATTATGCTAACGAATGTCCAAGCAGACTTCAACGTAAAAAGGACTTTTCACAAAAAGAAAAATCTTAGAAGAAGCTTTTAAAATAGAATTAGAACTAATAGATGAATCTAATATAGATGATACTTATAGTATCTATCTATTGGAAGAAACTAAGGAAGAAATAATTGACTCAGAATATGAACACTCAAATTGTGGATATTCTTTATCAGAAGATGAATGATTTGTATAATAATACAAATCCAAATAGTACTTATATTAAAGTAGGACTAAAATTTAAAGGCTATAATACGTATCATTTACATGCATATATAGATATAGAAGCTAATCTATGTGTAGTCAGTAAATATGTATTTTCAGAAGATAATTGAAAACAATCACCAAAAGATTTAATTGTAAGAATTATTAATAATATTACAATAAAACTGAATAAGAAATTAAAAGATACTAATATAATGATAGGAGGAGAAAATTTTCACATTTCTACCATATATCAACATAAAACAGAAGTTGATTTGTTAATAGGAAATAATTTCTTAAACTTATATCAACCTTTCACACAATATTTCGACAAAAAAACTCTCAACCTTAGAAGGAGAAACCATCTATCTCTCCAAAATAAGAAAGCTTTAAGTGTCTCAAACCTAAGTTTTATGCAACAACATAAAAGGTGAAAACGTGGTGAGATAGAAGACCAACAAAAACTTTATTTAGAAATTATTTCATTAGATATAGAACAGAAACAAAACTCTTTTCTCAATGAAATACAAAAAAAAGCCCTAACAGGCATAAAAAAACTATTAAAAATAGTTAGTTTAGAAAATACTTTGAATTCAAAAATAAATAAATCTAAAAAAAATAGTCGACATAAAATTAAGAGATCCTAACAAGATCATAAGAGTAAAATCAATGATTTATACTCTAGAAAACAGGATTGAATTTGGAAAACAAATTCAAAATTTTTTGGAATTAAAAGTCATAATACCAAGTAATTCACCTCACTCTAATCCAACAATCTTGTTGAAAAAGAAACTGAGAAAAGAAGAGGAAAAAAGAGAACGATTATAAACTTTAAAGCATTGAATAAAGAAACCATTGATGATGGATACTTCATTCCAAAAAGGAAGAACTACTATCATTAATAAAAGGAAATAAATACTTCTCAAGTTTTGATTGCAAAAGTGGATTTTGGCAAGATGGAGAATCCCAAAAACTAATGGCATTTAGTTGCCTCCAAGGACAATTCCAATGGATAGTCATACCATTTACATTAAAACAAGCTCCAGGTATTTTTCAAAGATATATGGATAACATTTTCAAAAAATTACACGATATTTGTTATGTTTATATAGATGCTATTTTGGTTTTCAGTAATGAATTAAATAAATATTATTTGGATATTATCAATATTCTACAAGAATGTAGAAAAGAAGGCATTATACTCTTTGAAAATAAAGCAGTACTTCCTCAACAAAAAATTAAATATTTCGGGTTGAAAATTGAAGATAGAAAACATAGTCTACAATCATATATACTGACAAAAACAAATTATAAAGAGTTTTAGGATATTTAACATGTGCAGAAGCATACATCAAGAAACTTGTAGAAATAAGGAAACCATTACAAGCAAAATTGATAAAAGATAATATTTGGAAATGGACTGAAGAAGATACTCTATATATGGATAAAGTACAAGTAAAAGTAAAAAAATTACTAACTTTATATCAGCTAGGACCAGATGATAAGATGATAATTGAAACAGATGCTTCATAAGAATATTGGGGAACAGTTCTTAAAGCAAGAGTAGATGATAAAGATGAATATCTTTATGGATATACATCAAGATCTTTCTAAGGTTCACAATTAAATTACCATAGTAATGAAAAAAATATTTAGCTGTTAAAAAAGCTATTAAGAAATTTGCAACAATAAAAATCTTGGTTATTTCTTAAGAACTAATATTGCAAGTGAAAAAAAATATTTAGCTCCAAATTCATTGTTATAACATATAACAAAAATCTTGATTATTTCTTAAGAACTAATATTATAGGTGATTACAAACAAAGAAGATTAGTTAGATGGAAATAATAGTTCAACCATTACAATTTTGATGTTGAACATCTTCTAGGCCATAAAAATAACTTAGTTGATGCTCTTACTAGAGAATTAGCACCTTTAACTATTTTTATGCTTTCAGGAATGGAACATCTTGATATCAAAATTAAGATAAAAGATAAGGTCTGGGTGATACAAATGACTTTATTTATTTTTATGAATTAATAACTCCAGAGGAAATAGTAAGAAATTATTTTGATATCAAGATGGAAATAATAAGAAATTATTAATAACTCAGGGTTTGTTAGCACTGAGTGAATTAATAACTCCAGAGGAAATAGTAAGAAATTATTTTGCAGTATTACAACAACAACAATAGCTCCAAACAGGTTCACAAATCTTGAAAAAATAGCAAGGCCTACAATGCTATTTAAAGAAACATCTCCTCTAGAGACATCAAAAAGAGTAAAGCATTCAGTGCTATTCAAAGAGATCTCTTAGAACTACTCCAATCATTGAAAATGAAAATAACCAATATAGAAACCTCAGCAAACCACAATGGTTGAGCCTCTATAACTTGGCCATAAAATCTACCTAAGAACATATTGAAGATATGAAGTTCTATACTATAGACAAGGAATTTCCTACAGAAAGTAAATTCAATATATTGGAAGGAGTTGATCCAATATTTGTGTATAAAACCTTTCGTGCAGGACTAATAGAGAATATATATCCAAGAATTAATTTAAGTGAGTTAAATTATTTTCCTGAGATAGGGATTTCCAACAAAAACAGAAAAGTTTTAAAACTAAGGACACTTCTAGAAAAAGAATTCAACACATAACTTTGTACTAAGATGCCAAATGCTAGACCAAATTTACTATGAACTCAGAAAGATTAACAATTTTACTCTGATCAAAAGAAATTATTCAACTAGTAAAGTCATCATCATTTCCCACAGTAGCATGGCTTTGTCAGAAAATGGTGAAAAAATTACCAACTATGAAACCAATTTTAATTGTAACAACCTAGAATTTGGTTAAGAAACAAGAAAGATATTCTGCTTCTATGCCAAAAAAGTCACCAAAGACCACATATGCATTCTCTGCATCAAAGACCAAGAAGATGAAGATGTGTCATCATCAAAGTCATCAAAGGAACCGTCGGTAGAAAATGACAAAGAAAAATAAGAAAAAAATTGTCAGCAAAAAACAACAAAGGAAGTAAAGATGAAGATCCCACATTTGAGTCGGCAACATGTGCTAAAGAAAAAAATAGTGACTATCCTTTAAAGTAAAATAGTAATTTTAGTCTTGTAAAACAGAGATTCCTTATGCTATAAAAGGAACCCTTATTTTCATTTCAAGATGCACACGAATACACATAAATTTAGAGCTCTCTACTCAAACACTCTAGCATTGAAAATTCCTCTATCTAAAAATCTTAGAACGAATAATGTTATATCTAGTAATTAGGAACGGCTAAGCACCTTTCAAGGTTCTTAATTGGCCTTAAGTTGTAATAATTATTATTCTATGAATAAAATGGAGTTCAGTTACTCTTCTTTAGTAAGTCAACTATTGGACACCATATATGTACGGATGCAGAAGGCTCACCATTGCTAGAAGAGCGTTAAGGTTTGAGCAAAGCTTAGGTATAATAGGTATAACAAAAGAAGACGAACAAAAGGGAAAACTGTGATGAATCCATCAAATTCAGGTATAATAATTATAAATTTAAATAAGTTAAAAATCTTGAATGTTTAAATATTTTCTAACAACAAGACATAATACTACTAAACACAGGAAAATGAAAACGGTTTTTAGAAATAAAAAACTAATAATTCAAAATAAAATCAAAGATAAAAAGATTATTTTAATGTGCTGAATATAGAAGAAAATTATATTTATACCAATACATAATAAACTTTTTAGACAGATTATTACCTTCAGTAAATAGACAAAGACCATCAACTAGATCAATATTAATCTCCAATTAAAAATTGTATCAATCTGCAAAAATTGGTATCAGAGCATGTAAAAGAAGTAAGGAACTCTCACTCCTATAAGGCAAGAAGGGAGGCTCTCCGACTTACTCCATGTTCGTGCCTAAGGAAAACTTTTGCAGGCCACATGTGCTATCTGATAGGTATCATAAGGTTGCCCCAAGAAAGATGGTAACCGTGAACCGGCACATACTTGTACTGGTTACACTTATCGATATCAAAGTCAAGGTAGTATTTTAAATAGTAATGGATATAAAATTAACACCAATAAAATCTAAGGATATTTTTGATATTTTATAAACCTCAAGAACATAACGAAGATATGTCAAATCTCAAAAGAATTTAAGATATTGTTCTTATTTTTGCGCTCATTATTTATGTTGTGATATTGCTTAATATTATCTTGAAAAATGAATCGATTTTTCGATTTTTAAAATATTTTTGATACATGTTACAATTTAAAATACGTGCTTGTAAATTTGTGGATATTAGGGATTAATTCCTACCTGGACTTGCATTTTCTGTCAGCTTACTGAGGTCATCAATGTGGGAATATATCTTTATACCCAATTACTTAATCAAGTGTAGAAGTTGCGGTCAATAAGGTAGGATATTGAGAAATATTAATATTTATATTTACGTAAGGAATTGATATGTTTAGAGTAATAAAATCTGTTGTCATAGAAAATTCTCTATTTAGAAATATTTATTTATAAAAATAGACTTTGCTCTTACAATAGTGTGATTATTGATCTAAAAATGGGGCTAGTCTTTCTATAATGTTTTCTATTTAGAAATTAGAACTTTACCATTTAGATACAATGACGAAGACCTATTTTTGAGAGACTAAATCCTTCTTTTTTTTCTCGTTTTCATTTATGTGATATTGATGACACTCCATCACCTAGGTGAGGCTGGTGAAAGCATGCTTCCTCAATTGGAAAACTTTTATAAAATGGGAGATGTACGGATCTAATATATGATTTCTGGTTCTTATACCATATAGGATAATATGTAATAGCCAACACTCTACAAGGGTGTTTGATAGTAATGGTAACACATTTTGTATGGTGTTAGAGTCAGTAATCAAAGTTTGTTCTTATAGCCTTCAATTGGTAAGCTCTCCACCACATCATTAAGGAGCGAGTGAGGGAGTGTTTGGGCAGAATGTTATTGTTACTATGTTATGAATGTAAAATATTTAGATTGTGAATAAATTTAACTGCAGGGATATTAGACAAATATATATGTTCTGGGTTTGGTGTGAACTTTAGTTGTTATTAAAGGAACTTTACTCTGCTGGTTCCTCCTTGAGGCTGGATTATTTTTATGCTCATTCGTTGGTTCCTCTGATGGTGTATTTTCTTTATAGAACATGTCTTGGCATTCTCGGTACTAGAGTTTTGAATAAAATGATTTTTATTGTACGTTGTATAAGAAAATTCTCTCTTCTGGATGGTTTTAAGTGTTACACATACCTCCAGCTCCTCTCCTAACGAGCTGACTCTATGACAATGAAGCTTATTTGATCATATTGAAGGTTTCAGGTTAGTTTTGAGTTATATATAAAAAGGGAAATACAAGTGGAGCAAATGGGAAACGTTTCTTGTTGCACTTTGTATTTATGCTGGCATTATATGTTGATTGTTTTAGGAGCTGATTGGTGTTGAAACTTTTAATCTAGCTTGAAAAAGTGAAATAGGAGTTAGTCATTACGTAATTGACATATTTGAATAGACATGACCTTCATGCATATATGCTTAATGTATATGGAAATGTGACCTATTGTATCAAGTAATTTTATGAATGATTGGAATAGATTCATACAAACCTTCTTAGAGAATGTAGTTCATCATTCTTATTTGTAGAAAAATTAGTAATTATTCTTACTGAACAATTAGTAATTTACTTTAGAGCATGTAGTACATCATTCTTATTTGTCTAACATTTTCATCGATTTTTTTTTTTAAAAAAAAACTAATTTTATAATATGATTGAATCATGCTTTTTAATATTTCACATTAATTGCTTTAAATAACGAATTAGGAAAAAGCAAAATAGAACCGTACATCTCCCAGTGAGTAACGAGTGATATCTGCTTTTAATTTTCATTTTCATTTTAACCAAGTGTTATTGTCTAATTGACAAATTATTATCACACAACCAAATTGCTTTTGTAAGTTTACTGCTTGTGCTGTGATTTTGTTAATGAAATTTCGTTCAAGTTTGGAGGAAGAAAAAAAACAAATAAAATATTAAAAAATCTAAAAGTGGCAAGTTTTCTTTAATAACAAATACATACTTATAAAAGTAACGTTGATATTTGTTAAAAATATATATTTTTTAATATTTACTTTTGGAAAAAAGGTATACATATGTAACATAAATTATAAAAAATATATTAGATCCTTTTATTGAGTACTGTACACTTAAGTGTATTAAAAAAATAATAAAAATAATACTTTAAAAATATTTATAACAATAAAAATAGTCTTTTATGTCATATTTATATATTTTATAATTAAAAATAATAATTTATTATTTCACGTTTAATACCGTTTAAATTAAATTATAATTATTAAAATTAATTTTAAATTAAATTCTATCAAATTTAATTTATTTAATATTATTTTAATTAAAAAATAATAATTCATTATTTAATACCGTTTAAATTAAATTATAATTATTAAAATTAATTTAATATTAAATTCTATCAAATTTAATTTATTTAATATTATTTTTATTATTATAAGTTTTAGAATTATTAATTAAGTTACTAATAATATCCTAATTAAAAATTGTGTTACTTGAATTTACCTTTACAAAATTAAAAAAAAAAAACTTTCAATTCTTTCTCCCGATATTTTGTTTTAGGAAAAATTAATTTATCGACGTAAAAACAATTTGAAATTCAATTTACTGAGAATTTAAGCTAAATCAAAGATGATTTAAAAAGAAAAGAAAAACTAAATAAAACAAGCGAAATTCATATAATGCAAAATTTAAATAGAACGTCTTATTCAAGAAGAAAAACGTGGTAAATTTACATCAAGTAAAAATAAAAGAGAAAAAAATCACTCATAACTTAAAAAAAAAAACATACGTAAAAATATAAAAAGATGAAAAGATGAAAAAAAAAGGAAAATGAAAGTCTACAGTCAAAATGTAGGTTAGTGGGTAAGCTCTTTAATTTTTAGAGAGAATTCTATTAATTTTATAATTAAAAAATAATTAATAAAAATTAATTTATACATAAAATGAGAATTTTTTCAACGTAAGATTCGATATTTATTTAGGAATATTTTAAAAAATTTTAAAAATAATATTACCATTGGTTTGTCAATAGTCTTTTCAACCACACATCCACCGTACCCAATAATCAACCACTCACCATAGTCTTCAACAACCAACCACCATATCCATGCAACCTCCCTCAGTGAGTGTATCACACTAACTTTTATGACGTGAAATGTCATAACCATTGTTAGAAATATTGAATAATTGTATTGTATTTTATGTGTTAGGGAATATATATGATGCCTTCATATATGAGTTATAAGTAAACTAGATATACGTTAGTAGATATGATATACATTAACAGATATATATTAATCTCTTAATAGATATACATTAACAATCTCCCTCAAACTCAAGGTGGATGTGAGACCAACTTGAGGTTGTCAACCAAATTACGAGTGCGTCCTTCAGGAAGTATCTTAATGAAGATATTTGCAAGTTGATCATTGAAGGAGACGGGGAAAAGCTTGAGAGCACCATGAACAAGATGAGAACGAATAAAATGACAATCAATCTCGATGTGTTTAGTCCGTTCATGAAAGATATCATTGTGAGCAATATGAATGACACTTTGATTGTCACAATAAATGGGAGTAGCAAAGGATGTGGATACACCCAAATCTTTAAGAAGTCATCGTAGCCAAAGAAGCTCAAATGTGGTATCAGCAAGAGCACGATATTCTGCTTCAGTACTGAAGCGGGTCACGAAAGTTTGTTTCTTACTTCACCAAGAAATCAAAGAAGAACCAAGGAGAAAGCAATAACCTGTAGTGGACCTACGATCAGTGGGATCTCCTGCCATCTCAGCATCATAGAATGCATAAAGTACAAGAGGAGACCGAGCTGAGTAGAAAAGGCCATGGAAGAGAGTGCTCTTCAAGTATTGTAGAATACGCAAAACAGTAGCATAGTGAATTGATCGTGGAGCAGACAAATACTGGCTCACCTGATGAACAGCATAAGAAATGTCTAGATGAGTAACTGTATGATAAACCAGGCTGCCAACCAATCCTCTGTAAAGAGATGGGTTAGACAATTGTTCCCCCTCCCCCCCGAGGGTGTTAGATGCACATTAGGTTCAATTGGAATGTCAACAATCTTACTGTCAGTGAGTCCAGCTTGAGATAAAAGGTCAGATTTATACTTAGCTTGAGTAATATAAAGACTATTTGTGAAACGAGTGATCTCAAGATCCAAGAAATAGTTGAGATGTCCAAGGTCTTTCATCTCAAACTATTGACTAAGAAAATCCTTGAGTTCTTGAATGCCATTAAGGTCATCACCAGTTATGATCATATCATCCATATATAGGAGAAGCAAAATGGTGCCTTTATCATTGCGAAGAAGAAATAAAGCAGAATCATAAGGATTGACAATGTAACCCAAGCGAAGGATGGTAGAGCTGAACTTGGCAAACCACGCTCATAGAGCTTGTTTAAGGCTATAAAGTGCACATCAAAGGCAAGAAACCTTATTTGTTTCAACAGAAATACCAGGAGGAGGTTACATATAGACTTCTTCATGCAGATCCCCATTAAGAAAGACATTTTTAACATCCATCTGAAAAAGGTCCCATTTATTAGCAGCGGTAACAGCTAAGAGGGCACGAACAGAGGAGATACGAGCAACTCGAGCAAAAGTCTCTTCGTTATTAATCTCATACTCTTGTGTAAAACCTTTTGCAACAAGACGATCATTGTAGCGCTCAATGGACCCATCAAAGCGAGTCTTGATCTTATGGTTTTTGGTTAATGCATCAATTTCCTCTCTCATTGCAATCTTCCATAAAGGGTCAGTAGATGCATCACGATATGTGTAAGGCTCATGGAGTGTAGCAAGGGTAGTGTAATAATGATAGTCAAGTAAATGTGCAGAAATAGATCTTACCCAGGTTAAGTGGCAAAGTGGAATTTCTTGTGGAGGATCTTAAAGTGGAGTAGGAGCAAGGGACCTATGCTCAAGGTGGGGTAGCTCGTCATCAACCTGCTCATCTACAACCTGTCTAGGAGAATCATCAAAAATATATGAAGATTGAATAGAGAAGTCAAAAGGAGGATTAAGAGTATCTGTAAAAGGAACATGAGACTCATGTGGAAAGATTTCTAAAATAGAAGAGTTAGTTAGGGAAGAACGAAAGTGAGAAAGTTCAACAAATAAATGATGTTCCCAAAAGAAAACATTACGGGAAACACGAAGACGATACGAGACAGGATTATAACATCGATACCCTTTTTGAGTTTTACCATAACCAAGAAAACAACAAAGTCTAGATCGAGGCACAAGTTTGTTGTGCTCATGAGGTTGAAGAAGAACAAAACAGACAGATCCGAAGGAGCAAAGATAATGATAGTCAAGGGATGACCCAAAAAGGCACTCATGCGGAGTCTGATTATGAATGAAAACGCTTGGAATGTGATTAATGGCATGGAAAACATGAAGAGTGGCTTCACCCCGAAATGGGGCAGAAACTTTGGCGGAAAGAAGAAGAGAACAGATAGTATCAAGAATATGAAGAAGTTTTCTTTCGGCTTGACCATTTTGTTGAGAGGTGCCTAGACAGGTTAGATGATGTACAATGCCATAGGAATGTAACAGAGCTTGAAAAGTATATTGAGTATATTCAAAAGCATTATCATATCGAAAAGTTTTGATATGTTTGGAGAATTGTGTTTCAACTATTTTTGCAAAGTTACTATATATTGGTAAGATTTCTGAATGAGATTTCATAGGAAAGATCCAACTATAACGAGAATAATCATCAATAAGAACAACAAAATAACAAGATCCACCAATACTAGTAACATGAGAAGTCCCTAAACATCAGAATGAATTAACTCAAAAATACTATTAGAGATAGATTCACTATTATTGAAAGGTAAAGTTGGCTATTTTCCTAAATGGCATGAAGTACATTCAAAATTGTCTTTGGACACAGAACCCAATAAATCTTTAGAAGCTAACTGTTGTACCCGAGTGGATGGGGCATGACCAAGATGAGAATTCTAAAGTGCGAGATAAGGTAAGGAAGAAACTGCAAAAGCTACAACAACAACAGAGACAGGAGCAACATGTGGAAGATGAAGATTGTTCACGGGAAACATACACCCAACCCTAGGACCTATCCAAATATCTTGCCCCATCCTCAGATCCTACAAAATACACCCAGAATAGTCAAAAATAAGGCATTATCCTAGTTCAACTAATTGTCCCATAGAGCATAAGTTATAGGATAGGTCAGGTACATGGAAGACCCCAAGAACAAAGAGGTTAGAGGTCGAAACAAAACCTAAACTATTCCCATGCATGGTGGAACCATCGACTATATGAATATTAAGAGGATGTGGTATAGGGTCAAGTTTGGAGAATAAAGATGAGTGAGGTGTCATGTGATTACTACATGTAGAATCAAAAAGCCAAGTTTGAGATTTATTGGCAGAACTGAGAGAGTAGTGGAAAGAGATACATTACCAACCATTTGAACAGCCTAAGTTATGATCTTCTGTAGTTCAATAGGGGAGAGGTTGATAGTGGATCCAGAAGATTGGGACTCATTTGAAATGGAAGGCATCAGCGGAGTAGGCTCAGTATTAGCAACAATAACAGTAGATTTGTTGTGATGGTAACAAGTCTCAATGATGTGGCTAGAACACTTGCAATAATTGCATAACTTCTTATTGGTCTACCTGCGACGATTGCTAGAGCCAGAGGAATCACCTGACTGTTGAGGTTGCTCAATGGCAGAAGCAGAAACAGAAGGAGTAATAGCCAAAACATTGAATTTATTCTAGGCTTGTAGGGTTGCAAGCCGAGCTTCTTCTCTAACCAACTTATTTACTGATCGCCACACAAATTGTGTGTGCAATAAATATGTAAGTATACGTATCGTAACAAGTAATATAATGATAAGTAAAGATCGTTCTCATGAATATTTTATTAGAAACTAATTTTTAAAACTAAAAATAATAAAAATCAAATTTTTTGGTGTTTTTATATTTTAATGAAGCAAAATTAAAAAGCAATAATTAATTAAATCAGATTTTGCGACTAAAAAGATATATGAGAAAATATCTAGGAATACTTAATCCCCTAATTTTCTATACATGCAAATCGCTAAAATCCCTCCAATATAATATCAATTAATTATATGATCAATTGAATCTAACCTAGCATGTATTTCTCTCTCAAGTAAACTATAGACCATATAGTAATTAATTTAACCACACTCTCATACCAATTAAATTGCATACTATTCATTAAGTTCATCAATTATGGATCACATACATAAGAATCATACATTACTGTCTAGAAACTATGCATGTTATTTAATCAAGACAAACAATTAAATAATTCTCTCAAATCTATAATTAAATAGTTTTGAGAGAATTATTTAATTGCCTCTATATATAAATTGTTGGCCAAACAATGAATATCATAAAAATCAGATTAAATAATATAATTAAATTAATATTATAATTGGAAAAAAATATTAGATCATCACATGGTGAAAATTTGGTTCATAAGATCCTTAGATTAATAAATTAATTACACATAATTGTGTACATAAAGAAAGACATAAAATTAATAAAGAAAAGAGTAGAAAAAGAAATACAATCAATCTCTTGAATTGTAATATTAATTTTCTCTTGAATTTCCATCAAAATTGTGTCATTTCTTAATTATTTTTGTAATTTTCTCTCTTTTTAGCTCTAAAAACTGACTAAAATTATGTTAATGGAGGCTCATTAGGGTTTATGGAGTGATTAGGAGCTTAAATAAAACTCATGTCGATCTGAACCGCCTGATCAGTTTCAGATCAAGGGCTACGATCAAAACAAGCAAAATTGATAGTTTCAGCCAATCAAAGTGTGACACGTGGCATCAAAATTCATTGGGCGAATAGGGAGCGACACGTGACATCAAAAAATTCATTAGGCGAATTAGGGAGTGACACGTGGTAGGGGAGACCAGTCAAAGTCAACGCTCACCAAGTCAGCAACACGTGGCGCAACATGATTCGTGAGAACTGATGGCGTGGCGCACGGGTGGAACGCACAGAGCAATGGCGTGGTGACATGTGGCATGGCACATTGACTTATTTTCGAACTCGGACTGAACGTCGTGCTAACACATGGCGCCTGTTTCGTCCTCCTCACACACAGCGCAACGTGATTCGCTCTCCGTGCTTGCTTGGCATTCGTGTGGCTTGCCTAGTCAGCTCCTCTACTTGCGTGACATGCCATATGGTAGCTTCTGATTAGTTCTGCGTTAAAAATTTATAAAAAAATCCCAAAAAATTTCAAAAATTATATTTTCACCCTTTTTTCACTAAAAAGTTTATATTTTAATTTTTTTAACCATAAAAATACTATTTATTAAATAAAACAAGTAAATATTAAATAAAAAAAGTACGCTAATTACTATAATTTCATAGAGTCATCATTTACGGTAGTATCAAGAGAGGGAGAATGACTGTGATTGAGAAGCTGACCTTAAATGGGCTCAAAGTCCTTATGAAATGACATGAGGAACTCATAGAGACGAAACTCATCTCTAACTACAACATATTGCTGAGCATCCTTTGAGCATGTCCAAATTGAATCACAAAGGTCAATTTGGTCCCAAAGAAAGCGAAGCTGATCATAGTAGTTATTGATGGATTGTCCTAGTTCTTATCGAAGTTGAATGCAATTCAACTACTAACTAATATTTCATAGATCCATGAGTAGTGGAGTTCCTTTTTGCCAACATATCTCATGCTGATTTTGCATCATCAAAATTGCCCAATAAATTGGAGATGGAAGGAACAGAAGTATTTTGAATCCATGTGAGGATCATGTGGTTATGACTATCCCATTCAATCATGCAACCAAGGTAGACAACATCTTCTTCACTTGCTCCTTTGACAAGAATAGTATTTGCACTAGTACAGTAATTCTAGAGCATACGACCCTTATGAAAACTACGCATAGCTTGAAACCAGGATAAGCAATTCTTGGTCCTCTCCAATACAATTATAATGGAACAAGGAAGAAAAACATCATTTTTATCCATTTAAAAACACAATATGCAAAAATGGACTACAAAAACGAGATCTACGCAAAACCTGGGTAGGAAAAACCTGATATACAAAAAGTCAACCCCTATAGAAAGTCAACAGTCAATGGAAATCAATTGTCAACGGCCTCAACGGTGACGGTCAACAATGCAAACGATGGATAACAATAAACAGTGCGGTGATGTTAGTAGAAGGCAATGATGACGTCAACCTTAGGGGATGTGTCACTGATGATGTCACATGACCTGAGTGTGGCGTGTGAGGCGCGTGAATCTAACGCACAGTTTTCTATTGGAGGCGTGTGCGGGCTCCGAAGCTTGCAAGACTTCCACGATTGTGTAAATCTGGTCGAACTGATCACAATGATACCTGCAAAAGAGCTATCGGAGCAAGATGCATGGCGGAGACGGTGATTACATTGATCTTTGTAGTGCAAGACTTCTCAACGACGGGGGCTGCTGATCCGAAACCCAATGACAACAGCTGAGAGACGTCAGATGTTCAACGATGAATGGCTGCAACGGTTGTTGTGACTGCGAAAGCGATAACGGTAAAGTAACACCAGAAGAGACAAGAATTCTAAAAAAAGGGTCAAAGTAGTGGCTCTGATACCATGTTAGAAATACCGAATGATTGTATTATATTATGTATTAAGAAATATACACGATACCTTTATATACGAGTTACAAGTAAACTAGATATACATTAACAGATATAAATTAATCTGTTAATAAATATACATTAACAACCACTATAATAGATATAAATTAATCTGTTAATAAATATACATTAACAACCACTATAATAAAAACCTGGTTCGCGTCAACTACCATACCCATTCATACACCTTTTTCACGCAAAAATCACCGTACTAACTCTCGCTTTCTTTGAAGAAATTGGTTTCTAAGCTTGACAAGAGAACTCGAGAACTCAATTTGGTGGTAGTTGGGCTAATCGAGTTTAGTGGTGGTTGGGATGGGCTAAACGAATTTGATGGTTAGTTTTTTTTAAAAAAAATTAATATAATGAAAATATCTATGTAAATATACCACGTAAATTATCACATATTCACCGAGTCATGCCATATATGTAATTTCAAAATATTTGATAAAAACATTTCTTTCTTTCGTACTAAAATTTAATTACAGGACTAATACAATTATCTTAAAAATTATATAATTAAAATGCATGATTCTAATAGTTACTAAACCTAGGTTTACCTAAATACCCGTCAAAATGCCATCAACGGTCCAAAAAGGCAAAAATTGTAGGAAATTAAAAAGCAAACATACTACTAAATCACCAAAAATGGAAAAGAAAATAATATTTGATTGTCGTTTTATCGTCACCGTTTGTGTTTTCATTACCGCAAGGAAAACCAGCTGATAATGCCGGCACCAAAGCGCTGGTGCGTGAAGGGCACGCGTTGATGGTCAACTAGAGTTGAACGACAAAGAGGACAATTGAAGTTATGGTGATCGAGCCAACTATCAAAACAAACCTTGTGGAATACATGGCGACAATCTAGCAACCTAATCTGATCTCCATCTTTTAAGGTACACAAACAAACGACACAATCAGAGACACATCCTCCATGGCCGTGTTGTTCTGAGTACTGAAATGATAATAATCTATTCAGGCTAAGCTGCTCAGCTAGGACTATCAATCCAGGATGACCCGAACCCATCGAGCCCAAGAAGAAGTCACCATCGACGATCCGATTGTGGTTAATGTGGTCATTGTTAGGGTCCAATCGGGTATGACCCATGGAATGGAGAAAACCCGAAAGGACAGACCGGAGATAACCGATACAACTGGCTATGAGCACGATCATCAAGATTGGGATTGATTCTGACGACACGTCGTTTAGCTGGCTGTGCAAACCCATATTAGTATATATGCCCACTATATGTTTGTTAAAATTTCTCCGCACGTTTTTCTTTGTATTGTGAGTCGTTTCAATTTAGAAAAGGATTAAAAAAAAAAAAAGAATATAAAATACAAAAGGGTGTTTGTTGTAGGAAGTAAGAAGTGTTGACGGGGGCGGGGCTATATATAGAAGACGAACAAAACTTACTGCCCGTTTGAACATTCACTATTAAAAAGTGCTTTTCGTTGGAATAAGAAGCTTGGTTGAAAGCATCGTTACGTGGCCCACGTTTATACCATAAAAATATTTTTTTTATTTTAAATAATAAAAATTTATAACTAATTTATATTTATCTTATATATTTTTATTAATAAAAAGAATTTAAGCTATCGTATCATTTTATTTTAAACATTTTATTTTAAACGTTTTTTAACCTAAATTAAAAATCATTAGATTTATTCAATATTAAATATCATTTAATTTAAATTTGTTATTGAAATATCATTTTAATGAATTTTAATGATATTATTTTATATATATATATATATATATATATACGAAGGTAATGATTACTTTTATAAAAAAACTAAAATACAATATTTTTAAACAGTTTTATCTTAAGTGATTTGAATTTAAATCAATGCTTTTATTACATGCATGAAAAAGTAGAAAGTAAAACCTGTGAATTAAGTATGCATTTAGATAAAATAATTGAGAGTAGATAGAGAAAGAGAAGGGTAAGCTGAAATCACTCTAACGGTAGGAAAGAGATTGGCTTTTGGATTAATGAAGGGGGACCAAAGCAAAACAGAATGGGGAAAAAAAGTAGTATTTCAGAAAGAAAAAAAGCAATTAAACATTATCCTTTAATTTCAAAAATAAATAAATATCAGTCATTATGTAAGCAAGTCCGTGTGTTCTGTCTGTCAATAATGACTCATAATCTATTACAATGGGCTCGACTACTAAACAATCAAATGGTAATATATACAAAGATAATAAATATTAAATATAAAGTATATTTACATTTAATAATAAAAATTCATATATTTAATAATTAAAAAAATATAATTTTTATAAAATAATCTTAAATTCAATCCTCACTAATATCACTACCAAACTTCCATTGATGATAAATAAAAGGATAATAAATTAATATTTTTCTTCTTATTTTATCCATTAACTATTTTGTAGGTTAGTACCCTTAAACTTTAGGCGGTTACATGCAATATCACAGTACAGGTTGCATTTATAAAGTTATTTTAATATGTATTTACATTCCTATTGTTTGTAACGTTATGATTTTTGTTTTTATATTAAATTTAATTCATATAATATTAATTTAAAATTTAAATATTATTTGTATCGATAACTTTGAATTTAATATATATATTAAATATAAAAATTGATGATTTAAGATTTAAATACAAACGCTTAAAAATTATGAAAAAAAAAACAGAGAGTATGATAATCCATAGTATTAAGAATAATTTATACTTAAAAGTGATAAAAGAAGTAACAACAAAACCATAAAATGAAATATAACAATCATAAATGACACTAACACATGAAGCCAAAAACCTTAGTAAATAAACCTGCATTCATGATTGATACCATCAGTTATAGCCAAAAACCTTAATAACTAAACCTGCATTCATGATTGATACCATATCCATAACTGAGATAGAATCAAACACCTCTTGATTGAAAACTACCTTTTCAAATGTGTCAAAAGCCAAAAAGCAAACTTTGGCAGCAAGTCGTCACCCACCAATAAATAATACGCAACAATTTTAATAGAGGACCCAAAAGGAGACATGCATGCAGTCATTTCAAGAGGACAATTACTAGGCTATATAAGAGAATATCTGACACAATAACACATTATATATAAAGATGAATAGTATAGGGTTACCTTATAATTGTGGACCTTATCCTCTCTCCTTCCCTCCCTCCCTCCCTCCCTCCCTCTTTCTTATGAAGCAATTATTGTGTTTTTTTTTTCTACTCAATACTTAGTTGGTTTTAAAATAAGCTATTGTGATATTTTTAGATCAAACAATTCTTGAAATATTAATGAGTTAATAACTACATAAATACTATTTCATTGCTCATTTCCATGCATAATGAACAATGGTAATTTTAGCCAAAGGAAAATATGAAATTGAGATATTAAATATTTTTTATAATGATATCAACATAATTTAAATTATTAATATAATATAAATAATATTTAATAATAATAACACTCAAATATATTTTTGTTATATTTATTAATATTAATTGGTATATTTTTGTTACGATGATATCATTATTTTAAAAAAATAAAAATAAAAATATTTCTCGTTAGTTTTAACCATTTATTTAAATGTATTCATATAAAGTAAATAACTAATGTATATTTTGGTTTGTTTTTTCTCAAACGATGAAAACACACAAAGGATACATTTTAATCAATCATCAAGAAAAAAGAAATTATTAAGTACTTATATTTTTAATACAAAAAATTAGCAAATATTAATAGATAAAAATTTAGAATGTTAGATAAGTATTGATAATATATTTTTTTGTCAAATATAAATATAAAAGATAAAATAAAATTTAAATTTTTTTGTCAAATATTAATGATAAATTAAAAATATTAAAAACTATATAAATAAATAAAGATATTCAATTGTAATTTTTTATAAAGTAATAGGTTAAAAAGATAGTAACTATTAAGTATTAAAAGGTGTACCAATTATCTTTTTAGGTTTATTTAGGTTTTACATTTCTTGGGTTTTTTAACACTTTATTTGAATTAACGAGTTTTTACTTGTATGATTAATTTATAAATAATTATGATGTGTTATTATATGTGGGCTAAGAAATAATTTTTGAGTAGATAGAGAGTCTATAAAGTGAAAATAGACTTTGAATTTGTATAGAAGTAAAAAAAATCAATGCTCATTTAATATTAATGAAAAGTTTTGGAGTTAGGAAAATTAGAATGCAATTTGGAGGTTTACTAACCATCCATTTACGTTGTAGGTGGGTCTTAACATAATATGATGAGAAAATTTTGTAAAACAAAGATAATTTTTTTCAACCATATAATAAATAAGATTTGATAGTGAATTAACAATTGTTTTAAGAAAACTTTGAATTAAAATAAAATATTTAAGATTATTTGCATGTTTATTTTTAAATAAAATAAATATACATATACCCAAGATCAAATTTAAAAGTTAGAATAAACATTTTTAACCATAAATATGAGTTCTTATTGCTACTACTTTTTTTTTAATATCTTAATTAATTAAAAAATACGAGACAATATTAAGACATGACTAAAGAGAAAAACAATTCCTCTAAATTATTTCTCAAAGTCCCAAATTGTTTAAGTTGTAGTTTTTTTATTTTTCCTTAGAGTAGTAAGGAAAAAAAAAAGAGACATTGAATTAAATACATAATATTAAAAATAAAAATAAAAATTTGAGCCTCTATGATGAGCTGCCCTTAACACAAATTGAGTGTTATTTTTATCGAAGAGTTTTGAAGGGGTGTATAATTTTCCCGAGTCTTTCTAATCATCAAGATCAAAAGTCCCAATAACAATTTTCAATATCAAGGAAATTTTGTATTGTTGCTAAGGAAATAATAAATACCTAAGCCACCAATATGCTAAAGCCAGGTGAAGATCGCGTTGAAAATTACCAACAGAAAGAGAAGGAATTGAACCAAAAATACCCTAATACTTTTAGATTATGACACGTATTAAAACTCCAATCTATCATATACATATAAAATCTAAATCACACTTTAATAAATTTTAAACAAAAATACCCTATCACATATCTTATATCCTTTATATTTTATTTTAAATTATGAGAAAAAATTTAATAAATTTAATTACTAATATTTATAATATTCATTTTCAAAATGTATGTTATACATTTATTACTTTATTGTATTACATAAACTTCAAACATTTTATAAAATTAAACAAAGATAAAAATTAAATAAGCTCACGCACAAGGTATGTGTCTTTAACTAGTACAACAAATCTCCTTAACAGTTCAATAACATTTAATTTTTTCACTGGTCTTATTCAAGCACTCTAATTAAAAGCTAAACAACAAAAAAGGATAAAAGCTTATCTAACTCGCCATGAGGAAAAATTGTGATACAGAAATACATGATGTTCATGGGCAAGCCAGTATGCGTTGATTTTGCTCAGGTAGTTCCATCACTCAATAGGTATAGCCTTTGACAAACATTCCTTTATTGGCTTCCTCACTTTCACCTTCTGCAGAGTAGCTTCCAAGCTGAGCCAAGGAATTTGCCTTAGCACGCACCAACAATGCCTTCTGAGCAGCTTCTGCGTTTTCAGTCCGTCCTTGCCATGTCTTGAGGACGGTGTTCTGCAACGCACGGGCATATGAGAAGGACACGTGCCATGGGTTAGGACTTTGGTTCATTGCATTTAGGTTGAGGGTTGCTTCAGCTTCAGATTGACCTCCTGATAAAAACTGAGAAATAAAAGAAAGGGTTAGTTCTTGTTAGGGCCAGCGCAATAAACAGAAGAAAATGTCAAATCGATACTTAAGCAATTACTAGCCAATTAACTAATGAGCTGCGAACTCGGTAGAAATAAGAATTAATAATGAGCTCAGACCAAGTGGAAAGCAACAAGACTTTAGTGGCTCCAATTTCAATTCATAGGTTAGGTTCAGTTAAATCCATAAAATTTACAAATGCAGCAGCAGTGAGAGTCATGAGGGTCATGAAATTTTTAAATACTTCCTTGAATAAGATTAGACTTTTGGATCACATCTTTGTACTATCAAGACATGGATAACCATATATCAAAGTAGCATTTCACTAATCACAACTAAATTTTTAATTGAAAAAAGTACTCATATGTCTTCAAAACACTTTAATCATTTAACTTTTACATTTTAATCACTCTTTTAAGACGTTAGTGTCAAAAAAATTTCACTAACCCTTAAACTATATTAAAATCTTAAAACTTTCAACTGTTACACTTTAGTTCCTAAACTATATTAAAATCTTAAACCTTCAATTGATACACTTTACCCTATTTTAGGACCTCAATGTACAAAAAAATAGACACTTTAGTCCTTAAACTGTATTAAAGTTTCAAAATTTAGAGACTAAAGTGTACATTTTTTAAAAAAGTTAGGACCTAAGTTTACTAGTTGAAAGTTTAGGGACTAACGTACCCAAAACAAAGTTTTGAATGTACTAGACCCTTTTTACTAATCATAATTAAATTGAGAAAAAGATAATGTTACAGCTTTAAAATAGTTATAAAAGCGATCAGGATTACCATGATTCCTGGAACTGCAGGAGGAACTCTCCTGTTAAGCATTGCCAGTGTGTATTTGGCAATAGTATCTGGAGAAGCCTTCTGCTTGTGTTCAGCCCCTGGGGTTACCATGCTGGGCTTGAGGAGGATTCCTTCAAATATCACGTTATTTTGAGCCAAGTAGAAGAAGACTTCAGCCCACACCTTTTCTGCCACCTCAAGTGTCCTCTCTATTGGATGGTCCCCATCAAGTAGGATTTCTGGTTCCACAATGGGTACAAGACCGTTGTCCTGGACATTGTAGTCATGCATGCAAAGATGATAAGATGAGTAAAATAAACCGACAACATAAGATAATGTAGAGAAATATAAGAAATTCCAATTCAATTCTAATCTGTTCAAGAAAAGTCAAAAGGGCACATCATACCGCAAAATGTTCAGCTATGGCAATATTTGAAAACCATATTCGTCTAACATTCCTTGGATAAAGATGTTGCACACTAACATAATTTGTTATAAATGGAATCAAAGAGCTTATACAGAATCTTACAAAACTTTTAAATGATGAAACTACAGAAATAATCAGTCAAATATGTTATACTACAGGAGTCGTGATCCCCTGTAAAGATAGAGTGCAAGTCGAAAAAATATGTTTTACTAAATCTATAATTGCTATACAACTAAATATTTAACATTATCTAATTCTAGAAATTCTTCTAGCCTGATCGAACTTATGAAGGCCAACCAGAATGTAGAAGAGATTAAAAAAAAACATTGAAATCTCTATCACATTTTAATAGATGCCATTTAGTTAAAATATAAAGAGATACCTGAGAAATGGCAGCATAACGGGCAAGTCCCCATGCAGCTTCTTTAACAGCCAGAGCAGAAGGACCACAAGGAATGCTAACAACTGTCCTCCTGGATATGTAAACATGTAACTCTGAGATGAAAAACTTATTTATCGCATTGAAAGGAAATTCATGAATCTAGGATTCAGCTAGCTTGAAGAATCTTAGAAAAAAGTATAGTAGAATTTAAAATTAACAAACTCACCATTTAGCAAAGCGAGCACCTTGTTTGTAATATTCAGCAGATCTTGAAGCCAATCCATCTAAGCCTTGGCACCAAGATTCATTGTTTGACCCTGGCAGAGGAACCAAGCCCTGAAACCCAATACAAATGGACGACATCCATGCAATGAAATTCAAAACAAGGTAGGGGAGACAAAAAAAGTACTCAATCAAAGCTTCTCAAGATATATAACTTTCTATAATATCTTGCATCAAACCTTATCAACTTTGATGCCAGGCACAATGTTCTCTTCACGCAAACAGTCCACAAACTTCTTTCCATCAGTTGTTGACTGGTAAAGTGTCTCCTCGAAAAGGATAGCCCCAGAAATGTATTCACCAAGACCAGGAGTTGTCAACAAAAGTTGTCGGTAAGCTTGACGGTTGGCCTCAATGTTGTCCATGCCAATAGATGCTAACCTCTTCCCACATGTTGCATTTGACTCGTCAATAGCAAGGATACCACGACCAGGAGATGCTATGGATTTCTACACCATTTAACATCAAGCAGTTATGAGAAAAATGTAACTTTTGACTTCATTATTGTGCTTTCTTCATAGTTATAATATATTGTATCCTTAGCATCATTGCATACTTTGAAGAAGATATGATTTTAATGTTTGTAGAACATTCCAGAACTGATACAACAAAAACTACACAGGAAGGATGACTATAATATGCATAGGTATATTAAAAAATTATCTAGTAGAATGGTAAAATGTTCGGCATCTACTAAAATATCTTGGTTCAAATTCCCACTCAAAGTATCATTTGATAAAAATATAAAAAATTACCTGCAAATGATTAAATAAATAAAGAAAAAAAGATAATAACAATTTTAAGGTAGTTCTTAGGAGAAGAAAATTATTCTATATTCTCACCAATTAGTCTATGTTTGCCCCGAAAAGTTTAATCATTCTTACAGTGTTATTTATTACTCCTAAAATATACACCTAACTAATCATATTGCTTACTTTACTTGAAAAGTATTAGTACTTGTATTTTCCAAAAAATTAATTGCGCCAATCTTATATTTTATTTGGTGTGGAGCTGGAGTAATAATGAATGATTTCTCCATAACTTTTTTTCAAGAAAAATGATTTTTGTCTTAACTTGTTACATGAATTAATCCAAAAGGATGAATTACAAACAAGTGGTCCCACAAATTTTCCAAAATTCATTCAATCCCAAACATCGCAGTCAATATAATGCTAACAACATAGGCTAGTCATCAAACAACGAGGCTAAAGTGCCCAAGGGACAAATGCCCTTGCACCGTACAGCAATTGCAAATTGCCCTGGAATTACCTAGTGAGTTGAAACACAATATGAAAGTTAAAACCCAGGTAACTCATGAATTATACCTGTCATTAGAAGTGGATATTCAAATAAATTGACATTCTCCTAGAATAAAACACTCACTCACTGAGTGATACCTATCATGACACAAATTGCAGGAAAAACAAGATCCAAAGGATTTTTTTTTTAAAGAAAAATAATTGTTAATATATCATATTTACAAAGAACCAGATTGATCCAAGCCGGCAGTTCAATTCAATCAAAAACACAAAAAAGAGAACCACCCTAAACAAACAAATCAACAAAAATGTATACAAAAATTCGCAATTTTTAAATGTTGATCTAGCAAATAGTTATAAGGTCAATTACATTAACAAAATTATTCGGTCAATAGACATATAAATAACAGATAAACAGTTATCAAGCATCTTTATGCATGTACGATTTGAAACCAGCAGTAGGTGATTCGGGAGTTAGGTGAAAGAATACTCACGGCGGTTTTAACGAGCTCTTCAGTATAAGTACCAGCGCAGATAGGGACGGAGACTCGGCGAATAGTGAGACGAGAGGATGATGATGAATGGCGCTGAGCAAAGTTCTGCTGTCCGATCCAATGCGAAGAAGAGGCGCTAAGCTTTGCTAAGCTAGTACAGGCCATGATTCGAACTACAATGAAGGACGCAAGGGATCTGATTGTTTCTCGAGAAAACTTCGATTTCACCTACTACTAGTACTTTTTATTTTTATTTTTTATACAATCAGTTCACCTACTACTTAATAGGAAAATGAAATATGGAGTTGTTTTTCTTGTAAAGCCCGCTGCTGTTTATACTGAAGCGTCAACAAGACAACAAACATACGGCATTACCAAACAGTCCACAGGAAACCAGAATGCCTCTTTTTTAAAAAACAAAAAAACCTAATCTGTAAAAATAATCTTTAATAATATTAAATACAATCAATATTAAATAAATTTAAATAATTATAATTTAATTTAAATAAAATTTATTAATAATAAAAATATGTACAAATAATATTATTTTTTTGAGATTATAAATTTAAAATATATTATTTTTATTATTATTTCTTTTTTATTTATAAATTATCTAAAAATAACCTTAAAATTTATAATTTATCTAATTTATTATTATTATTATATAAAAGAGTGTTTAAGTTATCTTATTTATTATTATTATTATTATTATTATTATTATTATTATTATTATATAAAAGTTTGAAAAAATTAGTTAAATATTCAAGAAAATGCATTTAATTAGGAATCAGATAAACTTTTATATATTTCAAAATCTAAAAAGTTGATAAATTTTTATAGAATTTTAAGGATTTCAATATATATTTTATTAAATTATTAAAAGCTATACTTAAAGATGCCGTATTTAATTAAAATTGAAGAGATTATAATAAATTTAAAATTTTACCGATTTTAATAAACTTCAAATGACTTAAACATATAATTTATTAAAATTTTAAAAACTATGTATAAATTTAAATAGATTTGTATGAATTTGTTTTTGTAAATTTTTACTACCTTCTTATACTTTTAAAATATTTATCATATTTACAATTTTTCACTATAAAATTAAAGACATATTTGTATTAATTAAAAATATGTACGTGTATAACATAATTTATGATAAATGTTATTATTGTGAGATCATTGATACTTAATAGTTATTAAAAAATTATTTCTTTATATGCTAATACTTGGAATCATTAAAAAAATTATAATTAATTATAAATCAATTTATATTTTATAGATATTATATTTTTTGATAATTTTATGTAATGTTATTAAAAAAATTTAAACTTAGTTGATGATTAGGTTAAAAAAAATAAAAAAGATAAAACAATAGACATAATCAAGAGAACGATGAAAAAATGAGATAAGAAAAAGGATTGAAATATAAAAAATGAAAAGAGAAAAAAAATTCTTTAGAAATCTTATAGGAAATGATATTACTCATTATCGAGGTTTAAAATATCAATATCAATAAATATGTCAAGATATCATTTTTATAAAAATATCAAAAATATTATCGTTGTCGCGAAAACTTTAGAAAAAATTATAAAAACTCTATCAAATATATAGAACTTTGTTTATAAAATTTCATAAAATGTTAAAACAATCAATTATTTATATATTAGAATAATTTTTTATTTAATACATATATTTTAAAATGTTTTAAATATATTAATCAATAAGTTAACCAATTAATTAAAATATTGTATAATAAAATATATATTTTTTTGTTAAATATTGTAGAATAAATAGTTAAAATATTTAAAATAATTAAGTGGAGTATCTAATTGTATTAACTATTATAAATAGATAAATCTTAATAATATAAAAATATATTTGATTGATTATTTATTTTAAAAAGCACTCATAATTAGGGAGACATAATGAGCTTTATCCTTCTATACGATATATATATCTTATAATATTGATATAAAACAATAAAAAATAAAACATGCATAATAACTTCGTAGTTGAGAATTAAATTGGTGTTGTTATTTCACTCGATCGCTCACTAAATAGAGTAATATATGAAATAATTTTATTTTTCTTTTTTTACTTATTCATTTTATATGTATAGCAAACATGTTACAACAAAAGAAAAAAAAATCTTTTATAAAATGAGAAATAATTGAATTGAAATAATTGCTTAAAAAGAAGAAGCAAAAAGAGAAAATAAATCGAGAACTTATATTTTTGAAATTTCAATGATATTTTAACAAAATTTTAGCAATAATATCCTCAATATCCAAGAAAATTTAACCAAAAAGATATTTAAGTAACAACGATATTTAAGTGACATTTTAACAACATTCTCAACAATATCGCAACAATTTGACCAAAAAATATAAATATCACATTTTGATATCAATATGTGTAAAAAAGGGACATTATCTCAATAATGTCTACTTTATTTATACATAAAAAGATATTTAAAATTCTCAAAAGTCTCTAAATTAAGTAAAGTTTTTAAAAGTTTCTAATAAATTTTTAAAGATTTTAACGTATATTTTATTTAATTTTTAAAAACTATATATAAGATAGTGTATTCAATTAGGATTTTAAGATAGCGTGATAGATTTTAAATTCTAAAAAATTTACTAATTTTAATAAATTTTTAAAAACTTCCATGTATAATTTATTAAATTTTTAAAATCTACGTATAAATTTGAATAAATTTGTATGAATTTTTCATAAATTTTTAGTCTTTTAAGAACTTTTATATAATATAATATATTTTAAAAATTTATTATGATTTTCATTACTCTTAATTATTTTATAATTTTTTAATAAATTCTTTACAATTATAAACAATACTCAATATATTATTATGTATTTTATTTAACATTTTAATAAAATATATCTTTTTCTTTAATATGTGAAAATATTCAAATATAAAGTAAAGACAAATTTACATTAATTGAATGAGTACGTGTACATTTTAATTCATGGTAAATATTATTATTGTGAGATCATTAATCACTAATAACTATTAAATAAAATTATATTAAAAAAAATTATTCATTTATATGTTAGTACGCGAGAATTATTTTAAAAAATACTTATAGATAAAGGTAAATAAATTTATATTTTAAAAAATACTTATAGATAAATATAAATAAATTTATATTTTATCGATATTTAACTTATTGATAATTTTATGAAATACTACTAAAAAGAGTCTAACCTTAGGTTGGTGGTTGAACGAGAAGAAAGAAAAAGGAAAGAGAGATGGCAGAAAAACAAGAGAAAAAAGAAAAAAATAAGTGTAGAGATTAAAAAAAATCATTAGAAATCTTACTTCAAAAAATGTTACTTGTGGTAGATTTTATTTTATATATAAAAAATGTTTAAAATCTTATGAAATTTTTGATTAAGTAAAGTTTTTAAAATTATTGAAATTTTGAATACCCCAATACTTTTGAAAACTTTTAAAAAATTATTAATTGAATATACTTAAATTTTTATAGATTTTTATAAAATTTTAAATTTTTTTAATTAAATACAGTTAAAGTTTAAAAATTCTTAAAAATTCTTAAATGAATACATCAAAAATTTAAAAACTTTTAAAATCCATTGAAATCTACTAAAATTCTATTTGGATACACCCTTGTTAATATTTTTTTCCAATTTTAACCACCAATATTTTTTATATTTGACAGCATTGCCCTTAGTGTTATTTATATATTTTATTCTTAAATATTTTTTATAATTATCTCATAAAAATTACATTTGTATATAGTGTTAGTTATATATTTTATTCTTAAATATTAGTGATAATTATCTATAAAAAGTTTCATATTTTTTAGATAGGATAAATGATCTTCTAAACATGTTACCTTTAACAAAAGTTGATGCAGTGTGTCTACATATATACTACATTGATTAAGAAATTAAGTGGTGATGTGCTTATAAGTAGTAAGTTTTTTCTAAATGACATGACGCGTTTTGGGGTCTCTTTTTAGAAGTAAAACCATGAGGTCCTGTTGAACTTGTAGTTATAAACTAAAGTAGACAATCTCATGCCACGTGTAATGAGTCCCTCTCTACTGTAAGTGGACTATTAACTATTATGTATCAATTGGTATCAAAGTCATGACCCTATTGAGCCATATGGACTTGCGTTCTTATGAGGACGTAAGACTCCCTAAGTGGGGGTGTATGATATAGTGTGTATACACATGCCTCATATTTATTAGGAAGCTAAGTAGTGATGTGTTTATAAAGGGTGAACACTCTCTAAATGGCATGACACATTTTGGGATTTTTTACTAAAAGTAAAGCCGTGAGATCCAACTGAATTGTCAAGTTTTGGCCGTGGGTCCGCTGAACTTGCAATTATGGACTAAAGCGTACAATTTTTGTGTCACGTGGAATGTGTCCCACCTAATTATAAGTTGATGGATTAACCATTTGGTATTAAAGGTACAATTTAAACACATACCTATTAAGTGAGATAGTACAAATCTTGCAAAATGTCGATAGAAATCTATTTTATAAAGTAATGAGCTTATGCTACCCCACTTGTTAACTTTGAAGCTAAAATAACACAAATTTATTATTTTATAAAAAAATAATTTTGCTTAAAAATAGTAGACTTGTGATATTTCACCTAATACATAGGAAATCAAACTATACTTTCATTAAATATAACGAATTTAAACTACCATTTTTCTTTTAATTTATATTTATAATATGAACAATCGGAGAAAACATATATAATAATATTTGAAATTTAAGATATCACCAAATACATAGGAAATCAAACTATACTTTTATTAAATATAACGAATTTAAACTACCATTTTCTTTTAATTTATATTTATAATATGAACAATCACTTCGGAGAAAACATATATAATAATATTTGAAATTTAAAGCAATTGTTTCTAGTTTAGTGGTTTGGAACGAGCTTGATAGAAGTACAATGGGTTTAATACTGAAGAAACTCTTTTATTATTATTTATAATTAGGACAATAAAAGTATATATATATATATAATAATATTTGAAATTTAACATATTTATTTCTAACTCAATGCTTTGGAATGAGCTTGATAGAAGTATAATGGGTTCAATACTTAGGAAACTCGTTTTTATTTTTTATTTTTTATTATATATATATAATTTAAATAAACAAATTTAATAAGAACTAGTAAGTCAAGTGCCATAATATAACGTTAAGAATGGCCTATGGACTAAGTAGGACATAGCCTATTATATCCCATAGGTTAGAAAAATAGGCACAAAATGGTCTGTGCACGGGTCACGGGTTTGACACGATTCATTTATAATTGAGTTACAGATTGACACAACGCGTTAATTTTTTAGTTGGATCATGCCAGGCAAACCCGACCTATTCCATTTGAAAATATTTT
Source organism: Hippophae rhamnoides (assembly GCA_033030585.1). Taxonomy (NCBI): domain Eukaryota; kingdom Viridiplantae; phylum Streptophyta; class Magnoliopsida; order Rosales; family Elaeagnaceae; genus Hippophae; species Hippophae rhamnoides. The sequence continues at coordinate 19,722,204 of CM065428.1, read as the reverse complement.
TGAATATTTTTTTATAATTTTTTAAAAGATAATTCAAGTAAAAATATCAATTTTTTGTACTATACAAACACGATTTAATCATAATATTATTGATATTAGTTAACATCTTAATAAATCACACAACTAACTCATATTATAAATGGATCAAACAGACATGATGATATGAACAAATCTACTAATACATTGTTTTGTTATTATTTCAAATTGAAACAAACTAAGTTATGGTACAATAAGTGTGAACTTAATGATCCACTTTCTGATTAAACAAATTTGTTTAATTTATAGAGAATGACTATGTGCTGGGTTTGATGCTTAATTACTAACTGATCATTTCTTGTTAAACAATATCCTAGAAGCCGCTATTTCTCAGAATGCACATCCTACTCAAAACCTTTATGAAGCATAATTTGCTGGTCTTTCTAGACATGGTTCCTTTGTACAGGTAAATCAATATCGCTGCTGTAGTTATCGCCCTTCCAGCTAGCAAGAGAGTCAATCTTCATATGTTGTTACTCAGAGAGATTGTGCATAGCTTCTATGCAAGAGTGATTGAAATTTTTTGGTAGAGAGTTTAATAAGGACAACCTACGTTACAAAATGCTTTCTCCATTGTTGGGATTTAGGGTTTATATTAACATGAATATCACTCAAATTGCAAGCTCCGCAACAGTGCAAACTCTATGTACAACAATACTCTTTCTAACATGTCTTCATTGGTGGAACACGTGTTTTTTAATCTGTTCAAATTTCGTTTGCTTCAAATTCATCAAAAAATGGAAAAAGCTCAGTCAACCCTAACTCAACAATAGGTTTCTAGTGCTCCTGGTTTTCATGCTTCACTTTTAGCAGCTGCGGATAAAGGGAAATAGGTGATTCAAGTGAAAAGAAAAGGAGCTTCCAAATCTGTTAAAACAAGTTTGGTAAAATAGCGTTGAATAATATTACCGATAATTTGAAATGAACTGTTTGGGTTGAGTCGCGGATTATGTCACTTTCTTTAAGACGTTTCAACCCAAATTTGTGCAAGCAAACACAGCCCCGTCGTCCCTAAGATAAAACAGCCCAGAATCTTTTTCTCTGTCTCGGAACTTCACTGCACTGATGAAGACTAGAATGCTACACCTGAAAAATTTGTTGCTCGAAAAATTGAAAAGTAACTTAGAATTGCAGAGAGAAACTTTTTTTTTTGCGAGATAAGTTTGCAGATTGTTGTTTTGAAACTAAGAGCTGAGGCCCTCTATTTATAGGCTTCAGAAACCGTGTGGTCATTATGATAAAAACGGTAATGTCTAGGGATGGAGAGCTTAACAGCTATTCTGAGTAATGAAGAGTAACGACCATTTTTTGAGTAAAGACGAGTAACAAACATTTTTGTGAGTAAAGACAAGTAACGACCATTTTTATGAATAAAGAAGAATAACGGTCATTTTTTTAAATAAAGAAGAGTAACGGCCATTTTTTTAAATAAAGAAGAGTAACGGCCATTTTTCTGAATAAAAAAGAGTAACGACCATAATGGTCATATTCTGATAAAAGAATACAATGGCCACATTCTGAGTAAAAGGAAATAACGGTTGTTTTTTTAAGAGAGAGAAATATATATATATATATATATATATATATAACAACCATTTTCTGATTAGAAATTTTTTTTGTAAAAAATAAATAATTTTCCAAAAAATAAAATGCCACCTCACCTCACACACACACGCACTCGGCACGGCACAGCACGGCACGGCCGGTTAGTCAGACGGACGGCGGTGGCGGCACGCTCGTGTGTGTGGTATCACATTTGCCTAGTTCCTCTCCCCTTCCACAAAAGTGGGTGCCCCTTGGGGCCCAATCCTAATAGCCAATTATTCACTATTTATACATCTTTTAAATATTGTAAAAAAGCAATGTGGGACAAGGCTTTACTAAATTTTTTTATAAACTTCATCTTTTCCAACAATCCCCCACTTGAATTTTATATAAAAATAATTTTCATCGAACAACCGATCAATTAAAATTATAAGATTGTACATAAGCAAAAAATGTGTTTATCGATTTGAACCTTTGCATAGTGTTGATGCTTTAGAATATACTAGAGTAACTCGTAGTTTTGAACTCTATCTCTAACAATCATCACACACACAACCTTTCCAAGGTTTAGTTCTAAAAGCCCGTGCTTTACGGTCATGCACGTGTATCCCAGTATAGTGAACACTCTAGTAAATTTTTTCCAAAAAAATTTCATAGGAAGCGGCCACACTTCCACATTCACATAGGTGAGTCTATCAAGAGCACTCTTGTAGCTATGTACTCCACTCCACATAGAGTATAGAACTCATTAATAGTTTAACAATTAACTCATCCTTTTCTATCGCTTCAGGACTTCATGCTTCTAACAATATAGAATGGGTTTAAAAATTGCATGATACATCTCATATCACTTCATGACTTGTTATTACCCTTTGAACTTATTTCTTGGGATCTCCAATCTATAAGTTGGGTTACCGTCACAAGTGAATCTTCATTCTATGGGAATTAATCCCATTCCTTTTGAGGTTTTGAAAACCTTTTCTCTCGGTAATCCTTTCGTCAAAGGATCTGCCAAATTTTCATCAGAATGTACATGATCCACTCTTACAGCTCCTGTAGAGAGAAATTCTCTAACCGTACTATGCTTACGACTTATCTGTCTTCTCTTGCCTTTATAGTAACGGTTCTTAATTTTTGTAATAGCTGCGGTACTATCACTGTGGATCAAGGCAGTTGGCATCGGTTTTTCCTATAAAGGGATCTCAACTAACAGACTTCTTAGCCAGCCTACTTCTTCACTAGTAGTGGCTAATGCTATCATTTCAGACTCCATTGTAGATTGAGCCAATATTGTCTTTTCTTAGACTTCCAAGAAATAGTCCCACCAGCTATGTTAAATATATAGCCACTAGTTGCTTTGGAGTCTTTTAATAAAGTGTTCCAATCTGCATCGATGTATCCTTCTAGAACAGCGGGAAACTTTTTATAATGTAACCCAAGGTACATAGTTCTCTTAAGGTATCTCATAACCCTTTCAATAGCATTCAAATGCTCTATACTAGGTCTACTAGTAAACCTACATAGTAGTCTCACAACATAAGCTGTGTCTGGTCTAGTGCAATCAATAGCGCAACGTAAGCTACCAATGATGCTCGCATACTCAGTTTATCTAACATTGTCTCCGGTGTTCTTGAACAACTTTACACTAGGATCATAAGGAGTACATGCAGGTTTGTAGTTAAAGTAATTATATTTCTTTAAGATCTTCTCAATGTAGTAAGATTGATCTAGAGAAATTCCCTTTTCAGACCCAGTTATCTTTATACCAAGGATTACACTCGCTTCTTCGAGATCTTTCATATCAAAATTAACACTTAACAAAGTTTTTACATTATTCACAACATAAATATTTGATCCAAAAATAAGCATGTCATCCACATATAAACATATAATAGTGCAACTATTATCTTCTAATTTATAATAAATGCATTTGTCACTTTCATTTATTTTGAATCCATGTGATATAACTAGATTATCAAATTTTTCATGTCATTGCTTATGTGCTTGTTTTAGACCATAAAGAGATTTATCTAGTTTACAAACTTTATTTTCTTGACCTGGGATAACAAAACCTTCTGGTTGATCCATATAAATTTCTTCTTCTAAATCACCATTCAAGAAAGCAATTTTAACAACCATTTGATGTACTACTAAATCATGGATAGCAGCAAGAGAAAAAAGTACACGTATGGAAGTTATTCGTGTAACTGGTGAAAAGGTATCAAAGAAATCTACATTTTCCCTTTGCCTATACCCTTTAACTATAAGACGAGCTTTGTACTTTTCAATAGTGCCATCGAGTTTTAATTTTTTTAGTATCCATTTACATCCAATGGTTTTGCAACCAGGAGGTAAGTCAACTAAATGCCAAGTCTTATTATACTCAAGTGAGTCCATTTCATCATTTATGGCTTCTTCCCATAAATTGGCATCTAAAGAAGATAATTCTTCTTTAAGAGTTTGGGGGTCTTCCTCTAAGGTATAAGCATAAAAATCAGACCAAAAATCCTTAAGGGTTCGAGCTCGTTTACTTCTTCTAATTTCAGTATTTAATTCTTCATTTTGTTCACTAGTTCTAGTTATGGGTAAACTACTAGAAGACGATCCCCTACTATTTTTAAATTTAAAAGGAAACCTATGTTCATAGAAGTCAGCATCATTTGATTCTATAACTACATGATCATTTAAGTCATAGAATTTATAAGTTTTACTATTTACAGTGTATCCTATGAATACACACTCATATGCTCTACTAGCAAGTTTATTTCTTTTAGGATCAGGGATCCTGACATAAGCTAAACAACCCCAAGTTTTAAAATAAGTTAAATTAGGTTTCTTATTTTTCTAAATTTCATATGGTGAAATTTTATTTGTAATTTTAGGCACTCTATTTAGCACATAACAAACAGTTAATAAAATTTCTCCCCACCAATAGGAAGCAGCACCAGAGTTTAATAAAATTGCAACAACTGATTCAGTTAAAGTTCTATTTTTTCTTTCAACTTTGCCATTCATTTCAAGAGAATAAAATGTAGTTTTTTCAGGAATGATTCCATGAGTTTTATAAAAATCATTGAAGATATTGGAATCATATTCAGTGCCTCTATCACTTCGAAAGCTTTTTATTTTTCTGTTAAGTTGATTCCCAATCTTAGTCATAAATATTTTAAACATGTCAAATGCTTCACTTTTATTTTTCATTAGATATACATAAGTGTAATCTGAACAGTCATCTATAAAAGTTATAAAATAGCGTTTTCCATTTTTGCTAAATTTCCATCAAGTTCACATATGTTAGAATGTATTAATTCTAAAGATTTAGATTCTTTAACTACTGATTTATGTGAAGTTTTGGTTATTTTAGCTTGACTAAAAAAATCACATTTTTCAAAATCATTCAAAGATAGTTTTGGAATTAGTTCTAAAGTACTCATGTTCTTGATTATACGTTTATTAACATGACAAAGTCTAGTATGCCAAATATTAAAAGAACTCAACATATAAGCAGAAGAAGAGGTTTTATTGATTTCAACATTTAATTTAAACATGCCATCAGTGGCGTACCTTTTCCCAACAAATATATTATTTTTAGTTATAGTATATAAATCAGCTCCCTATAGTTTGAGTAAACCTAGCTTTGTTAAGAAGATAGCCTGAAACTAAGTTCTTTCTCATCTCTGGAGTATGCAGGACATCCTTCAAGATGACAGTCTTTCCAGAGGTAAACTTCAATACCACCTCACCAGTACCAACAACTTTAATGGAGTAGGAGTCGCCCAACAACACTTTCTTATCCTCAGAATCAGAATAGGACTTGAATGTGTCTCGATCATAGCAGATATGGTGAGAAGCACCGGTGTCCACCCACCACCCCTCGGATCCACCAACAAAATTGACTTCAGATATCATAGCAATAAGTTGATCTTCGATAAGGTTCGCTTGTAGGGCAGGACGATTCCTGTTCCAACAATTCCTAGCCAAGTGGCCAAGTCTGTTACAACTATAACACATGAATGTGTTATTCCTTAAAGGGGGTTGAGGTCCATTCTGGGGAGGATAGTTTCTATTTCTATTTTGGTGGTTGCAGTTTTGGTTATTATTACGATTATGAGTTTTCATATTTCTACCTTTAGGTTTCAGTATTCTAGAGGAGGGTTTCTTATTGGTACTATTTTTTAAGACTACGAGTACTTTATCTCTTTGGTCTTGCTTTCGGGCTTCTTCTTCTATTCTTAAATGGGTTATAAGACTTTCTAAAGAAAATTCCTTAGTTTTCTACATAAGTGTATTCTTAAAATCTTTCCAAGCAGGGGGTAATTTATCTATTATAACAGCTACTTGAAATTGTTCATCTAAAGTCATACCTTTAGAAGTTATTTCGTGTGCTATCTTCTGCAGTTCGTGTGATTGAGCTTCCACTGATTTTCCATCAATCATTTGAAACTTCATGTATCTACTGACAGCATACTTCTTAGTTCTAGCTTCCTCAGTATCGTACTTCTTTTAAAGTGCTTCCCAAATTTCCTTAATAGATTTATCACAATTATAATAATCATACAAGTCATCAACTAAACCGTCAAGAATATAATTTTTGCACAGAAAATCATTTTCCATGCAAGTGTCTAAATCCTTAGTTGCAGTTACAGCTTCAGTATGAGGATTGCACTGTATTGGTTTTTCAGTAGTAAGAGCAGAAACGACTTTTTCCATGGTTAAGAAAAATAACATTTTTTGTCTCCATCTTTTAAAGTGTAGTCCCTCAAAACGGAATGGTTTGTTTAGATCAGCAGTTAGCATTTTAGTAGTCATGGCAGATAGAATAGCGTCTTAAAATTGTTGAAACAAGTTTGGTACAATAGTGTTGGAATAATATTACCGATAACCTAAAATGAACTGTTTGGATTGAGTCGTGGACTATGTCACTCTCTTTAAGACGTTTTGCAGCTTTTCCCAAATTTGTGCAAGCAAACATAGTCCCATCGTCCCAAGGATAAAACAACCCAGAATCTTTTTCTCTGTCTCGGAACTTCACTACACTGATGAAGACCGTAATGCTACACTTAGAATTGTAGAGATAATTGTTTTTTAGTGAGATAAGTTTGCAGATTGTTGTGTTGAAACTGAGAGTTAAGGCCCTCTATTTATAGGCTTTAGAAACCGTGTGGCCATTATGATAAAAATGGTAATATATGGGGATGGATAGCGTAATAGCCATTCTGAGTAATGAAGAGTAACGATTATTTTCTTAGTAAAGACAAGTAACGACCATTTTTTCTGAATAAAGAAGAGTAACAGCCATTTAATGGTCATATTCTGATAAAAGAATACAATGGCCACATTCTGAGTAAAAGGAAATAACGGTTGTTTTTTTAAGAGAGAATATATATATATATATATATAACAACCATTTTCTGATTGGAAAATGTTTTTGTAAAAAACAAATAATTTTCCAAAAAAATAAAATACCACCTCACACACACTGACTCGATAGCCAACTATTCACTATTTATACATTTTTTAAATATTGTAAAAAAGTAATGTGGGACAAGGCTTTACTAATTTTTTTTATAAACTTCATCTTTTCCGACAAAATCTTTAAAGCAGAATGGAAAGCAAGTTGTTGAGTCTTCCAGGAATGTAAATTCTAATGCATATTTAATTATGTTAATGTAAATACTATGAATGTTGTTTAGTTTTGTTAAAAAAATATTTAAATGTAAATTTGTTTTTAAATTCGTTATCAAATATATCAAGTAAAGTTGAAAAAACATTAAAATTTCAAATAATTGTATTTTAGATATATCTTTTATAAATATGATACATATGATTGCACTCATACATTTAATAGGATATGTTCATAAATCTTGAATTATTTTTCCTACTATAATATTTATTTAAATTTAAATCAATTTATAAAATTACCATTTAATTATTTCTTAAATATGTTTCAATTTCCTTTTTAATGGAATTTGAATAATTAAATCTTAATACTATTAGGTTATATATATATATTATAAGGGTTAATCGGTAGCTACCGACTTTGTGTTGCTAAGTTTGTCGAATCTGCCGCAAACTGCAGAAAGAAAAAAACAATTTTTTTTTTAATATTATCAAAAGAGCGATGGTGGATGATATAGGTAATATATATACATTATCAGGGTTAATTGGTAGCTACCAACTGGGTGTCGCTAAGTTTGTCGAATCTGTCGCCAACTATATATATATATTTTGGAGTGCAGCAACGAAAGAGTTAAAATCAACGATAAAGTAATAAAAGAGAATAATTGAAATATAAGTGATTAAATAAGTATTTGAGTTACTTGTCGGTAAATTTGTGTAATATTTTTATTTTATATAACTTCTTTTTTATTAAAATTTTACATGTTTAGATCAAATAAATCTTACCTGTGATCATAATTATTTAATTTGATTATTAAATTTCAAAGAAATTATTTTTATTAAATTTGTATTTAATCTTTTTGTTCTAAAATTTGTTAGTTGATTTGATATAAGTAATATATGTTTTAAAACATTTAGTTAGGTTTTTATGCTAACCCTAATTCATGAACGTATCTGGTTGATAGGAATTCTATTGGAACGTTGGTTTGCAAACTGCTCACGCTAATATTAAAAAATATGACAACCGAGAAGAGGTTCGTTAGTAAGGTACAATAAGTCAGTATTTTAGAAATGATAGTATAAGACCGAGTTTGTACTTAAATATTTGGTTTTCATAATGAAAAATTGGGTGGTCCAGTGGACCGATGATTTTCCTCTTAGGTCATGGTTGTGACCTATGTTATTTTCACCTAAAAATATCATGTGTTATTCTTTCATTTTCGTACTTTATTCTTACATGCGATTGCATACCTAGCCGCTTTATTTGGGTTATTAAATTATAAAATGATAAAAATTAAAAATAATATATTATCCCCTCTCTAGGTTAATTATGTCTGTATTTTATAAACTTTCAATTGATATAAGAGAAAACAATAGGCATACTTAGTGAGTTTGATCCTAAGGTACACACACTCTTACTTATTAACCAAATGAAAGAAGGTGTGTCATCTGTTAGACCCCCAATCTTTGATGGGTTTACTTACCCTTACTAGAAGGTTCACATGCAAGCCTTTCTCAAACAAGATGAAAAAGTCTGGGTTATTATTCTTGATGGTTGGTAACCATCTTCCGTAACGAAATATGCTATAACAATCATAAAGACAAAAAGAGATTGGACCACTGAAGAATGCATCCTTAGTGAGGCAAACCAAAAAGGTCTAAGCTCAATCTTTGTTATAGTGTTAATGGATGAGTTCCATCGCATCTCTGATTGTGAAACTACTAAATGTGTATGGAATATACTTGCTCTTGCTCATGAGGAAACTTCTCAAGTGAAATAAACAAAATTGAGATTGCTAACATCTCAGTTTTATTCCATTAAAATGAGTAACAATGAAACTTTTGTTCGATTCTATGCTCACTTTTGTGATATCACTAATACTTGTTCTAACCTTAGTGAGAAAATTCCACAATCTATACAAGTACGCAAACTTCTAAACTCCTTAACATTAGACTACAAGATAAAAGTTACAGCAATAAAAGAAAGCAATAATGTAAATACACTAAATATTGATGAACTTGTCTAGTTAATCCAAACCCATGAACTGACTCTTGATCCACCCAAGAAAAACAAAGATGTGACATTCAAATGCTCCAAAAAGGACATATATGATAGTGATGAGGATATGAATGATGAGTCATTGGTCTTGTCAGCATGAAAATTTAAGAAGTTTATGAGAAATAAGGGTCAAAAGAATAATCATTCTAATAAGGGACAATACAATCATTCAAGGGACCGAAAGTTAAGGGAAATCAAGCCTTCTAACTCTGATGGTAAGAAAATTAAGTCCACTAGTCCTCAATGCTTTACTTGTGAGGGGCTTTGGTCATATTTCTACAGAAAGTGTAAACAATAAAGAGAAAGTTGGAAAAACCTTTAATGCTACACTAGGTGACACATAAAAGGAGCATGATAATGCTAATAACTCAAAGGATGATGACACTAACTGTTGTGCTTTATCCGCAAGTACCAAAGCACACCAAAATGATTTCAACTCTAACTCCGATGAAGAAATGAGGAAGTAAACTCTTCTCTCTTATTATCTAAGTTCAATATATCAAATTGCGATGAACTATTCATGGATTGTCTAGGTGTTAGGAAAAACATAGATAAATTATTTCTTAAAGTAACTAAACTTAATGATATCATCAATGTTCACAAAACAAATTCTTCTAGCCTAGAGAAAGATAAAAAGGAATTGTTTGAACATATTAATGCCTTGAATTTGAGTTTTGCAAAAACTAATAAGGATAACAAAAAGCTTAGATAAGAACTTAGTATTTCTAAAGAGACGGTGAGGAATTTGACCTTAGGTGTTGAAAAATTGACCAAAGTTCTAGACTATGGAAAGCCACGTGGAGATAAGAGAGGTCTTAAATACATAGATGAACAATCAACACCTTCATCATCCAAAACTCAATTTGTAAAACCCAATATTGCTCTAGTAGGGAAGGTAATTTCTACACATTATCACTCTGAGCAAATTTAGTTTTTTCCCGTTTGTCATCATTGTGGTAGGAAAGGTCATATAAGACCAAAATGTAGATTTTTGATGAACACTCTTGAACTTAATGATTCTTTTTCATGTTTCATATAGTATGACCCATAAACATCACCCATCTATGCATGCTACATCATATTCAAGGATGAATGAAAATTATAATAACATGTTCAAAAATTCTACTATGAAGCATGAAGTCTTAGGTTCAAAGAGGCAAGTAAAATTCAGTACTTTTAACGTTAGGATTCATTACCATTATACTACTATGCATTTTGCATCTTCATTTGGGATGAATAAGAAAAGTACATCTAAGTCCAAAAACATTCCTATGAAACCTAAGTTAGTTGAGTTGAGTCCCAACCTAATGATATAAATAAACCAAAATACAAGAAAATTTGGGTTATGAAAGATTGTTGTTTTTTTGTTCACATGATCGTCTTTTATTATTTCATCTAGGTATTTTTGTTTGAATACTTAAATGACCTTAGGTGAGTAATTTCTATTGTATTTATTTTATTTATTAGTTAAACTTACAAAAAAAGAAAGAAGAAAAGAGAGAATTAAAATCCTTATCTGACCAACAAGGTATTGAACTTATTTAATACTTACATACATATAATCTTTTTTTAGTGACTTAACTCATTTTTACATTAATTGTATAACTTATTCCACAATTTTGATTTATGCACGTATATATTCTTATACATGTGATAATCGATGTTGACATGAACTTACTAATACACTCATGAACACGCATATATGATATGCTTGAAGTTTATGAATTCTCTGTAAAGACTCTAGAATTTCAACTAATCTTGACTGTAAAATTGTGTTGAGTTCTATTTCTTACTTTCTAAAATTTTACCGTATGGAGGCACCTAGGATTGATTAGGCTACCAATTGTGATGTATGAAGCTATCGTAGTGAATGGAGAAGGTTACCTCACAACTAGTGTGAAAGCCATCATGCTAGATTTATGTCTCGTGCAAGGAAAAAAAGATTGGGTAAAAAGTGACTACATATAAAACTTGTACTTGACATGCACAAAAACAAAGGGCCAATCGAGGTTAAAAATAATAAGAAAAATCATGTAAATCATTTATAAAATAAAGGTAAAAAATTTAAATTCTCGTTTGATAGATATATTTTATTTTGTAAGATTGAAAACTCAATTATAATTTTACTTAATATATGATATTTTTTTCTTTTGAATATTTCTTGATCGATCATAAATAATTTAATTGGCATATTTGTGGAGTTTAAATATAGATACTACTTTTAAGTAAATGTTAATATGTCATAATATGTGCTTGTGTGCATGTCAAGTACAAAAAAGCTTAATAAAAGGAGGGTTAATACAAATCAAACTATACATACAAAAATCTTATGAAAAAGTATAATGGAGTTTCTTGATACAAATTATGAAAACTTGGGTTTTTCGAAAATATTTGTCGTTCTCATTTGGCAATGTATTTATATGGTAAGTTACTCTATGTTGTCATCTTTTGGTAAAATCATTCCTTAATGTGGTCTTTGACACTAAGAACTTCTTTCTCAATATATGTTCTTAATTGTTGTATAATGCTTATCTAGAATGATTTCAAAAGCTAAAAATATGAATTTAATTCACGGGGTTAAAATAGCAAGCGATGCTAATCCTATTTGCATTTGTTTTATGCTATCAATCTATAAATCCTTAAAAATTTACTCTATTATTCTAAAAAAACATCTCTTCAAATTTAAAGGAACATCTGTGCAAAACTTTGCACATTTCTTCAAGATTTGAGCCTATTCTTTATTTACAATACTCGCTACCCATTAGAATAAAGAAGAAAAATGAGATTCATTTCATTCTAATTTGAAAAGTTAGAAGGGAAAACTACTTTCCCAAGAAGAGAAACTTTAATTAAAATAGTTTTGTAAAATATTCCAATCTATAATATGAGTACATTCAACTTACCAATTGGGATATGCCAATTGAATGATAGTATTATGATAAAACTATGATGGATAGGTGATCCCAACAAACATAGATACCTTTCCCTTTTTTTTGAAACAAAATATGTTTGCCCAAAAATTATGGTGGCTTAGTGTCACGACCTTAATTTTTCAAGTATCGATCGTGCGGCACTTAGCACCATCCGTTGCACTAAGCCTGCCTTTAAATCCGAATGAAACTCCAAAGAGAATAGAAAGAGTTTGCAAAGAATGCTTTGTATTGCTCTAGAGAGAGTTTATGTTACAAATGCTAAGAATTCCCAAGGATGATTACAAATGAAGACCAATTGGTCTATTTATAGTGTGGCTTCTAAGTTTAAGAATATACCACCATTTTCTAGATAATTCTAAGCCTAGAATATACAAGAGTGTTCTAGGTCTATGTACAATGTGCCACAAGGCTCTAGGACCTTCTAGCCAACTCTAGAGTCTTCTAGGTTTGTCTAGCTCCTTCATGCACATTCTGGGATGTTCCGTAAGCTTCCAGCGGCTTCTACATCCTTCCCGAACCATCCGGCACGTTCTAGAACATTCCAGCCCATTCTAGCACCCTCCAGTGTGCTCTAGAACATTCTAGGGTCTTCAAGCTTGAGTTGAGTCCGTCCAACTCTAGCCCTTTCTAGACTTCTCTAGGCAACTCTAGAACTTTCCATGTAGAATAGTCTAGATTCTTTAGGCAACCACCATTTATTTTGGATTTTTAGGGACATTCTGAACAGGACGTGACACCCTGATAACTGTATTTTATATAGTTATTTTCACCTATTTTATTGATTATAAATGCTGTGTTCTCTGTATTTTTAGATAATTTTAGCTTAATAAATTAGTATTTACTGTTTTTTATATATTTTAATAAAATTAAGTAAATTGTATCAAAAACGTACTTAAATACAAATTTGGACCCAAAAATATAATTTCAAATAAAAGCATTATTAATTGCAATTTAAAAAAGTTGAAAATATAATTTAAATTAAAATCGGGCTTAATTTCAATTATTAAAAGTTTAAAATTTAATTTAAATTACCAAAAAGGGCTGTATTGCAATTAAACAAAGTTGAAAATGTAAATTGAAATATATTTCTGGGTCAAAATATAATTAATAAAAGTTCAAATTCTCAAGGTGCAGTAGAAGAAGGCCACGCGCCCTATTCCAAACGCGAAACGTGGACCGTCCGATCAAAGGATCAACGGCTTAGATTCGCGAGTGTTCATCAAGCCCGACCAAGGAGAGTGGGTACAGAGGTCTTCGATCGTGCGGCTCGGTGTGCCAGCGTTGGCCCACCGCCGCGCAGCTCGGGCCGTCGAGCCGGGACCCACACGTCGGGCCACGCGTATTTCCCTCGGCGCGCATCGCCGACCGTCGGGATCTCTCGAACGGTCCAGATTGAAGCGCTGCGGAACCAAGTTGTCGCGCACCGAACCGTTCGTGTAACAATCGCCGCGTGTGACGCGGTTAGCGGAAGCATGCGGGCATCCCGAGTTTACAGACAAGACCGCCACGTGTCCCACTAATATTTAAGCAAATCATGTTCTCCGACACGTGGCTATTTACAATGAATGCGAATGCACAGTGATCAAGTCCTCATTCCACCGCGTGCCTCACTTTCTCTGGGCGCCCCCAATCCCGTGCTTCGGCCTCTCCGTGCGCCCGTTCCTTTCAACGAACGAGATGCGGCCACGTGTCCCACTATTTGTTTCAACGAATCAGACGCTGACACGTGGTATGCATAAAGAATTAAAAAAAATGCAGAATCGGCGCCCCTGTCTCACGCGTGAATTAATTAACATTTTTCGATACGAAAATCGATACGCATAATTTTTGTTTTTCGATACAAATTATTACGCGTTTTTTATAAAAAATTAAAATAAAAATGTAATAATTTAGATGTATTTTTTTGGCTATAAATAGGTGATATTATGATAGAGTTAAGGAGTGTTTTTTAGTTTAGAATTTTCTCAGAAGGTTTCGGGATTGGGATCTTGAACACGCAGTAAGCCATTTTTGCCTTCGTCAGGTTCTACACGTGCCAAATATTTACGATCCGTAATGTTTTAATTTTCCTTCTTGTTCTTCTAAATTTTCTCGCAATTTGTCAGTAATTTTTATTTTAAATTTATGAAGTAATTTAATTTTTCTAGGGTTGCATTTGATTCAAATATATGAAGCTTTGATTTTAATTATTTTTGATATATTTATAAGACGTTCGATTTGTTAATTCTATTTTTTGCTTAATGCTTTTTGATTATTTACGAATCTTATCAAAACGATCTGTGGCACATGAATAAACTTGGAAGAGGCATTTGTATGTGTATTGCTCGTAAATAGAATGACATGTATGATGCATGATGATAGAATATACCCTAATTGTAATGTGGCCTTTTGAAAACTTAACGTAATGAATCTTGGTGAATTTAATTACAGAGATATAGTGAATTAATTTAACGAGGTGTGTTTATAATGAGCTCTAAGAGATGTATGAATAAAAAGAAGTTTTCGGTTGACAAATTAAATGTACTAAAAAAATATAAATCAAAAGAAAATAACATGATTTGAGTGGATTAGTTTGGTGAAAAATTGCAATCCTAGAGTTCTCTTATTTTTTTATTACCTTTATTTTAAATCATCGATTGTTTTGGATAAAATCAGAAAGATACAATTTTAGTACTCAACAAACTATAGTAACAAATCTCCGTGGGAACGATCTTTACTTACAAATCTTATTACTTGTGACCGTGTATACTTGCATGATTTTTTGTGTGTTGCAAAACACGCAACACACCTCCCCCACTCAAGTTCACAACGCCCTCGTCGCGCCTTCAAGCTGAAACCTCTCTATGGCATCTTTGAATTGCCATAAAGACTCCTCGGGTTCCCAGCTTATCTCTACATCTGGGGCGTTTTTCCATTTGACCAAGTATTCCTTATAACTTGGTACGCCCCTTCGTCGGATCGAGCGATCCGCCAAAATTGAGTCAACGTTTTTGTCGAAGGAGGATACTACTACAGTAGGCGCCCTCTTGGATTCTCCCCTACTCATGTCTTTCTTGTCTCTATGAAAGGGTTTCAGCATACTTATATGAAAGATTGGATAGATTTTAAGCTTTGGAGGGAGTTGCAGCTTGTATGACACCTTACCGACTTTCTTGAGGACAGGAAATGGTCCCTCATATTTTTGCACTAACCCCTTATGAAACTTCTACAAGGACTTGAATTGTTGGGGCAATAGTTTAACCAGGACCAAATCACCTTCCTGAAATTCTACCATCCTCCTCTTCTTGTCACCCCATTTCTTCATCTTTTTAGATGCCTTATTCAGGTAGGCTCGGTCCAACTCTGCTTGTTCATGCCATGCCTTGGCAAACTTGAAGGCAGCTGGGCTTTTCCCTTCATAACTCGTGGCCAAGGCATGGGGAGTCATGGGTTGCTGCCCCATGACGATCTCGAAGGGACTCTTCGTGGTAGACTCGCTTTTCTGTAAATTATAGGAGAATTGGGCTACATACAGAAACTTAGCCCAATCATGCTGATTGGCACTGACAAAGTGCCTGAGATACAACTCTAGCAATGCATTGGCACGCTCCATTTTCCCGTCGCTTTGGGGATGGAAACTGGTAGAGAAATTCAAGTCTGATCCCAATAGCTTGAATAGTTCTGTCCAAAATTTCCCCGTGAATCGTGGGTCTCGATCACTCATGATATTAGATGGGATTCCCCAATGCTTCATAACATTCTTGAGTAACAAACGTGTTGTCTCATCTGACGTGCAGTCCATTGAGGCAGGTATGAATGTTGCATACTTGCTGAAGCGATCAATCACCACAATAATGCTGCCAAAGCCCTCTTATTTTAGCAAGCAAGTGATGAAATCCATAGAGACACTCTCCCATGGTCTCTCTGGAATGGGTAGCGGCTCTAGCAGACTTCCGGGTGTATGCTGCTCTATCTTGTCTTGTTGGCATACAAGACAAGTCTTCACATAAGCTTCTACATCGTCCCAAAGTTGAGGCCAATAGTAGATGGATTTAACCAAAGCAAGGGTGCGCCTCATTCCTAGGTGTCTAGCCCATAAGGAATCATGGCATTCCTTGATAAGCTCATTCCTTAAGCTTCCCCATTTTGGCACGAAGATACGATTCTGCTTGGCATAGAGTAGTCTGTCACTCATCCAAAATTGTCTCGTCTTCCCTTCCTTGATGAGGGCAAGGAGATTTTGAGCAAGGGCATCATGCTCTAACCATTCTTTGATCCTTTCTAACAAAGGGCTACTTGGCCTACTCAATGCTGCTAGCTCCGTCTTTCCACTTGGCGGGTCAACCACCATGCTTCCGTTGCGTGCCTCTGATTTTTCTACCTGATCAGGGCTCATTATTGGTGGTCTTGTGTCGAGCTCCAACTCGACTTCATGGTCCACCTCCCTCCTTGGAGGTAACCGTTTAGGCGAAGCCTCATGCATCACCCCATGGGACTTATCTAGGATAGCTTGCACTTCAGATGGCAAGCTTGGCTTGGTGACGCCTCAAACATCACTTTGTGGGACTTATCTGGGACAACTTGCACGTCTGTCGGCAAGCTCAGCTTTGGTAACTCCTCCTCGTTATACTCTTTTGAGATGGTCAGGTAACTCTCTTCGTTCCTCTTCAATCCCCTTTTGATTTGAAGTGCCGAGAGAGCTTGAGTTGTGCGTTTGGTGGTCCTGTCCGTCGGTACCACGCAAGCCTTCGAACCATCCATAATGCACATAGAGTTTGAGTATGGAACCAAGAAAGCTCTAACCTAGTCCAAGAACTCCATGCTGAATACAACTGTGAAGTCATCCATAGGCGTTACAGATAAGTCCACTTGGCCAGTCTAAGCACCAAGACTGACCTTAACTCCTCGAGCGACTCCATGGAATGGTAGTGCTGCTGAGTTAATTGCTTTCAGAGATCCCTCTCCATGGACAACCTTCAAGCCAAGTCACTTTGCTTCTTCCACTGAAACAAAGTTTTGAGATGCACCTGTGTCGACCAATGCTTTGGTGACCTTCCCATTGATGGTGGCATCCATGTACATCAAATCTTTAGGGGTCTTTGGGGCACTCTGCATTGCATCAAGTAGGCGCAAAGAACCCATCTTTGCACCTTCGTCCGACTCGCCTCCATCCTGCTCATGAGTGGAAGCAACTAAGGCACTCAAGGCCTTCCTTTTCAGACATTCACGTGCCCAATGCGGTCCGTCGCAAATGAAGCACATCACACGGAGCTTTGAGGTACCACGATCCTCCTTTTCCTTCCCCTTATCCTATGGTTTGAATGAGGAGTTGTCTTTGTGCTTTTTGGGTCCCTGACTTTTACCATGGCTTCCCCTACTCTTTCCTCCAACAAACTTCTTATCTGTGGTTTTAGAGCTCTCTTTGTTTTTGGAGTAATCAATAAAGCTTTCTGCGGTCGTAATGGCCGAAGACAAGTCTTGGACACCACGTCGTTTGAGCTAAAGGTTAGCCCATGATTGGAGCCCATCCATGAACAAGAATAGGGCATCCTTGTCGGATTTGTCAGGAATTTCAAGCAGCAAAGTTGTGAACTCCTTCACATAATCCCTTATGCAACCTGTTTGCTTTAACCGTCACAATTGACCTCTTGCCTTCTCTTCAGCATTAACGGGGAAGAACTGCATTTTGAACTCCCTTTTGAAATCTTCAAAGGTTTCAATCGTGCAAACCCCTCATTGCACATCACCATGTCTCCGCCTCCACCACATCACCATCCCTTCTTGAAACGTGAAACTTCTATGCCCAAAAAATACTTTAATTCATCGAGAGCTTTTAGCTTGAATTGTCGCATGAGATGATTCTTAGTTTCTTCAATGACTTGTACATTGTTTCCTATTATGATTATATGATCTACATAGACAAGAAGAGTAGAGAAGGAATTACTATGGGTTTGGATGAATAGTGAGTGATCATACTTGGATTGGTTAAAACTAGCTAGCTTAAGTGTTGTTGATAGCTTGATGAACCATTGTCATGAGGCTTGTTTGAGTCCATACAAAGATTTGTGTAGCTTACATACTTGTGTTTACCCCTTTCATTCGAATCTAGGTGGGAGATACATGTAGACATCTTCATGAAGATCACCATAAAGAAAAGCATTATTGACATCGAGTTGGCAAAGATTCCAATTTTGAATAGCAGTAACAGCAAGAAAGGGACAAATAGTGACAAGTTTAGCTACTGGTGCAAAAATTTCTTGGTAGTCAAAACCTTCAATCTGACTGTATCCTTTGGCCACTAACTGAGCCTTATATCGTTCCACAGAGCCATCAAGATTATACTTGATTTTCTAGACCCATTTACAACCAATTGGTTTCTTGTTTGGAGGGATCTATTGAAATGTCCAAGTGCCATTAGTTTTGAGAGCATGTAATTCTTGTTTCATGGCAAGATGCCATTTTGGATCATTGAAAGCTTCAGCAAAGGTGGTTGGTTCCCTGAGAATGGAGATAGAAGTAGCAAAGGCATAAGTAAGTACATGAGATAGAGAATGAGAAGTACCTTTGTTATTATACAATGTTGAGTTAGAAGAAGGGAAGGACCGAGAAGGCAAGAAAGCTTCTACATGATACTTTTGAAGATAGCTAGGAACATTGGTGGATCGGCGAAGCCTATGTGTGACTGGTGTTGGAGGAGTCATGTGTGGTGCATAAGTTGACGATGATGATTCAGGAGATGAATTTTGAAGATGAAGAATGTTTGAGTCGATTTTTGGAAGGACAGATGGTGTATGATGAAGTGATGTATTTGGAGTGATTGATTGACGAATGTTAGCTATGTCATCATAAATAGTATTTTCTGATGGAGTGAATAGAGTTTGAGTGTTGACAGTGGAAGCGAAATAAGGAAATATATGTTCATGAAAGATAACATCACGAGACACTAAAGTCTTACTTGTTTCCAGATTGTAGACACGATAACCTTTTATTCCATATGGATACCCAATGAATATGCATCTATGTGATCTAGCATCAAACTTGGTAGGTCGATGATGATGTGCAAACACAAAACAAAGGGAACCAAAAACACGAAGATGTTTATACCTAGAAACTTTATAAAAAAGGATTTCAAATGGTGTTTTACCCATGAGAATAGGTGTTAGAGTATGTGGCTGTAAGAATGGCATCTTCTTAGAATTGTTTAGGGAGATTGGCTTGGAAGAGCAATTCACGAGCAACTTTGAGAAGATGACAGTGTTTGCGTTCAGCAACACCATTTTGTTGAGGGTTAGAGACACAATTGGTGTGATGGAGGATTCCTTTGGTAGAAAACAATCGGGTCATAGAGAATTCTGGTCCATTGTTGCTACGGATGATTTTAACTCTGGATGCAAATTGTGTTTCAATAAGGTTAATGAAAGTAGTAAGAAATGTGCGTGTATCAGATTTAGTATGTAAAAGATAGACCCATGTGCATCTTGAGTAGTCATCAACAATAGTGAGGAAATAATGTGTTCCATTAAGTGCTGGAATATGATAGCCACCCCAAATATCGACATGAATTAGTTCAAAATGTGATTTTGTATTGATGGAACTTAGAAGAAATGGATTACGAGTTTGCTTAGCTAATGGACAAATAGAATAATCACTAATGGAAGAAAAAAATGTGTTTATGGAAAGAGAAATTACATGCAAACTGTTATTAGATAAATGACTAAGTCGTTGATGCCATAGATGAGAGTTGGTTGAAGTAGTATTTGAAAAGAAGAAACATCCAGCCTTTTCAGAAATAGTCAGGTAGTAGAGTCCTGCTATGGAGTATGAAACCCCCGAGCATTTTTCCTAAACAAAGCACATATTATTAGTAAAGGTGACATGACAAAATGTAGTTTGAGTTAGTTTGACTATTGAAACCAAGTTTAATTTGAAGGAGAGAACACACAAGACATTGTGGAGTATGAAATTATTGGAGAAATGTACAGTGCCAATATGTGTGACATGGGCAAGAGAATGGTCAGGTTAATGCACATGCCGATTAGTGACTAGAATGTTGGAGCTCATAAGGTTTTGGGAACAGACCACATGATCAGTTGCTCTTGTATCAAAAATCCAAAGAGTTTCTGAATGGAAAACAGTTGCACATAATGTGTTACCTGAAAAAGTAGTCACTTGACTTTCCATACTACTTGATTTGGATTGATTGAGAAGTGTAAGAAGCTCATGATATTGGGTGGATGTAAGGTTGTAGGGTGATGTCTTTGTGTCAGAGCTGCTTTCCTGAAAGTCAGTATGGTGAGCTTTGGAGGGGAAGCTATAACTTGTATTTCTCTTATCTTGAATTGCTCCTTTCTTTCGACACATGTTGATGTCATATCCACTCAAACCACATAAATTACACTTGAGACGCTTTCGACAGTTTTCAAAATTGTGTCCATTGAGATTGTAAAAATCATATTTGAGGTGACTTCAGCAATTCTCAGAATTATGACCGATATTGTTGCATTGATTGCACTTGAAATGTGGGTTCCTTGGTGGGTAATTCTTGTGAGGATATTATGGACGACTATCCCTAGCAATAAGTGCAGCAACTTCTGGCATCCTTCCTATAGTTTGCGTGGAGACAACTCTCTACTTTTCATCTTGAACAATGAGTGAATATACCTAATTTACTGTGGGTAAAGGTTCCATAAGTAAGATTTGTCCACGTGCTGATGTGTAAACCGTGTTAAGCCCCATGAGGAACTTTATGGTTCGTTGTTTTGTTGATATTCTTGTAGTTCCCTTCTGGCATTTCCTCCACAACGTGGAAGAGGACATAATGCATCACGATTATCCCATAGGTTTTTCAACTTGGTGTACTATTCTCCAATGCTCACACCTTCTTGTATGTAGTCATGGATCTCTTGCTCAATGTGAAATAGGTGCACGCTGTTGGTGTGTGAAAAGCATTCCTTCAATTCTTCCCATAACTCATATGTAGTATCATTATACATGACACTTTCTACAATTTTAGGCATCCTTTGACAAGAATGTTGTAGCGAGTCCATTGTTTAATTTCTGCTTCAGAGTTTGTTGATGGCCTTTTGATTATGCCGTCAATAAATCCTTCTCTTGTTTTTGGTAATGAGAGCCATGAACATCACATGACTCCAAATATGATAATTTTCTTGATTTAAGGATTGAGCTAGTAGAACCATGCCTGGTTGGTCTGAGTGGTATAGATATAATGAATGGCTAGGGTCATCATACCATTTTGGTAAAGTAGGGTTGGTATTGGTAGTTGTAGACATTATTGTTGAGTAAAAATTTTGAAACAACGGGATAGGATTTAGTGTTATTTAGATAACAATGACTATTTATGAAACAAATAATGAATTGAAATATGCTTTATTTTATAGAAAATGAATCAAGGATTACATAACTCAAAATTTCATCTGAAGAACCAGTCGGAAAATTGGTGAACCAGTATCTAGAGTGGCTGAAACGGCAGCTACAACACTGAATTGGCTGGAGCACTGAACCGGTTGAAGACCGAACCAGATGGAAGACCGAACCGAAATGAACGACACCTTGTTTGCTTTAGAGGCACGCTGAACGACATGTTGTTTGAGTCGTCTTCCTCGGCGCGAGTGTATGTTGGTACGTGTAACTCTAGCGAGGCACGTGGAATGCCAATGAACTCTAGCGAGGCGCGTGTGACAGCACGAGTTGATGTTTTGGCTTGAAATTAATTGCAGATTGCTCGGAATTTTCTAGATATTATAATGGGATGAAATTGAAATTATTTTTGTGAATCGAAATTGGTTTTGGAAAGAAAAAGAATTTGAAAGGAAGAAAAAAGAAACTGTGGGAGTTGATTTTCAGAGAACTACTTCCTGAGCTCTGATACCATGTAAGAAATTATTTTATTGTTATAAATAAACGAATATTTACAATCTAATTTATACAAAAGAATAGAAAAATTTTAATAATTAAAAATAAATATAATTATGGAGAGGCATGTTCTTGGACAGCCTGTTGTTTCCCACCAATCTACTGGTGGTTGTTTCCAGCTGGCTTGTTGGTTGACACCAGCTGGATTTCGAGTTATTTAACATAAAACTTCAATCATTTGATGTAAATGATAGATATTCTATAGATTAGTTTGGCACCCACGCTAATTCGATAAAAGATGTTTACGATAACATGATTTCTAAGAGATGATCTTTTGGTCAAAAGGTTTTTGGGGTAAGAATTGGAAAGCCAAAATTCATGAGAGACATGAACTTCTTTGGAAATCCTTTACGATGATTTTTGTACTAGAAATTACTAACAAAAGTTTGTGAACATTAAAGAACCTTATTGCTTACTATGTCATAAGAAAAATTTAGGTTGAGAAACCTCTTTTTGTCATGTGTGATTTATTCAAATCTTGGTGGAAGTTTTGAAAATGAAATCTTAATTATAGCTTTGTAGAAAAGTGGGATATTTTCACTTATGGGTGATAATCAACAAGTCCACATTTGCTAGAGAAGAGGAGTATATTTTTGTCCCAAATTATTGAAAATCTCACTTTTGGGAGTATATAAATTTAATTTTGGTGTATCTTGGCACAATGGATTAACAATAGTTGGTTTTAAGATGTTTGATCACTTTGTCATAATGGATTGACAATCATTATTTTTAGCATCTTTTCTATGAAATTTGCATAAAATAGCTTTCCAAGATACTCCTTTAAGCATCTAGTAATATATATATATATATATATATAATAGATGATAACTATATATATAAAATAGATGATAACAAAATGGTTATTGATATTTTTAATATACATGATTATTGAAAAATTATTATGGAAGTAAAGAGGTACTATGCTCACTTTAATAAATGCTCAATTACTTCTAAATGATATTTAAAAAGTGGATCTTAAGACATAATCATGAGGTGACTCAAAACTTAGTTCATTAATCTCGGTTACAACATATTGAGTATGGTTGATCTGGATGAGTTGTCGGCACTTACAAGAAATAGTTATTAAAAAACAGATTAAAACTTTTGTATTTTATTTAATAAAGAGAAAAAAAAATACATATCTCATATCATTTTAAATTAATTATGTAGAATCTTGTTGGTTTCAATCAATAAGCAGTATTTTATTTTCTGATAATAAGGATGTGAAATTTTTAAATTTATTTATTATTTAAAATTAAAATTTTGTGAAAAATTTAAAATTTAAAATCAAAGTAGGAGTATAATATGTGCATAATGTGTGTATAAAATTAATTGATGTAAAAAGTGTCATAATTTCCCTTGAATTATAGGGACACTATTTATTTATTTTACAATTTTTTTATTCTGTCCTTTTCTTGTTTTAATTGAGAGTTCTTCTTTGGCCTTGTTTATGCCAAGTACTTTACCATATAGCACATGAATGTGGGCTGACAATAGTTTTTAAGGGCATTCGAATAAAAGCTAGCCCTGTGTGCTACTGATATAATCTTCCTTTTGTTCTGGGAAGTTTTTTAAATAATAATGTTTTTTCTTCACTTTCGGAGGTATCTGGGCAGGAATGCATACTATAAGGTACTTCGATGGAAAAATATACAAGTGGGTTGGTTTAAGCCGTCAGCCTAACAATATTGGAAAGGTATGTTGCTGATTTACTATATTCAGTAGAGTCAATTTTTCTTCTATCATTACTTTCAAGTCATTATTTTCCTCTATGAATTGAACCTCCAAAACGATTTTTCCTTCATACTTTTGGGCTTTGACAACTTTTACTCCTCCACTAGATTTGTAATGTCATGTCCATAGAAGGAACTTGTTTTTTTTTTCCATAAAAAAAGTGTTACTGGTAAAAATGAAAGTCATTAAGAAAATAGAATTAAATGAGTATTTCAAAAAAAAAAAAAAAGAGGAGTTACCTAATCAAAATAATACATTAAGTTAGATACATACAGATATGAGCAAGGATGAAAATATCAACGAATTTATTGTGATAATATTTCTTATTTACACACATCGACATTGAAACATTATATCCATATTGTTTAACCAAATTGTTGTGAAAATGTTGTTGTTGCTTAATTTTTTTATTATCGAGATTTATCTATTTATAATAATTAATATAATTAGATAGTATATTTAATTATTTTAAACCTTTTAATTACTTATTTTACAATATTTAACATAAAAATACATATATTTTATTATAAAATATTTTAATTAATTGTTTAATTTATTAATTAATATAAATATTTAAGTATTTAAAAATGTACGTATTAAATAAAAAATTAGTTTAAAATATAAATGATTGATTGTTTTGATGTTTAATAAAGTTTTATAAAAACAATTTCTTATTTTTGATAAAGTTTTTATAATTTTCATGATTTTTTTTTCAAAGTTTTCGTTGAAAACGACAATATCTTCGACATTTTCATAAAATTTATATCTCATCTTCACGGACATTAATATTTCAAACATTGGTTACGAGGAAGAGCATATTAACCTTTTGGGATGTAGTAACCCATGACAAAGAATGATGTAGTACAAACTGTAACCGTCTCTTTGAGTGATGACACTCTTTATCATAATTTGGTAGTGTCTAATGTAACACAATAATGTTTTTCATGCCCTATTTGAAATTTTTTTCCTTCTCTCCCTTTCCCTTAGCCATGCATAACGTCATGAGATTATTTGTTGTGTTTTAACTTTTAAGATTTACTTTTCACTGGTTCATTTAAAACGAACATTGGTGCAATTTACACCGGCATGTGGAACAAAGAAGAATGGCATCCTCTTCTTGGCCCATGGTGTTCCATTCAAGTTCTTAGTCTTTGCATTGTGTTTCTAGCAGTAGATCTTAATACATTCTTTCTGAAGTTCTGTCTGTGGGTTCCTCCTAGAAATCCAGTCATCATATACAGGTTGATATTCTTGTGGCTAATTGCAATTCCAACAATTCGCTAGTACAATATGTACCTCCAAAACAGGTACTCTATCCATAGGATCGTAGAAATCATAATATATGCACCTGTCTTTTTACAAAATTTTAAGGTTGTTTAATTGTCTTGTCAATTCTGCAGAAAACGAGTAAAGAAAGTTGGTGCTTTTTGCTGGCTCTCCCATGCTATTTGCATCGTTGAACTTCTCATTTGCATCAAGTTGGGACATGGTACATTCTTTTTCTTATACTTTCTTTTCCCTCTATGCTTTTCTAGAGTTGCTAGGCCATTCATAAGAATGATAAACCGTCCAAGTTGATTCCTGATGCAGTGATATTTATTTTATGTTTATCTATGTAGGATTGTACCCTCAGCCTATGCCATTATGGCTGGTGGCCTTCTGGTCATCTATTGGGGTGGAAATTCTATTATTCCTCAGTGTTTGGTCATGGCAATTACATCGAAGCTTAGGGACAAAAAGGCAATGATTTTGCAACGTGGTACATTATTTTCTGGCTCCTTATTTTTGAGATTAACCATCCATGTTGTACATAGTTGTTGTATAGCTCCTAAGTGAGCAAATTGGAAAAGTCCTACATTGATTAAGAATGACGATGAGTGTTGGATTTGAGGTTATAAATAAAGTCCTCATCTATCATTTGTAAATATCCTAAAATTTATAATTTTTTCTCTTTTTTGTAAGGGTAATTGATTAGCTCAATTTTGTCTAATTAGTTGTAATTTTGGAGTTCGACCATTTAGAGATAGTGGAAGTGGTCAACGATGCTTGAGGACCTAGGTAATATTTATATCGAACTTCGTTAAATTTTTGGTTTTTATTTTTCTATTTTAATATTTCTGTTTCAATATCTGCTTTAGTTTATTTTAGCATTATATTTCTAATATCGTTATTTTGTCGGGTTTAGTGAGTTCTATTTATTTAAATCATAAGTGAATAATAACTACTTAGAATAGGGAAAATATACCCAATTTTTTCAGCAATTGGTATCAGAGTCAAAGGTTTCTACCTTCACATTTGTTTGTATTCCGTTTGTTTGTTATTTGAATATAATTGCTAGTTGTTGTAATCTGAAGAAATGGCGGAAGAAAAGTTTCCCTCAAACAGAGGCCAACCATCCACGTCAGGTAGAATAATGGTTATAAATGCAAGGTTCGAGGTGGAGAAGTTTGATGGAACCGTTCATTTCGGCATGTGGCAAGACGAAGTTCTAGATGCTCTGTTTCAACAAGTTCTAGACTTCGCCATTGAAGAAAAGAAACCAAATGGAGCAGATGAAATCGAGTGGAAAAATATCAACCGATTGACATGTGATATAATCTTTTCGTGTTTCTCAAGAGAACAAAAGTACACATTTATGAAGGAGACATTCGCAAGTAAGTTGTGGAAGGCATTGGAGAACAAGTTTACGAAGAAGAGCGAACAAAATTGGCTCTATTTGAAAAATTTGTTCCATTTTGAATACCTTTAAAGTACCACAATAAACAACCATATTACTGCTTTTAATCGATTAGTAGCAGATTTGTTAAATATAGATAAAACTTTTAAAGATGAATATTTAGCCTTGATGTTGTTAGCTTCTTTTCCTAATGAGTTTGATCACCTTATTACGAGCTTACTCATTGGGAAGGATAAAGTGTCTTTTGATAAAGTTTGCACTGCTTTGTATAGTTATGAAATTAGAAAGAAAGATAAAAAAGAAAGCAGGAATGAAGCAACAGAGACACTGTTTGTAAGGGGATGTCCACAAATGCAACAGAAAGGAAAGAGAGGTAGATCTTTGTCAAAAGGAAGGCTTGGTAAAGATGAATGTGTCTTTTGTCATGAAAAAGGTCATTGGATGAAAAAATGTTCGAAGCTACAAAAGAAAGGAAAATTTGTGTCATCTAATTCATGCGTAGATGAAAGCAATTGAAATTCAAATTTTGCATTGGTTGATTCGTCAATAGCATCCCATCCTAATGATTGGATTTTTGATTCAACGTGTACCTTCCATTTGTCTCCTAATAAGGAGTGGTTCTTTAACTTGGAAGAACAAGATGATGGAGTTTTTTTCATGGGTAATGATTATCCATGCAAAGTTTTGAGGATCGATACAATTCGTTTGAAGAATCAAGATGGTTTAATTAGGGTCTTGTCAGATGTTTAGAACCAGAAAGAATCCCTAAAAAATATTTTTCGTGGCTCTTGGATCCCACTTTGATTCTGTTACATGGTAGGATGCAATAGAACCAAACACATGTAAGAAATCATAATCTCTAGTAGGTTTTCCAAAGCATAACTCTGTAGGCATTTTTCCTTCAAGAGTAGACGATGGTAGACAGTTGACGAGATGACATGCATATGTCACAACCTCAGCCCAATACTGCTTGCCTAATCCAACATTTGATAGCAGAATTGTTAATCCAGTTAGTGAAGATAAGACATAAGCTGATCCTCCATTGACAGAAGATGAATCAGATGAAGAGGTTTTAACCCAAGAACCTCCACAGCAGCAAGAACAAATTGTAGTTGATAAGCCACGACGATAAAATGTCAAGGTGCCTTCTCGATACAAAGATTTTGAAGACCTACTTGTTCAATTTAAAAATACGGTGGCTTGTGTACTTTCAATTGTGCATGATGATGTTCCTTCCATATATAAGAAGCAATTAGAAGTCCTAAAGTTGAAAGATGGAAGGAAGCCATAGACAAAGAACTTCTGTCCCTTCAAAAGAATAAGACATGGAAGTTGACACAAGTACCTAAGGGAAAGAAGGCAATTAGCTGCAAATGGGTATTTGCAAAGAAAGAAGGATTTCCTAACAAAGATGGTTTTCGCTACAAGGTAAGGTTGGTGGCTAAGGACTGCGCTCAGAAGGGGAGAATCAATTATAATGAATTATTTTCTCCAATTGTAAAACATTCTTCCATTAGAATTTTGTTGGCCTTGGTAGCACATTTGGATTTGGAACTAGTTCAACTTCATGTAAAAACCGTGTTTCTACACGGTGACTTGGAAGAGGAAATCTATATGTCTCAGCCAGAAGGGTTTAATGTTGCTGGTAAAGAGAATTGGGTTTGCAAATTGAACAAATCATTGTATGGATTGAAGCAATCTCCTTGGTAGTGGTACAAACGATTTGATCAGTTTATGTTGCAGCAGAAGTATACTAGAAGTACACACGATCATTGTGTGTATTTTCGCAAGCTATAAGATGAGTCTTTCATTTATCTCCCATTGTATGTCGATGATATGTTGATTGCATCGAAGAGCCAAGCAGAAATTGAAAAGTTAAAGGCTTAACTAAATCAGGAGTTCGAGATGAAAGATCTGGGAGAAGCTAAGAAGATTCTCGACATGGAGATAAGTAGAGACAGAAAGAAGGGGAAGCTTAGTTTGTGATTCCAACTATGTTGGTTTAATATTCTAAATACTGTAAATGTTGGTTTAATATTTTAACAGGATAATACTGTTGGTCAATATGCAGTCGGATATTGTGATTCCAACTATGCAGGAGATTTAGATAAGCGTCGATCAACTACTGGTTATGTGTTTACTCTTGTTAGAGCACCGGTCAGTTGGAAGTATACCTTGTAGTTCACAGTTGCTTTGTCTACTACAGAGGTAGAGTATAGACTTAGGAGTTGGTCAAAAACATGTTAAGGTGTTTTGTGACAGTCAGAGTCTTATTCATTTAGCAAAGAACCAAGTATACCATGGACTTACAAAGCACATTGACGTTCGTTATCATTTCGTGCGAGAGATTATTGGAAAAGGTGGAGTACTAGTTCAGAAGATCAGTACTAAAGAGAATCCCGCATATATGATGACCAAGGTGGTAACGGAAATCAAGTTCAAACATTGTCTGGACTTGATTAACGTCCTACAAATCTGAATTGCCATTGGCATCGCTAATCTAATGATTAAAGAAATCATTTGAGAATCACTAAGTCGCTAAGGTGGAGATTTTTTGTATAGTTCCTAAGTGAGAAAATTAGAAAAGTCATACATTGGTTAGGAATGAAGATGGATGTTGGATTTGGGGCTATAAATAAAACCCTACTCCACCATTTTTAAACATCCCAAAATTTGTAAATTTTACTCTCTCTTGTAAGGGTAATTGATTAGCTCAATTTTGCCCAATTAGTTGTAATTTTGGAGTTCATCCATTTGGAGAAAGTGGAAGTGGTCAACGACGTCCGAGGACCTAGGTAACATTTATAATGAACCGCGTTAAATTTTTGGTATTTTTATTTTTCTGTTTTAATATTTCTGCTTTAATATCTACTTTAGTTTATTTTAGCATTATATTTCCAATAATATTATTTTGTCAGGTTAGTTTGAGTTATATTTATTTAAATCATAAGTGAATAGTAACTACTTAGAATAACTAAAATATATCTGATTTTTCTAACAATAGTATTAAAGCCTTGTAATAGTATGTATAGGTCGTACATGATCGAATTGGCCTCAAAATAATTTATTAGTTGTATATAGTGTGTACATATATATGTATTTAGTTTATGTATAATGTGCACATATAATATATGTACACACTTTTTACAGTAAACATGCTATTTTAGAGTCAATTTGATTATGTATAAGTACATTCTATTTAAGGCTCGGACTCATTGTACATACTGGTAAACCTTATTTATCATTGATATGTTATTGGACTTATCTTTATTTTTATCATTCATCATTAAAGAAGATGCATCATGCATTTTTGCATGATGATAATTAGTCATAGAATTTAGAGCATGAGAACCATTACTAAAGTAAGTAGCTATCAATAAGAATATATAATTAGGCCTAGTTTGACCTTTCCTTACCACATGTATGACAAACAAGTACAAACGTAGTTTTTCCCACCATAGGTGTAATTGTTCTTTGCATGTAATAAGTAATACTAGGAGTAGAGTTAGAAGACCTTACAAATGTGATATTTGATATTGAAGTTGTGGAGTTCTCATCCTTATAACCAAGGTCATGTTTATCATGTGAAGAAGAAGGATTTGAAGGTTTTAAAAACTAAGTTTTTAAAAATGATGGCATAGAGTCCTCACTTATATAGCTTAGCTCTGTCTTGTCAATAATGTTTTTTCATAGTCAAGAACTTTGTTT
Source organism: Hippophae rhamnoides (assembly GCA_033030585.1). Lineage (NCBI taxonomy): Eukaryota > Viridiplantae > Streptophyta > Magnoliopsida > Rosales > Elaeagnaceae > Hippophae > Hippophae rhamnoides. Next base: position 19,691,981 of record CM065428.1, on the reverse strand, counting down.
AGCCTTTCAGCTCCAATTGTCAAGCCCTTTACAACTTCCTTTGATTGTTCAAGCTCCTACACAAGATTCTTGTTTTCTTGTTTAAGATCTGTAAGACTTGAATTCAAAACATCAATAAATTTAGACAACTCAGTTTTATTTTTATTTTTCTAAGATGGAGAAATTAATTTCACAAGATTCAACTTTATCATTTAATTTGGTTACTTCTACTAGTAACCTATCCTTTTGTCTCTTAAAACCCACTAAATCTATAAAAAAATTATCAAGATTGTTATCATTAAATTTATTGAGTAGAAATTCAAAATCATTTTTCTTATCATCTAAACCAATGTCAAATTTGATGGAATCTCCACCAATAGTTGCATAGTTGGTGTTATTGTTTTTTGGTTCATTTGGATTATCGTTGTTAATTTTTGAGTCATTAAGTGCAGCATTGAAAACTCTTCCAAATCTTTTCTTTTTATTAGCACACTTAGCTACAAAATGACCAATCCCATTGCATTTAAAACATTATCGTTCAATGAGTTTGGTTTTCTTACCTTCTAAACTCATAAATTTGAGTTCTTTTGATTTCTAATCCTTGAAATGGCTTGATCGGCTTGGTTTCCAATTGTTCTGTGAGTTGTTCTGGTTGAATATTTTCTTGAATCTTTTGGCTATAAGTGCCAACTCTTCATCACCTTTATCATTGTCATTGTCACCATCATCAATCATGGCGGTTTTGAAAGTGACACATTTTTTCTTTGTAGGGGTTCGAAAGCTCATCTCAAAGGATTGAAGTGAGCCAACGAGTTCCTCTATCTTGATGGTGTCAACATCCTTGTTTTCATCAATTATACTAGCCTTTGCATGGAAGTGATCTAGTAACGAGCAAATAATTTTTCAAACCAATCTGAATTCTTCAATTTTCACTCCAAGATTTGAAGAGGTATTAGTAGTTTCAGATAATTTAGCACAAAATTCAAAGAATGTTTCAGTTTCTTCCATCACAAGGTTTTCAAACCTAGTGCCTAACATGTGAAGTTTGTTTCTTTTAACTTGAGTGGTGCTTCATTGATAACCTCCAAAGTATCATAAGCATGCTTAGCAGTATCAACATAAAAATATGACGTAACTCATCAACACACACATCACTAAAGATAACATTAATTCTTTTTTGTTTCAAATTATTACCAGTTTTATCTTCAGTAGTCCATTTATTCCTAGGTTTAAGTGTGATAATATTATCTTTAGTAGCCATAGGTGGTTCCTAACCATAAATAATATAATTTCAAACTCTCATCTAGAGAACGTAGAAAGGCTTTATGCGAGCTTTTTATTATAGGTAGTTAGACTCATCAAATAAGGGAGCATAAATTATAGAAGAACCATCTCTCAAATTATCCATAATAAGGTCCTAGACAAATCCTAAGTATATCTAGTGACTTGCTCTAATACTAATTGAAAGTTTAAAATTATAGATATAATTAACATAGAAGGAGATGAATAGGTAATTTTTTGAATTATGTCTAATTAAAAAACTCACAAGCAATCAGATATGCAATAATCGTGTGTAATTAATATAAAGCAAAAATAAATATGAACTTGACACACGTTATTTTAGGTGGAAACAACCTTATAAGCTATAACAATAACCTAACATGAAAATCATCGGTCCACCGGATGACCTAACTATCCATTATGAAAATCAATGTTCAATTACAAGGTCGGGTCTCAAATTATCCTTTATAGATAAAGCCCAAAGTAAACTAATTACTATTTGTTGCTTCTTTAATAGTTTCTTCAAGATTGGCGTGCGGATCTGGACGTAATTTTTGATATCTTGAGTCACACGAGCAATCGAACCTATTTAGCAAGCACTTGAGAGTAGATCCAATAATGGAAAAACCTAGTTAGAAGATTCAAGAATAAATAAGTTAAATTAAATTATCGAGTAAACCTTAGAGCGAACAATTAAGCACTAGTTTAATAAAGATAGCTTCTTTAAAATTAAACAATTGTGGTCATACACAAAATTATTTGATTCAAACATGCAAGACCTAATTAAGAAGAAGATGTATGAACATGAAATCATAGTATCATAAAACAAATAGGCTTATTAATCAATTAAACATAACCACACAATATTTGATAGATTAATTCAAGAACGATCCTAACAAATATGATTTAGATTTTATAAAATGTTTTAAGAGAGAAGGCACAAAAAGATTAGAAGAATAGAATAAATGTAGCTGCTTGAAATATTGGAGCATTAGGTTATTTATATAAGAAAGATGAAAGCCTAAGGGTAGGTTAAAAAGAAATTAACATTGTCTATTAAATAATTCAAAGAGTAATAATTAATAAGGCAATATGGTAAAAGAATAATTTGGCTCGAGTAAACAATTAGATTTTAAATTGAAACTCTACACGTTCGATGGATTCAATCCAGGCTAGATCGATTGAACCACTAAGATCAATCGATCGAAACCCTTTTTGATCGATACAACAATGATTAAAATAAACTTGGGATTGCGTAGATCGAATATGATAGATTCTTGATCGATCCTGTCCCTTGATTGATCGAATGGATTAGATCGAACTACCCTAATTTGAAAATCAACCCCAGAGGTTTATTGAGAAATATAATTGTAATAAAATGATATTATCATAAATAAAAATATTTCTTTATTTAATTCACATTTTCATTTGCATTGTATGTAATGATAAATAGTACTCTCAAAAGTATAAGAGTATTTTTTTAACATGTCACTTTAAGAATGAATTATTAGAAAAATATTTAGATTTTAAGACTCTTACACAAAGAAAATAGGGTTATTTAATAAGTTTCTAACCTTGCTTATAGATTATGTCCAAACTAGCTTATAGATTTAAAAAATATTTATCAGATCATTTTTATAGAATACGTCTCTTTTCTACTTTTTTTAAAAATAATCATTTAATCCTTGTAAGTTTTCAATTATTTTTTATCTTCTTGTGCTAATAGTAAAGTTTTCTTTTGTAGATTTCTTAAAATGTAGTATATAAGTTTTAAGATATATAACATCTTTTAAACTTTTTTTTGTTTCTTGTCTTTCTTTTATTTTACTTCTATATAAATTTTTTCTTGATTTCTTTCTTTCAATATATTTTCCTTTCATATTTTATGCAAATTATCAAATGAGTGATAAATAAATTAATAAACAATCAAGATCCTTAATATCCTCACAATATGTAGTTATAAATGACCTTATAAATATGGGTCCACTTCAATTTATCATTTCATGATGTCTCCTTTTTTTTCTTAAGATAGCACCTTATCTAGGTCCAATCCTATATCCTTCTTGACTTATGAAGATCTATAGTATATGTACGTTCCTTTTAGGTTATAGTGACAAATGAAAGTGTTTGTTTAAGATAGATTTTTATTTATTGTAACAGTTTATTATAATTGAAGAACTAAGAACCTTAAAGAAGCTTTTAATTACTCATTCTTAGATGAAAGATTACAAAAAGATAGAAATATAAGAGTTAGGTGAATAAGTTTCAAAGAGAGTATAAGATGTGTGTCTTATCTTAAAATAAGAGTTTTTTTATAAACATAATTGAGAGTGTAAGATGTGTGTCTTAAGTGCTAATTTACTATGTATGAACCCTACATTTATTCAAAGTTATTTGCCAATATTGATTTTTGTGAAGCTAAACTCTCCACATCTTCTTCCTTAACTTTAAGGCAATACATGCATTTGTGGTCCCTAGCCTGCTGTTTGGCATAAGCAGAATACATTCTTGCTCTCCATTCTTACTTTCAATTCATTGCAACTGAAAACAACTTTATATTTATTGATCTTTTTACCATCTTTCTCGGTGATAGGAAGATTACTTTGTGAAGTGATAATCACTTTACTAGTAGAATAATTAACTTTAACCTGAAGAGTTGGTAATTTTTCTTAATTCATAATAGATTTTGCTTAGCATTTGGCCTCGTTCTATGCTTAATTTCTCTTGATTAAATTCCTTTTCTAGCAAAGCTTTAGGACGATTAAATTTCTTTTTGGTGTTGTCAAGTCGAAGCTTAATGAAATGACATGGACTTATTAAAATTTTCTAGTTCCAATCCATAATTAAGTTGAAAAATCTTAAATAAACAAGCTTATCTATAACCTTAATTTTTTTTTCTAAATTTTTAATGGAATTTCTTAAGTTTTCAATAAAGTAATTTAAACCATTTAAATAATTTCTTGGATACAAGTTTTCTATAAACCCAATGTGAAATGCTTTGTACACAAACACTAGATCTACTCTTTCTCGGATATTGAATTTGGTACCTGCAGGGAATTCTTTCTTTGAAGTTTAGAACTTCATATCATCAAGATGTTCCTTAGTAGATTTTTTGGCTAGGTTATACAAAATTAACCATTGTTGTCTTATGAGGTTCCTGTGTTGGTCTCTTTTTTCTTCTGAAATAAGAGAATTATTGGTTTCTTCCCGTAATAGAACCAGTCTAGGTACCCTTTTGAGTGTCTTAAATTTGCTAAGGCTGGCTAATTATTGTACTATTTGGAAATAGTTCTTAGTGATCTTTAAATGAGTTAATAGTTTTGACATTCTATAATTAGCAAAGCTACATTATGCTTCTATGTTGTTACTGAATGATATGTGGATTATTCCACTAAAACCTATTATGACTTTGCTAGCTTATAGCCAACTAGTATAGATTCTTGGTTTGAGACCATTGTAGACTACGTAAAGCTTAGTCTTTGAAGATTCTTCATTTCCTTTTTCTTTTGTCCAATTAAGCTTTTGTTTATTTTTCTATATAAATAGATTATTTTATCCTTTACTTATTTTGAGAATTTTGATTCCTTTCTTTGCATATGAGACAGAGAGAATAATCTCATTATTTTTGTAGTTTAAACATTTAAGTTCTTCCTGCTAGCCAAGGGGTTAAGATCTTTGATGTTATCCTTTAAGGGTTTCTTAATATAATATCTCAAGTTGATCGTATATGATTTTGATTTCCTTTTCTTTGATCATGATATCTATGTTAAGAAAATCCATTATTGATAAATAAAAAAATGGTTAAAGGTGATAATTCTCTAATTAATGCATCAACTAAAATGTATTTATTTATTGGTAAGTGTTCAAAATCAAATTTACAATGATTGAACCATTGCTACCTTTTGATTAATCGACATTGTTTATAATCACTTGCAATATTAGTCCTTAAGAAATATCCAAAGTTTTTATTATTCGTTCAGACAATAGACCTTGAATTAAAAACATATATTGCAAATTTCGTTATAACCTTTTTAACATCTAATATTCCTTTTTATTACTATGATAATTTAATTTTGGATCCTAAAAAGATCATGATGTATATCTGCAAAGATATTTATCTTTGTCATCTAAATTTACTTTTAGAACTGTTTTTCAATATTCATGTAAAACATCTATTTCTATTATTATTTTATCAAATGAATATGAATAGTATAAAATTAATAAGTTTTTTACTTGTGGTTTTAACTTATCCATGTATTATCTGTCATGCTCTATCCATTTCCATAACATAATCTTTTTTTATTTTAGTTTGTAATGGTTTTTGTATTAATGCTAATTTTTTGATGTATGCTTTTGCATAACCCAAACATCCTAAAAAATTTGTAACTGATTTTTATCCTTGATTTTAGTAGGAAATCCTCGTATATTGTTTAATATATGAGGTTGTAGATGATGTTTTCCATCTTTTATTACTAATCCTAAATACTTTAATTTTTTTGTTGAGCTATTATAACATTTCTTTTTTATAGAACAAGTTATTATTTTTTGCATTCTTGTAATATATTAGTAATATGTAAGTAATGTTTATTCAAATCATTACTAAATATTAAAATATAATCAATGTATACACGACAAATCTCATGTAACTTTTTAAATATATTATTCATTTGTCTTTGTAAAATACCTTATTTCAATCCAAATAGTACACTATCAATTGGAATTGTCATTATGCGCAATTAAATGTTATTGATTTCTGTGATTTTTCATCAAGTCTTATTTATCAAAATACACTTTTACAATTAAACCTTAAGAAATATTTGTTTCATTTTATTAATGATAATAATTCTTCCTTCTTCGGAATAAAATATCTATCATCAATAGTTTCTTTATTCAAGAAATTAAAGTTTATTAGCATTTTATTTTTACCTCTTATTTTCTTAGCTTTTTTTAAAACTAAAAATGTTAGACTTAAATAAGATGAATTACTAGGTGTTATGATTTTTAATTCTAAAAGTTACTAATTTTTTTTAATTCATCTCTATCTTCTAGGGTATAAATCATTAGTTTTATTCTTATGACTTTGTTAAGATATTTGAGTTTTATGCTTGCTATTATTTTAGACCTATTGATTTAAGGATTTAAAGGGCTTTCTAAGCTTATTATTTGTAACAATTTTCTTATTCCTGTTAATGCTTTATTTTCCTGTATTTGTTTAAGAAAATAGTTTTGTTTCTCTTTTATGTCTAATGAAATGTTTTTTATATGAGGTTGTTGCTTTGCATCTATATCACCTTATTTTCCCTTTTTATGTTGTTTTATAAAAGTTGGGTTTGATACTATCAAAATTCTTCTTATTTTTGACACATAAATGGTTTCACTATCTAGTATTGTAAAACTTATTTTGTCTTGGTAAAGATTTAGGAAGTTATTTCATATTAATAAATCAACTCATGTTTCTTATTGATATATCTTTGAATGTTTTGTATTTTTATATTTTTTATACTTTTACTTGTAAGATTTTATGTTACATCTATACTTTTCTAGCATCTCAAAATCTTTTGTATCACAACAGATTTTATAATTTTCTCGTATTAGTTTATATTCCTATCTTTCTTGATATTTAATGATTATTTAATTTTTAAGAATTCTTATTCTTCCTCCTAAGGCGTCTGATATAGTTTCTCTACTTCTTTTATTCTATCATTATGTTATAGTTTTATGTAATGTTTCAAGTAATTTATATAAAAAAAATTCCTTATAAGTTTCTTGCATATAAAGTGATAATTTGTAATAATATATTTCATCTATCTTTATCTTCTCTAATAATTTTTTTGTATATTTTCTTTACTACAGTATCTAAGTATTCCCTACATGTGTGAACATTTCCTTGTATTTGTAAATATTGTTGTTATGTCAAATTTGTAAATCAAATTTTAATATTTTTTGTCATTTTATGAGCTATTAAGGCTCCACTTGCTTGTATGGTTAATGAGTTTATATGATTACACTCACACCACTAGATCATTCATCTAAAGAAAAGGTTTTCTTTATCTCTTATGCAATCTAAATTTAAATATCAAATTTATAATTTTCATAAAGTTTGAATTCTGGTCTAACAATATCTCCAGTTCTCCCATGTAACCTTTCTTTCGTTTTGGGTTGTTGTTTTCTTCTATAAAGAATGTTTTGTTCTTTTGGTTTTTGCCTATTTCTTTCTTCCACGATCTTGATAAAGAACTAGTAATAAAATAAGTTTCATATGATTTTTTGGATCATATTTTCTTATTCAGAATCAATTTTGTCGACTATTATTATATCATCTTTTTTCTTTATTTGTACAAAGTTTTTGATTATAATGTCTTCATAATTCTTCATCTGTTATGCTCAACAGACTAACTATAGCTGCTTCATTATCTTTGGATTTTTTTCTCATTTTTTATATTCTCATTCTTAGGTATCAATGCATCTGATCTCTTAAGTAGTTCTTCTTTTAATCTTTCAAATGGATCAAATTTAAAACATATAATTTAATTATTTATAGGTACTTTATTTACATACATTCTTAATTCTATAAATTTCATATGTATGTCTTGTTGTAATTCTTATTATAACCATATTCTCTTATTTATTTTAGAAGTTCATTTTGTGTTTCGTTTATATTTTGTAAAAACTTAATTTTGATTTTTATGCTATATCAATTTCTTCCCTTAAAACTATTAAATTTTTCATTATTATTATTTGATTTTTTTATATAATTGCTATGTTTTTATTAAAATCTAATTCTATATCATGTAATTTATTTTTTATCATTATTTGATCAAAAATGATATTATTTTCTTCCTAATATTACTTCATGAAGTAATGCTTACATTATTTTAACTTCTTGTTTTGGATTTATCGACTCTCTTTCTTTGTTAGATATTTCTCCTTCAGGATATATAAATGTAACCTTAATGCGTTATTTTTTCTTTCTGGTATCAAAAGTTTTTCTTTAAAATCTAAATTATATTCTTCAAATATTTCAAAGTCTGTTAATATTTATGGTTTTATTATTTTTCAAATTTCTTGAAATTTTTTATCTATCTATGAATTTATTTTATCTGTATATTGAATTATTATAACTATTTTTCAATGAATATCTTATTATGTAATGTAGTAAAAATAAATGATTTTTTCTTCTTTTATTAAATCTCTTATTTTAAATTTATATATTAAAATTAATACTTGATTTAAATCTTTATCATTAATATTAATAATAGCTTTAATTCTTGATATCCTAAATTTTTATAGATTATTTATAATAAAACACATTTTTTATTTATTATTTTATTATCTAGAATACTAATTTTATTAATATATCCAATTTTTCTTTTATCCTTTTAAAATATTTTTGATAATTTATCAATAATAATTTCTTTATCAATTAATATTATATTATATCATTCTTTTATATATGTAATATTAATATTCATTTCTTTATTACTTATTATATAATAAACCATATATTTTTTAAGAATATTTTTCTTGTTCATAAAAATAATAAATCCTTAAATCCATCTTATTTTAAGATTAAATCTTACTATTAAAACAAATGTCATATTTTTTACCATAATTTTTAACTTTTAATTTATTATCATATGCTTTGTTCCGTATCAATTTGATATTTTATGTTTTCATTTCTATATTAGAAAAATACTTAACTAATATTAACAATTTATCTGAATGGAATAAGTCACTTCAGCTGATTGAATTATAAAGTTAGAAATTCTTCAAAGAGTTGAGCGGAGATGAATTGAACCATGTAATTTATTTAATCCAAATTTAACCTACATATTAACTAAAATACCTAATTAATATAAATTAAATATATAAAATACCAAACTAATAATGAATAAAAAAACTTAAATTACTATTGAAAGAAAATCAAAATTTTTAGTAGGAAATAAACTTTTATCCTAAGAATTAACAACAGCCGAACATTTGTTGTCGAAGCTTGAAAGTACATGTAGAGAAAACAATGCTATAAAACCGAGTACATTACTAACGAGGTCTTGGTATCAGCAAAACAAACTTCATCACTTCTTCTTTCCGGCCTTGGCAGCATCCGAAGCCTTTGACTACATACAGAATGAGGCAGGAGATTAAACCAATGAGTAAAACAATGTAAAAAGTCAGGCAATATTCAAAGAACTCAAAAAGAATTACGTAGTTTGACTTACTTTCTTCACACCACGAATCTTTTTGGCCCTGTTCTTTCTCTCCTTCATCTGCTTCCTCGACTTCTCTACCTTTGTGTCAAGTCCATTCTGTCAATCAAAGAGAAGACTGATTATGAATATTGAAAATATAGACATAGCACACAACTAGACATTGGTGTTTATAGATTATGAAACTTGTGGTCAAAGGAGGAGTCAAACGAAAAAAAAACCGGAAAGAAAGCGAGATGGAAGTAATGATAACCGGAAGTCAAATAGCAAAAAGAAACATAACAGAGACAACCACCGAATTGCACTCAATTCACTAAACAAAACCAGCTACTTATTTGTTTCGAGCCATTTATCCAGAAAAGAATACAGATGGTTTTGTTTAACACCCTGCTATAGTGCAATTTCAGTATAATTTCTAAACTTGGAATAAACGAGTTAAATTTGAAAATATAGTGGACGTAAAATTACGAAAACAATATGAGGGGCAGAAGTGTTTTATTTAACAAAATTAGGGACAATTATGTAGTTAAGCCAATACAGATTGATCAGAATTATGCAAAACTTAAATGTTACTTGAGCAGATGCAAAATTATTTGACACGAGTTACAGCATGTGATTACTGGAATAAAATAGTTCACAAGTTTCATGTGACATCTTAAAAGATAAAACTGCTAAATATCTCTTATAATAGAAAAATAAGGATATCAGAGAAATATTAGCAGATCAGAGTTGCTTGTAGAAAATAATCATATGAATAAATCAGTGATCTAGCACAGCAGTAATGGAATAGAAACATTTCGGGCATGCTATAAATAGGCTCTTAGGCAGTCAAATGCATATTATAAAAAATTAATTGAGTCTCAGAATTGAATTCCCATATTCAGTAAAAACAGTCATCTGATAAAATTATATCTTCTAGAAATTGGCAACTTATTCAAACAAAAAGATTGAGCATTTATAGTACATTAATTGCAAACAGGGATCCAATTAAGAACTATACATTTCAAAAGCCAATAAAGAGAAGAGCACATAAGGTAAAAGAATAATTTGACCAAATGCAAGTGGACAGAAAAATGAAACAGAAAGGCCTCTGAGAAAAAACATGCATGGCCTTCAAAGTATCGTGGATACTACTTTTACAATAGAGAATATAAACCACAAAAGCATTTGAACTTTATAATGTAAACCAATAAGAAAGCCATTAAAACAGCAGTAATTAAAAGGAACATGCTTCTAAGATGAGCTTCAAACTCAACAATGAACTTACTCTGATAAGCCTGTACTTTGGTTCAAACTTCTTTGCATTCTCAACTGAATCATAAATCAGCCCAAATCCTGTAGATTTCCCACCACCGAAGTGAGTACGGAATTTGAAAACAAAGATTGCATTAGGGTCCTTCACTTCATACATTCTTGCCAACTTCTCCTTGATCTCAGCCTTCATATCAAGCACAGTAAAAAAGGCAAATTAGCCAGTCAACATGCATTTGAACAAGCATGGTGCTTACTTTAGTTTCTAAAATAACCATATCATTCTATAAGCTCACCTTAGAAACATTGGCTCTTCCGGGATGAAGCACGTCAATCACCTGCAAAACAAAGAACAAAAAAGTTATAGTTTAGAACATTAACATATTAACCTCTATAGTGGGAAAAAGGATATCAGTTTATCATATTCTTCTTTTTCTTTCAATTTTCCACCAAAATGCACACATAAATGGTTGTACCTAAACACAAAGACAATAAATATTTCAAAGGCAACAGTTTTTCCACCCCCCTTCATGGCAGTGGTAACCTCAATGAACCAAACAAATATCACCATTTCGTATTTTTTTAACTACCTGTTTTCAATTCCAAATCAAATTGATTCTCGTTAACAACAAATATTTCAACAACACACCAAATGAACTTGAAAATACTTTAAAACATGCATGCAATTTTTTATCCATATCGAGTTATAAAATAAATAATAATTATGTCCTGTATTCCTGCTCCAAACTCCGATCATCAATTTTCCTTTTCATATATAACTGCCAGTCAAATAGAAAAATATCTTTATAGTCAATGTTAAGATATACTCGTGGACCTGTAGCTTTTATACAGTGGGGTTCCTTAGACTCCACCTCCAAACCGAGTTACGACGAGTTCCTTTCGCCTTCCCCAGGCTTCAAACCTGTGACCAGGCCCTTAAGTACACAGATTCATAGAGCTGGTACCAACTGAGACGCAGCGAAAAGAACTCGTAGTAGCTCAGTTTGGAGATAGAGTCTAAGGATCCCCACTGTATAAAAGCTACAGGTTCACAAGTATATCCTAACAATCAAAATGATCATCTCAATGTTCGAGTCTCTCTTCTTAACAAATATATCACTTTGAAATATATATTTTTCTGCATTTTTTGTGCACTTATCGTATACACACCTTACTAAACCATTAAAATTTAAATAATATCTATTTTTGTTTCATTTTATGTTCCATTTCCTGGGAAACTGTTATGAGTTGAATCTAGTGATATTGCGTAGATATATGTTATGATTTTTTCCCTATTTATATTTGAATTCTTCAATTTTGTGTTTATATTAATAATCAATACAAATATATTGTCCAATTATATTAACAAGTCATCAGATATGCAAAGCCTTATTATTCATCTTTATGATCATTAAATTATTAAAAGCTCCAATGTTATAACTGAATATATTAAATTCCTAAAGAAATTAAATTCCATGTGATTTATATTACTATAATTTTTATATATTGAATAAAAACAGGAAAAATTTTGAAAACTCACGAATTGCTTTCTTGATAGAAGCCTGTTGGTCATGAACTTACGGGTCCGTAACGTCACAGCTTTTTCCGCCATTATTGTGAAGATTGAATCGCTGTGCACCACAGTAAGTTATGTCTTTGCAGCCGACTGAACTAGGGTTTTCGTGATCGTGTGCGCCTTATATAGAGAATATGATAACAGTTTCCGGTGATTTAATTTACACAAAATAGACCATCATAATAAATAAATAAATAAAACTACACATAAGCCCATTCTTGGTTTTGAAGCCCCGCCCGTATTTTTTCCAAATATATTTATCAGAGTCACGTTATTGAATGTAGTGGTGTACACCGGTTCAATATGATCCAATTTTTGGAAGAAGAAAAAAAAAATAACCGGGTGGGATAGTTTGATTTATAAAATTATTTAATTTAATTTAATTTTTGATTTATTTTAATTTTTGGATAATTTTAACGAAAAATAATATAATTTTTTTAATATATTATTAAACCGATCCGGTCCAATTTGATCGGTTTAAAAATTAATATAATCGGACCGGATCGTTTGAAAAACAATTTTAATTAATATAAATTAGATTGAATCTTTTGATTTATAAAAACAGTAGGTACTGTTTTTCTATTTAGTATGATTCCATCTGATTTACCCCTAATTGAATGTATTAATTTATTTAATATTAATGATTTAACATAAAGTTTGAGAGTTTTTTATTACAAAGAAATCATAAAAATTATCTATTAATATATATTGTTTTTTAATATTATATTAAATTATAATAAAAAATATATTTTTTAAATATTTTTAAATTTTAATTAAAACAATTTTTTATAGATAAAACATTAATTAATATGATTTAAATTTATAATTTAAAATAAAAAATATATAAATATTATCAATATCCTGTTAGCTAAACAACTATGAGTCACTTAATTATTCTTAAATCTCAATCAAAACAATTTTTTTTTTTGTAAAAAAAAAACTAATTTTATAGTTATCTATTATATATTTTCTTAAAAAATATATTATATACTTTCCTAATATTAAAATTTAACCGATTTAATCAAATTGAAAAATTAATTAAAATTTAAAATACCAAAATTATCTTATTAATTTATGATTTAGTCTCGTGAATTTTTCACTTTATATTAAATTACTTCCTTTTAGATTAAAATTTTCAAAATTGAAAATTTGTTACCAAATCTTAAGGGAAAAAAAAGGTTAAGAATACTAAATTTTTAAAAAGAAATTAGATAAGGAAAGTGTAAACTTTGTAAAGTAATATTATTTAGATCTTATCATGGAATATCTGTGGGCTTGGTAGATAACGTTGAAGGGCTTTTAGTAATTTAATTAAACTCCACTATGATAGTTTATGTTTTTTTGATGGAAACAAAATTGGTTCACAAATGAAAAGTAATAGAGTTAATAATGGTTTTGAGGGGTGCTTTTTTGGGGATAAAGATGGTCGTAGCAGTGAAGGCTTGGCCCTTCTATGAACAAATGACATTCAAGTAAGTCTTATAATTTTCTTCTGGACATATTGATGCTCAGGATTGGCTTGTACAAAGGAATATCTTTCTACTTTATGGTAGGAGTGATCAAAATATCCGACCAATCCGATCAATCCGAAAAATCCGATCAAATTAAGTGGTTTCTATCCGAAATCGGATCGGATTCGGATTGGATTTTATCAATCCGCTCGAATTCAGATTCGGATTCGGATTAGAAATATTCAAATCCGTATAATTCGATCCGATCCGATATATTTAATATATTATTTAAATATATATATATATATAATTATTTAACTTAACCTAAAGAGTTGCCGTATATCTCCAAAATCTAACCTAATATATTTTTTACTGCACCTCCATCTTTCTCACCTTTCATGTTTTTCCTCTTGCCTCCGTCTCTCTCCCCTTGCACTCGTTGTTAAGTGCTTCTCTGCTTCTTCGCTTCTGCAACTTATGTATTCATTTTTACCTTCTTTGTTGATCGTGCTTTTACATACGCTTCTCTTTGTTGATCGTGCTGCATACAACTCTGTTTTTGTTTCTACCTTACCTTCTCTGTTTTTGCTTCTTTATACAACTTCTCTGTTTTACGGTATACGCTTCTACGTTTTCGTGGCTATTATACCTTCTTAACTGTTCTTCTTCCTTACAACCAGATTCTTCTTCTGCCTGCATTCATTTACGCTCTTCTGCTTTAACAAATCGCTATTATTCTTTGCTACTTGTTTCTTTCATTGTTCTTCCTTATTACGCTACTAGTTCTTTCTTCTTCTTCTTCTTCTTAACTGTAACTGCTTTGCTTCTTGCCAACTACTCGCCTTGCCTTATTTCTTCTTTCATTTGTTCATTGTTCTTCATCATCCTTAACAAGAAGGTTATATTTTTTGATGACATTATAAGAAAACTTTGAATGGTCGTTAATTTTGTGTTGTGAAATTTGTTTTGGATGAATTTTTTATGATTCCATATAAATTTTTGATATCTAGAGCACATTTATTAAAAGCGGTTTTGCGAGTTTTGCCAAAAAGCTGTTTTTACGCAAAAACGCCGTTTTTCATGCTTTAATTGAGCTATAATAATTTTTAAACTACTTTTAAAATATTGAGATCTATCTTGGCTTAGTGGAACAAATTCATCATTGTAGTCATCATGGTTATTTACATAATTATAAAAATCAATATCATAAAACATTGTTTTATGTTTTTATCATGTTGTTTCGCCAAAAGCGTTGTTTATCCCCCAATTGATTTTGTATGCTTTAATTGAGCTATAACAATTTTTAAAATATTGAGATATGTCGTGGCTTGGTGGAACAAATTTCATCATTGTAGTACATCATGTAGTTATTTACATAATTATAAAAATCAATATCATAAAACATTGTTTTATGTTTTTTTAAGCCAAAAACATTTGTTTTCCCCAAAAATCTTTGTTTATCCCCAAAAATGTTGTTTTTCATGCTTTAATTGAGCTATAACAATTTTTAAAATATTGAGATCTGTCAGCGGCTTGGTGGAACAAATTTCATCGTTGTAGTACATCGATTATTTACATAATTATAAAAATCAATATCATAAAATATTGTTTTATAAATGGTGCATGTTAATTGAACATTTCATTCGTATTATTAAAGTTTTAGTTATATTATATATAAATGTTCAATACATATTTTAAATCACGTAGAAATTAAACATGTCGACATCATAGCGTCTATGTGCACATTTTTACAATTATGTATTGCAAATGTCTAATATTTTTTTCTACAATTATACTGAGATGGTTTTAAATAAAGATAATGATACAACTTTATGTGATTGAAGAAGTAAATAAAGATGAAAGTGCAACCTGACCAACTCGAAGAAGATGCTGTAAGTTTTCGAAATTCACGACCTATGCATTGCTTCTAGAAGAATGTAAAAATGTTTCCTCTACGAATCTAGTAGTGAAGCGTGGGCTTATTTTACTATAGAAGGGGTAGAGGCAACATCGCAAAGCTATATACAAATATTGTAAGAAATAATATAAGTATGTGTCGAAGCAAATCGCACGTCAAATTTGCTTGCACACATTTCCATTGGATGTGATAAGTTTCCCGGTAGAGTTCTTAAGAAACAAAAAAACTTTAGCTTTCCATAAGGAAGAAGTCTTGTACCTACGTAGTTTAATCTTTGAAAGATGTAGAGAAAAATTGGTAGGATGATAATAAAAGATGAATTGCCATTTATTATCGTAGAAGGTGAAGGATTTAAGGAGTTTATTGAAGAGTTACAACCTTTGTTTAAAATCCACTTCTCGGTGGACTATTACGAGGTTGCTTGAATTTATGCGTTCTTGAAAGGGTAAAATTAAAGAGTTGTTGAATAGAACTAGTAAAAGAATATGTCTTACCAACGTACATGGACATCTTGTCGGAATTTATGTTATATGTGTTTAAGCTGCTCATTTTGTTGATAATGGTTGGAATTTACAAAGAGAATCTTGAACTTTTGTCAAGTTCAAATCGTAAAGGTGATACGCTTGGTAGAAGCGATTGAAGCATGTTTGTTAGATTGGGGCATTGATAGGATATTATGTATTCACGATTGATAATGCAAGTTCTAATGATCTTTGCACTTACTTATTTGAAAAAATCGTTAATGGTTGGGGTAATGCAATTTTAGAATCAGAAAACATTTGCAATGCGATGTGGTGCACATATTCTAAATTTAATTGTTGAAACGAGGGTTTGAAAGAGTATAACATATCAATAAATAGGAGTCTTTGTTGTAAGATATGTGAGAGGATCAATTAGACTACAAAAATTTAAAGTCTTTCTTTGAAATGGAAAAACTCTCTTCGAAAACTTCGTTTGTTTAGATGTTACGATAAGGTGGAATTCAACTTATTTGATGTTGGATTCGGCAACTTATTTTCAAAAAAGCATTTGAAAGGTTAGAGATCCTTGATTTGGGATACTATCAAGAGTTTTGTAGAGGTGAAATTAAACAAGCTCTGACTATAATGGATTGGGATAATGCTAGACATTTTTGTCCAATTTTTGAAAGTTTTTATGAAGCTACATTAATGTTTTTACGGATCTTTATATGCGGCTTCTAATTTCTTCTTGGATCGTATTTGTTTTATTCATGATCAACTTGATATGTGGAATAAATGCGAGGGTTATATTATGATGAAGACGGCGAGTGATATGAAGGTAAAGTTTGACAAATATTGGGGAGGAATATCTAAAATGAATATGATGTTATTTGTGTATACGTTTTACTTGATCCTAGGCATAAAGAGTGTTCTTTACATCTAAGTTTGTTAGAATTGTGTAATGGGGATGAGATTGAGGCTTGATGAGTTCTAAAGGGTAAAAAACTTTGGAAGATATGTACGAGGAGTATCGCCAAAGCGTATTTTCCCTCGAACATAGAAGAATCTTCTCAACCTTTAGAAATGGGTCTGAAGGTTTTGGTTTAGAAGCGAGATGCATTCCAACTTTATGCTTCTCGTAAGAAGAAAGTATTTAAAAGAAGTTCATACTATGGAAAACAAATCTGAAGTGGAAAAATACTTACAGAAGCATTGGTTGATATGGATGATGAGAAATTTGATCTTTTAAGTTGGTGGAATGTTCATTCCTCGAGATTTAGATTTTTTCTTTGATAGCTCGAGATGTATTGTGCATCTGGGGTATCTGGTAGCATACGAATCTGCATTCTCTCTTGGTGGTCGTACAATTAGTCCATACGGAGTTCCTTATCTTCTAAGCGTACAATCTTTGATTTGCACTCAAAATTGGATTCGTTCATCTCGATCGTTAATATCGAAGTCAACTTGATGAAATTGAAGCTACAGAATCGGGTATATTTCATAAAACTTTCAAATATATATTTCAAATATATATAGATTTATTTGTTATCAAATATATATTATTATGTTTATTAGCTCATTATTTATGTATATTTTTAACTTTTTAATTTTCATTGTGCGAGATATTCTTGATGGTATTGGTGACTTAAACCTTGAATGATTATCAAAAAGAGTTGTTGTTATTAATATTAGAGAGTGAAGTTAATTTATGTAATTACTATTTAATTTTTTAGAGTTAAATTATTACTATGTATATTTGGAGTTAAATTATGTAATTAATGTTTAATTTTTTATTTTTGATTATTTTTGTTGAATTATTTTTAATCATGTTGTCAACACTTTTTTTTAATTTTGTATGAAAAATATTTTTATTTTAGATTTTTTTATTATATGTAATTTTTTTAATAGATTTAAATTAAAATTTTGGATTTAATAATTTTCGAATTAGATCGGATTCAGATTGACTTAAAATTAGCAAATTCAGATTTGTTCGGATTGATATGTACAACGGATTAGTTTCGGATTGAATAATTTTTTGTTTAAATAATTTTCGGATCGGATCGGATCGGATTCGGATTGACTTAAAATTAGCGGTTTCGGATTTGTTCGGATTGACATGTACATCGGATCGGATTCGGATTGAATAATTCATAATTTGCTTCGGATCGGATCGGATTCGGATTGACCTAAAATTTACGGTTTCGAACCGATGCTCACCCCTACTTTATGGGATAGAATGGAAATTCATATTAATCTTTGCATAAGTTTTCATGGGATTTACTTAGAGAATTACGGGATGTGGATAGATTATCTTGGAGACTTCCATAAAAAATAATTATAAATCTAATTAATTTAAGATTTAAGATTTATAATCTAAGATTTAGAGTTTATAGTTTAAGGATAAATAAATAGGTATTAAGATTTAAGATTTAACAATCAATAATTTAGAGTTTATAGTTTAAGGATAAATAGATAGGTATTAAGATTTAAGATTTAACAATCAATAAAAGAATATTATTAATAAATCAATATTTTTTTATTGTTTAAAACGTGATTTTTAATTACTGATATATTATTTTTATTTATTTTGCTCTAGGTCGTAAATAACACCTAACCTCTTATTTTTATCAATTTTATTTTTTACTATAAATAACAACTATATCAATTATAATCTTCTTGAACGAGTGTTATGAAAATGAAAACTTTGTAGGTTTGAGTCCATAGCCTTGGACAAGTTTCAATAAAAACCTTAATTGATTATCACTTGAACCAAATTCTATGAGAAGACAATAGATGTAAAAATATCTCATTAGGTGGGTAATATGTCATTAATTGTAAATATAATATATTTTATTATATATTAATATTGATTCTGTTACACTCTCGTCGAGTTGGCTCATTTAATATTAACCAGAGTTAACTAGTTTAATAGGAAAAAGTAAATAAGTAACTAGAGTTTTATTTCATTTTCTCTCTCATTTGTAAGCCAAATCTAGCTTTCTTCTCCTCTCAATTTTACTCTTTTCTAAGGTTTTAGCTTAAAAATTAAAATATGAATAATTTCTTATTGAGTTACATTATCATTGTCTTTTTTAATTGATTTATCTATAATTATTATAATATAAAGATAATTTTTTTCGAACCTATTCTCTTCTCCAAAATTGATATTATTTTCATATTATTGAAATATGAAGAAATTTTACTGTTGTAATTATTTTTAAATTTAATGAAATGAGTTCAGAATGAATTATAAATGCATATAAATTGTTATAAATGTAATAGATATTTTAGAATTTTCATTTAATGTTTTAAAATACTTAAGATGTTGATCTTTATTACGTAAAAACATGCAAATGTTTGTAGTTATGTTATGACTTTATTATTTGATGAGCGAAAACTGACATCGTCGATTTTTGCCAATACTTTGATTTTATATTTATAAAACTCTCGCAAGTGCACGAATCATTTCGTAGAAAATGATTAATATACTCCCAAGGTCGATCTAAGGAAGAAATATATGTGGTTTTTAATTTATTATTCAAATTTTTAAAAACGAAATTAAATCATAAATATCCTATCACGATATTTTGGGTTTTGTGTTTTTAATCTACTAACATAAAAATAAACATAGATTCAATAAACATTTATACAAATTTTATCATTTATAATAGTGGAGTATTTATAGATATAATTACTAAATTAATTATGCTTGCTCATATTATTTAGGTTATTAAAGATATGAATTAATTTTATTGATTCTCTCTTTTTTGTATGAATATCACATTTGGTGGGGTTAGATATTCTTTGTTAACTAAAAAAATCAATTAACACCTATGGGTGGGGTTGATAATTAATTTAGTGAATTAAATTAATTCTCTTTTTTAAGATATTGAAAATGAACCATTTAAATGTCACCTTTGGTGGGGTTAGACAGTTTAAACTTTATTCAAGGTGTCCAAATTAAACCTAAGAATTTAATTATCCGAGTACTAACTTTCAAGTTTTAAAACCACTACTGAAAACATGTTGTCAATACATTTTCAGATAATAATTCTTATAAAAACTTTTGAAATAGAGCTTTACTCTAACTACCGGGCAATTGTACCAACAAATAAAAGAACACTACTCTAAATCAGACCGGATAATTAAACCTTAAAATCTAATTTTCAGATTTAAGTTTGTAATGAAAAATAATATATTTCTCTCTAATATTCTTAATATAAAATCTTGAATAAAAATAAAATCAATTCATTTTAGAGATTTTTACCTATTTAATATTTCGCAAGCATAACAACGTTATTATTATATCATGTTTACAAATAGCCAGCAAAGTTAAATTTAATCACAGACAAATTAAATATAACATGTAAGAATAAAGCATAAAAAATAACTGTAAAGAAAATAAAATCCTTACAGTACTTCGATGCTATTTCCGTTGCTGGAAAACCTACAAACGGAATTTGCACTCTCATTTATTGAATCAAAAAACAAATAAATTACAAAACACAACTATTTCTTCTCAAAAAGAGAACTCTAAAACTAAGAAAAGCTAAAAACTAAGAAAAAACATAAAAACTAAGAAATGAGAGAAAGAAAGAGAGAAGAGAATGTGTTTTGAGGTGGTTTGAAGTGAAGAGAATGGGGGTATTTATAGGTGAGTATGGGGAGAAAAAGTGGGTGAATAAAATGTTAAAAAATGGTAAAACGCGGAGTGGTGATTGCTGACATCATGGGGGCGACTGCGTGCGAAAATGGGGCGAAATGGCAGCGGCGCGCATGGAAGGCAGGAGCAGCGCGCGAAATTGGAGAAAGGCACGCGCGGGCTGGGCGGCTCCGGATGTGATTTCCTCCTTTTTGATATTTTTGACCAATTTTTTTCCATTTTTTTCATATTTGTTGACCTTTTCTCATTTATTTATTAATATATTTGTGATGTATTGCCTCCAGTATTCCTCTTTGTGTCTTTAAGTTTCATTTTTAAGTGAAAATACCTGAAAAAAATAGAAATACCCATGATTCCGAAAAAGATAAATTTATACAAATATATGATAAAATCATATAAATATATATATTTTTAATTAATTAATGTGCATAAAATCATGATAATTTGAGTGCTTTTTGAGCACTCATTACTATTCGATTGGAAAAATCTTAAACTAACACTAAAAATGAGAAATTATATTTCTATTAATATTTTTTTCATTTTCATATAAAAAAATTTAAAACTAATGAAGTACAAATCAAGGTCAAAAAGATTGTACCTTTGAAATAAAAAAATGCAATTGTTTGTAGTTATAGGTATGTTTTGCAGTTGCAATGTAGAAATGCAAAGATTGTAACTTTTTTGTAAATTACACACGTGATACTTCTTCCATAATTCTTTAAGGAATGTTTATTTTTGCAATAACATTATCTAATAGATACCTATATGGTACTTGTTCATTATGGTGGACAATGGATAACTAAGGGAGAATGAACGTTGTACAAGGGTGGTGATTCTATTGTATTCTAATGCTTAGCAATTTTCAATACTAAAGCTTCTTGTAAATGATTAGTGAACTTTTGAAGATTAACATTTCAAATAATAATATAATTTATGAAGTATTTTTATAACGAAAATACTATGTATAATACTATTACAATTAGAAAGGATTGTGATGTAAAGACATCCAATACTTTTCTTGCTAATGGTTTAAATACCTATTGTACTGTACGTCACTACTTACTTAACTCAATGACCTGTGTGGATTGAAAAATGCAACTATTCGTCAACTAATATGGATGAAAATTCATTCTATGAGTTACTAGATATAGGGAAAGGAAATGAAGGTTTTGAGGATTTTGATAACACACTTAAGAAGGATATGATTGAATCTAATGATTGTCTTAGTGATGAAATAAAATTTAGATTATAGAATAATTATCCATCAAATATTTTCAATGTTGATGATTTTATTGGTAATGAAAGTAATTCTCGAAATAGACAATTGAATAAATTTTCATCTAATGTTTCTATTACTCATGATATGTCAAGATGTGTTGAAAATCTTATAATTATGAAGAAAGTGAAAAACATGTAAGAGATATTACATACTTATAGATCTAAGTAATGATATTATGACTGCTTTCATTATCGATAATTTATGTATTGGAACTATTTACAGATTGAAGGAATAATTGAAGATTTAGGTTGGTATAATTGATGTGAAGAAAAAGTTTGAAATATAGATTATTCGTTCTAACAATTTTGAAATTATCACCAATTACAAGTTTTCTATGTATAATTGGAGAGTCCGTAGTGTGAGGATATGAGCGTTTTAAATGTAGATAGTGTCAAGGTATGTTAATGATCATAAATAACATTTAGATACACTACGAAAAAGTAATAAGTTGGCCACTAGTAAAGTTATTAATGCCATGTTAAAGCAAAAGTATGATGATCCTAGTTGTGTTTATACTCCAAATGACATACAAGATGATATTCAATTAGATTTTAGGAATGGATATACCGTACATAGAAGTATGAAAGATTAAAGAGGAAGGAATAAGAAAGGTTAGGGGTGATCTCGACGAATCATTTTCTTTCCTACCCATATATAGTCAAGTATTAATGAAAAAACATGAGAGAACTATTACTCATGTTCAAGTTGATCATGTTATACGATTTCAATATTACTTCATGTCAATTAGATGTCGCATTCTAGAGTTCAGAAGCAACATAAGACATGTTGTACCATTGATGACACATTTTTGAAAGGAAAGCACATATAAATGTTGTTTATTACAACGACAATTGATGGAGATAATGGGATGCATCCGTTAGCTTTTGGTATTGATAATTTTAAAAATGATAAGTCTTGGTGTTGGATTTTGAGAAAATTTAAGTGTGCAATTAGTGAATTGGAGGATTTGGTGATTGTTTTTTATCGTCATTCTAGCATTTTAAATTGTGTGAAGTTGATATTCACAAATGCACACCATGGTGCATATCTACATCATTTGGCAATAAAAATCCATTCAAAGTTTAAGAACATAGAGATTATACCATGTTATTAAGTGGCTACGAAGGCATGTGCAGTTCATGATTTTAGCAAAATGTTTTTCAAACTTATTGCATAAGAAGAATGTGTTCATCCTATTTGAGAAGTGTTGGATTTGAATGATGGATAAGGTCTCATTTTTTAGGTATAAATATTTACATATTTAATTATATAATTATGTATTGTTGGTTATAAAATTGTATATATTCAATTTAAAAATATGATATTTAGATTTAGATGTCTTTAATGTAGGCTTATATTTTTATAAATATTTGATATTCTCATTTGTGTACACTGTTAATGCTGGGTCACGTAGTTTCTACACTCGCTTTCAATACTTGTCTCACCAATTTTGTTACTATTGTAGTTTACCTGAAAATTAAATTTTACCCTAAATCAAATTGAATTAAATGTATACATGAAATATGTACAAAATATTCATTTATTTTATTAGTATTAAATAATGAAATATTTATTCAAATAAAACTCATAGGTCCAAAATCAAAATAAATTTCATCATGTCTTTGAAGTCTTTTTAAAACAATCCAATGAGGTGTGAATGTGTTGCTTCAATTCAAGAATCACTAATGAATTAGCTTTAAATAATACATGCAAATAATTATTTAATTATTTGAATTTTTCATATAAATATTTTTAACATATTATTATAGTTGTTTTATGCAACAACACATAACCAAACATAACATTATTAAATCATGAATTAATAGTATATAACTTTTATTCTAATTGTTAACGTCTCAAACAACTTCATCACCATCATCATCCCCACTTGAAATACCCATGTGTCCTGTAGGATCTAAGTTTACATCATTTTCAATAAAATATGTTTGATTATCATCCAAAGTTTCAACAAACTTATAATACATCTTATCTTCTTTCTCATAAATCCGATTCAATTTACATAACACAGTCAGTTAATTCAACAATTTTTTCTTGAACATATAATGAAATAAATAAAATATATGCAAATAAATATATAAAATTATGCATTATTAGCTAAATATTCATCAAATTTCCTTTAAAATACATTTAAATAAATATTTAAAAATAATTTAATAACTTATAGATTTTGACTTAAACACTAGCTCATCCAAACTTTAAAATTCGAAAGCTTTGACACACGTCTAATATAAAATACGAGAGGCGTTTCTCTCAATTTTGAACAAATTAGCCCATTTTGACCACATTGGGATAACCTCATATGCCTATACTTAGAGTCCATGACATCAAATATTATGAATAATATAAATAAAATAAACAAATTAAAGTCGTAATATGTTAATGCTATAAAATTCAATAAATAAATTATTTTAATTATGTATATTATTATCTACCCGTAAAGCATATCCAAATCCTTGTATGCATTAAGAGATATATTGTTTTGAAATGCATTTTTATTCCCATCTCCCTTCTCCAAACAAAGTGGATGGCCTTTGGTACCAACTTTATCTGCCTTTTTATTTTTCAAACATTCAATTAATGTCTCATATAATATTTCACCCCACGACATAATGTTAAAAAGTTTCATGTGATCGAGGAGGTCTACAAGCTCCAACTTTACATATTTCTCATTTACTTACCCAATTAAAATACATATATCATGTAAAGACATAACAACTTGACTTGATTCTCATCACTTCTCCTAAATTTGTTTACAAATAATTCTTCAATAAACTATTGGCTTATCTTTTCTCCATCATTAAAATATTATTTGCAAAATTTACTTTTTTTTTTCTTCAAATTTTTATCTTTTATGGATTGTTCATTACCCAAAATCCATTTATTAGTGTAAATTCAATCGGACAAAACCTTATGTTCTTAACACTAATCAAATGATATTTTAAGTAACATATGTTACCATAGAGTGACATACCACTTATGATTATTGACATAAAAAAAATGACAAAAACACATATATTTAAATAACTTATGTTTATTAAGAATTAGGTGTTTTTACAAATTTTCATTAACTATCGTTAAGAAATAACATATACATTTATTGATCTATAATAATGACATATTTTTTTCCCAACATGAATTAACTTCTTATCCATTCTTTAAATGATCTATATATTACATTACAACATTATTATATATTTCCAAATAACATTGAATAAAAACTATCATATAATTTTATATTTTTTTTTGGATAATAGCAAAGTTCGTTAACAAAACAAAATATATATACAAAATTAATATATAATTCATATATATATATATATATATATTTGAACAAATTTCGTACAGCATCAAATAAACTTGTAGGTTTTTTGACGAGCAACATTGTAATAAATTAAACAAACTTGTAGATCATATCAACTGTAACAAGATAGTACTTGATTTGAATCCTTTCATATACTAGTCATATCGAGGTTGCAATAGAAATTCATACCAGTTGAATTTAATCTTCACTCGAATCTTACTGTAAAGATTAATTGAAACCCTCAAATTCCAAAATATAAACTGCAAGTATATAAAACTAAAGTTACAACTTCACCGGCTTAATATAAATAAAAACCATTCCAGGAACTTAAAATGTAATCAATCTTAGACAAATCCAACAATGGTAGCAAAAATACAAACCAGATTCAGTAATTTAAATCACAAAAAAAAAAAAACCTAGCACCGTATTCGAAACTCATAATACAACGATTCATTAGTTTGAAGTATCCAAATCCATTAGAAATACAATCCACTAGACTCCATCTACAAGCTATCTTTCTATGTGGGTATATTTGGATTTTGTTTGAAATTGTTAAAGAGCTGTTGAAATGCTATTAGCTTATATATGAAGTTCCACATTGGATTTGTTCGGTGGTATTCTAGATTTCCTTTATTCCCTTTTCTTTTATTGGATATTATTATTAGCTTGTGTACAAATTTTTGCAAAACTGAAAAATGATTTTGTAATACGAGTGTTTAATATCAATCTATATGTTAAGATTTATTTATCAGTGAATAGTTTCAAATGTATTTTATATCGTCAGTGAGGAACTTATCATGAATCCACTGATTTCTGCTGCTTCCGTTATTGCTGCTGGATTGGCTGTTGGGCTTGCTTCTATTGGACCTGGTGTTGGTCAAGGTATTGCTGCGGGCCAAGCTGTAGAAGGAATCGCGAGACAACCAGAGGCAGAGGGAAAAATACGAGACACTTTGTTGCTTAGTTTGGCTTTTATGGAAGCTTTAACAATTTATGGACTGGTTGTGGCATTAGCACTTTTATTTGAAAGGCATTTAGGGAATCGGTCTGATTCTATCTCTGTTCGTTCCGTTTGAAGAAAGGAAGGATCCCAAAGAATCGATCTTTCTTTTAGTTGTTGAATCTCTCTTTGATTGAATAGTTTCACAATAATAACATTTTAAAATTATTTTATTGAATTGATTTCAAAATTTTACTTCTTGTGATATTCCTTTAAAACAAAAGTTTTTATGTTTGTATGATTACGCTGATTTGAAGAAATTTGTATTCTTTGTAAATTCATTTTTTAAATAAAAACTATATTTTTGTGTGATTTGAAGTTGTGTTTTGAAATATAAGAATATGTAACTTTTATCGATCGATATCTAGATCATCTCTCCAAATTCAATTGCTTCCTGACTTAGCATTTAAATATTTAATTGTTTGAAGTGAGCATTCAAATCCATTAGAAACACAATCCACTAAATTCCATTCACAAGTTAGCTTCCTTTGTGTTCGACTACATTTAATAATTTTCACAAAGTAAAAAAAATTCGAATAATGAAAAGAACAAAAAATGCAAAAGTGTGAGGACATACCTTAAGATAAAGAAGAAGATAAGGAAGAGAGTTGGAGAATAGACATAGAGAATATAGTTAGCCTAGACATTGGTGGCTTCAGTCATCGGGGGTGAAGGTTGGGTTTTTTCGTAGAGGGTAGCAATTAGGGAAAAGAAAAACTAGTCTTAGGTTTGCATTGGGTTGGGTGGGTTTTGGAGTTTTCTTATACAAAATATTTATTTTCCCCCAATTAAATTGGTTTTCTAGTAATATTCAATAACACCTGGATTGGGGCTTCTCAACCCAAGCTTTTCGATTCCTATTTCTAGAAACTTGCATTGCTTACCTACCAAATAATGTATCAGATCATCTCTCCCTTAGCCTACCTAACACAAGATGAACAACGAGCCGATGCACTTAGATGAAGGGGAAAGAAAAGATTTTTTCTTTGAATTTATGTGGGTTAAGGAAGAGAGGTTTAAGATGGTAGTTAAGGAAACATGGAATGCCACCAACCAAGAAGCAACGATAGATGTCTTGATGGGAAAGTTGAGGCACTGCTCAGAAATTTTCACGGGTTGGAATTGTTGGGCAGGTTTAGAAAACCAGGGTAAGAAAAGGAAGAGATTTAAAGAGACGATGTGGCAGCAGCAATCTCGAGTCAACTGGCTCCATGCAGCGGATAGAAACATTCATGTTTGAGCGGAATGCAATAGAAGTTTGTCTGTAAGGTTGTAGCTTGAGATAAATATAGTCCCCTTCAAGGAAGGTGATTTCCCGTCTATGTTGATCGGCTTGGCACTTCTTCTGATTTTGAGCTTGTGTAAGGTTGTGACGTAGTTCTTTGAGGATGGTGTCTCGATCGCGTAAGCATTCATCTACAGTTTGGATGTTTGAGGTACCTGGGATGTAAGCCACAAGATAGGGAGGAGGGATTTCATAAATAGCTTCAAATGGAGTAGTTTTGGTGGATGAGTGTATTGAGGTGTTGTAGTTGAATTCTGCCCATAGTATCTATTCTACCCATAGTTTTAGTTGATCACTAGCAAAGCAATGCAGGTACTACTCTAAGACTCGATTGACCACCTCAATCTATCCATCAGTTTGTGGATGATAGCTGGAACTCATACATAGTTGTGTACCCTGCAACTGAAATAAGGCCCTCCAAAAAGAGCTTATGAAGACTTTATCTCGATCACTTACTATAGAAGTGGGAATACCATACAACCGGACTACATTAGACACAAATATCTTGGCAATACCTAGGGCAGTAAAAGGATGCTTCATAGCAATGAAGTGTGCATATTTTGTCAATCGGTCTACTACCACCATAATCACAGTATTGCCTTTAGAAAGAGGAAGTCCTTCAATGAAATCCATTGAGATATCAGACCATACCTTTGTGGGAATTGGCAGGGGTTGTAGCAACAACACAGGTGTCATAAAATCATTTTTGAATCGCTGGTATGTGTCACATTCTCGAAGGAATTCCTTTACCTTCTGTTGCATGTTTGGCCAACAAAAATTATGCTTTATCCTAGACAGTGTTTTCTGAAACCCAAAATGTCCTCCAATAGGTGAAGAATGACATTCCATCAAGATTTTATGTATCAAGGTTGACTTGGAGCTTAGGTAAACCCTGTTTTTTTAACCAAACCCCATTACGATAGTGGAGGTAAGGATTACCTGTGGCTGCTGTTGTAATTCACAACTTATCATAAAAAGGGTCTTGTTGAACTTCTTGTTGGAGTTTCATCCACCAAGTTGCTAGAGGTTGTGAGACAGATAGGTACTGAAATTCTACTACTCTAGATAATGAGTCAGGTCTACGATTCTCATATCCTTTTTTATATTCAATCACATAGTCATAACCTATAAGTTTAGGCAACCAACGTGCTTGAGTAGGGGTGGTTATTCTCTATTCCAACAAATACTTAAGGCTTCTTTGATTGGTTCGGACGGTGAAAGGTTTGCCTAGCAGGTAGGGTTGCCATAATCTAATAGCTTTAACCATAGCTAACATTTCTTTCTCATAGGTTGACAAGGCTAGAGCCGATCCCTTGAGTGCTGCACTAAAGTAGGCTACTGGCCTATTCTCTTGGCTGAGGATTGCCCTAAGGCCGATGCCACTAGCATCACATTCAACCACAAAACATTGTGAAAAATTAGGTAGGCATAAGACAAGAGGAGATATGAGAGCCTTCTTAAGATGTTGGATGGACATTTTAGCTACCTCACCCTAGTGGAAGCCTTATTTTCCCAATAGTTGAGTCAAAGGTGCAGCTAATCCTCCAAAGTGTTGAATGAACTTTCTATAGTAGCTTACTAACCCAAGGAATCCTCTGCAACCCTTAGCTGTGGTTGGCGTGGGCCACTCCTTAACAACATGGATTTTTCCAGGGTCTTCTGAGACTCCTTGCTCAGAGATAAAATGGCCTAGGTAATCCACCTGTAACACCCCAAATTGGCACTTGGATTCCTTTAGAATTAATTGGTTAGCAACTGAAGGATAGATTGTAGCTTCCACTGATGCTCCTCCCAAAATTTGGAATATACCAGTATATCATCAAAGAAAACCAAGACAAATTTCTTGAGAAAAGGGTCAGAAGATATCATTCATGAGACCCTGGAAAGTAGCTGGTGCATTAGTGAGGCCAAACGGCATCACCAGGAATTCATAGTGACCCTCATGTGTTCTAAAGGCAGTTTTATGTGTATCTTCCTCTCGAACTCTTATATGGTGGTATCCCGAACATAAATCGAGCTTGGAATAAACTCTAGATCTATATAGTTCATCTAACAACTCTTCAATGATAGGTGACAAGCAACACTAGTGAGGAAAATGGGCTATTACTTAGCTTGATCAATTGGGATTGCAAGAGTTCCTGCACTATCCTTTCAATATCAGTTTTTTGATGGTGGGGGTAACGGTGGGGTCTAACATTCACTGGTTCAAAGTTAGTTTGTAGGGAAATTCGGTGGTCATGTAACCGTGCAGGAGGTAAGCTAATAGCTGGTTCAACAATTTTAGGAAACTTAGTAAGCAACTTACTTATCTTAGGAGAGTATATCTGGGAAGGTTTCTGATGATTGGTTGTTGGTCTTATTTGCAGGAGTAACCCTACACCTTGTAAATTCTGGCATTCCTTAGGGTTTAGGGCTGTCATGTTGCCTCTTCCTAGCCCTTGGAAGGTATGTGTACTTCCTTCTGAATTGAAACTTAGGGTAAGCTTCTTGTAATCCATCTGAATAGATCCAAGGGTTTCTAGCCACTAAACCCCTAGAACCAGTTGACATGCTGCTACTGGTAACACATAGTAATTAGCTTCTACAAGATACCTTTGAATGATAAGAGTGAGGTTGCAGCATTGCCCAACATACTCCAAATTCTCACAGTTAGCCACCATTACTTCCAATTTCCTTCCCTTGGCTATTGGTAAGTAAAATTGGTTAGCTAAGGCCTGATCAATGAAGTTATGGGTGCTGCCCTCATCTATCAATACCAACACATTCTTATTTTTCAATTTTCCCATAATACGTAAGGTTTGAGGATGTTTAGTTCCTGTTATAGCATAGAAGGAGATTTCAGGTAGTATTACCTCGGGGTTCAGTAGTGATGGGGGTTCCTCATATTCTTCTCTCTCATTCTGGTTCAATTCTTCCATCATAAAGAGTTAGGGACGTGCACATCGGTAACCCATAAAAAAATTATCATCACAATAGTAATATAATCCCTTCTCTCACCGCTCATATGCCTCTTGATTGGTCAGCTTCAAAAAGGTTATGGGAGGAGTGGAGCCACTGTGTTGTCCAGGAGTAGGTCCTAACAGCCCCGCACTGGTGTTAGTTACTAGTTTAGTGGGGTTGACAAGTGGTTGAAAACGAGACATGGTTGTAGATTTCTTTTGTAAGAAATTCTTTTCTCAATTAATTGTGTCACACCAATGGCATCAGCCAGAGTTCTGGGTTGCTTGATTTTAACATCAATTCGAATTTCATCCCTTAATCCTGCAATGAATAAGCCAATTAGAAACTCTTTAGGTAATCCATCCACACAATGAAAGAGTTTCTCGAAGGATTCTTGGTATGCTGCCACACTCGTAGTGTGTTTTAGGCAAGATAGTGCTTCTGAGGGGTCTTCGAAGTCTGTGGGTCCAAACCTTAATTATGCGGCTTTGGAAAAATCCTTCCAAGTGAGAGGTTCATGAAATTTTGTGAGCCACCGGTACCATTATAATTCGATGCCTTCCAAGTGGAAGGAAGCCAATTGTACTTGCTAATCAGTAGCTATATTAGTGAACTCGAAGTACTGCTCGACCTTATAAATCCAACCTGTAGAATCCTCTCTAGAAAACCTTAGGAAGGATAGCCTCAATTGGGGGTGGGTTCCCTCTGTAACTGATCGTGAAGTGTGGGGGTGTGATTGGTTGGTTTCATCTCTAGCAAAGGGGTTATCCTCAGGTAAGTTACGAGCTGCACACATTGCTTGCAATTCTATGAGCACAACTTATAACGTGTTATCATGACGTGCAAGGGTTTCTATTACATCATTACGAAATTCAAGATTGGATTTGCCTCAAGTATCCATTCTCACAACCAGCTTTGATACCATTGATATGAATTAGGATAGAGAAGAGACGCGAAGAGAAGAAAAACAACAAGAGGGAAGGGGAAATCAGGTATAATTCTTCATATCTTTATTTCATTTCTTAAGGGCTATATATAGCACTAGTGTGCTAACAGATTTTCTAACATTCTAACAGAATGGTGCAATTATCTCTCGTGCTCGAGCTGCGTCTATCTACGTCCATCAATGGCTGGGTGAAGCACTTCGTTCGCCAGCTGTAGCGACTCATGGCGGTGGAGCTAATTTGGTTCGTATCATATGGATAATATAGTATGTGCTCAAGAGGTGATCCGTATAATGAATAAGAATTATAGGACTCATCACATGGCTTTGAATCCCTGCAAGATTCCCTAAGGCCACGGGGCAGCATATCATTGGGTGAACAAACCGGCTGCACGCAGGAATGGCGCACGGGATAATGGCACGCCGAACGTGGGGGACAGTGGCTGGATGCGTCAGAACGTGGGTCCCACTCTTCACGTCGGCCTGCACGGCAGGTGGGTCCCACTCGGGCACCGAGCCGCGTGAACGAATCTAGGAACACACGATTTCGTAGGACGTGATCGGGATGCGCGCATCGCCACTGTTTCTTATTTGATCGGACGGTCCATGATTGGCGCGTGTTGTTGGCGCGTGGTTCCTCTAATCTACGAAGAATAATAACTTTTATTAATTATATTTTCACCCACAAATATATTTAAAATTACATTTTAACCTTTCTTAAATTACAGTTAAGCCCTTTGCTAATTTTAAATTAAATTTTTAAACTTTTAATAATTATAATTAAGCCCAAATTTAATTTAAATTATATTTTCGATTGTTATAAATTTTAATTAAGAAACTATATTATCTGAAATTATATTTGTGGACAGAAATATGAAATTAAGTACATTTTCGATACAAATTATTTAATTTTAGTAAAAATGTATTTTTAGCACATAAAAGGAATATATTAATGTATTTAACAAAAATTAACTAAATATGAAAAGAACATAGCAATTATCATTACTAAAATTGATGAAAATAACTATATAAAATACAGTTATGAGAGGCAAATCCGGACATTGCATATACCTAACAAAGTTAAAATTTTCATATTTTGATTTGCTTATATTAATTTTTCAAGCTGTGGGAACCTATTTAGGAAGAAAATGGCTCAATCTTTTTCTTGGTTTTGTTTAGGTATAATAATGAATCAACCTTTCATGATGTTAGGCGTGCCCTTGTGTGAGAAATTATAACACATAAATTTGATAATAGAGTTTGGCCAATTTTATCTACGTCTTTAGATCTGCTGTAATTTTTTTTATTAAAAGGGATAAATTATATAAAGTATTTACAACACTCACAACTTATAACCCAATTATATCTAAGAAAATTGCTCTCAATTTTCTCTTACTAAAGTTTTTTTCTCAATTAGATTTTTTTTAATAATACAAATTACTTATTGGGGTGCTCTATTTATAGGTGTAGAAGCTCCTCTTCTTCACATTTTGCCAACTAATTTTTAATTGGTTTTCCTTATTTTTGAAAAAAATAGATGCACCGTCCACTCAATTTTCTTAGGTTGTTTGCTTGACAACTACTATTTTCTTTTTCTTCATTTTATTGTCATTTATTGCACCGTTTGGTGCATATAATTTTGACCAACAATCTCCCATTTAAAGGCTGATTTCAATTTGTCTCCACATCTCGTTCAATGCAGCAGCTTTTATAGTCTTGTTACTCTAGTAGACCAATTGAAGTTGAATACAACTTCAGTTTGTCAATAGTCATTGCCTTTGTAAACATATCCGTTGGATTTTTGCTTTCTTGAATCTTCTCTAGTATTAACACATCATTTTCAAATGGAGAGCTAATAAAGTGATAACGAAGCCTAATATGCTTGGTTCTAAAATAAAATATTGAATTCTTCACCAAGTGTATCGCACTTTGACTATCATTGTGCAAAACATTCTTCTCTTGTTTGAATCCCAACTCAATTAACAAACCTTGAAGCCATATCATCTCTTTACTAGCTTCAGTCACTGTTAAATACTCAGCCTCTGTAGTGGATAAAATGACAATTTTTTGTATTTGTGACATCCAACTAACAGTTATAGTTCTAATAGTACATATATAACTGGTGGTACTTCTTCGGTGATCAACTTTACCTTCAAAGTCTGCATTTATGTAACCTTGTACTTTTAACTCTCTTTTACTAAAGTACAAACAATATTCTACGGTGTCTCGTAGATACCTCAAAATCCACTTAACTGCTTCCCAATAAGTGTTCCCTAGATTTGACATAAACATGCTAACAACTCACACAGCATGGCCAATGTCTAATCTTGTACAAGCCATTGCGTACATCAAACTTCCAATGGCTAATGCATAAGAAACCTTAGCCATGAATTCTCTCTCTTCCTCCATCTGAGAGGATTGATCCTTGGATAGGAAAAAGTGATTGGCCAAGGGTGTGCAAATTGGCTTGGTGTTGCACATGTTGAATCTATTCAAAACACGATTGATGTACTCTTCCTGAGATAAACTACAAGGATCCTCTATTCTTATCTCTTGTGATTTTCATTCCAATAACATTCTTTATTGGACCCAAGTCATTCATGTCAAACTCTTTTGACAATTACTACTTTAACCTTCTGATATCATCCGTATTTGAACTTGCTACTAACATATCATCAAGATAAAGTAGTAAAATGATATAACTAGACCTATATCTCTTGAAGTAGCAACAATGGTCAGCATTGCACTTCTAGAAACCTTTATTGTGCATGAAGTTGTTAAACTTTCTATACCACTGTCTCGAGACAATGTTATTTTTCCCTCTTTTTGAGAAACCTCATGGTTGATATATATATATATCTCCTTATCTAAGTCTCCGTGAATGAATGCAGTCTTCAAATCCAATTGTTTAATATGAAGATCTTTAATGCCTATAATACTCAACACTGATATGATAGTATTGAGCTTCACAATAGGAGCAAAAATGTCAGTATAGTCAACTCCTTCCTTATGCTGAAATCCTTTGACAACTAGTTAAGCTTTGTATCTCTTAGAATCATCATGCTTCTCTTTCACCCGTTACACCCATTTGTTGTGAAGTTCCTTCTTTCCCAAGGGTAACTCAACTAATTCACATATCTGGTTGGAGATGAGAGATTTCATTTCTTTTTTCATGGCAAGCTCATACTTACTGGTATCTCGAGTCTAATAAGCTTCATCATAGCATTTAGGCTCTCCTCCATCAGTCAGCAACATATAGTTCATGTATCTCCTGTTAGGCATATGAGGTCGAGAAGACCTTCTCAATACATGAGTTGAAGTAGAAGGTTATAATGTGTAGGACTATTGCGTACTGCTTTGTCCAACAAGTTCCTCTGGTTGAGGATTTGTTACAATTGGTTTTGTCATAGGACTATCTGAGACATCATCTGCATCTACAAATACTAACTCATTTTGCTCTGAGCCATTGGCGTCTGTTTTATGCTTGTCCTTATACATTACTCTTTCATTCAAAATCACATCTCTATTACGGATCACTTTCTTGTTTTTGTCATCCCAAATGTAGTAGCCAAACTCATCCTTACCATAGCCGATGAAGGTGCATTTCTTGGATTTAGGAACAAGCTTATTTCTACCTTGATCATTGATATGTACAAATGCTACACAATCGAAAAATGTTAAATGTGATAGTTTTACCTCTTTTTGCTTTATATCTCCTCTGGTATTCTATGCTCCAATGGAACAGATGGTCCTCGATTGATCAAGTAAGTTGTCGTGTTAATTGCTTCTACCCAAAACTGCTTTGGTAGACCTAACTGTATACAAATTCTTTTGACTAATTCTATCAATGTTTGGTTCATACACTCAGCTACACCATCGTGTTGAGGTGTGCCTGACACAATTCTCTCTATTCTAATCTCGTGTTCATAGCAAAAATTTTTGAATTTGGTGTCTTCATATTCACCACCATTATGCTTGAAAATTATACTATATATTCAAGCTATTAGCTCATCAAAAGACAACAATTGATATAAGGAACAAGAGAGATTAAAGAGCATACCAATGACAATGTTTTTAAGAGATTTTGAAGAAAAGATTGAACTAGCTAATGTATTGATATGATTATAAGCAATTCCAAGCCCTATACTATAGTTTAATTAATTTAAATGTCATGATAAATTTTAGTTTCCATTCTTGATTCTTAATGTATTCAATTCTATTATGGATTATGAATTAGAGTGATCAATTGGTTTATTGCATAGATGTGTTTATAGATAGTTTAAGATATTAGTATATAATTGATGATGTTCTTATTCGAAGTGATACCTTATAGATTCTGTAATAAAAAGGATTGAATGTTTAGGTTAAATGTTATCAGCATATTTAATATTTCCTAGTTTAGTTATTATATTTTTAGATCTTAATGCAATTAATAAATTAAATCATGTAAGTGTACATTTAGGTTAGTTAATGATTGTATTGTTAATGAATTACACAATAAGAAAAGGTATAAAATCTTAAGCACACTTAGATTTCTAAAGCTAAAGTTAACA
The DNA here is from genome assembly GCA_033030585.1 of Hippophae rhamnoides. Taxonomy (NCBI): domain Eukaryota; kingdom Viridiplantae; phylum Streptophyta; class Magnoliopsida; order Rosales; family Elaeagnaceae; genus Hippophae; species Hippophae rhamnoides. The sequence goes on along the minus strand of CM065428.1, from coordinate 19,655,872 downwards.
ATTTAAGAAAGTTTTTAAATTATAAAAGTAATTTAGAACTTAAGAAACTAATATCTATTCATGACATGATTAATTGCATGGTAGTTTAGTGGCAAGGATAGTCTCATGATCATATATCTCTCATCATTCATGTGCAATTTAATTTTATTATTCTATACAATTTTTCATTTTTCTTAACAATCAACCAAAACCTAATTTGATAACTTTAATTAACCTATTGTCGAACTAGTAATTAGGAGTAAAAATTATTATAAATCATCTATAGGTTCATCCTTACTTCTACTATACTACCAGTGGCACAATTTTAATAAAAGTGAGGTTTAAATTTTGACGTGAACTTTTGGGGTGTGTCAAGTTCTACTCTTACCTCTACCTCTTTTTTTTTAAATATCCCCCAAGAGTTCAAGAAACAATCGAGATGCCCCTAAAAATAGAAAAGAATATACAGAAATTATTGTTATACTTTCTTCTTCTATCGTTATCTTTACCGAATAGAACTTTATACCAATTGATGGCTCATCGCTGTCCAATAAAGGCTTGCATACTTCTCTTGGATTACTTTTTGTACTTTTGAGTATACTTTCGACTACTCTTTTGTTCAATAATTCTACTTTACTATTCATTTCAATCATACTCTTTCATTTTATCTTTTTTACCTTGAGAAGACGTTGGGCCATGTTATCTAGGAATGATGTTCTTTGAACATTATTCCTCTCTGACATACATAATCTTCTTTTACTAATGCTCCATTCGTGTATGAGAATATACTCAATGAGAACTTCGCTAATGAAGCCTTCTTTGGTGCTCTTTCTTATTCCACTCTTCATTATCCTTTGTTAATCACCCACTAGAGTGAATCCTTCTTTGGTACTCTTTCTAGTACCATGATAAAAAAATCTCAATTCATTGCTAGAGTTTTCTCTTTTCGTTGTTCCAATACTCTAGGGAACTCTAATCTCTTCATCTAAATCTCCATGAAGGAATGCAGTCTTCACATCCAACTGTTCAAGATGAAGATCTTCGATGGCTACAATGCTCAATACTGATCTGATAGTATTAAGCTTCACAACGGGAGCAAAAATGTCAGTGTAGTCAACTCCTTCCTTCTGTTGAAACCCTTTGACAACTAGGCGGGCTTTGTATCTCTTGGAACCATCATGCTCCTCTTTCACCCGGTACACCCATTTGTTGTGAAGTGCCTTCTTTCCCATAGGTAACTCAGCTAGTTCCCATGTCTGGTTGGAGATGAGAGATTTCATTTCTTCTTTCATAGCAAGCTCCCACTTGTTGGAATCTCGAGTCTGACAAGCTTCATCATAGCATTCAGGCTCCCCTCCATCAGTCAGCAACATATAGTTCATGTATCTCCTGTTAGGCACATGAGGTCGAGAAGACCTTCTCAATACAGGAGCTGGAGTAAGAGGTTGTGGTGTGTCGGAATGCTGTGTACTGCTTTGTCCAACAAGTTCCTCTGGCTGAGGACTTGTTACAATTGGTTCTGTTGCAGAAGTATCTGGGACATCATCTACATCTACAAATACTGACTCATTCTACTCTGAGTCATTGGCGTCTATTTATGCATGTCCTTATACATCACTCTTTCATTGAAAATCACATCTCTGCTACGGATAACTTTCTTCTTTTCGTCATCCCAAATGCGGTAGCCAAACTCATCCTCACCATAGCCAATGAATGTGCATTTCTTGGATTTGGGATCAAGCTTATTCCTACCTTGATCACTGATATGCACAAATGCTACATAACCGAAAACTTTTAGATGTGATAGTTTCACCTCTTTTCCGCTCCATACCTCATCTGGTATTCTATGCTCCAATGGAACAGATGGGCCTCGGTTGATCAAGTAAGCTGCCGTGTTGACTGCTTCTGCCCAGAATTGCTTCGGTAGACCTGACTGTATATGAATGCTTCTGGCTCTTTCTGTCAATGTTCGGTTCATACACTCAGCTACACCATTGTGTTGAGGCGTGCCTGGCACAGTTCTTTCCATTCTGATCCCGTGCTCATAGCAGAAATTTTTGAATCTGGTGTCTTCATATTCACCACCATTATCGGTTCTGAGCTTTTTGATCTTTAAACCTGTCTCATTTTCCACCATAGCTTTCCATCTTCTGAAAGCCTCAAATACTTCAGACTTATGCTTTAGAAAGTAAACACATACCTTCCGAGAGTGATCATCAATGAAAGTCATGAAGTAGTGTTTCCCACCAATAGATGAGACGGTCGTTGGTCCCCAAACATCAGAGTGAATAAGCTCTAGTCTTTCCTTCTTTGGGATTCTGCAACTTGTCTGAAAGCTGACTCTCTTTTGCTTTCCAAGTATGCAATCATCACACATGTCTATCTCCGTAGACTATAGACCTGGAAGTTTTCCCTTTGAGTGCATAATCTTCATCCCCTTCTCACTCATATGGCCTAGTCTCTGGTGCCATAGATTTGGTGTTTCATTGCTTGCTGCAACTGTAATTGAACAATGTGCCTCTGTTGTCATGTAAAGAGTGCCACTTTTCTTGCCTCGAGCAACTATCATTGCACCCTTTGAAATCTTCCAATCATCACCATGGAAGATCGTAGTGTAGCCTTCACTGGCCAACTGCCCCACTGAGATTAAGTTCCTTCTGAGATCGGGAATATGCCTGACATCCTTCAGCTCCCAAACAAATCCGTTCAACTTAATCTTCACTACACCTTTGCCAATAATAGCACATGGTTGATCATCACCAAGATATACCTTTCCAAGGTTTCCGGGGACATATTTCTCGAAGAATTCTTTTTGTGAAGTAGTATGGAACGATGCTCCAGAGTCTAACACCCAAGATTCTTCCTTGCTCTCCAAAGAGCATATCAATGCATCGTCTCCTCCTGGGGTGGAAGTAACATTTGCCTCTGCCTTCACTTGTTTGTCCTTCGGTGCACTCTTGCACTGATTTTTGTAGTGCCCGGTTCTTCCACAATTCCAACACTCGATAGTCTTCGAGCTATGGGAATTATTAGTATTAATGGATTTGGACCTCTTATCCTTTGATCTACCTCGGTAGTCTGTTCTGCCACATTCATTCCCTTTGGTTGAATTTCTTCCTCTTGACTCTGTATGCAAAACTGAAGAAGTTGACGATTCACTTGACTCTCTACGTCGGATCTCTTCACTGAGAACCAGATCACGAACATCGTCAAATTTTAACTTATTGCTTCCTGACGAGCTACTCACAGCCGTGACAGTAGCATTCCAACTTTCTGGTAAAGAAGATAAAAGTATTAATGTTCGTACTTCTTCATCGAATTCAATTTCCACTGAACTCAACTGGGTTGTGACTGTGTTGAGTTCATTGAGATGTTGAGCTACCGATGTGCCTTCATTCATCCACAAATTGAACAAACGCCTCATCAAGTGCACTTTGTTTGAGGCTGATGGCTTCTCATACATATTGGAGAGAGCTGCTATAAGACCCGCCGTGGTCTTTTCCTTTGCTATGTTGAAGGCAACATTACGGGATAGCGTCAATCGAATAACTCCGAGGGCTTGTCTGTCTAGAAGATTCCAATCTTCTTCCTTCATAGCTTCTGGTTTCTTCCCTGAGAGAGGTTGATATAGATTTCTTTGATACAGATAATCCTCTATCTGCATTTTCCAAAACCCAAAATCCGTGCCATCAAATTTCTCGAGTTTCACTCTTCCTTCATCCGCTACATTGCTCCCACTAAAATCGACTTCCTCCGGATCGTTTCGACTATTTCTTGCGTAAAATTGACAGACATCACCACCTATAGCTCTGATACCAGTTGTTGGGAAATAACGCAAATTCCCGATAAGCTAGATTTATGAGAAAGCAAGAATAGAAAAATAACACACAAATTTGATAACGGAGTTCAACCAATCTTGCTTACGTCTCCGGACCTTTGTAGATCTTTTACCGAAAGGGAGAAATTACACAAGGTGTTTACAACACTCACAACTCACAACCCAATTACACCCAAGAAAATTACTCTCAATTTTCTCTCACAAAAGCTTTTCTCTCTAAGCTTTTCTCTCAATTGGAATGAACACTTTGGATGATTAATTCATTACAATTACACATCTATTTATAGGAAAATTCACTCCTTGAATTACTCCTTAAATTAATGGTTCCTTAAATTGCTCCTTGAATTAAGATCCTTATTTTGCTCCATGAATTGCTCCATTTTTTGCTCCTTGTTTTGCTCCATGTTTTACTCCATGTTTTGCTCCATGTTTGCTCCTTAAATTAAGGAGCTTTATAACAGTTTCTCTTTGAAGGAAGATACCCTATACATGTACTGCAATCTTCTACAACTTTTGACCAAATAACCTCTCCCCTTGATCATCACGAGTTCTTTCCTGGACCCAACCCATCGTTTGGTTATAGGGAGTTTGAATTTGGGGCTCATTGACCATCCTTAGAGGATGAGGAAGAGGATGAAGTTGATTCATGATTTTGTTTTTAATTTTATGTATATGCTTTTTGGTGTACTTTTTCTTTTCGAAATTGTAATACAAAATTTATCAATAAAAAGAGTATATTTTCACTTTTTTTTTATTTTAGTGTTTGCTGTTTAATTTCGACATTGTTTATGAGTGTTAGTTCAACATGTGTTGTTGTTTATACCTTTTTTTTATGCATTTATAGGTTTGTTTCTATTCTTGTTTTGTCAAGCCGATATATATATATATATATATATATATATATATATATTTGGTTAGCATTTGTTTTTAAAGATATTATTATTATTATTATTATAATTATGTGTATTTTTTTGTTTTATTTCGCTTATTTAATATATTTGTGTTATAAATAATTAAATTTGTGATTATTTAATTTTTTTCTTATTATGTTTATTTCGTGGTAGATCTGTGATATAAATAATTATATTTGTGTTTATTTAATTTTTTTCTTAATGTATTTAATTAGTAATAAATTCACGATGTTACTTAAATTTGTGATTATTTAGTTTTTTTATTATGATTATTTAATAATAGATTTGTAGTATAATTAATTATATTTATGATTATTTAGTAGATTGGTGCACATGTAAGTTCCCAAAAAACAAGATAAAGAAAACAAAAACACAGTGATATTTGAAGAAAAATAAGAGAATAAAAAAAAGAACTAAATTTTAAAAATCATATTTATATACTTTATTTTTAAATGAAATTATAATTGAATACACATATTACTATTAGAGAATTCTTTGAATAGATAGAAAATAGATGTATACTATGTTTAATTTTATTTTTAAAATACTATTATATCAATACGATAACTTTTAATTACATGTAATTTTACTTATCTAATTATAATACAAATAAAATCTAGTGACAGTAGTACTATTCTATATATTAACATATTCATTTAATAAAATCAGTTTTATATAAACAATATATATATGTGTTTACACTTTATAATGGACAAGTCTTAGATACAACAACCTATGCCTTCTACGAGATATTTAGATGAAGTGAAAGTTTTTTGAAATTCAGACATGAAAATGAAAATGGTAAAGATGTCATTGGATGACCTTATGTTAAGTGCAAGAATGATAGATTTTTTCACCTATAAAAGATACAAGGGATTCTTTAGTTTACGAGGGTATTTTGAAAAGTTATAATAATTGATATTTTCATGAAGAGGATATTAGTAAGATGGTCGAAAGAAAAAAACAAACATTATATTGATCTAATGATCAAAGAATACATATTGATGTTAACATACTTAAGGAAACAACTGAAATGGTTCACTATTACAAAATGAAGCATTTAAGTTGATATTTAAAGTCAATTTTTGGAAAAAATTGATTTATAATGAATTTAAAGTTGGTTCGGTGAAAAACCGACTTAAAATTAGCATCGGTTGACATGTTGATCTGACGCTACATACTACATGTAGCGTCGACCGACGCTACAAACGTAATTTTTTTCTTTTCTCTTCTTTCCCATCAGACACAATATTTTAATTTGCAGTGTTGTAAATAACACCCAAAAGCGAGCTTCACCTCTTTCACTTTTTCTCATTTTTCAACTACCTACGACCACCAATTTTAAGGCCGTTTAGTTGGTTTTCTTCCTCTCTAAATTATCTTCCAGATCCTCTATTGTTTTTAGTGAAATACTCCAATTTTTATACCGATTTTTCACTTACAAAATACTTTTTTTTCTTCATTTCCTTCATTTTGTCACTTCATTTACTCTTGTAAGTATTTTTATTAATCATATGTACTTATTATTCACTTTGCATTATTTTTGTATATTATGTGTATAAATTTTTGTATTATGTAGGTTTTGTATAAGTATTTCGTAATAAAATAAATATATATATATATATATATATATTTATAATTGTGATTTAAGGTTGTTGTTTAATTTATTTATTTATGTTAATATGAAATGGGAAAAACATAATTCAAAAATATGATGCACATTAAAATATATGTGATTTGAAGTAGTGTAGTTATTTAAAAAAAATCTTAAACATCACAAAATTGTTATATAAATTATGTTTTATATATCTTAAATTTTACATCAATCTCATATAATTATATTTATGTGTATATATTTGTTATATTTGATTTTATGTATTTATTTTTATATGATATTTTGGTATATATTCTAATAATTTGGAAATTCATATATAATAATACCTTAAATATATTAATTTGATACATATTTAATATGCTTAATGTTATTAATAGAAAATAGACAAATCTTGGAAGTCAAAGTGTAGAATTGAGCAGGAATATATTTATGGAGTTGAAAATTTCTTGAAATTTGCTTGTAGAAATAGTAATAATGAAATTAGTATAATTCAATATCCATGTATTAAATGAAACTAATTGATGACGATGATTCTTCGTCATGGACTTGAAGTGATTGTGAAGGAATATATGTATATGATCAACAACCTAATTAAACATAATGTATATTCTATATTATTCTAATAACTCTTGGATGTTTATATGTATGAACTTAAAATTGTCAATTAATTTATATTTCATCATTTTTTACAGATATTTCATGAATCTTAGGGTATCAAAGCTTATAGATCCAAATGATCCATTGGGGTATTTGAAAAGAAGGGGTTAGGTGAATATACTTGATGCTCCACTTAACCCAAATGATAGAGTACCCGTTCTATTTGATGCTACTAGTAATCCAATAGGGGAAAATGACCAACAATTGAAATCTTATATTAGTAGACTTGTTAAGTCAAGTATACCAATCAATATAAATTATTGGACTCAGGTTGACGAAACTAAAAAGATAAAAATATGGAAACCATATGTGTAAGTCTCTTTTATTTTATAACTAATTACATATATTATATCTTTTTTGTATTGTATCTCATCTTTTGTAGTGTGTTTTTACAGAATAGTTCTAAAGTCCTTGACACTTGGAAGAGCAAGTGTTATAAGATTGCAAATAAGGTGTGGAAGGAATACAAAACTTCTAGATTGACCAGAAATTGTGTTTTCATATTTGAAACCACTTGATGAAGTAGAACTATACAAAATCCCTGAAGGACACCCTTGGATTACACCTCAAGTTTAGAAAGACTTCGTGGATTATAGATGTACGGATGAATTTCAAATTATTAGAGAAGAACATCAGAATATACAAATGCACAATATTCTTCCTAATCGTACTAGGAGGTCTTAAAATCCTGAAGTTAGATATAGAATGGTATTATTAATTTGTGTTAATTTATAAATATTTTTATATTTATTTTCCTCAAATTTAAGTGGATATCATGGTTAATAAATTTATTTAATTTATGTAGGAAGTTGAATTGGGTAGACCAGTTACCTGATCTGAATTGTACATAGAAACAAAGACCCTCAAAATGAAGAAGTTAAAGCCAATGACTAAGCGAGGAGAAGAACAACTAAATAAGTTGGTTAGTAATTTAACTTGATACAAAGTCTTTATGATATTTTCTAATTGATGTAATAATGTATCATATGTTTGTTTGCTTTATTATTTGTAAAGAGCTTTTCAAGAACAAATAGTTAGGGGTGAAATAATTGAACAATCAGGGAGAGATGCTATATATCATGCATTCGAACGCGAGAATCCTGGTCTTGTTAGGGGAGGAAGCAATATGATGGTTATATGGAGTATTTTAATATTCCAAAACAAAAGCCTCAAATGGTCAATAAGGAGAAGTACAGTAAAATTGAAGAAGAACTGAGCTCTTTTCAAGGCCTTAATGTTAAGTGAGATTTCCATTTTAAAAGAATATCAATCACAACACATGTCAGGCATGGCAGCATACTATAAAAATAGGGCATGCCCTATTGGCCAGGCATGCAATCATCCATTCCAGTCATGCCACCATCCATGCTAGGCATGCCACCCATGCAATCTCATGGTGCCCAACCTATATCTTGTATGGGATATAGTCATCCTATTGGTACTACCTTTATGCCAGGAATGAAGATGCAATCAGGTAGTGGTTCAACATCTCCAATGCAATCTGTACATTCTTACCATCCATCACATCACGATGAATGTTTTGATGAGAATATCCTTCCAATAGCTACCTAAAATGGGAGTCCTCCTCTATTTGATGACTCATTTGTGGTAAGATTTAAAGTTTATATAGATAATCTATTATTTTTATTTTTTATTTTATTTATTATATATAGCCCTTAAATGTTTTACAGAATATGAAATGTTTATTGAAACATCCTTCATCAACGGACTTTGTTGCTATTGGAAATGTACAACAATTGAGTAATGATCAGATGATTCATAATCAATATTTTCCAAATCATTGGCAAATAGTAATTGATCAATCATTGCTTCATGATTGTCCAGTACTTGTGCCTTCTAATGCTACCATAATCTAAGAGGCGGTTGGACAATATGCGATTTGATCGTCGAGTCAAGTTGTGATAAATTTTGACGTGGTACTATTTTTTTATTTAAGATAATACTTTTTTTACTACTATTATATTATTATTCTTTTATTGTTACTAACATACATAATACTTCTTCTTTAGTCTATTATATCAAAATTAGCAAGTGTGGTATATTTAAGAGATACAAAACAAGTATCTCGTGGTAAATCTATGTCTAGTGGCTAATCATAGTGCACTAAGTCATTCAAAAAGAAGCCATGAAAAAAGTATAGTTTTGATTTTGCTTTAAACTTCATCAGAAATCTTGGCGCTTTGATGACTATTGTTGCGAGGGAATCTAGCATGAATGATGGATGGACTGTGTCACTTCCTATAGAAATTTTTAGTGTAGACATCGGTCAAACATATATATCGATCGAGTATATATTATAGCTATTTGAATAACAAATGTTCGATTTAAGTATAATTCAAGTGTGGATAAGGTGAGTTCTCAATTAGTAAATAACTTTCATTTATTATATAAAACATATATAATTATATTTATATTTTCTAATTATTTATATATATATATATATTTATATAGGGTATGTTATTATTGACTTCAATATAATCACTCATCACATTTAGGAATGTTCTATAATTCTTCATTTTTCAATTGATGTTGGCATCAAAGCTAAACAATTATGTGATAGGGCATTAACACTTTATAGGAATCAAAAGTTGATAATCCCTTGGCCACTAAAGTTTAAACAAGACCAAGATCATTGGATGTTGGTAATCCTTGATTTGTATGACAATCATGTTTGGTACTATGACTCAGCTTCCATAGAATTGAGTAAAGATACAAAAACAGTTGTTGAAATGTACGAGTTATAGCTAGCTATTTTTCTTCTATTGTTCTTTCTAATATTTAATAAAAAACTAACTTTTTTAAACTTTGATAGGGCATGTAAGCTGTGGAACAAGAGTAAGGGCGTTGCCTTTAAAAAATATGATAAGCTTATATGAGAAAAAGTTATGGTATGTACAAGTAAATATTAATAATTTTATTAATTTTACTATTGAATAATAAAGATGTTCGAATATGGAAAATCATGTATACTTGTTTTTTGTAGGTTCCACAAAAAAATGATGGAGTCATGTGTGATTACTATGTCATGAAGTTTATGAGTGAAATCATCACAAATATCAACATTCCAATTAAAGATATGATAATCTCTTTACCAATATACATTTTTAACATATATGAGTTATTTTTTATGAATTTATGAAATTACATTCTTATTTTGAATTTAAATACATGTAGTTTTTTGGTTGGAACAAGATGGACTATGACCCGTAAATTTTTGATGATTTATGAGAGGAATGGGCAGAGTACATGGTTCAAATTATATCATCACAAGAAGAATTAAGAGAATATTATGATGATGTTGAATAACATATGACAATATCATGATAATTTTTATAATGCTTTAATTTCTCTATTACTGTGTCTAAAGTTTGGACAGCTTGTTTGATAGATGTTTATGTGTGCTCATGTATTTAGAGGAATGAATTGTTATATGGACCTGTCTTTTGCCCAAAATTCATCTCATATCTCTTGCCTAGTTCCTTGGTATGACTACATCATGGTAGTCACTGGCTAACCAAGTACAGGAAAACCACCAAGAATCATCATATCTTTAAGAGTAATTGTTGGTTTACCCTAAGGAAATACAAAAGTATTAGTATATGGGCACCAAAAGTCAACCAATCCAAGTAACAAATTGAAGTTACACTTAACTTCATATTTAGAACTCATTATAGCATTAAAAATACAAGTTTCATTCCAGATTAATACAGTGCTAATATGATTTCAAAGGGATGTGATAATCTCTTTTACTAATCTTTTAACATATATAAGTTATTTTTTGTGAATTCATGATATTACATTATTATTTTGAATTTAATTACATATAGTTCTTTGGTTGGAACAAGTCAGGCTATAGGATTTATTATTATATCACTCTGGTGTCGATGTAGTAATCTCTTTTACTAATCTTTTAACATATATAAGTTATTTTTTGTGAATTCATGATATTACATTCTTATTTTGAATTTAATTACATATAGTTTTTTGGTTAGAACAAGTCGATATGCAATTTTTTGATGATTTACGAAAAGAATGGTCAGAACGCATGGTTCAAATTATAACATCATAAGAAGAATTAAGAGAAGAATATGATGATCTTGAATAACATAGGGCACCAACATGGTAATTTTATAATATTTTAATTTCTCTATTCTTATGTCTCTAAAGTTTAGGATGTTTTTTTGATGAATGTTTATGTGCTTGTGTATTTAATGGAATGAATTTTTATATGGACCAGCTGATTTTTGCCCAAATTCCATCTCATCTTTCTTACCTAGTTTCCTGGTTACTATGTTGGTGATTCTAAGCAAACCAAACTTACTCTCCTTAAAAAAATGGAAATATCACAAACTTCATGACAAAAAAGACATCATAGTAATTAATTATATTTAATTTTTTAATTATTTTTATTATTTAAACTTTGTTAAACAGATTTTGGTTTTTTCTGCTATTATGTGATCGAATATAGGTTCTTAGTAGAGTAGAAAATGAGTAAAATATGTAAAAAATATGAAAAGAAATAGTTGAAAGTTGGTTCATGAGATGAATCAACTTTACGTTTAAAGTCGATTCAACCTGTGAACCAACTTTACATTTAAAGTTAGTTCAATGCGTGAACTGACTTTAAATTTTAAATCTTTCCATTTAAAGTTGGTCCAACGAACTGAATTTAAAGCCTGGTTTTGTAGTAGTGGTTTATGCAGTAGAAAAGGATTTTGATGACAATCTTGAAAGTTTTAAGTCTTTTAAGGAGGATGTAGAGAAACCATCATATCCAAAGTGAAAAAAATATACTAAGTTTTCTATAGTGGTAAAGTTATATAATATCAAAGCAAGAAACGAGATTACTGATAAAGGATTCACTAAGATGTTGTAGGCATTTATAGATATGCTACCCTATCAAAATGAATTGCCTTCATCTATGTATGAAGTTAAGAGAACTTTAAGTCAATTTGGCGTGGAATATGAGAAGATTTATGCATGCTTGACTGATGACATTCTTTATAAAAAAGGAATATGTGAATGTCGAAAGTTGTCTAGTGTATGGTGATTCAAAGTAGAAAAGAACTTTATATCAAAGTGCATGATGCTTATAAAGATGAAAAATTCACCATGAGAGGAGTACTTTTATGAACAATTAATGATTTTTCAACATACGATAATTTGTCAAAACTTGCAACTTATGGATATAAAGTATGTCCCATTTGTAGTGATGATACATATACAAAGTGTCTTCAACATGGGAGGAAGATATGTTACCCTAGACATAGATGGTTCTTTCCCATTAGGAACAAATTTACATATCAAAAGAAAGTGTTTAATGGGTGTGAATCACATTTTTCTCTCCGAGAGTGAAACTTGGTATATAGATATTGAATGAAATTATAGGCATGAGATTTAAGAGATCAACACTGCAAGAAGATATTCGATGGTATTTCCAAAGTTAAGAAAGTCATTAATAACATAAAGGCATACCCAATTGAAACAACTACTAAGGGTAAGAGGAAAAGATTGATTGAAAAATTAGTCTAATATCACTGATATCCAATGTTGGAAAATGAAGTCCATTTTTTTGAGAATTGCCTTATTAAAAGAGTTTACATGTATGTCACAATTTAGATGTAATGCATATTAAAAAAAACATATGTGATAGTGAATCATTGCTACTTTACTTGACATACCAAGAAAAACCAAGGATGGTATGAAAAGAAGATTAGACCTTATGGATTTGGGTATACGTAAAGAGTTGGCCCCAATTGAGGAAAATGAAAAGAAATGTGTGTACCTACCTCTAAGTTGTTATAACTTATCCATAAAAGAGAAAGATGTGTAATGTCGTTGCTTGGAAAGTGTTAAGGTTTTTGATGGTTACTCAACTAATATAAGAAATTATGTGTCTTTGGATGCTCGCAAACTATATAGCCTTAAATCTAATTATTGTCATACTCTAATGCAGCACTTATTGCATGTTGCAATTAGGTCATTTCTACCAAAGCATGCCCATCATGTTATCACCCATTTTTATCTTTTCTTTAACTTGATATGCAAAAATTAATTTGTATTGATGAATTATATAAAATCCAAATGGACCTTGTGAAGACACTCTTTCTTCTCAAGAAGTACTTTTCTTCTTCATATTTTGATATCATGATTCATCTAACAATTCATTTAATTCAAAAAGTGAAATTTTGTAGTCCTGTTTACTTGCAATGAATGTATTCTTTTGAAAGATATTGGGTGCACTCAAAGGTTATGTAGGGAATCATAATTGACCTATGGGAAGTATGATTGAGTGCTATATTGTAAAAGAATGCATTGAGTTTTATTTTAAATACTTTAAATGGTGTCTCTTCTTTTGGAAACCCTAGCCATAACTATTTCATAGAGTATAACACGCTAGAAGTTGGCATTCCTATGTCTAGTAGTCTAAAGAGAGCATTGATGGGTATAAATAGGAGCAATGTCATTGAATGGTAAGTAATTTCATCATATTCGAATTCATTATTATATTTATATTATTTAAATGGTTTATTAACTAGTAAAATTATAATTTATATCCATTATATAGGTGAAAACAAAAGAAGGGTGAGATTCAACTTCAGCCCAGACAAGGTGTATTAAATATTGTATTAGGTAAGGACCATTCTAGACGAATGAGGGGCACTTCAAAATATGATAGACAATCCCAATATTTTCAAATACTTAGACAAAATCCTTAAATGGTATCAATGAAATAATATAGTTGGGTTGTAGATTTGTGTCTCGATTTAAAATCACGACTTCAAAGATTGACCCAAAGATGTAATGAAAAATAGAAGCCTAAATCCTCTAATAATTCACATATGGATAGACTTTTGCAAGTCCATATCATTCTAAAAATGCAGTTCCAATATGTACTCCACCAAGCAATGCTCGAATAGAGAAAGATACTCCATATATCCTTATATTCTATTACAATTCTATTTTGGTAAGTTAATTTACGATTTCCATTGGATACATATATTTTAATATTCTCATATCATAATTTAATATGCTTAAATGATTTATTAGAGTATGAGGTGTTTTTTTAGGGACGTAATGGACGAACGTTATGTTGTTGTTGGACATATAGTTGCATTACAAGGAGGCACCATACACTAAGTCAATTAAGGACAACTGTCGAGTTGTAGTTGAAAAGGCATATGAATTTGATTACTTATTTCCAATTGCTGATTCATATGCCTATGGCTTGGCCTCTCATCTAGTTGTTCTAAATCCTGATCCAATAAAATTAACATTTTACATGTTTATTTAACTTGAGAATTCTTTGCGTATCTGACATATTTGTACAATTTATTTATAAGTTTATAAATAATTAGTACATTTTGTTAGGATTTTGTTGCAAAACTAAGTGCTGATGTGGATGCTAAAAAACCATCCATCTCTTTGAACAAATACAAGCAACAAATGTCCTTATCTCAAGATAGTTATAGGTCCTTGTCCATAAAGAAATTTCCATGGAAAAGCATGTCCCACTATATGCCCAAAAATTTGGAGGTCGCTTATCAAGTTTGATGATTATAGTAAGTTAAAAACAAAGTTCATGTGGTGGTTGGAATGTGCCAATGAATATATCTAACTTTGGCTTCCAATCAAACGAAGTTAATGTGAAAGTCGATTGTCTTATGCCATTTTTTAGATGAATTATGGATATAGATATTATGGAACTAATATGTAAGAGACATTGTTAACATATATCTTTGTTTATGTTTCAAATATGGCTACATTATAAGTTGGAGAAAAAGAATGAACTTCATTTAATCAAGTGTTTGGACCAATCTTTGGTCAATCCAATTCAAACTAAAAAGGTATATAACTAAGCCATATGTGTATGTGAAAGGGTCTCTGAGTTATAAATGGGCCAAAAGTTACTTATTTCATACTCTATACATAAATGATGCATATGTACATTAAACATCTTTATGTACTTTATTAATGTGCATTTTTTTAATTGTTATATAATTATGTCTTGTTTATATTGTAGTGTTCATTGGATTTGGGTGTTTATGAATCACATTAGAATCTATGTGTACTTGGATTCATTGAAAAATGATACACTTTTTTATGATGTAAGTGATGTGTTTACATAACAATTTTATTTTCATAATTATTAATTCTATTTATTTACCTGTTACTTGTGATAAACTTGTAAGGCTTATCATTTTTGGTATTTGAAAGCAATTGTTTCATTATTAACTATCAATTAGAAGAAACCATTAGTGAGTAAAAAACTATTTAATATGTTATCTATATACATGGACTTAAATTATAATTTTCAATTACTAACAACATTTATATATAGCATGTACCAAAACAAAATGATGATATTATGTGTGTATTTATATGTTTATAAGATGTTATTCATGGAAGAAATCACAAAAAAATAATTGGTTTTTTCCTTAGATTTGATAAATTTTATTTATTTTATTTCATAAGCTAACTTTAATTAAATAGAATTATAATTAATTATTTCACTATTGTTTAAACAATACACTAAGAAATCAAATTATAAATATTCCGATAAAGATTTTATTGAACTACCAAAAATGTGAGAGAAACATATAATATAATTCATGATCAACGGTAAAGATGACGAGAACATGTGATTAGTTTATGCCTTTATTGAGATATGTATGTATATATTGTACAATACTTCTTACAAACTAGTTTTTGAAATCATATCTTTAAAATTTATATGAAAAAATAAAAGTATTATATAAGAAATATATATGTATTGTAATTAGATGTAAATTATGTTGAATTTAAAGGTGAGATGTATATGTATGATATTTTACATATTATGCATGTATTTTTTTACAATTGATTCAAGAGAATTAAGGAAATGATACTATTATGTGCACATTCTCGTTTTATTAAACTTACACAGAAATTGGCTTAGATTTTTACTAAACCCCACGCAAATTTTTATCTCACCTCATAAATTTATATACTTGAGTTTCTTTTGTAGCAAAAAAAATTGCGTGGATTTTTTCGGTAACTCATGCTAATTTTGTATAGGTTTTTCCAAAAACCCACTTAAAATTTAGTCGGTTGTGTTTTGCATAATTTTTAAACCCCACTCAAATTTCTATTATTATAGTAGTGAATAGGACAATTTTTTTTCATGTACACACCTTTTAAAATACTTAATTAAAAAATTACCCTTAAAATTTATACCAATAAAAATAATACTTAATAATATTAAATATGGTTTAATTAGATGAAATTTAATATTAAACGGATCAAATTGATTTAGTTTAATTTAAACAATATTTAACTCGAAGGCGGTTATTATAAAATGTTTAGCTTAATTTTTTTAAAATTTTAAAAATATATCAACTAAACATAAAATATGTACGTTTTTTTTTTCTTTTTAATAAAAGTTTTGAAGAATCCTATAAACATTGTTTTCCCCAATTAATTTTCATTAATATTCAATTCAAAAAGCTAATTTTAATAATTACTAAATCAATATTCTCTCTCATTCCAATTTAGTAAATAAAATATCTCACTTAATTACATCCTAATTCAACGTACACACAATCGCTATTTAGCAAATTTCAATTTTTTAAGATTTCAATTAAGTAACCTATTTAATTCCACAGTTTCTACACTTAAAAAAATAACAATAAAAAAAAAATAAATAGACAACCATAACATCTCCCACTCCCTCTCTCTCAAGTAGTATTCAATCAATCAAGTCACAACCATGGCCTTGATGATGCTAATAACAACTTTGTTAGTCATAATCTTCGGTTTGGTCCTAAAGTTAGTTTATGATACAATCTCATATTACTTGCTAACCCCAAGACGTATTAAGAAAATCATGGCAAGGCAAGGAGTATATGGCCCTAAACCTCGGCCTCTTATCGGCAACACCTTAGACGTGATTTCTTTCGTTGCCAAATCCACCTCGCATGACATGAACTCCATCAACCATGACATAGTTGGTCGCCTTTTGCCTCATTTCGTAGCTTGGTCCAAATATTATGGTACCATTTGTGTCTTTATTTATTTTTACAATAATACATTCTAAACTTTCTTCTCTTAACTTTGTTTTTGTAATATTATATTTATTCTTTTAAAATATAAAAAATTTAGTAAAAATTTAAAATAATTAACTAAATATTTTAAACTTTTAAAAGTTAAGAAATTAAATAATTAATTAAAACAATGTTAACTTACATTTTAATCTAATATTTAAATTTAAACTAAATGTAATAAATTTAAAGAGACAGTAAACCTAATATTTTTCAAAAAATAAATAATTAAAGAGCTAAAATATAAAAAATCTAATAAAGTTTTGGGATATAATGATATAGTTTAACATTTTTATAAACAAACAAATAATAATAATAATAATAATAATAATAATAATAACATGAATTGCAATATAGTTTGAAATTATAATCGGTACATTTAGATTATCCTTATTCTTATTTTGGTGTTCTTTTTTATCTATATTCTTAATTGTAACACATAAAATATTTTTAATTAAGTTATTGGTACACTTTTTTTTACTTAAATTCAACAATAATTTCAATAAATATGAATAATTCATAGGTATTAATTACCGTTAAATTTGATAAAAATTGTGTAACTATAATCTAAATGAGATATTTGATGTATCACAATTGAAAATAGAAGTCAAAAGAGTATCAAAGTGTTGGGCACAATGGAAGTAGGAAAAATAACCAAGAATACAAAACATAAGAAATTTTATGTAGTTTAAAAAATTAACCTAATATACACCCAATATCACAAATAAATATACTAATATTATTTCTTCCTACAAGAATCTTAACTCAATCCCTGTAATAATATTAGAAAAAAAAGTCAAATCTAAATGTCCCTTTACACCCAAAAGTATCACTTAGACATATTCATAATAAAGAACCTAGAAATACCCTTATTGTTGTTTACTTTTTGTCTTGTACTTTACATTTCTAACTCACTCCTTTGTGTGTCCATGAAAGAAGAAAATCAAGAGTCATACGGCTAGACTTCAATAACAACAACTTATTAACCAATGAATATAGCCATAAATTAACTAACATGACCCTTTGACATCATAGCTTCCAAAACGTTAAAACTATCGGTTTCTTTCTTCTTTTTTAATTAGTTTGGCTTTTGAGCCATTAATCCTAACGATCTCCGTCTCGTCTCCAAATCTATCATCATGAAGCACCACTTTATAGCATGTCCACTAATGCCTTTTTTACATCCTATTTACTAACATGATGCCTCTGCCACGCTATATTAAACCATGGACAATTGTACTTGGACTTGTTTTGTCTTGATAGCAAGTATTTAAAATCATACTCTTATCACTATATATGATAACTTTTTTCCTTAAACTTCACTTGTTTTTATTGACTTATATTATAAGATTTCAAGTTCAACTTTTAATCAATATTTACTTTATCCTTAATGGTGGATACAACTCCATTTCGAATAAGATTCCCAATCAACTTGTATTATAAGCTTTCCTTCTTCCTTTATTTTACGACGACCAAAGAACCTTTACCAATATTCATAAACCCGTTCTTTATAGAAAAATCATAACCCAATATATCTAATTTACTTAGCAAAGGAAAATTCTTCTTCAAACTGGGTACGTGTTTCACATCACCTAATGTCTGAACAACTCTATTAAATATCTTCATTTTCCCAGTATCCAAAACAATAACCTTGCTCCTTAAACCAGTAGCTATCACAACATCACTAGTATCATAAGGTTTGTACATATCAAACAACTCATTTGCACATATGTGAAATAAGAAAGCAAAATCTAAAATCCAATCTCAAATACCATTACAACTTATCACACAATTTACATCATTTTTGATATCCCAAGTTTCAATTATCTTTGTCCATTTTGTACTCTGTTGGTTCTTCTCATCAAGGTCTCTTATGGCCTATGATATTTCTTTATAAAACCTTTTGATGTGTTATTTCTTGTGATAATAGAAGCACTTAATATTACATCTTTAATGAGACTTGAATCAATTTTCATATCTACTTGGATATCTCCTCTATATATGATTCTTCCGGTACATAAGCTTGCTTTTAAATCACTCTTCGTAACAAGATAATCTTCATACGTAGAACTAGCCAATTGCATCTCATTATTAATTTTCAAGAGAGACATTAACACATTATCTATCGTTAATATAGGTTTTTTTCTTAAGCAATGAAGATACCAATGCATCATATAAATCAAATAGTAAAGATAACAAAATCATTGCTTTATTATCAACTTATATCTTTAGATCAACCCATAACAATTCAGAAACACATCGTCTGAATTTATTTACATGACTTTTAATGTCATCATCTTCATTTATTTTTAAGGCCTACAATTTTTTTTAAATGCATCTTAAGAAGTCATTTTTTCACCCATATATCTTTGTTATTGTTATTAATAGAATCAAATCTTCTTATTTCATAAAATATGATCTCCTAATCATCTAATAATATTTATTGGACAGATCATAGAAGCAAAAAGAATAATCAAGCATACAAGATATAAGAAATTTTAAGTGGTTACTCAACATCATAAATGAATTCACTAATATTACTTCTTAACATAAGAGTATTAACCCAATATCCAATATCTAATATACATTGTATTCCAAGAGTAGTATTAGAAACAAAACAAAACAAAAAAAGCTCAAATCCAAATCCCCATTATACCCCAAAGTCTCACGTACGCATACCCAAAATAAGAACCCAAAAATACCTTTATTGTTCTTTACTTTTTGATTGCTACTTCACATTCCTCGTGCACTCTTTTTATAAGTGCCCATGCAAGAAGCAAATCAAAAACCATTATGGCTAGACTTCAATACCAATAACTTATTAACCAAATATTATAGCCATAAATTAATTAATATGACCCTTCGACATCATAACTTCGAAAACGTTAGAACTTTTTTTTTAATAGTTTGGTTTTCAGCCTCTAATCCTAACACAACAAATATAAGGATTGTTGAAAGGTACCAACCACATTTGAAAACCATGTGTTTTATTTATTTATTTATTTTATAGGAAAAAGATTTATATATTGGAATGGAGTTGAGCCAAGAATGTGCTTGGTTGAGACTGAATTGATCAAAGAATTATTGTACAAGCACAGCACCAAATCTGGAAAATCATGGCTACAACAACAAGGCAATAAACACTTTATTGGCCGTGGATTGTTGATGGCTAATGGTGAAAATTGGCATCATCAACGTCACATTGTTGCCCCTGCTTTCATGGGAGAGAGACTCAAGGTATATTCGCAATTTTGTTTAGACAAATCATTATACATTCGTTACAATGTTGTTCCCAAGATTGTAACTTCTTGTACATTTTTATTTAATGGTATTAATTTGTTGGTCAAATTTCTTTCAACCTAATTAAATTTAGATTCATTAAGATTCTCAAATTTACAAAAGATATAACCAATGATACGTGATAAATTAACTCATTAATCTTAACCTAAATAACTTTAATCTCATTTATCGAAATTTATTTTGATAAATTAACTCATTAATCTTAACCTAAATAATTTCAATCTCATTTATGGAAATTTGTTTTGATAAATTAACTCATTAATTTTAACTTAAATAACTTCAATCTCATTTATTGGAATTCGTTTGTGTTTTGAGTTGTATAACTCTCGTTTCTAATAACATTGACTAAAGTTTTATCTTATTTGTATAATATTTCATTTATTTAATAAAAACCTTTTAAAAAAAATTTAAAAAAATCTTTTCTACTTACCATAAAAAACATATGCGATTATTATGAGCATTTTGTTTTTTATGGACGAAATTAGTAAGTTAATCACGTGCTATAAGCTAAAATATGATCTAACTGAAACATTTTAAACTTCTGAAAGTTTGGGGAATTTAGTTAATCCAATAATAAGTTTGGAGATCTTTTAATAGCCCAATTAATTAAGAAAGTGATTAAATTAATAGTTGGTTTTGATTTTATTTTATATTTTAGAGCTATATAGGGTACATGGTGGAATGCACTAAGGATATGATTCAATCACTTGAAAAAGAGGTTGAGTTTGGCCGAACAGAGATTGAGATAGGAGAGTACATGACTCGGCTCACAGCTGATATTATATCTCGAACTGAATTTGGTAGCAGCTACATGAAGGGAAAACAAATATTCGAACTCCTTAATGTTCTGCAACATCGATGTGCCCAAGCAAGTCGTCATTTGTGGTTACCTGGAAGCAGGTTAGTGAGCTAACATTAACAAGTCATGTGAATTTATGTGCTTGTATTTCCTTTAAACCGCATTTCTTGAATTTTGTATAATGTGATTTTTTTTAACCCTAAGAAACTTGGGTTACATCTTAAAGGTTAATCAATTATTAAATAGAGTAATACAAATTCTTATTAACATTCGATGTTCCTACGTACCAAAAATCTCACTATCGAATGAAGTTTAACATTGTTTAGCTCACCCTCAATAAAAAAATATGAATTATCTTTGTGCTTTACGTTATAGTCAGTGCCTTCCTTAGACAAAAGAGTGTTCACACATTCATGATAACTTTTCAAACTAAAATAGAATAAAAATAACACTAAAGATTTTTGTGTGAAAAAACCTTCAGAAATGAAAGTAACAACCACGGGACCCGTATGCCATTTAAAACTTTCACTATAATAAAATGTGATTACAAATTTCACCTTTAGTTGGATCTCTCACAAAAATACAACAAATATGTATCTTCAATTTATGGGTTTTAACTTCACAAATTAGCTCTCTCAATTTTTTTCTCTAAGAAAATTTTCTACTGAGGTTTTATGTTTTTATTTTCTCTCAATTTTTTATCTGTACTTCTATTGAGATCGAAACAAGATTTTTATAGAGCCAAAGATGCAGAAATTTTTGACCTCTTTTTTTTCTTTCTTTCTTTCAACACCACTATTATTGAATAAGGTTAATCTTTTTTTTTTCTTTCTTTCGATGACACCTACCATTATTTCTTCAATTTGGTGTCCCACATGGTTGGACCAACATTACACTAAGTCAATTAGGATTCACATGTACAACAATAGCCCCATGATCCTTGAATTCATACGGACATAACCCACGAGTCTTATGTTCTTATGTTCATGCACACATAGCCATGACTTCCTTGGTAGATTCACGTAGGTTCACCAAATAATTAAGTTTAAGATTGTTGTTGATATCACTTGAAATGAACTTACAAATGTTTGTTACAATAAATGGGATAGATTAATTCTAGTCATAACAGATTGAACTATATTTAATTATATTATTTGTACAGTATTTTGTGTCATCTTGTATAATATAATGTGTTAAAATTGATAATAAATATTTTAATAAAATAATTTATATTTAAATAGTATGTAATTTATTTTATGTAATTTTCTTACCTAACAAAATAATTTTATTATAAAAATTTATTTAAAACAATATTTAATTTATTTTTATATTTTTCTTACATTTGAAAATTATAAATCATTACATTTTTATACTTAAATCATTCTCATGGGTTAATTGTTGTTGGATAGGTATCTTCCCAGTAAGTACAATAGAGAAATAAAATCATTGAAATCAGAGGTGGAAAGATTACTAATGGAAATAATAAAAAGCAGAGGTGACAATGTTGAGATTGAGAGGAGCAATTCATATGGTAATGATCTTCTAGGTTTGCTACTAAATGAATTAATACAAAACAAGGAAGACAATGCAAGGTTTAGCTTAGATTTGCATTTGGTTATGGATGAATTGAAAACATTCTTCTTTGCTGGACATGAAACCACTGCCTTATTGCTTACCTGGACCATCATGTTATTAGCTACTAATCCTTATTGGCAACAAAAGATTCGAGCTGAAGTTAAACAAGTTTGCAATCATCAAGCTCCTTGTGTTCATCATCTATCCAGCCTCACCTTGGTAAGTATGCAATTTATGTAGATAATTATGTAAGAATCATTAGCTCATACAATCTAAATTTAAAAGATTAATCAATAATTACAATAATGATAGTATGTGCGGTTTATATACGTATATTTTATACACATGATGTGTTTCTAAATTCATTTATAAACATATTATATTTGTGTGTTTTTATTGTGTTTGTGTTAAGTTGATATATACATAAATTTCAAAAATTAATGGAAGAAAATACATTATTTTATGAGAAAATATCGTGTATTAATTTCATATTTTGTTTTAAATAGTAATAAAATATTAATATACTAGTTTGATTAAAGTTATACAATTGTACGTTATTTGATTAATTTATTAAATATGATAAAAGATGTAATTAGTTATTTGGCGCAGGGTTATGCACACCACAATTATAAAAAAGATATTTTTTTGTACTTTGTATTTGTATTGATTTTTAATTTTTAATGTAAATATAACTATAAATTGAAGTAAAGATACCTTAAATATAATATTGAATCGTCAAAAAATCTCAACTCTTATATTACTCGAACTCATTTTGGATAATAAAAATCAATAAACTTTTTTTTATACATATTTGGATGTTAGACACACAAACTCAATAACTCGTGTGTAGTATCTACATCTATGTCAATGTCGTATCAGGATATGGATAAAGAGTCATTCATCTCAATGTGGACTCCCTCATCTATATATTCTAAAAGTAAGATCATATATTTGGCTACTCTGCTCAGCATTTGGTCAATAATGTTGATTAATTTTGATGAGTTTATTGCAGTTGAATATGGTGATAAATGAATCATTAAGACTTTATCCACCAGCTACAGTTCTACCTAGAATGGCATTCGAAGATATAAAACTAGGTGATCTTCAAATTCCAAAAGGGTTATCAATATGGATCCCAGTGCTTGCAATCCATCACAGTGAGGAGTTATGGGGAAAAGATGCAAATGAGTTTAAACCAGAAAGATTTGCTTCTAAATCATACGTCTCAGGAAGGTTTATACCATTTGCTGCTGGACCCAGAAATTGTATTGGTCAATCTTTTGCAATGATGGAAACTAAGATCATATTGGCCATGTTAATCTCTAAATTTAGCTTCATAATTTCAGAGAATTATCGCCATGCTCCAATTGTTGTTCTTACTATAAAGCCCAAGTATGGGGTTCCTGTGTATCTGAAACCCATATAGAAGAAAGCTCAATTTCATATATAATTAAGATTATTATTATTTGATTTTGTTGTCACATGGAAAGTTAATTATTGGGTGATCATGACTTTTTTTATATATATATGGTGGGAATTTGACATCTAAGATTATTATTATTATAGATTCAAAATTACATAATTTGTTTTAAGGTTTGAACTTATACGGGAATAGATGTCTTTTTTGTTTTCTCCTTTCTCTCTTCTTAAAAGCTTTAGTTTTCTTTTTTTATTTTTCTACCTTAGGTAAATTATTTTTATTTCTCCACTTTGAATAAATATTATAGATCCAATATTATAGAAATTAATATGTGATTTATTTAGTAGATTTATATTTAGTATAATAATTTCTTTACCTAAATATGATTTAGGATAAGTTTTCTTTCCTATATCTAAATTTATATTTAATATTTTTATTCCAAATTTTTTCATAGTTCAAAAATTAAAGAAATTAAATTTTGTTAAAAATGTATCATATAAAGTTAAACTTAGATGGAGATCATAAAAAACTAAATAAGAATGCTCAAAAAATTTACTCTTTGAACTTCATGTTGCTTGTTACAGTTGTTATAATAATCTTGATAACTTGATTTATATTTAATTTTTTTATTTTATTGGTTTACTTTTATTTAAAATATTCAATGAAACTTCTTTTTCTAAAATATATACATGAAAAAAGGTTTGAAAAACATTATCTTAGTATTTTTTTTAAATATTTGACACAAGAGGAAATAATTCATTAGGATTTCTAACCACTGTAAAGGTGATAACTTTTGACCCTTTGATACCTAAATGAGTAATAAACTTGTCAAAGATAGAGAAGAGCTAGTTTTTTTTCTACGAAGAATAGAAAAGAAAGTGTTTGACAATCATTATATGTAATGTGAGAGAAGTTATGTTCTATGTGAATGTATACAATGATAAACATATAGGGAGTACAAATAATGTGATATGTATCTCTTACTCATGTAAATAGACTTATTGTAATAATGTGGTTATCTCTCGATAATTATCTTTTTTGAGTAATTGATATAACTATTAGTATTTTATTTCTTTATTGAGATTATCATGTGGTCATGTTTATCTCATGACCCATCATTTATTGAGCTAACCCATAAGGTATTTTAGTGACCAGGACTAATCTTTATCCTTTACGTAGGATGTATTAAATTAAACGTAATATATTTAAAGAATTAAAGTATAAATTTCATTTTCAATATGAATATTATAGGAGAAAAAACAAAAAGAGGTGCAAATCTTAAGTATGTAAATTGGTATATAAGGTAAGCACATTGATTTTATTTTTTATCTATACTGGTGCAAAAAAGTAATCAGTTATTAATTTTTTTATTTTGTAAAACTTTTGTTTCACATTTTGTTAGTATAGTTGTATAGAGTGTACATAGTAGCTTGAATGTGTCTTAGTGTAGTTTATACATTCCCTAGCTTAGCTTAATTATTAAGTTAACAATTGTGTATATAAGCACATGTACTACAATAATTAATAAAAGCTTTCAATTATACATTCTATCTCATTGTGTAACTACCATGCTTACTGCTCTCTGAGTTTAAAAGAAGAATTAGATGGAGGTAAGAGATGCACAATTAATGATATGTTGTCTATAATCACTAACTTGAGTAAATGTGTTATCTTTGAAAAAGAAGAATGTTCCTTCATGAAACTAAACAGGCCTACTTGTAAAAATCTTTCAATTAGAGTGATTCAAGCACAAGTGTCGAGGAAGACACAAGTAGAGAAACGTGGCTCAAGTTTGTGTTTAACATATGCTCGTAAATAGAGAAATACAACACATCCAAAACTTATGAGGGAGTTATAGTCTGGACTATTTGAATACATAACTTCACATGGAGAAACTACATCAAGAATCTTGGGAGGCAACTTGTTTTGCAAGTAAACTACAATTTGACAAGCATAGGACCAATATGTCATAAGTACTCCCTCTTATAACATCAAAGACAAAGCATATTCAACCACACGTCTCAACCTACTCTCCACCATATCATTCTACTCACTAATATGTGAGCAGGTAACATGACACACGTCTCAACCTACTCTTCACCATACCATTATGCTCACTAATATATGGGCAGGTAACATGATGAAGTATGCCAAGAGTTTGCCAATCATTTGAAAGAAACATAATTTCACCTCCTCTGTCACTTTGTATAGCTTTAATAAATGTATTAAATTGTCTCTCAACCATGGATTTGAACATATTGATTGCAATTTTAGTTTGACTTTTAGAGGACAACAAATATATCCATATAAAATGGGAAAAATATCAACTAAAAGCAAAAAATTATTCACACGTGTAACACTATATATGAATTAGTGTTGTCCATATATTAGCATACATTAAATGAAACATATTTTTGCATTGTTGATGTGTATTAGTAACAAAAGGAAGTTTTTGTGCCTTTGCTAGAGAACACAAAGTACAATCACACTCCAAATCATCTTTAGTACAAGAAAGACTATGAGTATAGACAACCTTATTAGCACCAATAGGAAAGGGATGGCCTAACTTGGCATGCCAGTCAGAAGTGCCAATAGATTCAGAAAACAAGGTAAATGTAGGAAAATAATGAACCTGAGATGAAAATTTTGTAACATATAGATCACCTAAAACTTTGTACAAGCCTTGATGATACTTGCATTGGTAGATGACCTTCTTAGTCTTTAGATCCTTTATACAAAAGAAATCAATGTGAAACTCAACAAAGAAATTGTTGTCAATGAAAAGCTTGTGTAATTTTGGTGTATGCAAAATATTTCTAAGCAACAAGTAATGATGATTAAGTTCAATTTTGAACCGTATAAGGTAAGATATATTAAGCTTGGAACCATTACCTATAGGAATCCCCTATCACCAGTGAAAAGAACTTAATGATGTACATTATCTATAACACTAGTTATGTGTTGTGTAGCACCATCCTAAGATGTAGCACTAGCAATCATAGCCTTGTTAAGCTCTCCAAATACAAAACCTAAAGAATCCTGCATAATATTCTTAATTGAAAAAAATTGAATTATAGTATGTTAAGTTTTATTGAAAAACTAACCTTAAGGTGTGCCTTTAGATTTGCCACCTTGACCTCTACCATTTCTCCAATTAGGTTTACCATTACCACGACCTCTATCATCAAAGGCATTAGTCATAACTCACTTCTCTTACAAAAATTGATAAAGATTTCAAGAAAAATATTGTTGTGAAGGACCAGTACGAGAAGAAGTAGAATTGGTGTAATTGACTTTAGTATTCAACTTAAGAAAATTAGCCTGAAGAACTTATTATTCATCATTTTTTGTTTAGTTTTTTTTCTCATAACATACATTGTAGCTCATATAGATTATGCTTAAAAGATTGCATATTAAATGATTTTAAAAAACCCTGATAATCTGAACTAAGACTTCTAAAAATGTACATGACAAGATCATTATGAGGAACTGCATCACCAATAACAGATGGATGATTGGAAAGATCTTTGACAATAACGAAGTATCCATGTATAGATAAAGAAGTCTTACGAATCTAACTCAATTTATTATGAAGCTCCATTATTCTAGCAAGAAAAGGAGTGAAAATCCTGAGAAAGAGATCACCATTGAATGAGCAACAATTGAGAGACCATAGACATAAAACATCATATCCTTACTAACAAAACTATAAATCCAAGATTTGAGAAGATTGCTAGTTTGTTTCCAAGTAGTGTAAGCAGAATTGATAATAGATATAAGTGGAGAAGTTGCAAAAGTAACAAATTTATCAAGAATAGGCTGAGAATCATCGAGAAAACTCTCTAAAGAATATGTAATGACCATGCTTTCTAGCTGTTCACACCAAAGAAGATAATTGGTGTGATCAATCTTGACAGAAATCGTAGAACTAGTAGGAATTGACAATGGTGCAAAATTAGTATAACACTGTGAAGAAGACAGTTGAAAAATTATCAGAGACAAGATTAGACGTAAAGGATGCCATGAAAGATGAGGTCTTTATAATAAAGCACGAACACACAAGAAAATTCTAATAAACATTAGCTTTAATACAATAGAATGCTCATAAAACAATGAACATGATAGTTACACAATAAGATGGAATATATAACTCAAAATTGTTATTAATCATTGTAGGTTATGAGCATATATATACAACTGTTAATGGAATGATTAAGCTAATCTTGGAAATGAATGAGCTACACTAAGATACATTCAAGGTATTGTGTACACTCTATACAATTATACAATACAATTATACAACTATACTAATAGTCCCCTTAAACTTAGGTGATGAAAGAACCAAGAGTTTATGTTTTAATTCTACAAAACATGGTGTGGAAATAGCCTTAGTAAATACTTATTCTATTTGATCAATGGAAGAAACATATTGAACATCTAACAAGTTTGTATTGACTTAATCTCTAACAAAATAAAAATCAACTTCAATGTACTTGGTTCTTGCATGCATGATAGATTTTTTTTGCTAAATGTTAAGTATTGATATTATCACAATACAAAATTGGCATATGATGGTTAGGTATACGAAGTTCATACATAAATTTAGGTGACTTAGGTTTAACACACCATAATCTATAACCCTTCACCCCAAAAGGATACCTCAAAAATATGCATTTCAATGCTCTAGGCTCAAGTTTACCATCATTAACATGAGCATAAATAGGACAACAAAAATTTTCAAATCAGAATAATTAGCAAGAGTATCAGAGAATACCTCAAACGGAGTCCATCAACTCAATTGCAGTTGATGGAGACCGATTCACCAAATAGCAGGCATGGTTACAAGCTTCGGTCCAAAAGGATTTATCTAAGTCAATGTTGTGTGTTTTGCAACACACAGAAAATCGTGCAAGTATACACGGTCACAAGTAATAAAGATTTGTAAGTACAGTATCGTTCCCATGAGGATTTGTTACTATAGTTTGTTGAGTACTAAAATTGTATCTGTCTAATTTTATCCAAAATAATCGTTGATATGGAAAAAGGTAACAAAAAAATAAGAGAACTCTAGGATTGCAATTTTTCACCAAACTAATCCACTCAAATCATGTTATTTTTTTTTTATTTATATTTTTTAGTACATTTAATTTGTCAATCGAAAACTTCTTTTTTTATTCATACATCTCTTCCGAGCTCCGTATAAACACACATCGTTAAATTAATTCATTATATCTCTATGAGAATTAAATTTAATAATATTCATTAAGTTCTAAGTTCTCAAATGGCCATACATACAATTAGGCTATATTCCTATGCTTAAGTAAATACATGTCATTCTATTTACTGAGCAATATACCAAAAATTCCTTTCTGAGTTTATTTTTTATGCCGCAATCGTTTTGATAAAATTAAGTAAATAATCAAAAAGCATTAAGCAAAAATAGAGCAAAAGCAAATCGAACGTCTTATAAATCTATCAAAAATAACAAAAATAATTAAAATCAAAGCTTACGTATATTTGAATCAAATGAAACCACTAGAAAAATTAAATTACTTAAGCCAAATTTAAAAATAAAAATTCTGACAAATGTAGAAAAATTAGAAGAAGCAAAGAAGGAAAATTAAAACATCACGTAGAACAAATATTTGGCACCGCGAGAACATAACAAAAAGCCAAAAAATGGCCAAGCCTGCGTGTTCTGTGATCAAAGCCGAACAACACAAAAATTCTAAAACTAAAAAAAACCTCTTAACTTTCTGTCATACTATCACTATTTATAGCTAAAAAATACATCTAAAATATTACATTTTTATTTTATTTTTTATAAAAAAGCAACGTAATAATTTGTATCGAAAAAAAAATCACGCGTATAGATTTTCAAATCGAAAATGTTAATTAATTCACACGTGAAACGGGCGCCGATTGCATTTTTTAATTCTTTATGCATGCCACGTGTCGGCGTCCCGATTAAAAGGAATTAATGCGAGACGTGTGGCGTGACACGGTTGGAACTTGCAGGAACGTGCGCGAGAGCTGTCGAGCACGGAGCAATGGCTACACACGGGCTTGATCCTGGCGCTTTCGCGCTCAATGATAACATGCCACGTGTCATCACGCTAATGGTGGGTGAAAAATAGAGAGCGGGACACGTGCGATTCGATTGAGGAATGGATTCGGTGGACACGTGGCATCTTGCCGATTCGGCTGGCTCCGGTTGCACGAAGAGATCAGCGCACGGGATCGAGCTTACGTGGGGGCAATGGTGGATCATCGGAACCGTGGGTCCCATCTTTGCCGCGCCCGACACAATGCGGTAGGTGGGCCACAGCTTTCGGTATCTGAGTGCGTGAAGAGAATTTTCTGTATCCATTTCCAGCTTTGGTGGATGTGATCAACACCTTAATCCTAGCGTTTTATGATTTGATCAGACGATTACGCCATAGCGTGTAGATTGTGCGTGGAACTTCCCTCTTGTGCAAAATAAATAACTTTTGTTAATTCCATTTTCACCTTAAATATATTTCAAATTATACTTTAAACTTTGTTTAATTAAATATAACCCTTTTGTTAATTTAAATTAAATTTTAAACTTTTAATAATTAAAAAATTAAGCCTTAGATTTTTAATTTAAATTATATTTTCAACTTTTATAAATTGCAATTAAACACTCTTTTATTTGAAATTATATTTTTGGACAAAAATTTACAATTAAGAACGTTTCGATACAATTTATTTAATTTTCTTAAAATATATAAAAAAACAGAAAATACTAATTAATTAAACTAAAATTAACTAAAAATGTAAAGAACATAGCAATTATATTTAATAAAATAGATGAAAATAACTATATAAAATACAGTTATCAGTTAACTTGAAAAAACAT
This sequence comes from Hippophae rhamnoides, assembly GCA_033030585.1. NCBI lineage: Eukaryota > Viridiplantae > Streptophyta > Magnoliopsida > Rosales > Elaeagnaceae > Hippophae > Hippophae rhamnoides. Next base: position 19,624,795 of record CM065428.1, on the reverse strand, counting down.
ATTCATACGTTCTGCTACTCCATTTTGTTGTGGTGTATGACGCACAATGAAATGTCTCACTATGTTATTTCTTTCACAGAACTCATTAAATTGACTTGTACAAAATTTCAAACCATTGTCAATCCTCAAATGCTTGATTTTCTATACAAGCCTTAAATTTTACAAATTTTGAAAACACATCATTTTTTGTTCTTTAGAAAATACACCTAATTATGACTGGAGAAATCATCAATAAAAGTTAACATATATTGGGCATTACCCTTAAACACAACATGAGAAGGATCCCAAAGATCTGAATAAATTTAATCAATAGTACTTTTCGTTTTATGGATAGTTGTACTGAACTTGATCCTGCGATGCTTTCCATAGACATAGTGCTCACAGAAATCAAGATTCCTAATTTTCTGACCACCAAAAAAATCCTATTTGCTCAAAATAGACATCCCTACCTCACTCATATGTGATGAGCAGAATCGGGATTGCCAAAAACTTTGATGCCATCCCCGGCAACGGCGCCAAAAACTTGATGAACTAAAACCGGCATCGCCGATTCTACCAATACTTTGATTTTATATTTATAAAACTCTCGCAAGTGCACGAATCATTTCGTAGAAAATGATAAGTATACTCCCAAGGTCGATCTAAGGAAGGAATGTATGTGGTTTTTAATTTATTATTCAAACTTTTAAAAACGAAATTAAATCATAAACATCCTGTCACGATATTTTGGGTTTTGTGTTTTTAATCTACTAACATAAAAATAAACATAGATTCAATAAATATTTATGCAAATTTTATCATTTATAATAGTGGAGTATTTATGGATATAATAACTAAGTTAATTATGCTTGCTCATATTATTTAGGTTATTAAAGATATGAATTGATATTTATTGATTCTCCCTTTTTTGTATAAATACCACATTTGGTGGGGTTAGATATTATTTATTAACTAAACAAATCAATTAACATCTATGGGTGGGGTTGATAACTAATTTGGTTAATTAAATTAATTCCTTTTTCTAAGAGATTGAAAATGAACCATTTAAATGACACCTTTGGTGGGGTTAGACAGTTTAAACTTTATTCAAGGTGTCCAAATTAAACCTAAGAATTTAGTTATCCGAGTACTAACTTTCAAGTTTTAAAACCACTACTAAAAACATGTTGTCAATAAATTTTCAGATAATAATTCTTATAAAAACTTTTGAAATAGAGCTTCACTCTAACTACCGGGCGATTGTACCAACAAATAAAAGAGCACTACTCTAAATTAGACCGGATAACTAAACCTTAAAATCTAATTTTCAGATTTAAGTTTGTAATGAAAAATAATATATTTCTCTCTAACATTCTTAATATAAAATCTTGAATAAAAATAAAATCAATTCATTTTAGAGATTTTTACCTATTTAATATTTTGCAAGCATAACAACGTTATTATTATATCATTTTTACAAATAGCTAGCACAGTTAAATTTAATCACAGACAAATTAAATATAACATGTAAGAATAAAGCATAAAAAATAACTGCAAAGAAAATAAAATCCTTACAGTACTTCAATGCCATTCCCATTGCTAGAAAACCTCCAAACGGAATTTGCACTCCCATTTATTGAATCAAAAAGCTAATAAATTATAAAAACATAACTAGTTCTTCCCAAAGAGGGAAGAACTCTAAAACTAAGAGAAACTAGCTAAAACATAAGAAAAACTAAAAACTAAGAAATGAAGAGAAAGAAAGAAGAGAGAAGTGTGTTTTTAGGTGTGGTATGAAGTGTAGAGAAGGGGGTATTTATAGGTGAGAATGGAGAGAAAAAGTGGGTGAAAAAATGTTAAAAAATGGTGAAAACGCGTAGTGCAATTATGGAGGTCATTGATGACATCAACATGATGTCATGGGGGTGGCTGCACGTGAAAAATGGGGCGAAATGGCGTCGGCGCGCGGAGGGCGGGGCGTGCACAGCGCGCGGAAGGCAAGCGCAGCGCGCGCGGACGTGAACGTGACAACGCGCGGAACCGGAAAGGCGCGCGCGGATGCGTGTGGGCGTGCCGTGTCGCGCGCGGCTCGGCCGGCGCGCGGACGGGTCGCTTCCCGGCACGATTTTCTCCTTTTTGACATTTTTGACCTTTTCGACCCATTTTGTCCAATATTTTCATATTTGTTAACCTTTCCCCATTTATTTATTAATATATTTGTGATGTTATTCTTCCAGTATTCCTTTTTGAGTCTTTAAGTGACGTTTTTAAGCGAAAATACCTGAAAAACAATAAAAATACCCGTGATTCCGAAAAAGATAAATTTATATAAATATATGATAAAACATATAAATATATATATTTTTAATCAATTAATGTGCATAAAATCATGGTAATTTTAGTGCTTTTTGAGCACTCATCAATATGCCCTAGCCGCATATGCTATAATCGAGTAGTATCTGAATCTTGTTCTGATGAGGACGAAACTGAAACGATGATTTAAGTGGTTCAACCTTTCAATGTGAAAAGCCTACTCTACTGACAATGGCAAATCGAGAAAAATCTACTAATAATCAAATAGAGATACAAATACTAATGTTTAGAGAGTTTCATAAAATATATCAAAAATAATTCAAAAATATCTTCATCTAATTTATTGGTAGTATACAGTAAGATAAATTAACAAATTTATTATTAAATCAAATATTATCATAAAAATGAGAGAAATCCTAATGACGACGACAAAACACAATTGGTTAGATGAATTTAGAAAGAACTTACTTATATATGCTTTCTCAATCCACTAATGACCTCTAAGAATTACAAGAACATACTATAATGGTCACTAGCACACACCACCTCTTCCATCTTAAGTCCTCAAATTTGCTAGTTCGTACACGTAGCATCAATATAGGATTAACAAATATTGTTTTTGAAAACTTTACAAGCATATTCGTTTTATGAGACTAATTTTATTCTTTATTTTGACAAAGAAAATTGAGTTCAAATGGCTGAATAATAGTTGATTCCACAGGCAATGGGATGAGAAAGTGATTACTTTTGGCGATATGGTTCGATCTCCATTCTGGCATTGTTTATCGACGGAGATGAACTTAACTTCAAAGAAAAACACGAGTGAAATAACAAGAAAAAATCGATGGCGATTCTTCGTCAGCACACGGTTGAGTTTACGGTTAGATGGGAGAGGAAGAGACGACGAGGAGATAAAAAGGGATCTAGTGATCTACTGGTGAATAAGGTTCCATAAATATGGATTAAATGACTAAAAATGATAAATTACAAGATGTAAATTCAATATATCAAACATCTTAGTTTTTCTATATATGTTAAAATGATTTTTTTTAGCAAATATGTATCTATAATAGGTAATTTATATTTACCTCTCTTCTTATATGCCAATCCTAGATGTATTTATTATTATTAAATTAGATCATATTAGAGCATTAAAACCGATTTATTTAGGTTTATCAGTTTAGAAATGTTTAGAACATGAATAGTAAAAATATATCTTGAAACAATTTAATATTATTATCCTTCAACCTTATTGGTTTCGGTATATTATTAACCTCATTTGTCTTAGTTCGAAATATGTACATCCCTACTAATAGAATTAGCCAATAAGCTATTTATACTATTAGGTATAAATTATAAATATAAAATTATAATAGATTTGATCTAATTTAAATAATTTATTAATTAAATTGGATCTAATTAAATAAAAAATTAAATTGAATTGTTTATAACATTTCACTCTAACAATATTTTTTCCTATTAAACCCTCGTTGGAGAAGCCAAGCTCATTAAGAGTGCATGAAAGTTTGCTTACAAAATGAGAATCGAAATATAATTAAGGTTGATTTTGAAGGTAATGGCATATTATTAAAATAATTCGTGTTAATGTTATATTTGATTTATTTGTAATAAAATGATATTAATATTTTTTAAGATATATACAATCAAATTTTATTAAACTTAATACTAATATTAATTAGTAGTATTATTAATATTATAAATTTCATTTGTACTAATTATAAATATGCATCCCTCCAAGTTCAATGTTACCTACTTCATTTTTTCAAGTAGTTTCTATTAGATCAAAACAGTTAATACAAATAGTTCTTTACAATAATCATGCCTCAATGGGCTTTTCTTAGATGACATTATCAGACAATGAAGGAGGAAGTTCCTCCAACCCAATCAGCTCCTCTTGGGCATTTATTGCTACTGAAGCCAGCATGTAAGCCACCTTGTTGGAAGACTTTGAAGAAACGACCCATTCACAGTATTACAAGCTTATGGCAACATGATATATATCATGGACTAAACCACCCTCAGCTTTCATACATCTCCCACCTTTCTTTAAAAACTCACAGGCCATGTTCGAATCCATTTCAATAACCAAGCTGCTGAAACTTGCTTCTATTAATCGGCTAATGCTCATATAGATAGACCTCAACATAGCCGTAACTGTCGTATGAATACCTTCCAAAGGCAATGTTGATGAGAGAAACACTTCCCCTTCAACCCACGCAACACACATCTAGCACATGTCCTCTTCGTCGAAGTCTCTAACACAACAACCACATTTAGCTTTAAATGGATAGGCATTAAGGCTATCCACCTTAAATAAATTCATGGCCTAACTCACTTCAAAAGAGCTCTCAAAGAGAAAGGGTTGTCATAGACTTATAAGTACAGCGAAAACCCAATGCTCAATCGATATGAAACTTCAACACTCCTCCTCACATCAATTTCCGACTGGGGATATAGAGTGCCTCCCCCTCACACCGGCGCAGGGTCCATCCCCTACAACCGGCTAGGTACCGACCGAGTCATCTTGCTTTGATACCATGAAGAAATCATGGCCTAATTCCCTCCAAAAGAGATCTCAAAGAGGAAGGGTTGTCATATACTTATAAATGCAGGAGAAACCCAGCGCTCAGTCGATATAGGACTTCAACACACCTTTTAGGCCATGGAACCACCCCATAATCTATCTTGTGTTCTTCACACAATTTCAGAAACTCCTCTCACCTTAATACTACCAGCACTAGAATGAGTAATGGGTCTTGTCCCTTGCCTCCTTATAATTTCTTATTTCTATCAATCCAAATGCTCCATAACAAGGTGACAAACAACCCAAAATCTTTACTAGATAAGATGGATGCAAAATTAAAAAAAATGAGATCAACCATTGTTCCCGTTAGCAGTGTTTAACATTATTTGTAAAACCAAAAACTTCCACCTTGTCTTGGCAAATGGACATACTCATACAGCATGCAATAAATCATCATAACTAAAACCACATCTAGCACATGATGGAGACGAAAAATTTTCTTCCTAAAAAAATTTGAATAATAAGGCAGTATATTATACATTACTCTCCACATGAATACCTTTCTTTTATTTGGGACTTGGAGAGCCTACATCTGCGTCTACCATTTCAGCAAACTATCATCACTTGTACACACTTGTTGTGGATGTTTTATAGTGTCCGTAGGTGAGTGTATTGGAAATGGGATTTGAAAAATTGCTTCATCTTCATGTGGAAGAAATGCCTCATGGATCATGTTTTCATTCCATTGGCATGTATTCAAAGTGAGTTCTTGAACAATCGTTGTAGGATGCAAACATCTTGTGGTAGTCACCTTATAAGGGGGTTTTATCGATATCCAACGATTTCCATAGATTGAGACTTGAGCACTACTTACAATCCTCCATCTCAGTCCCTTTTCCATTAGATCACTACCCCACAAAATGCTTTTCCAAATAAATGAGGAGGTTGTTACACTTTTGATCTTCAAGAAGCTTGAGCGAGTACAATACTTGGCCATGAGCAACCAGCTTTCTAATGAGTGTAGATTTTCTATTAGTCTCCACCTTTGCTAGCCATGCTGACCGTATGGCCTTAATGACTTATGGCTACCCCATAAATCATCACCCAACTGTGGTATAGGCTATTTTCCATTCAACTATTAACTGATTTTTATGCAGTTGCAAAAAATACAATAAAGGTTCAACAGAGTTTGACCCCCAAACTTAACTATCTTGGTTGAATCCTTGTTCATACAAGAAGTCGTGGTTACTCTACGCTCTTACAAGTTCAAGATCCCGAACACGGGCACCTATAATGATACTAATGACCCTTGAAGCACATAGATAAGGGATTGAACCATTTTCCACCTTAACATCATGAAGAAAACACTCAAAATCATTCTCGAGTGTCTCCTTGAGCAATAAAATCTAGAATAATTTTTTGTCAACAAGGACTCCATGCAACATCTTCCAATACCTAGAGCACAAACATGATACCTCTCCTTGAAGCACATAGATAAGGGATTGAACCATTTTCCACCTTAACATCATGAAGAACACACTCCAAATCATTCTCCAGCGTCTTCTTGAGCAATAAAATCTAGAATCATTTTTCGTCAATAAGGACTCCATGCAACATCTTCCAATACCTAGAGCACAAACATGATACCTCTCAGGTTACGTAGTTCATATCGCCACCTAACTGGCCACTTAGTCAATATTGACATCTTCAAATTCCAAATTGTTGCCTTACAAGTCATGATATTGACATTAATATTGCCTCATAGGCTGTATAATCTACACTTAAACATTTCAGTCAAAATAGTCCAATATGTGCCTTTTGAGCCACACTGGACGGGATAACAACTTGCTACCTTTAGGCTGTATCATCCACTTACAACATAATATCACATTTTATAATGAAAAGTCCCGAGCTCTTTCCATGAAGCATGGTATGGGCCAGGTCCCCCCAAAGGCTTCGAGTTTGAGAAGTTGCCTACCAAGCTATGCTCGACAAAATAGAGTACCACCTAATAGGTCATTCCATCCTACATAACATATCACATAGACCAAGTTGTGATCTCCCAGACCATAGTTGTCCATCCTTATAGTCTAGGCCATCGTTATTAACCACAAACCCCAAGGATAAACTTTCATTTGTCCTAATACATATACAAAGCTATCCATCATGCCAAGATGCATTACGTGAATCTAACAAACCATCATATTATAATCATTCCCGTCATATAATACTTAGGAGAGATGATCATGTTTCAATTGAAGAACTAAAATAAAAAGTCTATAGTCCCAAAAATACTTGTAAAATGACAACAATGGAATATATCCAAACCCCCCACAAGAACCAATAGTTCATCGACTTAACAAAAAACATTTTTATAAGTTGAGAAATATTTTATGCTTAGACCACTTAAGAAGTTCAAGTGCTTCAATTAGGGGAATGATAAACCATGGCATAGTTATGTAACACATTGTCTAATAAATCCCCTCACTTAAAAGTATTTCTAGTAAACATACCAAAAAAGGCCTAGGTAAGAAACAAGGCCATAGGTATGCAATTCAAGATCACCAAAAGATCAAACCGTAGGCCATCAAATTGAATAAATGTGTCAGATATATACCAAATCGTCACCCAAACAAATGGGGAGAAGACTAGACAAAATATGATCGATCAGGACCAAGTTTGGCCAGCCAAGACAAAGTGTGACTTCTTAGGACCAAGTGATGCTAGCCAGGACCAAGTGTGGTTGGCTAGAATCATGGTTGGGCTGCCAGGATGTGGCTGGCTAAAGGTGTAGCCAGATGAACCGATGGTCATTCAAATAGGCCCAAGTTATAGGTCACCAATTGTGCCCTGCCCTCTATATACCATCTTACCTCGGGTTTAGAAGCCACACTTAACTATTTACTAGTACATCCCTCTTATCCTCATAAACCAACTCAAAGAACCATGATTCCTAATGTTGGCCATACTTTGAAAATGGCCACAATCTTACAAATAAATAAGGTTCATAAATAATACTACAAGTACAAGTAAAAAGAAAGTGCAAAAAGTGATACCGAAATCAAGGCAGATGATATATATGTGTATATGTCTAGAACATCCATACAAAAACTTAAAGTATGCAATAAAAGTAAGCCAAACCAATTACATGTACTTTGGTAGAAAAGATACATTAAGTACATAACATGTTCTGACTTCTAGGTTACAGAGACACTTAAATCCCAGAAGACACATACCCAAGAGGTGAATGTGGACCAGGAAGGCCTCATAACAGAAGTTTAAAAAGGTTGATTCTATACATAATTAGGGTGATTATCCCTATATATTATCTCATCCTCAAGCTCCAAAGACAATACTAGCGTTAGAAGGATATAAAGTAGCATATGTTGCTATGCATATGGAATCTATATGGGACAAAAACAACATCCTACCATAAGAAAAGGAAAGACAATGATTCACCAACACTTTTATTCTAATAAAAATTGTGTTTATAGACATAAGACTCTAAAACCTAGAGGATTAAGTTTAAACATGAGACTCCAAACATGGTGATTCAATGAAAAATATCTTATGCTTTGACCACTTGACAAGTTCAAGTTCAGGCCACGTATGCCCACACTTGGGGATTTGACAAAATAAAACAAATTCAATAATAAATCGATAAACGTGTTTAATCCATCCCAACTCAAGCAAGTCCAATATCCTTAGTGGAATACCACTAGGGACTAAGCCATCTAGACTTCATGGAGTACATGAGGCCCTCAATACCTCAACAGGAAAGCACCTCTACAAGGTAGTAAATAAGAAACATCCCACCAAGTGAGCTCTACACTTTTAGAGCCATAGCTACCAAACAGTCTATATAATCCTGGCATGTTATATTACAGATAAAACACACCCTAACCATAAGCTTTGTGCTCCAGATTATAACTAACAAGGAAAAAAACTTAATAGGATTTTTATCGCACATCAATTGTTCATAAAACCTCAAAAGGAGTACAAGGCTCGAACGCCGTATTGCTCTAGGTCCAGGATCATTTCAAGTTCCTACACCATGTTAAAATTGCAAACTTTGGTTTATGTGATTTTGATGATGAGGAATTGGTCTTCAACAAAGTGATGAAGAAACATCGTTGGAAGAAAAGATGGACTACACCAACATGTAAAGGCAAGTCACCTTGGACACTTTTGCCTAATGGAACATAAAGCCTTGTGTACATCTATGTTATTTCATTCACATGATAAATATGAGTGCATAAATTAGAAATGGGTTATAAAGAAAAGTCTAAATGTAAAAAAAATGAGATTACTTACAAGAACAATAATATAGCTTCCCAAAATTACACAAATCCTTTTGGAAAGAAGGAAGTCATATCATTGACATATCCTACTAGGATGCTAGAACTGCCATCGTAGACATAACCAAAATGATTGCATCACCTAGAAGAACCATACACGTCCCTCGATTCAAACTTTCCCTATTGGAACTTCACTTAATAGATGACAACTAATTAGAGTATCGCCTACTAGAGAACCATAAACCAAATTACAATGATGATCAAGCGACCAAGACTCCTTCAACTAGACCTTCACTAACTTTCACCTCCATCCTATCCATTTCCATCTTGGTACATAGCCACAGATGAAAAATCCACCCTTTTTAATAGGGAAAAAAATTGATGTACAACTTCCAATTTTTAGGAGGATGGAAGGTAGTTAAGGATGAGACTTCAGATACTCAAAAAAGTCCCATTACTCGTACATTTTTCTACCCATTAGTCTGGTAGGTAGAACCAGTAATACAAAAGGTGAAAGATATCATGTAACCCTAGGATTGATTTCATAAGTGACAATGTTAACTTTGATATAACTTCCTATCCAAAAGTCTAATTAAAAATTTGAAAGCACCATTAGTGATCGAAAGCCACCATGCACGTTTTGAACGACAAGATGGGGCATAAAATCCATCACCTAGACATGTAAAACAACACACAAAATTAAGTGAATCCAGTGTCATTAGTGTGAGCGAAAGGATAATCGGTGCAAAAATGCAAGTGCACAGTATCATAGTTTTATAAAGTGATAAAAAGAATATCGTTTTCATGGATTGGTAACGTACTTTTTAAAAAATACCAAAATTATACTAATCTTAATTTTATCTTGAGAAGTTACTAAAGTTGTTATAATTGAAATTTAAAATAAAATTAATTTAAAGAAAATAAAGATGTTGTTCAAAGATCAAATTAATGGGAAGAAAATTTTTAGAAAATCGATTTCATCTAATTCCTTAATATGTTTTACTCATCTAATTAATAGAATTTAATTTTCTCTTTTTGTTAGCAATCTCTAAAAAAACATCCAAAAACTTCTTTCAACAATCAATTAGAAATATTCTTGTTCATTAATTTACATAAGAGTATGCAATTTAATAAAAAAAAAGCATTAAGATCAATGATTTTAGTACTACACAGGTACACATCAGTCTTTTGATCTTTATATTTACTTATGTCAAAATGTTTCAGATTTATTTTATAATTTCATCTTTCGATAATAAATCATAAAATTAAAATTATTTAACCAATGACTAATTAATTAGAAACATTAAATTCAGAATAAATCAAACAAATATGAAGATAAATAATTCAAATTAACTTAAAAAATTAAACATAATTTAAAATTAAATTACATCTTTTTTTTTAAATAAAAAAAATTATTTATTTTAAAAATTAAATTTATCATAAACGAATTTAACATAATTTTTCTAAGAATAATTGAAAGGAAAACTAAAGCCTAAAAAAATGTCTCGTGTTTATGTGTTTCAGCCTCTATTCTCCAGCGTTTTCCTATGTTTTTTTTTTCTTTTTTTCTTTTCTTTTCTTTTCTTTTCTTTTTGCTTTTGCGCCGGTTCTGCTTTTTCTTCCCTTTATCTTTTTAATTCCCCCGTAGTCTATTCCTTCTCTTCTTTCTTTTATACATATAAACCTATCATTCCTTTCTTGTAAAAGTTAAATTTGATTTAAGCACGTCTTAATTTAAATAATTTTTTTTAAAATTTAAAAATTATTAAGCAATATATTTTTAAAATTTTAAATATTCATTTTATTCAAATCTATGTTAAAACTAAAATAATAATAATAAAAAAATATAAAATCAATAAAAATTAAATAAAATTAAACTAAATTTAAAATTAAGAAATAATAAATTATATTAAATTATGAAAGTAATGATCATAAACCCAAATAATAATAGAACTACAATCAAACCTTTTCATCCATTTGATCTAAGCCTAAAAGGTTTGGAATATGTATAATTATAAATACTTATAAATAAGTATGATAACAAAATACTTATAAAGCCTAAAAGGTTTGATCTAAGCCTAAAAGGTTTCAATCATTAAAAATACTTATAAGAAAGATTATCATATAAGTATGATAACAAAATAATCTCAATAAATAGATAAAAGTTTAATAATTATCTCCTAATTATTTTTAAAAGATAATTATAAATAAATATCTATAATGTTATAACAAGTCTATCTATATAAATAAGAAATATGTATAAGTTAACACTATTTTTTATATACGTTCACAACTATACAGATTCCTATGATTACAAGTTATAGCTCATAAGTAACTATTACGATCAAACACTCATAGTGGTCCAAGGTTCTAATGATTTATTTCATTTAATAGATCAATAGAGAATAATCTTATTTAATGTTAACAAAAATCAACATCAATTTTAGTTATTATAATATATTTTAAGAGAAAAGTCTCAATCAAATCCCTCAAATTAAGTCTTAGTATGCATTTAGTATATGAGATTCAAAAAAAGTATTTTCTAATTTTTTTGAAAAAATGTGTCAATTAAGGACATATAATGTTATTTCAATGATTTTTTATTAAAATATTATTATTTCTTATCAAGTAATTAAAACGCAATTAAAATTTCATATTTTAATAATGTTAAAATGACAATTAATATAAATCTTTTTGTAAATTATTTGTTTTAGTATTTGGTTATTATCATTATTTTTATTTTATTCTTTTATTCATTTTTTAAAAATAATGTATTTAAATAATTTTATATTAGGATATTATTATATTTTATTTTTTAAAAAAATAATTTCATACTAAATTTCACTTTTATCCTTGTTAATTTTATTAATATAATTTATTACGTTTCAATCCATTGATAGTAAAAATAATAATATTTTAATTGAGAAATCATTAAAATAATATTATTTGTCATTAATAGCTATTTTTTCAAAATTAAGAGACTATAAAACATATTTTGACAATATGATGGATTAAACGACACCAACATTATAATTTGGAATACATTTGTAACCCCTCTCCCTATATTTTATTTCTTTTTTGCTTAATAAGTTATATTTTATTAAGATAAAAATGGAGTCTAAATTAAATACTTTTGACGAAAGTGTATTTTAATCCTCTGTAAGTGGATAATATAAGTCTATCATCCTTATAAAATGGTCATATTTGTCTATTTTGTAAATGTAATAGATTTATATTGTCTAATTTTTATAATAAAAAAAGTTAAATAGTAGATATTTATTATCTTTACAAAATAATTTTTTACTATCTTTTTGTAAAGTTAACGTACTTGTATTATTCCATTTAATAAATATAGATATAAAATACATTTTTGTTAAAGTTAACGTATTTGTATTATTCCACTTAATAAATATAGATATAAAATATATTTTTGTTAAAAATTGTTAAAAATAATTAACGTGTACGACTTTTATTTTCCTTATTATTTAATTTATGATAATTTTATAATCAAATTTAATAATAAAGAAATTTTAGAAAATGAAAATGAAAATGTGAGTGTAAAGCATGTATTCGTAGGCTAGTTACCTGTACAAGTTGATAACTTGTGAAATAGAAAGCAATGTCTAGAGTTTGAGATTTCTATGATAAGTATCCATTTGCATCAACACGTCAGATCTTGGATCTCATGATCTATTTAATTTTTTGTGCCAACACGGCAACACCTTTTCAAATACTGCTTTTAATAGAAACTCATTTTAAACTAGTATTAAAAAACTCCAAAAATATTTAATTTCATACAACAAAGTATTATTTCTTTAAATTTATGGTATTATATGGAAATATTTATTGAAATTTTTTCAACAAATTTTTTGATATTTTTGCAAGTTGTTTAATAATTTTTAATATTTTAATAATTTTATAAATATCAAAAATTACCGATACAAATATAACATAAAATATCATATATATATATATATATATATATTTTAATTTTTTAATCTTTTTAAACTAAAGATACATAAAAATGATATTTATTTATATTTACGAGGAAATGTAGTAAAATTAAAGTATTAATATCAAAATTTGATTAAATTATTTTTTAAAAAATATGAAAATATTATCAGGAAATATCATTAAAAATGTCAAAATTATGTCGATTTCCATTTAAAATATGTTTTATTTTCCAGATATCAATAAAAAATCATCAGATACATCGGTAATATAAGTTGAAAATTCACACGATTTTGTAATTGAAAAAACAAAACGATGCTATATGCATGTCATGACTTAATTACAATATAATAAAATTAATAATTAGGTAATGGCATTACACTTTTTATTTTATAAAATCATCACTCATTTTTCATCTGTTATTAAATATTATTTAATTCACGTGATGATCCAAATGTATAATATAAAATTATCTATCATAAAACTATATAACATGACTTTAAACATGTAAAATATAGACATTTATTTTGAAATAAATATTCTTGATGGAATCAATCAAGATTTTCTTTGGAGCGAAAATTTATACATGGAGCAATGTGAGTCAGGTACAAAAATTTGACCCAACAATTCATTATCTAGCGAGTATCTAACCCATTCTGGCCAATTCGGGCCCGAACCATTTATTTCATCTCATTTTTAAAATACGAATTCAGGTTCAATATTAACAGTTTTGATATTTTTTTCTATATTTTTTTCAATTTCATACTAAATTATGTTTAAAAAAGGGGTTTAATAGCTCGGGTTGTTGACACAGTCTATACCCAAACTGAGCCATATTCAAAATTACAAAGAACGGTTCACTTCAATTTGCCCCGGTCAATTTAGTTCAATTCTAGTTGGACCCAAACAGACCGATTGAAATCCCTTACATAATCCAATCCATTATCAAAATCCAATCATTTTGGAACACGTTAAAAGTCATTAGCTTTCTTGTCAAATAACATGATACAAATCACAAGCAAAACAAGGTAAACCAAGTCTTACACATTCGGAATGTTGTGAGCCACTGAGCATCAATAGGGTTGCCACCAGAGGCATTTCTGTCTTGAGTGTCTTCCTCTATAGGCTAAACAATTATTATTCTCCATCATTGTGATTATGTCGGTTCTTGTGATGATGGCCACATTTCTTATGCCTAGATTGTTTACCTTCTTCGAGGCTGTCATCTGATGACTTGCCCCGTCTCTTTCTATCAGAATCTGATGACTGTGAGTCCAAATTGGGTGATCGCTGATGATGTTTGTGATGTCTTGCATTACTTCTTTTAATTACATCATCACAGTTGTCAACTGGTCGATCTGAAGAAACAGCATCCGAGTGTCGGTGGCGTTTGTGACTCTTTACATGACTTTTCCTTTGAGACCTACCATTATCCTCAGCACTGGAAGAGTCAGAATCCGATCTCTTGTGATGTCGCCTGTGGTGCTTTGAGTGACCTCTCCACTCATTTTCCTCACCACTTGAAAATTCAGAAATGCTGGAATCTGAGCTTGAGTTGTGACCTCGGTGCCTTCGGTGATTTCTCTTCCTTCTCTTTCTCTCTGATTCATAATCAGAGTTGTATTCATCACTGCTATCATCACTCGAGCTCAATGATCCTCTCCTTGACTTTCTCTTCGTTTTCTTCTCCTTCTTCCCGTTGTCACCAGAATCGGAGTGACCATGTTTTATGTGCTTCTTGTGGTGGCTTCTTTTCCTAGACTTTCTTCCCCAATCATCTCCGTTACAGTCAGTTTCACTATCAGACTCTGAAGTAAATCTTTTCTTATGCTTTGATATCTTTGCCTTAGCAGCAGCTTCTAGTTTTTGTTCCCATTTCAATGGGGCTTCCTTCTTCTCCAAAACTCTTTTCTTCTTTTCCTCGACCAGTTGGATGAATTTCTTGGCATCCATTTTGAAACAAAAACCAGCTCAATATCTGCATTTTTGTATGATGATAACCGGAAGTGCATCTCACAAAAGAGAAAACACAATGTTAGCTTTTTGAACAGTTCATGGTATCACAGATAAGAAAGTAGCAGAAAATCCAACATCAGCTATGCAAATATATAGTTCCACCTACTTGAACATAACATTCTCCCTAAGAAAAATGTATGTCAAAACTAATAGGGAAATTACATAAAATAACTACCCTAAAACTTATAATAACAAAAATAATACCCTTATAATATTGAACGAGGTACAATTGGATGATATTCAACATTAAACGAATTTAAATGGCCATAATTCAATTTGAACAACATCCAATTGAGCAGCGTTCAATGTGAAATGATAATTATGACTTTTTTAGTAAAAATCTATGAAATGGACATAAGATGTGCTATTTTTGTGATTATAAATTTTAAAGGTGTTATTTTTGTTGTTTTCCCAAAATAATAAACAACTACGACTATATTTCAACATAGAGATTACAAGAGAAGATATGAAACCGGTATAAGATCATCAGGAAAAGCATGAATTTACTAAATTATGCTTACAACAAAATCCTCACTCTTTACCAAGTAGCTGATGTCTTCTCAAGGCATAAGATACACAACCTATTGATACTCTTGACCCGACTTATGCTTGATGTTTCTAACACATCCTAACCACTATAGGAATTAAAAGATTCAGACATTTGAAATAAGGAATTGAATTTTAATGACAATAGAGACTTTTAAATGCCACAAAACAGAACCTAAGCAAAGGATAATATGTTCGAGGGTTATGAAAACAGATAACCCAGATAAAAAGTATTGTGAAGTCCCCTAAGTTAGGGCAACAACTTGCTTTTAATCCCTTTGTTTCCAAATGGGTCGCTTAGTCCTATTAAAATTGAAAATTGAATCTTTTAGTCTTTTAAGATTAAAAAGGGGGCTAACTTAGTTAGCCATTTTCTAATTTAAGAGGATTAACAACTCATTTTTTTTATGTTAACAAGTCTAAGCGACTCATCTCACAAAGAAAGGGACTAAAAGACACATGTTGTCTCTAACATAAAGGATTGTGGCGACCCGGCTCCCTATAACCTAATAGTAAGCAACATTCTTTTGAACCTTTTCATTCAAAAGCCTAATGGCAAATCTTCAACCCATTATATGTAATATAAGGTAATATAAACAACAATATATAAATAAATAACATATAGAGCATAGCTACAGAAACTGAATAAATTTGATTCGGCTGTCTTACCTTATATGAAGAAGATTGAGAGCTCCAGAGACTAAATAACCAGCCTCAACAACCCAAACTTAGAATTCGCTGTCCTCCTATAGTGATCTGTCAAAGAAATTCTAATTTAAAAACCAATGACTAAATCTCGTAAGGAAGCATCAGAAACATAAAATATACCAAATTAAAAACTTTAACCAAACAAGTTTCTGATATTCGAACTTGAACCAAACAAAGCCCAAACTAGATGAAGAAATTAATTGGACTCAGATCACTAAATCCATGCTGAATGTAAAAAATAAAAAAAAAAGCCAAAGAAATTATCGGTATGCCAAATCAATCAAGATTACGTGATAAGAAAACGAACCTGATAGCTTTGAGGGAACAAGCAGATCGGACGATTGGAGCGGCCTCTGGGAGATTAGAACTAGGGCTTGGCTTTTGGCCTTTCACAGACGACTACGAATAAGAAAATGGGCATATATATTTACGATAATTTTTTTATTAAATATATGAATTACGTAAAATATTAATTATATTTAAATATCATTATGAAATAAAATTCCCAGCAACAAATTATTGTACGATAATAATAATATATATTATAATAATACTTTTATATCTATTATATTAAAAAAAATTAAATTAATAATATTATGACAGTTAAATTTATTATTATTATAATAAAAATATATAAATTATATATTTTATCTTTAAAATTAATTATATAAGTAGAGTTATTATTATTAAAAGTCAATTATAATAGTAATAATTTAAATTATGATAATATTATTAATTTTATAGAAAATATATAAATTATATATTTTATCTTTAAAATTAATTATACAAGTAGAGTTATTATTATTAAAAGTCAATTATAATAGTAATAATTTAAATTATGATAATATTATTAATTTTATAGTATGAATATATATATATAATTATTTTTATTTATTTTTAATTTTATTATTATTTAAATTATTGATAATTATTTATTAACATATTTATTTATAATTAAGTATCATAATTTAAAGGAATTTATTAATCCCAAGAATATGACTTAATCTACAGAAAGATTCACAAATAAAAAAATTAACAATTAGATCTTAAAATTATTAAATGTTATATTTAAATGTTATTTATTTTACTTAAGTCTTTTAAGTTATTATTGTTTATTATACTTAATTCTAAAAATTAACATATTTGGGGCGTAAGTGTTACATATGAGTCACATTTTAGTCCTCAAACTTTAATTTATGACTTAAATAATAAAATATAATAAATTAAGGATAAAAATGTTAATTTTTTTTTGTATACTAGTTAAATGGACCTTTAAATGTGCGTGCATTTGTTATATTAAAATTTTAAAAGTATCTTTTATATAACTTTTTATTTTGATTATATAAAAATTAAAATATAAAATTATATTTAAGATATATTGAATTAATTGTAAAGTAAGTGTATTAGTCTTTATAAAATAAATGATCAATAATGAAATAGAAAAAATAGCATAGAAGTTCAAGTATAATAAAACTTTATAAGAAACAATAAAGAATGAAATTTATTATAAAAAATAATAAATATCAATATCAATTTAAATCAAATTTTCATGAGAGAAAAAAAATCATAAATAAAGAAACATATAGTTCTATATATGATACTTAAATTTTACTACAACTCATAACTTAATAAAAATAAATTTTATATTTATAAAAATAATAATGTATATGATGTTTTGTATTTAATTTTAATAAATATTAATGAAAACAAAATCAATATTCAAAATTATATATATATATATATGATGCACTCGAAAACAAAAATATGTTATTAATAATTAATATTATAAATTTTTTAATATAATGCACTCGAAAACAAAAAATATGTTATTAATATTATAAAATTTTAAATATATTAATTTTATAAATATTTTATTAACTTCATTTTAATAAATATAATTTTAAAAAATTTATGGGAAGAAATAATTTCATTCTAATAAACATAAAGAAGAAATAAGTATATATATTTTCCTTTAGTATATAAATAAATTAATTATTTAACATAGTTTTACTTTTAACTTTACTAAAAAAAATATTTTTATTTCATTTATTTTGTAAGATAAATAAACATAGTTTTTTTCTGAGGGATTAAAAATAAAACTCCGTATATGAAGTATGTTATGTTATGCAATTATACCTATATTTTTTTCCTCCTTGATGAGAGAGAAGTATCAAATGAGATTGATTGGCTTAACTTGTCTAAGCTCATATTATCTTAAGTGAATTGTAACATATCTCGGTTTATTTAATTTTTAAATGAGCTAAGTTAAGCTAAACTCATTTA
The DNA here is from genome assembly GCA_033030585.1 of Hippophae rhamnoides. NCBI lineage: Eukaryota > Viridiplantae > Streptophyta > Magnoliopsida > Rosales > Elaeagnaceae > Hippophae > Hippophae rhamnoides. The sequence continues at coordinate 19,606,156 of CM065428.1, read as the reverse complement.
TACATGAGTTAGGTTAGGTAACTCATTTAAATTTTGGAAAATTACAAAACAATAACAATTCTAAAATATATAAATATAAAAATAATACTTCAATAGTATTGAATATGATTCAATTAGAAAACGTTAAATATTAAACGGATCTAAATGATTGTAACTCAATTTAAATTACGGTCAAAATAAAATGATGTATTAGATTTTTTAATAGTAAAAATATATGGAGTAGGCATAAAATAGTATTATTTTTATAGTTAAAGTTTTAAAGATGTTATTTTTGTTATTTTCTCTTAAAAAAATATATTTAACTCATTTAAATTATTTTAAATATTCAAGTTGTTTAATAACCAGTTTAATTTCTAATTTTTAAGTTTAAAGAATTAAATTTTTAATTTTAAAATAATCATGAAAAAAAATAAAAGTTATATAATAATTAATTTATAGTTTCAATTTTTAAAAATTATGAATCACAAACAATAAAATTTAATATTTTTTAATAAAAAGAGCATAATTTTCTATAGAAAATCCAAAATCACAAACTATGAATATTTTTAGAAATTAGACTTTTAATTTTTTTTAATAGTATGATTCATAATATTTTGTGAACTAATATAGTTTATATTTCAAAAATGAGTGAAAAATATTTTATTGAATCCAAACAATCATTAGTAAAACGAGCACAACTTTCTATAAAAAATTCAAAATCACAAACCATAGAATTTATTAAAAACTTGACTTTTACAACTTTTTAATGGTAAATGAAATGAATCATAAAAATTTATAAATTAGTACAATTTATATTTTGAAAATGGTTAAAAAATATTCTTATAAATCAAAACAATCATTAGTAAAGGGAGAGTATTCTAGTAATTCTCAAATATTTACTAAACTTACAAGCTTATATAGAAAATAATATAAGTAAAAAAATTTACTTATGATAAATGAAGGTACTTGCAAACTATCTTACTTTTAATTGGCTAATTCAGATAATCAAAATAATATATATTCTTATGGTGCACTCATATTGAAAGTGTATTGAAACTATCTTATAATATGTTATTCAATTTATAGATAAATTAGAGTGAATGTACTTTTTATTATCCAAAAACATACTATTAATACCAACTAAAATTATTCGAATATGAATGATGCTATTGAAACTTAGAAAAAGAAAACTCAATATCAATTTACAAACTTATACTTAAAATTAATATAACTAGTAAAACATATTTTTTTATCATATGACAATGTTAACTATATGCTAGCTAGGTTAAGTGACAAACATAAAATGTGTTTCCATAACATTACTTGGTGCACAAACACTTAAAATGCATTGAAATAAAACATTCATTTCAAACATAAATTAACTTTGGTTTTTAAAATTTGGCATGAAAGGTGTAGTATAAAAAATAACTATTAAAAATTTCTTTTAAATGAATTAATAATCTCATATTCATATGCATGAAAATTTACAAAATATTTAAATGAATTGTTTGTTAAAATTAAATAGTAAAGTAAGAATGTAAAATTATGTGATATAATTTTTAAAATAATGAATATCCACTCACTATATTGTATTATTATTGTTGCTCTAGTTGCATGTAATGTTTTCTAGATCAACTCATCTTATATGATCCATATCAGAAACAAGAATAATAATGTAGCTAGTTTAGTTAAATTAAAACTCAATGCTACTAGAAAAATACTAAAACATGTATTATTAACATATGACTTAATTTATTCTTTAATAACTTAGTAGAAATTGTTGGAAGAAGTATGCGAAAACAATGTAAGAACAATATTACTGATATACTAAAATGTATTGTTAGGGTTGAGTAGCGGACAAGGTCGCTCTATTTAAAACGTTTCACGGCTCTGCCCAAACTTGTGCAAACAAATAAAGTCTTATCATCCCCAAGATAAAACAGTTTACAATCTTTTATTTTTGTCTTTATGCTTTACTACACTGATGAAGTCCGGAATACTACACCTCTAAATTTATGTTGCTCTGAAAACTCTAAAAACTATTTAGTATCTTCTTCTTTTCTTTCTAAGAACAATTTCCAAAAAATGATTTGATTAAACTCAAAGCTAAGGCCCTCTATTTAAAATTTGAGAAAAGGTGTGACAATTATAATAACTAAAGGTCATGTTTGGGTGGAAAAGTAACAATCATATCTGGGTGAAAAAAAATGATCATATATAGGTGGAAAAAATGATCATATCTGGGTGGAAAAATAACAGTCATATCTAAGTGGAAAAATAATTTTTATCAAAAAAGAATTTTAAAAAATAAAATGCCATCTCACCTCATACACGTACTCAGACTCGGCTCGGCACGACAAGCCATTCGGACAGACGGTGGCAGTAGCAACGTATGTATGTGTGTGGAATCACATTTGTCTAGGTCCTCTCCCCTTCCATAAAAGTGGGTGCCCCTTGGGGCCCAAACCTAATTGTTAATCCTTTTCTATTTAAACATCTCCTAAGAGATGTAAAGTAGTAATGTGGAACTTATTCTCATCATCAATTTTTTATTTAAATTCATTTACAACAATACCCCACTTGAAATTTATAATAATATAGTCTTCATCGAGCAACCGATCAATTAATAATTATAAGATTGTGCATCAACAAAAATGTGTCTATCGACTTGAACCTTTACATGGTATTGATGCTTTAGAATATACTAGAGTAACTTGTAGTTTTAAACTCTATCTCTAACAATATTATACACACAACCTTTCCAAAGTGTAGTTTGAAAATCCCATGCTTTATGGTCATGCACGTGTATCCCAATATAATGAATCCTCTAGTAAATTTTGCCCAAAATTTTCATTGGTAGTGGCCACACTTACACATTCATATAGGTGATTTTATAAAGAGTACTACTATAGCTATGTACTCCACTCCATATAGAGTATATAATTCATTAAGAATTAATAATTAACTCATCCTTTCTATCGCTTCAGGACTCCATGCTTCTAACAATATAGAATGAGACTTCAAAATAGCATGATTCATCTCATAATACTTCATGACTTGTTATTATCCATTGAACTTATTTATTAGGATCTCTTGTCTATAAGTTAGGTTACCATCAAGAGTGACTCTTCATTCTAAGGACATTAGTCACATTCCTTTCGAGGTTTTGAAAACCTTATCTCTTGTTAATCCTTTCGTCAAAGAATCAACCAAATTTTCATCAATACGTATATAAACCACTCTTATAGCTTGTATAGAGAGAAATTCTCTAATAGTACTATGCTTACGATAAGATAAGGCTTTTTGAAGAGTTTAGGGATCTTCCTTTAAGGTATAAGCATAAAAATTAGAACCAAAATCCTTAGAGGTTCGAGCTCATTTACTTCTCCTAAGTTCAGTGTTTAATTCCTCATTTTGTTCACTAGTTCTAGTTATGGTTAAACTACTAGAAGATGAGCCCCCATTATTTTTCAATTTAAAGTGAAACTTATATTCATAAAAGTCAACATCATTTGATTCTATAATTACATGATCATTTAAGTCATAAAATTTATAAGTTTTACTATTCACAACATATCCTATGAACACACATTCATATGCTTTACTAGAAAGTTTATTTCTTTTAGGATTAGGTATCCTAACATAGGCTAAACAACCCCAAGTTTTAAAATAAGTTAAGTTAGGTTTCTTATTTTTTAAAATTTCATATAGTGAAATTTTACTAGTAGATTTAGGCACTCTATTTAGCACATAGAAAATAGTTAATAAAATTTCTCCCCACCAATGGGAAGCAGCACCAGAGTTTAATAAAATTACAACAACTGATTCAGTAAAAGTTCTAATTTTCTTTTAGCTTTGCCATTCATTTCAGGAGAATAAGGTGCAATTTTTTTTTCATAAATGATTCCATGAGTTTTATAAAAAAAATTGATATATTAGAATCATATTCAGTGTCTCTATCACTTTGAAATATTTTTATTTTTCTGTTAAGTTAATTTTCAATTTCAGTCATAAATATTTTAAACATGTCAAACATTTCACTTTTATTTTTCTTTAGATATACATAAGTATAATCTAAACATTCATCAATAAAAATTATAAAATAACATTTTCCATTTCTTGTTAAAATACCATCAAGTTCACATATGTCAGAGTGTATTAAGTCTAAAGGTTCAAATTCTCTAACTACTGACTTATGTGAAGTTTTGGTTATTAGCTTGACTGCAAAAGTCACATTTTTCAAAATCATTCAAAGATAGTTTAGAAATTAATTTTAAGGTACTCATGTTCTTGATTATGCTTTTATTAACATAACAAAGTTTAACATGCCAAATATTAAAAGAACTCAACATTTAATCAGAAGAAGAAGCTATATTAATTTCAACATTAAATTTAAACATGCCATCAGTGGCGTACTCTTTTCAAACAAAAACATTATTTTTAGTTATTGTATACAAATCAGCCTTTATAGTTTGAGAAAACCCAGCTTTGTTAAGAAGATAGCCCAAAACTAAGTTCTTTTTCATCTCTGAAGTATGCAGGATATCCTTCAAGATGACAGTCTTTTCAAAGGTAAACTTCAATTCCACCTTACCAGTACTAGTAACTTTAGTGGAGTGAGAATAGCCCAATAGCACTTTCTTATCCTCAGACACAGAATAGAACTTGAACATGTCTCGATTATAGCAAATATGGCCAGAAGCACCAGTGTCCTCCCACCACCCCTCATGCCCCCCAACAAAATTGATTTCATATATCATAACAATAAGTTGATCTTTGGTAAGGTTTGTTTTCGGGGCAGGACGATTCCTATTCCAGTAGTTCCTGGCCAAGTGGACAGGTCTATTACAATTAATACACATGATTGTTTTATTTCTTGAGGGGTCCATTCTGTGAAAGATAGTTTTTGTTTCTATTTGGTGGTTACGGTTTTGGTTATTAATGCAATTATGAGTTTTCATGTTTTTTCCTTTAGGTTTCAGAATTACAGAGGAAAATTTCTTATTGGTACTGTTGTTTAAAATAACGATTACTTCATCTTTTTTATCTTGCTTATAGGCTTTTTCTTCTATTCTTAGACAGGTTATGAGACTTTCTAAAGAAAATTTCATATTTTTGTGTCTAAGTGCATTCTTAAAATCTTTCCATGGAAGAGTAATTTATCTATAATAACAACAACTTGAATTTGTTCATCTAAAGCCATACCTTTAGAAGTTACTTCATGTGTTATCCTTTACATTTTGTATGATTGAGCTTCCATAAATTTCTCATCAATAATTTGGTACTTCATGTATCTACACTACTACAAAAAGGGGTATTTAAGTCGCCGTGTAAAGTCGGTTTTTGAAAAAAATCGACTTATAATGAATTTAAATTCTGTTTGGTGTAGAACCGATGCTATCCACGTTGGACGTATTGTTGGTTGATGTGGCAAACCGATGTTATCCACACATGTAGCGTCGGTTGACGTGGTGAACCGACGCTATGTCCAACGTGGATAGCGTCGGTTCTCCACATCAACCGACACTACGTCATATTTTTTAAATTAAAAAATACACGCAGTTTACAATTAAAATTTTTTTTAGGTCATTATTATTTTATTTGACTCTTTAAATAGTATAATTTTTTCTTTTTTTTTAAACAATTATTTTTTAACATTATATAATTTTGTTTATTTGTTTGGATATTTAAATTTTTATACGTATGTATAATATATCTTTATTTAATTTTGTGTATTTGTTTTAAATATTATTTTAAAATTATTACCTTTTCTTTTTCTATAGTATGTATGCATAGTTTAAATAAAATAATAATTAAAAAAGAAAAAAAATTAAATTGCGTGGATAGTGTCGGTTGACGTGGCGAACCGACGCTACCCACGTGGCTAGCGTCAGTTTGCCCCGTCAACCAATGCTACGTCCATGTAGATAATGTCGGTTGATGTGACGAACCGACACTAGACGCGTGGGTAGCGTCATATTTACCCCGTAAACCAACGCTAGGCACGTAATATTACCATTCAGCTCATTTCTTCTATGTAAAAACCCAAAAATCCTTATTTCTCTTCTCCATTTCTCCTAAAATCGAGCTCACACCCACCCTCTTTCTCAATTTCAGGCCACCTTCGACCACCATTTTCAATGTCATTTTATGGGTTATATTCCTCTTCTTATTATCTTTCAGATCTATTCTTTTTTTAGCGAAATACTCAAAAATTTTATACCCATTTTTTCACTTATCCTCACTTACAAAACACCATTTTCATCTTCATTTCCTTAATATAGTCACTTCATAACATTATTTTAAGTATTTTTATTAATTTAGCAGCTTATTATTCAATTTGTTTTATTTTTTGTATAATTTTTTTATTTATGTATGTTTTTTATTTTTCTTGTTATTATATGTTTGACTTATTTTCTGTGGAAATAATTAATATATAAAATGTTGTGGGTTTGAGGGATTATATATATTTACCGTGTATGGATAAATTTATTTATATATAAATAATTATATTTTATTAAGTAAAAGTAATACATTTGTAAAATGATTAAAATGATAACTATTTTGTATTATGTATGTTTTGATATATATTCTAATAATTAGGAAATTTATATATAATAATACTTGAAATATATTCATTGGATACATAATTAATTAATATGTTTAATTAATTTTATTAATAGAAAATGAACAAATCTTGGATGTAAAAGTCTAGAATTGAGCAAGACTATATTTCTGGAGTTAAAAGTTTCATGGAATTTGCTTGTAGAAATAGTAATACTAGAACTAGTATGATTCGATGCCCATGTGTTAAATGTAAAAATGAGCGATTTCATGAATTTGACGAGGTTAAGTATCACCTTATCCGTAATGGTATTCTTTTGATTTATAAATGTTGGTATTATCATGGAGAAAATATTGATAATACTCAAGGGAAAAAGATAAATAAGAATGTGAGTGGATTACATACATCTTATCATAATGTACAGATATAAAATATGTTTCATGGTGTTGAAGATGAATTACGTGAGGATGATCCCGAAACCTTTAAAAAACTTATAGAAGATGCCGAAAAACCGTTGTATCCAAAATGCAAAAAATACACTAAAATGTCGAGATTGGTTCATTTGTACAATGTGAAGGCAAAACATGGTTTTTCTAACAAGGGATTCATAGAATTACTAAATCTACTAGTCGATATGTTTCCTGAGGGTATTGAATTGCCATCTTCAATGTATGAAGTGAAGAAATCTCTTAGTCGATTTGGCATGGAATATCATAAGATTCACGCTTGTCCAAATGATTGCATTCTTTATAGAAAAGAATATGAGACATTAGATGATTGTCCAATGTGTAAAGAATCGAGATGGAAGCATGGTACAAATGAGACAACACATAAGAAAGGCGTGCTTGCAAAGGTTCTTTGGTACTTTCCTCCAATTCCTCGCTTTCAAAGGTTGTTCAATAGTAAAGATACATCAAAGATGTTGACTTGGCATTCAGATAATCGATCTGATGATGGGATGCTACGTCATCCTTGTGATTCTCCAAATTGAAAAGTAGTAGATAATTTATCTCCTCAATTTTCATCTAATCCGCGCAATCTTCGTCTTGCCATTTCTGATGATGGAATTAATCTACATAGTTCCCTCAGTAGTAGATATAGTTGTTGGCCAGTAATTATGGTAACATACAACCTTCCTCCCTGGTTGTGTATGAAAAGAAAATTCATGATGTTAAGATTATTGATCTCAGGATTGAAACAACCCGGTGTTGATATTGATGTATATTTGCAGCCTCTGATAGATGATTTAAAGATGTTGTGGAATGATGGTGGAAATGTTTACGATGCACATAAAGAAGAACACATTAACTTGAAGGGGGTCCTTTTATGGACAATTAATGATTTTCCTGCCTATGGAAACTTATCAGGACATGCAACAAAAGGTTACAAGGGATGCCTTATATGTAGTGATGGAACTTCTGCACCTTATCTTGTTCACAGACGAAGACAAAAGATGTCTTATAGAAGACATAGAAGATTTTTGCCATCTGGACACAAGTTTAGATACCAAAAGAAACCGTTCGATGGTGAAGAAGATCATGATCATGCAACTCGACCTTTGTGAGGTGTTGAGATATTAAAGTAATTGAATGGTATGACATTGAAATGATATGGAAAGATGAAAAAAAAACTCACTAAGGTAGGGAAATGAAAGAGGCCAACTAATGAAATGGGTGAAAATGAAAAAGAGTTTGAACCGACTTACCATGGTTGTTGGAAAAAAAATCAATATTTTGGGAATTACCTTATTGGAAATACCTATACATTCATCACATCTTAGATATCCTGCACATTGAGAAAAATGTATGTGATAGCTTGATTGGTACTTTACTTAATTTACTTGGAAAAAACAAAGGATGGAATTAAAGCAATATTGGATTTAAAGAAACTAGGCATACGACCTGAATTGGAACTAAGGGTGGAAAATGATAAGAATCGAACATACTTACCACCAGCATCATATACAATGTCAACAAAAGAGAAGAATGTGTTTTTTAAATGTTTGGAGGGTGTGAAAGTTCCTGATGGTTACTCATCCAACTTAAGAAATTTTGTGTCTATAACCGATAAGAAACTGTATGGATTGAAATCACATGACTGTCATATCTTAATGCAACATTTATTAGAAGTTGCTATTAGATCAATTCTTCCAAAAATGTTCGATTATCAATAATTTGGCTTTGTTCATTCTTCAATACAATATGCAAGAAATCTATATCAATTGGCAAGTTAAATTCTTTACAGAAAGATGTTTTAGAGACTTTGTGTCTAATTGAAAAATATTTTCCTCTTTCTTTCTTTGATATAGTGATTCACTTGTGTGTTCATTTAGTTCGAGAGGTTCAATTATGTGGTCATACTTACTTAATGTGGATGTATCCTTTTGAGAGATATATGCAAGTCCTTAAAGGATATGTAAATAATATAAATCGACCTGAAGGATGCATGGTGGAACACTACATTGTTGAAGAGGCCATTAAGTTTTATTCTGAATACTTTAGTGGTTGCACTAAAATTGGGAATCCTATGCACAAGTTGTTCTTAGAATGTCACATGATCCAAGTAGGTAACCCTATGCTTAGTGGAAGTAAGAAATTATTTATTGATCGCACTCGATGGGAAAAAGCACACTAAATCATTTTGGTAAATAATAATGAGGTATAACCGTACATAGAGTAAGTGATGTTCATTGTTTCATGATTGCAAAAATCATTTTTTATTTAACTATTAATGATGATATATAACTTCATATATTTAATAACATTACAAGATGTATTTAAACTTATTGAAGATCTATCCTCGTTATAAAAAAGGAGGATAAAAATGGTTGTATGATGAACAAAAGTGAGAGCTTATTAATTGGTTTCGCAACCATGTAAGTGTCATAAACAAAAATTCATGCATGTATCTTCCTAGATCTATTAAATGTTTTAAAACTTTGCTCTAAATGCATTTTGTGTTTTTGTATACATAGATTCGAGATGAACTCAAGAAACCCAATCATAAAATGAATCGAGGTTTACGACTCAAGATAAGGACAAAGTTTGAGTAAATCAAAATAGTGGTGTGAAGATGGTTGCACAAACTATGCAATTTGCCAGTTCAAAAGATGCTAATCCTGTACTTTCTGATAGAACATATTATGGTATAATACAAGAGATTTGGCAATTAGATTATGAGGTCTTCCATGAAATAATTTTCTTGTGTGATTGGGTTGAAGATGTTATCAATGTTGGATATAAAATAGATGATTTTGGATTTACCCTTGTAAATTTATCCAAGATAAGTCACACTAATGATCCTTTCACGTTAGCACTTCATGCAAAACAAGTATTTTACGTGAGCGATCAAATTGATTCACGATGGTTTGTTGTGTTAACGCCTCAGTAAAAAGAGTTTTACCATTATGATATTGTAGAAGATGATGACTCTTTGCTTGATACATTAACCAATATTAGTAATTTCTCAAATAAATTTCCTAATGTATGTGATGATCTAATTGATGGTGATGATTCTTCGTCATGGGCTCGAAGTGATTGTGAAGGAATATATGTATACGATCAACAACCTAATTAAACATAACGTATGTTCTATATTGTTGTAATAACTCTTATATATATGTATGTTCCTAAAATTGTCAATTAATATATATTTCTTCATTGTTGCATATATTTCATAGATCTTCGGATAACAGAGCTTGTAGATCCAAATGATCCATTGGGGTATTTGAAAAGATGGGGTTGGGCGAATATACCTGATGCTCCACTTAACCCAGATGATAGAATACCTGTTCTATTTGATGCTACTGGTAATCCAATAGGGGAAAATGGCCAACAATTGAAATCCTCTATTGGTCAACTTGTGAAGTCTAGTATACCAATCAATATAAATGATTGGTCTCAGGTTGACGATGTAGAAAAGTTCAAAATATGGATAACCATTTGTGTAAGTCTCTTATATTTTATAATCAATATATATATTATATCTTTTTTGTATTATATCTAATCTTTTGTACTGTGTTTTTACAGAATCGTTACAAAGTCGATGACAGTTGGAAACTTAAGTGTTATAAGATTGCAAATAAGGCGTGGAAGGAATACAAGACTTCCAAATTGGCAAGAAATTATGTGTTTCCATATTTGGAACCACTTTATGAGGTAGAGCTCTACAAAATCCCTAAAGGACACCCTTGGATTACACCTCAAGTTTGGAAAGACTTTGTGGATTATAGACGTTCAAATGAATTTCAAATTATTAGGGAAGAACATTAGAATATACAAATGCATAACATTTTTCCTAACCATATTGGGAGGTCTTCAAATCCTAAAGTTAGATATAGAATGGTATTATTAATTTGTCCTAATTTATAAATATTTTTATATTTATTTTCCTCAATTTAATTTCTTTCCATTGTTAATAATTTTTTCATAATTTATGTAGGAAGCTGAATTGGGTAGACCTGTTACCCGAACTGAATTGTACATAGAAACAAAGACTCCCAAAACGAAGAATTCAAGACCGATGACTAAGCGAGGAGAAGAACAACTAAATAAGTTTGTTAGTAATTTTGGTTAATAAAAAGTATTAATGATTTTTAATAATTGATTTAATAATGAATGATATGTTTGTGTGCTTTATTATTTGTAGAGAGCTGTTCAAGAAAAAATATCCAGGGGTGAAATAATCGAAGAGCATGAGAGAGATGCTTTATATCATGCATTCAGAAGCGAGCATCCTGGTCGTGTTAGGGGAGGTAGCCAATATGATGTTTATATTTTAGTATTTTAACATTCCAAAACAAAAGCCTCGGACGGTAAGTAAGGAGAAGTACACTAAAATTGAAGAAGAATTCAACTCCTTTAAGGCCTCAATGTTAAGTGAGATTGCCACTCTAAAAGAATATCAATCACAACAAATGCCAACCATGGAATCATTCTACAACCAGGGTATGCCATATTGGCCAAGCATGCAACCATCCATGCCAGGCATGCCATCATCCATGCCAGGCATGCCATCATCCATGCCAGGCATGCCATCATCCATGCCAGACAAGCCACAATCCATGCTAGGCATGCCACCATCCATGAAAGGTAGGCCACCATCCATGCCAGGCATACCACTCACGCAATATCGTTGTGCTCAAACTACAACCAGTATGGGATATAGTCATCCTATTGGTTCTCACTATATGCCAGGAATGCATATGCAATCAAGTAGTGGTTCATTTTCTCCAATGCAATATGCATATTCTTACCATCAATCAAACCACGATGAACGTTTTGGTGAGAATGTACATCCAATAGCTACCCCACATGGGAGTCCTATTCTATTTGATGAATCATATGTAGTAAGATTTTAATTTCTGGGGTATATAATCTATTATTTTTAAATTCTTATTATATGTTTTATTTTTTATATGTAACAATTAATTTTTTTTACAGAATATGAAATATTTGTTGAAACATCCTTCGTCAACGGACTTTGTTGCTATTGGAACAGTACAGCAATTGAGCGATGATCGGATGATTTATAATTAATATTTGCCTAATCATTGGTGAATAGTAATTGATCAATCATTATTTCATGATTGTCCACAACCTATGCCTTCTAATGCTACCACAGTCCAAGAGACGGTTGGACAGTATGTGGCTTGGCCGTCAATTCAAGTTATTCTAAATTTTGACGTGGTACTATTTTTTAACTTAAAATATAACACTTGTTTACTACTATTATTTTATTATATCTTATATTGTTACCAAAATACATATATAATACTTTTTTTAGTCTATTATACCATAACTCTTAAATGCGGCATATTTAAGAGATACGAAGCAAGTATCTCGTGCTAAATCTATGTCTAGTGGCCAATCATCGTGCACCAAGTCATTTAAGAAGAAGCCTTGGAAAAAGTATAATTATGATTGTGCTTTAAACTTCAGCAGAAATCTTGGCACTTTGATGACTATTGTTGGGAGGGCATCTAGCATAAATGATGGATGGACTATGCCACTTCCTATAGAAATTTTTGGTGTAAATCTCGACCAAACTTATATATCGATCGAGTGCATATTGTAACTATTTAAATATCAAATGATCGATTTAAGTATAATTCAAATGTAGACAAGGTGAGTCCTCAATCTATTTATTTTTTTCTTTCATTTATGTAGAACATATATAATTATATTTATATTATCTAATTATTTATATATATCTTTTATATAGGGTGTTCTATTATAAACTTCAACATAATCACTCATCACATTTAGTAATGTTCTATGATTCTTCATATGTCAATCAATATCAAAAGAAGGATGTTAGCATCAGAGTTAAACAATTATGTGATAGGGCATTAACGCTTAACAGAAATCAAAATTTGATAATCCCTTAGCCATTAAGGTTTGAACAAGGCCAAGATTATTGGATATTGGTAATCATTGATCTATTCAATAACCATGCTTGGTACTGTGACTCAGCTTCCATAGAATTCAGTAAAGATACAAAAGCAGTTGTTGAAATGTAAGAGTTATAGCTAAATATTAGTATCTTCTATTATTTTTTGTAATATTTAATAAAAACTAACCGTTTTAAACCTTGATAGGGTATGGAAGTTATGGAACAAGTTTAGGGGCATTGCCCTTAAAAAATCTCATAAGATTATATGGACAAAAGTTATGGTATGTACAAGCGAATATTAATAATTTTATTAATTTTACAATTAAATAATAAAGATGTTCGAATATGAAAAATCATGTACACTTGTTTTTTGTAGGTTTCACAACAAAATAATGGAGCCATGTGTGGTTATTATGTCATGAAGTTTATGAGCGAAATCATCACAAATATCAAAATTCCAATTGATGATGTGGTAATATCTTTTACCCACATACATAAATTTTTTTTAACATATTTGAGTTATTTTTTGTAAATAAATGAAATTACATTTTTATTTTTATTTTAAATACATGTAGTTCTTTGGTTGGAAAAAGATGGGCTACGACCAGCAAATTTTTGATGATTTATGAGAGGAATGGGTAGAACACATGTTTCAAATTATATCATCACAAGAAGAATTAGGAAAAGATTCTGATGATCTTGAATAGTATATGACAACATAACAATAATTTTTTTAATGATTTAATTTCTTTATTTCTGTGTCTGAAGTCCCTTGTTTGATGGATGATTATATACTCAAGTATTTAAGGGAATGCATTGTTTTATGGACCTATTTTTGGCCCAAACTACATCTCATCTCTCTTGCCTACTTTCTTTATGACAACAATTAGCACTTTATTAATCATTTGTCTATAAATATGAAGTTATTTTGAATCTTTGCTCGTACTTTTAATGCTATAATGAGCTCTAAATATAAAATCAGGTGTAACTCCATTTTGTTTCTTGGTTTGTATGAGTTTTGGTGCCCATTAACGTGTTCCATACGTTTAAGGGCACCAAAACTCACACAAGCCAAGTAAGAAATCGGAATTACACTTGATTTCATATTTAGAGCTCATTATAGCATTAAAAATACTAGCAGAGATTCAAGAGAACTTCGTATTTATAGACAAATGATTAATACAGTGCTAATATGAGTTCGTCGAAGGGTTATATCACTCAGACGTCGATGTGGTAATCTCTTTTTGATGGTAATATTTATAATGATTTAATTTCTCCATTCGTATGTCTCTGAAGTTTAGACTGCTTGTTTGATGGATGTTTATGTGCTCATGTATGTAGGGGAATATGAATTATTATATGGATCAACTGTTTTTTGTCTAGGTTCCTTGTCATAATGCTGGTGATTCTAAGCCAACCAAGATTCTAAGCCAACCAAGCTTGCTCGCACAATCCAATTACACTTTGACGACATTATTTTATTTGTAATTTAAGTTAACTATATGTACTATATATACATTATTTGTTTTTGTAATAAATTTAATTATCAAATAATTAATTATATTTAAATTTTTAATTATTTGTATTATTATTTATATTTTAGTTTTTTATGTTATATATATTGAATATTGAATACTAAAAATGAGAATAAAAATAAAAAAATTCATAAAATCTACTTGTAAAGTCGGTTCACGCGATGAACCGACTTTACATTTTAAGTCACTCAATTTAAAGTCGGTTCGACGAACCGACTTTAATGCCCATTTTGTAGTAGTGCTACTGACAACATACTTCTTTTTTCCAGCTTCCTCAATGTCATACTTCTTTTGAAATGCATCCCAAATTTCCTTAGCATACTTATCAAAATTATAATAGTCATACAAGTCATCTACTAAACCATCAAGAATAAATATTTTGCATAGAAAATCATTTTCCATCCAGGTGTTTAAATCCTTTGTTGTAGCTTCAGTAGGAGGATTAGGTAGTATTGGTTTTTTCAGTAGAAGGATTAGGCAGTATTGGTTTTTCAATAGCAAGAACAAAAGCGACCTTTTTCATGGTTAAGAAAAAATAACATTTTTCCCCATTTTTTAACGTGTAGTCCCTCGAAATGAAACTGTTTGTTGAGATCAACAGTTAACATTTTAGTAGACATGGCAGATAGAAAATGTCTTAAAATTGTTGTAAGAAGTATGTGAAAACAATGTAAGAACAATATTATCGATATATTGAAATGTACTACTTGGGTTGAGTCACAGACTAGATTGCTCTCTTTAAGATGTTTCGCACCTCTGCCCAAACTTGTGCAAGCAAATACAACCTCATCGTCCTCCGGATAAAATAGCTTAAAATCTTTATTTTATATCTCGGAGCTTTACTGCACTGATGAAATCCGGGATGCTACACCTCTAAAGTTTATGTTGCTCAGAAAACTCTAAAAATAATTTAGTATCTTATTCTTTTCTTTCTAAGAGCAATTTCCAAAAAATGATCTGATTAAACTGAGAGCTAAGGCCCTCTATTTATAGTTTGAGAAAAGGTGTGATAATTATGATAAATAATGGTCATATATGGGTGAAAAAATAATGGTCATATCTGGGTGAAAAAGTAATGGTCATATTTGAGTGAAAAAAAAATTCAAAAAAAGTTTTCGAAAAAAATACCGCATCACCTCACACACACATACTCGGACTCGGCTCCGCTCGGCTGGCCAATCAATCAAATAGGGACTATGGTAATGTGTGTGTGTGGAATCACATTTTCCTAGATGCTCTCCCCTTCCACAAAAGTAGGTGTCCCTTGGGGCCCAAACCCAATTGTAAATCCTTCTCTATTTAAACATCTCTTAAGAGATGTAAAATAGTAACGTGGGACTTATTCTCAACATCAATTTTTTATTTAAATTCATTTCCTAAAGTATATTTCTATCTTTGATATTGTTGTGCTCTTAGATACAAATCACAAGGCATATTCTTGAGGTCAATTTATTAAACACTTAGACTCCTAAAACACACTAAGTTGTGGTAATATAGACTCACCCTTAAAGCCACCCTTAAGATATTAAAAAAAAAGGAAACAATACCTATTACATATCAAAGAAAAGCCCATAATCCATTAGACACCACCAAAACTATTTTTAAAATTGAAATTTTAGTTTGTGTGTCATAATACCATAACCAATTTTAAAACACTTCGAGATCTATCTTCACAAAAGTATATATAACTTTTACTATAAATGTACAAATATAATTTTATAAAATGATACAAAGATTTTAAAACAAGAATTAACACACTAAATTAATACAATAATTAACAACATAAAACATAGATTACTTCAAAACATGATTTCCAACTTGCTTTCTACTGGACATATACTCGATTAATCGAAATGAAAAATGAATTTTTTTGTTTAATCTAGAGCCTAATTCATGCTACAAGTTTCATAGTTTCTATTTGTTTCAGCCATTATCAAACACTACCTATTATCCCTATTATTTTTACTATTTTGCTCTCCCTATCAAACTCTAATGTTTTTATACTCTAACACAACCAGAGACAAAAGAAAAATGACTCAGGACCAAAGTTAATTTTTACACCCAACAACTAGAATAAGATATCTACTTGTGTCCAATAAAAAAGCTTAACCCATATCAAAAGGTCACCTTTGTCGTCCACTAAGTAAAAGAAAGTTACTAATACCCCTTAACTAAAACAATTTTGTTAATTTATATTTGAGTAAGAATACATGTCCTTTTAAGAGCAAGAAGGGTGTAAATGTTGGAAAATGGGGTTTCAAACCCATGGTGAACATCATTTTGAGTGGAACCTACTTGATAAAAGTGTATGGTCTTGGTTGATTTGTGTTCTTCTTCACAAAGGATTCAAAATTATATATTTATATACTCAAAGTGATTTTAGTCGAAAGAAAAATTAAGTCTCAAAATTTACTCATTAAAAAGGGAATATGATGATATTTAATATTTGTCCCACATAGGAAAAGTGACATAGTATTAAAGACTTTATATGACATAAACTTTCTAAGAGTAGTAAGTTAGTGTAATAAGAAGACTCTATTTATGTACAAGTCATAGGGTGTGAAAATCCTCTACAAATCCCAAAATTTAGAACACTAATCACATACCCTCACATTTTCCAAACAAAAATGTCATCCAAAATCTTATATGCTAGTTGATTGTTTTATATTGGGACTCAATCATTCCTTAGTGGAGAACCTAAAAGTAAAAATATATTAAGAAAAGAACCTACAAAGTAAAAATATGTTGAGAAGAGAACCTATAAAATCAAATAAATATATTTTAATTATCATTCATTGTAATATTGAAAGATTACATTTATATTTATAAGGACAATAAGATAGGATACTAAATAAAACTCCTAAACTAAGAAGGACATATAATGATAATTACTTAATATTCTAACATAAATAGTTTCCAACCTAAATAAGGAAACTAGATAATCAATATCTAATATTTCGATTATCCCTCTCAAATTAGCATATATATGTTTAGTTTGAATCATCACAAATGACATAGTAAAAAATTATGAATAGTTTGTCATAATTGAAGTTGAATCTCAAAAATGCTTCCCAATAGGTCTTACAATGGGTGTAAATCACAAAACCCACCATAACTAACTAAAAATAATGAATTATTCCACATTGATAAGAACATTAACCTTAAGTGTAGATGTAGGTCACATGTGATATAAAGTCCCTAAGAGTAAAAAATAACACAGAAAAATCTCCACAATACAAAAGAACCAAAGAGTGTGATGGCGTATGCTAAACACAAAGATGCAAAATCACACACAAAAGAAAAGGGGCTTTTTGGAAGTTAGTATAGTAAGAAGGTTTTATTTATGTACACATCATGGGGTGTGCAAACCCTTAAATGACGAGTCTCAAAATTTAGAACTCTAATCATATACCCCCAAATTTTGTAAACATGAATTTCATCCAAAATCATGTTCGCTAGTTGATCGATTTATATTAGGACTCAATCATTCCTTAGAGGGGAACTTCATGAACGGAATCGGAGATAATACCGATTTCGTAAATACTTATCTATTTTAAATTTTATTAATTCTCGCAAGTGTACGAATTATTTATAGAAATTATAAGTATACTCCTAACATCGATTCAAGAAAGTAATATTGTGCGGTTTTCAAATATTATTCAAATTTTAAAAATAAAAATAAACCTAAACATTTTATCACAATGATTTGATTTTTGAAAAAAACTAATCTAATGCATAAATATGAAGATAGACATGGATTCAACAAATACTCATGCAATTTTATACATTCATAAATAGTGGAGAATAATGGATTTAATAATTCAGTAATTATGTTTGCTCATATTATTTAGGTTTTAAAAATATAAATTGATATTTATTGATTTTTTCTTTTTGGTATGAAAATGTCCTTATCCAAATTCTTTTGTTTAATATTAATTAACAAATATCCTTAGGCTTAATTAATTAAGTATTAACTTTCATCTTTATTTCTAAGAAAATAACAAACCATCTAATCACAACTTTAGGAGGATTTAGTTAATTAGACTTTATTCAAGGTGTTTAAATTAAACTTAAGAGTTTAGCTACTGAAAAATAACTTTCAGGTTTTAAAATTATTTAAGAAAATATGTTGTCAATACATTTTTAAATAATAATTCTTTGTAAAAACCTTTCAAATAAAGCTTCGTTCTAAATATCCAAATAATTAAATCTAAAATAAAAGAGTATTACTCCAATTTAAGTCCTCGTAATTAAATCTTAATTTTAACATTCATATTAAGTTTGTTATTAAGAGTAATGTATTTCTTCAAATAACATTCTTTATAAAAATCTTGAATAAAAATAAAATCAATTTATTTTAAGAATTTTTTTTACATATTCAATATTATACAAGCATAATAACGTTATTATTATATCTTATTTACTATCAGACAGACATGTTATAATTGATATGAGACAAATCAAGAATAATATAGAAGAAATAATACAAATATATGGAATGCAAAATGAATATAATTAATACATTAACAATATACTTACAGAACTTTGAAGAGTTGATTTAAGACTGGAAAAACTCTTATAGTAATTGTAATCCAAAATTTGTTGAATTGAAAACTAGAAATTACTAAAACATAAACATGTTATTCCTTAAAATTGAGGGAATAACTAAATAAATTCTAAAAGCTAAAAATATAAAAATATATAGAAAAATGGGAGAGAAAGTTGTTGAAAATGCAACTAAGAAGCTTATTTTCTTGGTATACAAGGGGTCCTATTTATAGGAAAGAATGTGAGAAAAACTTGTCTTTCCGTAACAACGCGATCAGATCATAACCAGATTTTTGACCAATTCAAACCTCCTTGTGCCCGCGCCATACATTATTTTTTTCTTTATTTTTTAGTAGCTCTTTTCTTCACTTTGGATAATATCAAATAAATTATATTCATTTAAGCTCCAAAAAGTGTGATAAACATGCTTCAAGTATTTTTTTAATTTTAATATTTATATTAAAATACTTGCAAAACACTACAATATACTCATTAATCAGAAAAAATATATTTGTCTAAAATATAATATAATAAAACAAATATAAATCCATTTTATTAATTAAATGACATTAAAATATGGTATATTGAGTACTTTTTAAGCACTCATCACAACCCCCAACCAGCTTCTTACTAGTCTCTTAACAAGAGAAGCGATTACAACTAAAAAACTAAAAATTAAACTAACCTAAATCACTTCCATAGATTGACAGAGTTGCATTTTGAATATGCAACAAGTCGTTAAACCCCTAGGTTGTCCTAGTTGACAAGTTTAAATCTCGTGAGAGTTTTCAATAATAATACCCACAAACATTAACAAAAAATGAAAACAAAACAAAATAAATAAAATAAGAAGTTAACTAAAATTTAAAATAAAGTAAAAAGACTAAAATAAAATAAATAAATGAAATACAAAAATTTCTCATGCTTATAATCTCTTTTAAATTTTATAATTAAAATCTTAAGCATAGATTATTTCAACTTTCTAAACATTAATGATTTATTAAAATAATTAGTTGAAAATTATTTTCATATTTTATATAAAAAATGTATCAATTTAATTTCACCTAAACTTAGCATGAGGAATCCAAATTTGCTTCAACTCTATTCCTCACAAGTCAATACTCTAAAAAAACCAAATTCTATCAAACACTCATACTAATTTATATGTGAAAGATTTGATGTATAGAAATGAACTAATATGTTCTCATATGTATAAAGAAGAAAGGCTCAAAGTATTAATTTAACATTGATCTCATAAAAGGAACAAATGTAAGGATTTATAAAATATTATACATTACTTTCATGCATAAATCAAATTCATAAAATAAAAATATCAAGTAATATGCCTTTTAAAAAATGTAGGAAAATGTAATGACTTCTTAGGGAATTACTTCCTATATTTTCTTTTGCATTAAATAATTTCTCACAACTATTTAGGCTTTTTGGGTTGCTAGAGCCTTCAGGGAAGAAATAAAAAAAAAGAAAGAAAAGAAACAGGAACAGCCAGAGGAGAACAGAAAGAAAAATAAGAAGAAAGAAAAGAGGAATGCTAGAACAAAGAAACGCGAAAGTAGATTCTTTTTGCAAGTCAATTTTCTTTCAATTCATGTCAGAAAATTATGGTGAATTTATTTATGTTAAATTTAATATTTAGCATGAACTAATTTTTATTTATTCTAGGAAAAAATGTAATTTAATTCTGAAATATACTTGATTTTCTATGTTAATTTGAATTATTTCTCTTCATGTTTGTCTGATTTATTCTTGGTTTAATGTTTCTAATTAACTGACCATTAATTAGATTATTTTAATCTTATTATTTACTATAAAAACAGGGAATTATAGGATAGACCTGGAATATTTTGGCATAGGTAAATATAGAGATCGAAAGACTGTATGAACTTGTGTAGTATTAAAATCATTGGTCTTAATGCTTTATTACTTTATAAATTGCATATTCTTATGTTAATTAATTAATAAGAATGTTTCCAATTAACTATTAAAAGATGCTTTTGGATTTTTTTGGAAATTTCTAACAAACAGAGATAATTAAATTCAATTAGCTAGATGAGTAAAGCATACTGAGGGATTAGATGAAATCGATTTCCTAGAAGTTTTCTTCCCATTAATTTGATATTTGAACAATATCTTTCTTTAATTTTACGCATTTTCTTTAAATTGATTTTTATTTTAAATTTCAATTACAACCTTAGTGATTTCTCTAGATAAAATTGAGATTAATATAATTTTAGTATTTATCAAAAATAAGTTACCAATCTTGGAAGACGATAATCTTCTTATCATTTTATTATAAAACTATGATACTATGCACTTGTAGTTTTGCACTGATCGTTCTTTTTTTATAAGAGAATCAATTTTTTAGAGAATGGATCCATGTACAGATTATACATTTTTATATGGTAAGGTGAGTGGTTAATATTTGGCTTTTATGTTTGTATTTGTTTAAGTAACCCTAGATATATCTCTTTTTTAATAGAAATCATGCATAAATGAAGAAATGCATACACTATCAATTTCTACTTAAATCATTTAATCTAAGCAAATGAAAAATAAATATATAACATTTCATTAAGATGTAAAAATCCATACATTTAATGTTAAGTCCTATAGAGATCATCTAATAATGCTGAAGAAATAAGAAAAATGAAAATGTTTACAGTAGAAAAAATAATATTTATCACCTAGAATAAAAGATAATGGGCTCAAAATATTACTCACAAGGGTAGTCTCTACTATTTGATTCCTAAACACCAATTTTGGATTTAATATAATTTCCATACCTTATCAAGAAATACTAATTATGACAAAAACTAACTAATTATCACATTACTTCATGATATGTTTTTGGAAGTTAATCTAATAGTGTAGAAATATTTAATCATCATTTAAATTTAATTCTAAGACATGATCAATTTTTGTAAATTTTTTTAAATACTCTAAAAAAAATTAAAAAATTATTAAAGAAATAATTTCAAACAAATAAATTACGAATAAAAGTAATAGATAAAATTATGTGAAAATTGTTTAAATTATCTAAGAATAAAAAAGTGTAAAATGTGTAACTTTTATATACCCACCCCCAACTTAGAATCTACATTGACCTCAATATTTAAGAAATGTAAATTGCAAGAATAGAGATAGAAAATTTACCTATACATTTGATGTGTTAATGATTTGATGTGGAAAACAAGGTGCAACCAACATCAGCTTGAAATAATTATGCTCATTGATAGAATAAATAATGGGTTACCTTTCATCTAGTGCTTGGTTAAACGTCTTAACAAGACGCATCTTCATGGTGTTGAGGATCAATTTATCAATATGGAATCAACTTCAACCATGTTGTATCCTCCTTCTAAATATGGCTTTACATGGTGCCCATTGACTTTGAAAAGTTATTTGTGTCTTTGGATTCAATAACTCTATTGCTCCATATGAAAAAACTTGGACAATTTGTAAGGTTCATTCCATCTTGATCTCAATTTTCCTAGAAACAATCTCAAACAAGAGTTAAATAAAAGAACTTTCATTCAAGGAAGAAAAGACTTAGGAACTAGCCTCTTGTATGCCCATAAGGCATCATTCAACTTGATTGCCCAGTCCTTTCTTGAAGGACGCATAGTTTGTTACAAAATTCCATTGATTTGCCTATTACTTACTTGCACTTGACCAGAAGTTTGAGGATGATAAGGAGTTTCCACCCTATGTGAAACATTGTAATTCTTTAGTACTCTATCAAAGAGTCTATTGCAAGCATAACAACGTTATTATTATATTATATTCACTATCAGCCAAAGATATTACAATTGATCACAGACAAATCAAGAATGACACAAAAGAAGCAACATAGATATATGGACGGCAAAATAAATATAATTAATACATTAACAATATTTTTATAGAACTTTGTAGATTGGAAAAACTCCGATAGTAATTGCAATCCAAAATTTGTTGAATTGAAAACTAGAAACTACTAAAACATAAACATGTTATTCCTCAAAAATGAGAGAATAACTAAATAAATTCTAAAAGCTAAAAATATAAATATATATAGCAAAGGGGTAGAGAAAGTTGTTGAAAATGCAACTAAGAAGCTTATTTTCTTGGTATATAGAGGGTCCTATTTATAAGAAATAATGTGAGAAAAACTTGTCTTCAAGTATTTTTCTTTATTTTAATATTTATATTAAAATATCTACAAAACATTACAATATATCTATTAATCTGAACAAATAGATTTGTCTAAAATATAATAGAATAAAGCAAATACGAATCAATTTTATTAATTAAATGATATTGAAACATGATATATTTAGTGCTTTTTAAGCAATAATCAAAACATACAAAGTAAAAATATGTTGAGAAAAGAACCTACAAAGTAAAAATATGTTGAGATGAGAACCTATAAAATCAAATAAATACATTTTAATTTTTATTCATTCTAATATCTAAAGATTATATGTATATTTATAAGAACAATAAGATGGAAACGTATTCCTAATAGGACACTAGATAAAACTCTTAAACTAAGAAGGACATATAATGATAATTACTTAATATTCTAACGCTAATAGTTTCCAATCCTAATAAATAAATTAGATAATTAATAGCTAATATTTCGATTATCTCCCTCAAATTAGCATATATATGTTCAGTTTGAAACATTACAAATGACATAAAACAATTATGAAAAAATCCGTCATAATTGTAGCTAAATATCAAAATCGCTTCAAGTAGGTGGTGTAAAACAGTCAGAACTAACTAAAAATAATGGATTATTATACATTGACGAGAATGTTAACCTTAGGTGAAGTCGCCACATGTGATAGATAGTTTCTAAGAGTGAAAAAATAACACATAAACATCTCTAGGATACAAAAAAAACTAGAGAATGTGATGGTGTATACTAGACACAAAGATGCAAAATCACACACAAAAGAAAAAGAGATTTTTGGAAGTTGGGATAGTAGGGCAAATAGTGATGAAACGAAGCTAGAAGGCTAGTGTAAGTAGTTTTCAGCAAAGGAAAAAAGTAGACATAGTCTAACTCTCACCGTTAAGTTAGAGTATGTTAATGTGGGTTATTAGCTGTATATTAGTTGTATGCAACTAATTGATGGAATAATCTTAGGTGTATGGAATAATCTTAGGTGTAGAGTTTTTCTTTTCCTAAAAGTAGATTCCTAGCTCCGGTATATATATGTGCATTATCACTCATTGTATTCAAGTTGGTATCAGAGTAGGAAAAATATATATATATTACCCATCTCACGGCTTAGTCCGTTTAGCTTTCTAAGTCTGAGTAGTCATTTGCAGCCATCGTCTTCAACAGCAGCGTAGTCAGTTCGAGCCGCAGTCTAATCTTCGTTCTATCAGTCTCCGAGCAGCAACATCATCCAGTCTTCACGCAGCGCCGTCGTCAGTCTCTTCACGTAGCGCCATCTGTTGCATATCCGTTCGTCCAATTTCTATTTTCCCATTGTCCAATCCGCGTCGTGAGCGGTCTAGTCCAAGCCATCTAGTGCCTCCTACACCAGCCGCTTTTCCAACCGTCCGCACCAGCTTTTCTGTAGTCCACACTAGCTCCACATGTTTGTTGCCCTGCACCTTCAACTTCCTAGCAGTTGTTGTTTGCTATGAGTAACTCATATTTCAGATTAATAATATATCAAATTCTTAGTATATCATATATCACACAAACCCTATCCCATTTAACATTCTTCCTAAGCCCATTTCCTAAGCTTCCTATCCAACCCAGCCCACTTACTAATCAGACAAGTCATCAACCCACTTACCAATTTAAGTCCAATCAGTAGTCTAGTCAATAAATTTTAGTCCAATCAATAAAAAAAATAATTTTTTATTCCACTGCACAATATTATTATCTATTTCAATGGAAGATTCAAGATAACATCAGGTTTTTAAAACTAATGAAGTTCCAAAATTTGAAGTCTTTGTTAAGAGTTTAGAAAATGGTTCTTTCAAGGGTACTAAACTCAATGGTACCAATTTTTTAACATGGAAAAGAGTGATGTATGTTTATCTTCGTGGGATGTACAAGATGGGACATGTAACTGGATCAATCAAGGCTCCTAGTTAAGATGATGTAGAATCCTATACTAAGTGTTAAGATGATGATGGTTTTGTAATGTCAATTCTATTTAGAGCCAGAAATGATGATGTATTACAGATGGTGGAGGAATGTGAAACCGCTGAGGCCATATGGAATACCTTAGGTGATCTTTATACAAATGAGTCTAACTTTATTCAAGTTCATGAACTGATATGCAAAGCTACTCGTATGTAGCAAAATGGGAAAATAATATCTATGTTTTTTACCAAGCTAAAGAATGTATGGGCTGAAATTGATCAGAAACGTCTGTACAAAATTAAAAATCAAGAAGACCTTCTATGGTACCAGAAAGAGAATGAGCTTAAGCGAGTACATGTATTTTTGAAAGAACTTGATACAAAACATAATAGTGCTAAGAGTGAATTTCTTCGAATGTCAGACCCTCCGAGCTTGACTACACCCTTTACATACATCCATAAAGAAGAATCTCAGCAAAAAAGTCTTCATCAGACACAAGTTGAGGTATCAAGCCTAGCCATTCATGCCAAATCAAAAGCACCTTTCCTCCAGCAGCAAAATTCAATTCCATTTCATTAGTAAGGACCTCCACCAGGCTTTTCCAATCATTCTCATCTTCAATGCTCTTATTAAAATGAAGGGGGCATCTTCGTGAGACTTGTTGGAAACTGAACCAACACCTGAAATCAAAAAGGAAAAATTATCGTCCTAGACCAAAAGCAGCTACAGTGCAAATTGTCCAAGAACTAGATTACTATGGAGTAACTGGATAGGATCATCATATGGAATGTGGAGGTATCCCTACAGCTTCAATAATTGGTCGTGGTAAGATTGGTATGACCTTAAACGTTTCTCACTCTGTTGGGTCTAATACTTGGATTATTGATTCTGGTGCATCTGATCATATGACTTATGATAAATCTTATTTTAATGAGTTATCTTCCCCACCAGTGTCTTATGTTATGAATGCTAACAGTGAGGCCTTTCTTGTCTTAGGAAAGGGGTCAATTCATATCACTCTAACTTTACAGCTCCATAATGTTTTATATGTATCTGATTTATCTCATCACTTAATATCTGTCCCACAGTTGAATATTGAGTCTAAATATTCTGTAACCTTTTATCCTATGTATATGATTTTTTAAGATCTTCTTACTAGGGAAAGAATTGGTCAAGGGTATCTGAGGGGCATATTGTTCCGTTTTGATCAAAACTACACAGGGGAGAAACTAGGAGCACATGCATACACTATATTGACTTTTAGTTCTGACAAGCTAAGTGAAATTTGGTTGTGGCATCGCCACTTAGGGCATTAGTCTTTTAGTCTTATGAAAAAATCCATGCCCATTTTATTTATTGGTGTTAGTGAGTCTATTTTACATTGTGAGACATGTGTTTTGGCCAAGAGCCATTGTATTACTTATTCTCCTAGTATTTCTAATAAAAGTACTATTCCTTTTGAATTAATTCATTTTGATGTTTAGAGACCATCTAAAAAACCCACTGTATTGGGTATGAGATATTTTGTTTCGTTTATCAATGACTATACAAGGTTGTCGTGGATTGATCTTCTTAGAACAAAAGATAAAGTTTTTTCAGTTTTTCAAACTTTTCATACCCTTGTTCAAACACAATATAATAGCATCATTCAGATCCTCCGTTCTGACAATGGGAGAGAATATGTTAATCATGTTTTTCAAGACTTTTTCAAAACACATGGGATTATTCACCAAACTACTTGCCCACAAACACCAGAACAAAATGGGGTGTCTAAAAGAAAAAATTGTCATTTACTTGATATGGCTCGTGCACTCCTATTTAGTGCCCATATGCCAAAATATCTTTGGGGTGATGCTATACAAGCTTCCGCCCATCTCATCAATCGTCTCCCATCTAGTTCCTTAATGGACAAATCCCATTTCAGATTCTCACATCTTATGTCTCCTTGTCATCCTTCCATAATATTCATGCCCGTGTATTTGGTCATATTACTTTTGTACATGTTCCTAAAAATTAGAGGTCTAAATTAGATGTCCGGGTAATTAAATGTATGTTTGTTGGTTACAGAGGTTATTAGAAAGGGTACAAGTGCTTCCATCCATCGACCAGAAAGTATTATGTCACTATGAATGTTACCTTCTTTGAGGACATGAGTTATTTTTCCTCACATGATACTACTCGTCAAGGGGAGAATACATATTTCGAAGAACTGTATCATGGTAAGGGGAGGAATTAGAAGAATCACCAACTGATGTTTTGATGGGTCCAGTTGAGATTCCTAATCCATTGAATCCAGTCATCGAAGAAGCAGATGCTCCAAGTATCCAAGCACCAGATTTGCTCACAACAAATGAAAATGAAGACATAACTGTTCCCTCAAGCATCACTCCTACCCCTGATCAAGAACTCCTTGGTACTGAATGTCACTCATCTGAGGTATGTACACCCACTGATACTAATAGCATTGAGTCTAATGTTAGACAATATGTGTTACCAAATAGGTCTACTTGGGGTCAACCAGCCAAAAGGTATGAACCAAATATTCATGCAAAATCAAAATACCCAGTAGCCAACTACATGTCCACTAAAAGATTATCTAAGTCATATAAATCATTTGTGAATCAAATATCTATTGTATCAATACCTAACAAAGTGCAGGATACGTTGGGAGATCCAATGTGGAGAAAGGCAATGGCTGAAGAGATGGAGGCGTTACAGAAGAACAATACTTGGCAACTTGTACCTCCACCACAAGGAAAAAAGGCAGTTGGTTTTTGATGGGTGTTTATTGTAAAACATAATGGTGATGGATCTATAAATCGATATAAAGCCCGTCTTGTAGCAAAAGGGTTCACTCATACATATGGTGTAGACTATGATGAGATTTTTGCTCCTATTGCCAAAATGAATACTATTCGAGTTCTGCTCTCGCTTGCCGCTAACTTAAACTGGCCACTTTGGCAGTTTGATGTCAAGAATGCATTCATGGAGAATTAACCGATGAGGTGTACATGAGTCTTCCACCTGGGTATGTAGCTGATTCTCCTAGTAATTTTGTATGCAAATTGAGGAAGTATTTGTATGGTCTCAAGCAATCCCATCGAGCCTGGTTTGGAAGGTTTTCATAGTTCATGCAGAAGGTTGGTTACAAACAGAGTAATTCAGACCACACTCTTTTTCTCAAACATCAACAAGGGAAGGTAACAACCCTAATCATTTATGTTGATGATATGGTAATCATTGGTGATGATACTGTTGAGATGGATAAATTACAAAGACAACTAGCCTCTAAATTCGAGATTAAGGACTTAGGTGAACTAAAGTACTTCTTAGGAATTGAGGTAGCTATGGGGAGATAAGGAATATATCTGTGTCAAAGGAAGTATATTCTTGATCTACTAACAGAGACATGTATGTTGGATTGCAAACCTATTGACACTCCTATTGAGCAAAACTATTGTTTAGTAGAGTATCCAGATCAGGTACCAACTGATCGAGCTTGCTATCAACGATTAGTTGGGTGTTTGATTTAATTCGCTCATACTAGACTAGATATTGCATATGCAGTAAGTGTGGTGAGTTCGTTCATGCATAATCCAAGTAAGAACCACATGAATGTTGTTTTGAGATTTTTAAGGTATTTGAAGTTGGCTCCAGGAAGAGGAGTAATGTTCTAAAAACACAACAATCCTCTTGAATTTTGTGGCTTAACAGATGCAGATTGAGCAGGAAGTATTACAGATAGAAAATCAACATCGAGTTATTTCACCTTTATGGGAGGTAATTTGGTTACATGGAAAAGTAAGAAGTAGAAAGTGGTGGCGGAATCTAGTGCTGAGGTTGAGTATAGTGGTATGGATCATGGGGTTTGTGAATTGCTATGGATAATAATTTTGTTATTTGATTTGGGTTTCGAACTCAGAAATACTATGTAGTTGTATTGCGATAGTCGAGCAACCATTGATATATCACAAAATCCAATACAACATGATCATACTAAGCATGTAAAGGTTAATCGTCACTTTATAAAAGAGAAGCTAGATGCCGAACTTATTAGCTTTTCTTTTGTTCCCACTGAAGAGTAACTTACAGATATGCTTACCAAAGGAGTTTTCAAGAAGTCATTATATGACTCACTAAGCAAGTTGGCCATGATCGATATCTATGCGACAACTTGAGGAGAAGTGTAAATGTGAGTTATTAACTGTATATTAGTTGTATGCAACTAATTAATGGAATAATCTTAAGTGTATGGAATAATCTTAGGTGTAGAGTTTTTTCTTTTCCTAAAAGTAGATCCGTAGCTTATATATATATATATATGTGAATTATCACTCATTATAATTTAAGTAAATAATTCTATTTCATTATATTTAAGTTACTATATATCAAACATGCACGACATTAAGTAGTTGTCAGTGTGAACCAAAAGCAACAACAACGACATGAACCAGTAAAAAGGGTGTCAGCAATGTAAGCTACCCAAGTGACGGTTTCATCTACGACTCTGATGGTTGTTAACCCGCAAAACCTGAAGAACGCGAGTAGACAACAAATGATGGGTAGATATTTTCGACAGCGTAGGCAAGGGTAACTGATGGTATTGGTGGCGTATGAGTTCCACAACGTGTACAACTAGGTGGTTGACAA
This sequence comes from Hippophae rhamnoides, assembly GCA_033030585.1. Lineage (NCBI taxonomy): Eukaryota > Viridiplantae > Streptophyta > Magnoliopsida > Rosales > Elaeagnaceae > Hippophae > Hippophae rhamnoides. The sequence goes on along the minus strand of CM065428.1, from coordinate 19,576,374 downwards.
ATTACAAATCACAGAATTGTTGATGTGTTACTAGGTTATGGTTGAGGTAAGAGGTTATCGGCATAGTCTGGGTAGTTAGTAATGTCGATAATATCTAAGTCAATGAAGCAATATGTCACGTATCCGAGGCTTTCGCAATGACGCTAGGAGTAGAAGGCACTATCAGTGCCGACAAGGTAGAACAACAGTTGCAAGTGAATACTAGGGGTTGGTAACTCGAATCTTTTTACTGTAGAGAGTAGGGTTTATTTATTTTATTATTTTTCTTCAGAGAACTTATTTAAATAACTTTTCTAATAAAAGGACAAAGTAAGGGAGAGATGGTACTAAGAAAAAGAAAAAAGTTTATAGGGTTTCAGATCACACCTGCTCTTACTAAATACGTATAAATATAAAATAAGTTATATAGAGGTGAATATTAAGAAATCTAAATAGATAGAGAGAATAGCAAGAATATCAAATAAAGTCACTCTAATTTTTTAAAAAATCCCAAAGACTTAGAAAACAATAAAAGATACATGGTGGCATTGATTAAATAACACCAAAAAGTTAAATGGCAGCCTAGGTTGATAAAGCGGTGCACAACTACACACATAGAAAAATGTTTTCTAGGTGCAAATAGCGACGAAACCAAGATCGAAGGTTTGTATAAATAACTGACACTAAAGGTAAAATGAAGACATATTCAAACCCTCTCTTCCTTTCGAGTCATTGAAAATAACTCAATGGGAGGAAGGCTTAGAATATGATAATATAACACTTTATAAGACATTATAAATAAAACTTGTATTTTAGAATATGATAATATTACTATTGGAGATAAAATTAAGGAGTAAATTAAGGAGTAAAAATTAGCGTTGGAAACGTCAAGGCCTAGGCTTAACCAAATGAAACAAGCTCTCTCAAAGTTGTATTCTTTCTTTCATATTTTCATTACAATTCTATAGCTATATATAAAGAGATTTACTCCTTGAATTACTCTTTGAATTAAACATTCCTTGTTTTACTCCTTGAATTAAGGATTCCTTGTTTTACTCCTTGAATTAAGGATTCCTTGTTTTACTCCTTAAATTAATCCTTAAATTAAGTATCACAACTCCTTGATTTACTCCTTGAATTAAGGTTCTTGATTTACTCCTTAAATTAAGGTTTTTGATTTACTCCTTAAATTAAGCTTCTTGACACTCCTTAATTTACTCCTTAATTTTATCTCCAATACTCACCCTCAAGCTGGATCCATAAGGTTTATGGATCTAAGCTTACGAAATCGTTGAGCGATGAGAAGCCAAGGCATCAAAGGTAAAACTAACAAAAATGCTGATTACGATAGCAAAAAAAATATATATATTGTTGTCAATGTGGGACCTTTCCTTTTACCACAATACTTTCCCTCCACATCGGGCAAGTAGGAGCTGCAGGAGAGATTTAATCCATCATCGCCAAGAGCTTGGTTTCAATGTGGGACCTTTCCTTTTACCACAATACTCCTCCTTCACATCAGGTAGGTAGAAGCTGCAGGAGAGATTTAATCCATCATCGCCAAGAGCTTGGTTTCAATGTGGGACCTTTCCTTTTACCACAATACTCCTCCTTCACATCAGGTAGGTAGAAGCTGCAGGAGAGATTTAATCCATCATCGCCAAGAGCTTGGTTTCAATGTGAGACCTTTCCTTTTACCATAATACTTCCCCTCCATATCGGTAGGTAGAAGCTGCAGGAGAGATTTAATCCATCATCGAAAAGAGCTTGGTTTCAATGTGGGACCTTTCCTTTTACCATAATACTCCTCCTCCACATCAAGTCGGTAGAAGCTATAAGAGAGATTTAATCCATCATCGCCAAGAGCTTGGTTTCAATGTGGGACCTTTCCTTTTATCACAATACTTCTCTTCCGCATCAAGTCGGTAGAAGCTGCAGGAGAGATTTAATCCATCATCACCAAGAGAAATTGGTTTGAAAAACCAAATAGAATAAGAAATCACTCTGATAGAGTGTCAAACGCACTTTGAGCAGATGAATAACAATTTTTGTCCAAGAAGATCGACTTGCTCTGATACCATGTTGAAAAATGGTGTTGGAAACGTTAAGGCCAAAGGCCAAGGCCTAAAGGCCTTTCTAAATAAAACAAGCTTTCTCAAAGTTGTATTCTTTCTTTCATATTTTGATTACAATTATATAGCTATATATAAGTAGATTTACTCCTTATATTACTATTTGAATTAAACATTCCTTGATTTACTCTTTGAATTAAGGATTCCTTGTTTTACTCCTTGAATTAAGGATTTCTTGTTTTACTCCTTGAATTAAGGATTCATTGTTTTTTCCTTGATTTCCTCCTTGAATTAAGGATTCCTTGTTTTACTCCTTGAATTAAGGATTCATTGTTTTTCTCCTTGAATTAATCCTTAAATTAAGGATGATAACTCCTTGATTTACTCCTTGAATTAGGGTTCTTGATTTACTCCTTAATTTACTCCTTAAATTACTCCTTAATTTTATCTCCAATAATTACTCCTTAATTTTATCTCCAATAATTACACTTTATAAGATAGTATAAATAAAACTTGCATTTTATCAAACTTAAAACAATAATCTTATAATTATAAAGATAGAAATATATAACCAAACAATCTTCAAATAATTTATTAAGAAATTTAAGTATTGCATACAAAATAATAGCATCAACTTAAAAATACTTTTGTCCATTTTTCTTGTGGTAAAGATTTTCCTTTATTTTTGTTATTTACGTGGGAATTTTGCTTCCTAAATAATTACCAAATTATATTATTATGAATGTGTAATGATGGTGGAATTAAATCTCATATACGTGGCCTAATGAATTTGTCATGATCACCAATATTTTACAAATGGTGATCTATTGTAGAACACAAGCATTTGAGCTAATGTGTCATTTGATTGTAGTTAATTACTTTCTTGACATACCACTTAAATTTTCATAAAATTTGATTATTGCATACACAGTAGGATAAATTAATTAAAACCAGTAAGGAAATGACAAAAACATAAGGAACAAAAATAAACTTCAACGATAGTTTTTTTTCATTTTTTTTTTAAAAAGAAAAAACCCCTAACGTCAACTAACTCAACAAATCAATTAAAACTAGAATGTGGGGAAAAGACTTAAAAAGTTTATTACAGACAAACACAACGACATCGACAAGACACGCATAACCCACCAATATAGCCATATTGATATGTCACAACCAGTTAAAACTTCCAGTATATATAGATTTACTCTTATTGTTTTCCCTCGATTATTGCTTAATGATCAAAGGTGAGGTAACTAGTCTCTTCAAATTGATTGGTCTTATGTGAAATGCTCTTCCACCCCATAAGGTCTTAGAGATAAGCTTGTAAACATGCTCAGATGGATGAAAATTGTCCCAGAAAAAGTAGTCATTTGGCTTTGAACACATCTTGTATCCCTTTTTACCACATTGCAGTTGCCCCCCTAGGGTTCCATTACCGCAACAAGCAGCAAACACATTGGAAAAACCTACAAAAATAAATTTTATATCATCTCATATTAAATTTGTGTGTCACAATTCTTAAAAATTAAGGATTTGTTTAATAAAGAATTTGATTCTTGATTCTTGATATATATATATATATATATTATTTATGTTTATAATGATTTTAATTTTCACATTTTTAATAAATCACTCACAAACTATGGGATGATTCATATATATTTAAAAGGAAGATTAGGAATCAGATTTTTTTTTAATTTTCCTAATATTTATAGAGATTAGTAAATTTAATCTTCTCACTTTTGTATCTATGAATTTTGAAAAAAAAAATGATTAAAAACTTAACTATATAAATAATAACTAAAACTTTTCTTAATTATCTA